>OX387606.1:18670939-19278439 GCA_947568835.1 Protonemura montana | reverse complement strand
CGACAGGATTATTTACTACATTTATATTCCGATGTTTATTTGATTTTCAGTCTGCGGACCGGATTTGTCATTGTCTATTTACGCTACGATTTTATTGAGAATTAGAAATTACAATAAAATGAACGCATTTAATTTTCTGTCTCTCGCGGAATTCAATAAAGAGGGTGTGGAATTACGACGGCTCCTCTGTGAGGGTTGGTACACGACAGAAGAGAATTGTATAAGATGTCACAAGCATCCTGTTGATTGCCCGTGTGGGCGGCAAACAATTCGATGAGGTTAATAATACCCCGATCTACGTGGGCTTCCCTCTGACGCAGTATCCTGGAAACGAACGCGCTTGGAGATGACAATGCTCTCCCTTTTTAAGGCTAGCTGCAGCTCAAAGGAACTTGAGCTGGCATGTTTTGTAAAAGGTTGTGCATTAGAAATTTGAGACGGCGAATCTCGGATGGTTTCAGAACGATGGCTATGACGACTGGTGAAAATTTCAATTAAATAGATTGCTTGCTCTACTGGATCAAGTCAGAGTGGCAACCAATTAAGCTAGAAAATCACCCATTCGGTCTTATGATCTGGAAAAATGGGAAAAGCCCCAACTAATATTGTGAGTGCTTATGTAAAATGTAGAGACCTTAGTTGCAAACACTTTCAGAATAACAATAAGAGATCTCTTGAACTACCTGATGAATGAAGTGTGTTGGGAAAGCTGTTAGAGTCTGTCCGTCAACATGCTTTTCCGATAATAATAACAATAATTTATCGATTGGTAGGAAATGAGACAGCCGTACGTAAAAGTGGCTCGTCGAATTACGAGCTAAATTAAACGACGAAGAAGAAAATTTGTTCGTGGAGAACTTGTAATCGGAGCTCAAAGCAATGTGAGCAGCGTTTCCCGCTTTTTCGGTCTCCGAGCGGGATAAAATTGTCAGCTCTTTTTGTTTGGAAAGAACGTAAACCTCTTGCAAGCTACGACTCGCTCGACGGTCGCCGGGCCAGCAAGAAACCCGACGCCTGGCATTAGCGTCGCGACGCACATCTGCTACCTCAAGCTGGGCGTCGGTTGGCATCGGCAACAAAAGCGGGGAGTTGAGCCGTTCATCGTTATGATGTATGTTATACTCGCGAAAAGAAGCAGAATTGGATCGTTAATGTGCTACGTACCCCGTTCATTGAAGAGTGAGTATAAAGAGTGGACACAGGTCCGATTAGCATACTTATTAAAGGCAGTATTTTTCATTTTCTTTAGTTGAAAATGTTAGGTTTCCGAATTCTTTTACCTCTGGGACCGGATCCACAATACAAAGTTAAAGCGCAACTCCCACAAATTTGCGGGTTAAGTTGCTATCACCATGGTAACAACTCTTGACAATCTGACTGTGATCAACTGATCATCTTTAAACTCTGGGGTTTAACTTAAAAGTCTCCTTCGTGGATCCAGCCTCTGTAATCTGAAACAGATTTCTTTCTGTAAGGGCAGACCGACTTAGTTGGTACCGATACCGACCTTCGTTCATTCCATAACAACCAAAACTTTTTATGTTATCTGTGTACATTTTATGTTATTTTGATGTGTTTAAAAAATTCTTTTCATAACTCTTAAAAAAAAAAAGAGAAAAGTTTCCTCTCCTGTTTCCTATAACCACTTTTCGTCCCCCCCATAGCAAGCATATCGACATCGATACAGAACCTTTACCGTCCTATTTGCGGAATATCCCTGGGGCACTCTGCTAGCGAGACTCGGACACTCTTCGAGATGACTGTCTTTGTTTGATCCGCTTTATCATTGGGTCCATCAGAGCTTGCATCCTCACATGAGGGGGGGGGGGGGGGGATGCTGGGATGGTTCATGCAGGACACGGTCAAAATAAAGAGACGAAACCAAAAGAGAGAGAGAGAGGAACAAATAGGAGAGTTGTTGAAGGGTGGGCGTAGCGAATATAGTGAACCGTTTCTATTTTCACCTGCTAGTTATTTAGTATTGTTAGTTGTAAGAAAGGAAGTTCCTCATTCCTGTAATACTCAATTAGGGATTATACAATTATGAAATGCATGAACATTTTGGTTCCTAATAATTCTTAACAATAATTCTGTCTTATTGCTAGGCTGTGAGAAATCACAAAGCGATGACTGCACTTGCATTATGTTTTGCTCGACAAAGCACATAAATGAGTTTTATAATTCTTACACGATAATTGATATTCTCTTATATAATTCTTATATAATTCAACATGGATGCTTCTCTCAGTACTCGCAGCACTTTGAACTTAAAGAATCGATTAAAAACAATAACTTGTGCAAAAATGTAATTTTAAATATTTTGCAAACAAATCCTGTAAATTTTTACATTATATGTCAAAGGAATACATGAATTAAATGATAACAAGCTATGGTAGCTCGCTCCTGGAAAATACCTGCATTATTAATTAAACCGTTTCTACTGGCTGGGACGAATCTACTCCCATGTACCCACTGGCAAAATGTAGCCTCATTCCAGGGCATTAGAATGTGCAATTTAATTATTTCAATCTATACGGATGAGCAATGAAATTTAATCATAAAATATACTGAAATAATAATATGATTTCGCGATGATAAAAAACGAAAAAATAAATATTGGTTTGGAAAGGAATTTTTATTGGATGTAAGTTTTTGAGTGGGCACCACGGGACGCCTTTGTGGGTCAGCTGATATAACTCATTCGAATTCTCGACGATTTTTGGGGGCCAGACTACACAATGGGCGACGGTCTGGACTCAATTCTGGCGGCGACCGAACGCATTCCATTCCTTGCGCCGTTACTTCACCTAAAATATCGCACGGAAAATGCCGACCAGTCTATTTTCACTTAAAAGAACGGCATGTTTCTTTGAGGAAAGTAAATCGTCTGTCAAAAGAAGAAAATGTGGCCAGCTTAGCATTGAATATAGTGAAGGCGTCTATAGATTCTAAAGAAAGTATGATAAAAGTACGAATATTCTCTAAAAGATATGGCAAAAGTACCAATGAAAGAACATAATTTTACACTTACTGTCACACTCTTCGTAGAATTTTCCTCAGATTTTTTAATGTACCTATGTGATAATAAGGAATAAAAATAATTGTTTATTAATCCGTGACTAAAATTATGAAGTTTTAAAATTTGTATAAAAAAACTGAATCCAGCCATGACGACATGAGCAATACGATAAAAATATTAAACATGTAAACAATACTAAAAGAAACCCGTCATTTTCACTGTCGATTCATCTATCGCACTTCTTCGATACGTTAAGAAAATCTGTTGGTTTTTGTTTGATGGTAAACGCGCTTGTTGCGATTACCGCAGAATAGTAATTGCTTGGCTTGTCCGCTTCAAGCCAAACCAACGTTAAGCAACGCGCAGTGCTTAATCAAATGTTGCTCGCTCAGGCCGCAGCATTCATTTGGTCGCAACTCTGAGGAAACAAATTCCGCGAAGACCGAAATTAGTCGAGCTTTGCAGCGAACAGAAAGTCCAGCCGGCGAACCAACCGCCCCTCACCTCGCAAGAACCGCACTTGCAAAAGCCGACAAATTAATAAATAATGAACAATACATTACTGCGCTGCGCAACCCGTATTTTATAAAGCTGCTCTGAGAACTTAAGCTCAACTCTTTTTTGATTATGTGCTGACGATGAATTCTAATAATTTGTAGGAAATCATTTTAATTGCTAATTTATTCTCTGAAATACATTTTACATGACGAGATTTACGTCTAGTGCCGAAGGGTTCGCGATAATTGCGATTTGAATGTGAGTGTTTCTGGAAAAGTTATAGTTCATGTATAATATATTCTTGCCTTGGCATGGAGCGAGGGGGAGGGGGGGGGGGGAGGGAAAGAATAACAATTTTAATTTAATTTAATTTATTATTGTTTGTGGTTTATATAATATAGACACAGTCCTATAACTCAATGCAAAATATAAACAACGCTTTTTTGCAAATGCAAAGTAATACGATTGTACTGGTAAATTGTTAGGAATTCATTAAGGGAGGAATAGATAGAATTGATAAGATTGAATTTAAGATGAGTGGTGAACTGGTTGTTCTCTTTACCTTTGCAACGTCTCAAAAGACTTTTGTATAAAGATGACAGAACAACGTGCACACAACTATGCGGGGTCGTGAATGATATGTTGAGTAACCAATTTGACGAAGCAGCGAAGGTAGAAATGGTTGCAAAGGGTCGTGGCAGCCCTTAGTAACACACACTGTGGGCGCTGGGTGAACCACACAGTCAACAATGAACAATATGACTGAACTAGCAGAGACGGTAAGAGCAAATGGAACAGATCGATGCCTCAAAATAATACCCGCTCCACAATCACACAACCTGGGCCAAACAAAGAATTCTAAAAAGAGCAAAATAATTGTAAACATCTCATAAATTAAATCGTGTTTCGTACTTTACTGTAGCAGTAGAGCAGAGTTAGCAAACTTCATCGTAGTGGGTTTTTAGGTTTCAGCTCGATTTCTGCCAGCGTATATTGCAGTTGGCAAAATAATACTCAGTACTGAAGTGGCAAAATGAAGAGATGCACTTCAAGCTCCATATTATATTCATTTCTCCGCCAGACTTATCAAGAATAGTGAAAAGATTTTTAACTCGGAGATGAGCTCATTATATTTCAGTTATGATTTAACCTAGATGTGCTTGTTGAAGAGTTTCTTCTGCCGAGTTAAATATGTGGGTCACGGCATATTTGAGCGACCAAATAGACAGTAAATGATTGATCTTCCTCGCGCGCCGGTGGCCGCGACCTGCCCTCGGATTCTGTACCGGCTAATGCTACAAGACGCTGTTAACTGCGAGAAATCGGGAACATTCCTCTAGGAGAATTTGTTCGGGGTGGGGTGCGTCTGTGAATTTTTACGCAAAACTTTCTACGAAAAAAGATGTGGTTTAGATAAAATAAAAAAATAACAAAGTAAATAAAAACAAATTAGTTTTACAGATTCAAGTTCGACCCGCTTCTGGCTAGCTTATGGTAGGGCAAATCCAAGTTCAGTTGAACCAATATTCAAATTAATATTAAATGTAATATTAAAACAAAACATTGAGCCGAAACGACCATCGATATAGGCCATCAACAAACAAAAAACAAACCAAACACAAACATTACGATGAAATGATTGTTTTGGTTGTTTTTGCACACTCCTTGCCATTTCCCTGTTATTGTTCCCGTCAGCTGGCTACGCTTTGCGTTGTCGGTGACAATTTCTCTCAGCAAGTCTTGTCGGAACACTCCAAGGCAGGATTCTCGCCACACAATAGTCGACATTTAGGGTCAAAGTGGTCTTTTGAATAAGAAAACGATGCGATTGTTGGAGGTCTTGAACGGCTTGAATGCGGGTCCCCGGAGATGCTACATTCTCTTGAAATCGTGCATAGTGCAAGACGCAGTCACGATTCGACCTTTTTTAATATCCATAAAGCTTATTTTACAACTTTATTTTTCACTTAGTTGTTACTAGTTGACAGGTTTGTTATTACAGGCGTTGAATTAGCAAAGGTAGCACATGCGGGGTGTTCTCGTGGATACCACACGACATAAAATATAAGAACACGTAGAGATAGGTTTTATAACCGTTTTTATATCATCAGAACTATTGATCAACAAAAGAAAAATGTTTACGACCTCCGCGGATGATTTTAGACGCAAAGCCCCAGAACGCAGCCCGCAGAGCAGATGGGGAGCCCGGCACCTCCACCGAAATCGGGTACATCTTTTTTTTCTCGTTGTTCAATTACCCTTCAATAAAAAGAGCTCTTTATTACGGATCGCCCTCGATTACAACCTCCTCTCTATTACAGAGCTCCATCAAGGTTTGCTTTGGTAGAAAGTGCACCCATTAATTATTTAGTGCATATAGCTATTTTAACAGACCATCAAAGCCGATGCTTACCATCAATACAAACGAACAGAATTCAAAATAGATTGAAATTTCCACCCAACGCAAACCAACTGCAAAAAAAAAATGGCTGTCCAGAAAATAATTGTCTAACGGAAAATAATTACAAATCGATTATCTCCTCTTCACTCGTGTTCCATTTTCAATTCGTTTCATACTTCCATTAATTTGGTTCGTAATTTAATACTAGTCTCTAATTATCTTTTCGTTTTAATTCGTCGTCTATATTTGGTCATATTGTCGGCGGCGTCGGCGTCGACGTCGGCGTGTCAACCCTCGCTGGAGAGGGCGCTGCGCCGCTCACCGAGACCTGCTCACTTCCACCCGGGTGAGCTATAAATACTGGGGTTGGCCGGGTGCAAGCATCGCACTCGGCAGGGGCAGCGGCGGGCCATCGGGCATTGATAGACGATACATCATCAACCTCCACAGCGCTGTCAACGCTCAACAGAACGCAGTCAATGACCCCGGAAGATTTTCGCATCTCATTTGAACAAATCGATTTGTTTTAAACTTGAGAAAATAGCTGATAATGACGTTTTGTAGAAACCATTTCGATTTTGTTTAAGCCTTCAACGGAATCGCATAATATCTCACATATCTGAAAACAAATCTCAAGATAAAGAAGGATTTTGAAAGTACTCAGTACACGGAATAAATGCACGATTAATAAATTAAACTGGTTAAAAATCGCACGTACGATTCCTGATAGAGTCACTGCAATAACTGCATGAGTGCTTGCGTGAGTGCTCGGTGAAAACCCTGTGTTCGCCACTGATCGGGCCGGCTTCATCCACCTGGACACTAGCGACACTGGTGGCCTGCATCCGGGACCAGCTGATTCGTCGCCGCCAGTGAAGCCTGTCGTGCAGCTTCACAGGACTTTGAGGAGGCGGCGTGCCGAGCGGCCGCCGGAGCGTGAACGCCTGCCGTGATGTAGTTCGCAAGTTATTCGATTGTTTGCAGCGACGGTGAGATGTCAAGGCAGTTGGTCCTGGCGTTGATGTAGGTACACGACAAGTCTCCAAGGAGAGCGACCTCTATGCATGGTAGACAGCCGCGCTGCGTCCTGGCGCGTTGTCAACAATTTGGTTTCCACACTCGTGAGCAATTTCATTCAAGACTATGCCAGGATAGGAATCCTTAAAACTATGACTTGTTCACTTTGTTATAATGATCTAAATACTCGACTTAAAAGTAGTCAACAATATTTGCACAGACGCAAAATAACATGGCCGATACAATGTTTGAGTGAACTTTCAACCAATTTATGTAACCCTGGCCCTGCGCAATCGAATCGAGAATGTCCCTTACCCGGGAAGTGGCCCATTCATATCGGTCTCCCATCGTTTACAGTCACGAAAAAGACGTGGAAAAGTTTTCAATAGGACTTGCCTGTACCAAAGTTGCGAAGCTGAGATTTTTTAGCTGTTCGGGCGCTACCCGAATGAGATGACCTCTCTGTGGAGACGCTAGGCGAGTGACAGCTTGCCGGCGGAAGCGTCGACAGCGCCCTCCGTAAAACGCAATTAGAGAAATGGAGTGGACGTCGCGACTTCCTCGAGAGTGCTCTTACAGAGGTGATGATTCGGGGCTTAGGATGAGCCCGGGCCGCCGCCGCCAAGCGTCACGCCGGGGGGTGCCACGGGTCGTATGGCGGGAAGAGGGGGTGAGGATGGGGGCATAGATGAGCCCCCGTGATAGAGACTAGTCGGAGCTAACTTTCCTTGGTGGAAAACTCGACGTTTTCATCTCGCTCTCCTGCCACTCGGGCTATTAATAGAATCCGCGTCTTCCACGCCGACTCTATGCAAAATCGAATGCATTTTCTTTCATTGGAAGCTTTAAGTGTAGTCTTTGATTCTAGCGTGGCGAAGCTGCTTGGATTTGAAAGCTTGTGTATTGTTAGTGATCCATCACTTGCAAATACCAACTGAGCAGCAATCTGTCTGAGTTTCCCGACGTGGAAATGTTTTCTGAGAAATTAATTTATGAGCAATCACTTCATTTTATTTCCTGATCCAAACTTGTAGAAAATGTAAAACATTTCACTCGGAGATGTTTCAAAAGGAAGTAATTATACTAAAATTCAACAGCGATTAGTTTTCAAGTGGTGTGCTTGATTATTGGGTCGAGCAGCAAATAAAATTGCTTTCACTGTAGTAGAAAGAGGGTGCACTGTGATTGGTTGAGAATAATAGCTTGGTGTCTGCTTACACTTCAGCAGTCGACACCGAGGATAAGCATCTACAAAGTGCAGGGCAATTTGGTTGTGATTGATCCAAGGAGCAAGTCAAAGTAAACGAGAGAGACAAAACGCTAATTATCTGGCTGCTTATGTACCGACCAAGCGACCATCTTCAGCTAGCTGTTTCCAGGGCCTAGTGAATAGCGCAATGGATACACCCAATCACTTTTAACCAGAGTTGCGTCTCGTTTGTAAAAAAAAAAGGAGATTTACATAATATTTCACTTCAGCAATTTTTCTCAACTCGGCAAATTTGGAGAGAAGCGAAATTTGTAAGGCAATTTCCTTCATCACCAGGAAATAGTCGTTCTACGTCATTCATGGAGTGCACCTATTCGTAGCGAATGCCAATTTAATGCCCGAAAAATCTACAAACTCAATTCTCTGTAGCTGGTCTTAGTCAAATAAAAAACCACATTTAATAAAACCCCAGTGCAAATACTGTCGGAATACAAAATTGTTTCGGCGATTCCTTTATGCAAATTTCATGCACAGAGCTTCGGTCGAAAAGATTTTCCGCTGCTAATTGTCGCTTTTCTATGCTGCGTGGACACTGTTCTGTTTATCTTTCTCAATATCAATTTCAGTAAAATTTTAAATTAATGACAAAGTAAGAGAAATACTTTTGGTAAATCGCTTGGCTTAATAAGGTATCAGAAAACAATTTGATTATTATTCTTGTGTTAACTAAAAATAATTCTTGCTCAAGGCGAGCGATTTGCATCCTAATTGACATCTTAATAGACACACCAAAGTTGCTTTACTTAGTACACAAGGTGGATAACACATTCCAGCTAAAAGCAGTACACTGAAACGCGAAATATACCTCCTATGTTCGCACACATTGTTCGATTTTTGGTCGAGGAGGAGTTTTTTTTTGTTCGCAAACCTATATTTAGTGATCTAAAGTTCAAGCGTTCGGAACGGGTCTCGATTTGATCCAGTCAGTGATGCGGAATTTCCACCGTCCAGACACAAAAGTACACGAATAAAAAGCACGATTCAAAACACCCCCTACCGACGCAGCGTTCATTTGGGGGATTATGCAAAAATGCTAATAACTCAGTGCCTTCGAGGCGATGTAGGTAAATAGATGCTAATGACTTATTTAAATACACTATCTGCCTGGAGCACGCCCCTGTTTGGAACGAAATTTAGAACAAAAAATACTCCATGATTGTAATTTATCTCGGTACATGCGAGTGACAAAAAGTTCATTATGAAAATATTTAACATGTTTCATTACTTGTTTGTAGAAACGCTTAGTGAAAATAATGAGAGCAAAGTGACGTGACGCGACGCTCGATAATGTCCTCTCTACTTTTTCAACAACGCCAAGAGAAAATTAGCGAGATGATTTGAAAGGAAATTCTGTTTCACTTTCTTTCTAGACGCTTTTCCTGCGGCTTTTCATTCACTCAATTATTGGAGAAATATTTTGGCGTCAGCATTAGTTCGATTTTTATTTCGCTTCACAATACTATTGCGAAACTGTTTTCTCGATATTATTGGCTGTATTTCTTTTATGAGAACTTTCAGGAATCGTATTGCCTTATAATAGAAAATATCCCCACTTTACACACAAAGGTTTTGCCTGATTGGTAAGCTCAACACAAAATGTTTGGCGAATAATTCCTGCAAAAGAGCTTTGCGGAAACTTGTCATGTAAAGTCACGCGGAGATAATCTATCAGTCCCTTCCAAACATCAGCGGGAAGAAAACACCCGATTTAGCGCCTTAGATCAAGTTCGCAACGACCGAGGCAGACAGTGCAAGGAGATCTTATGCAAATTGTTATTGCTCTGTGAGACCTTTCCTGCTTCTCAACCAAACGATCAACGAGCCAAAGACAACACCCCGAAAGCTAATCAGCAGACATGATTGCGCCCACCTCTTCGGATGTATGTTGCGTCTAGATATGAATATTGATTGCGCCATTTTAATCGTTATTTGGTGCTCAGTATTGCGATGAAATCGAGGTGAAGGTGCCTCCACGATTTCTGTACGGATACGTACGTAGGTACTACCATGGCATAAAAGAGAGTTGAGTAGCGACCTTTATTTGGAGTAATATAGTACTTTCAAAGGATCTCTGGTCCTTTGGTCTAAAATAACATTTTATGTTGACGCTGGAAAGGCTTAGAGCTTATGTCAACATATTTGAATATTTTTATTTGAGAAAATTTATTTGAAGATTTAATACTTTGACAAACTTTCATGTCGATTGAAAACCTTGCTTCTGCATCATACAGTTGAAATATATTTCCAAAAGTAAAAAAGACTGGCGCACATTAAATCAAACTCTCGTCAATCCGAGCTTCGGCAAGGGAACCATCGGTTTTTCAGGCCAGCGCAATGTTCTTGCTTTCATTTGTCAAGCTTAACCTTAATAAACAATGTGCAGCCAAAGAAATGGATAAAAGCTAAGAACGATGTTCATTCTCATAGAGCGGAACTGAAAAAGAGCTTCTTTAAGTAATGGAAAACACAATTGTAAATTAACCAACACATTTTGTTTCTACTTCCACCAAACAATCAATGCGTTCTTAAATTCTGCCCTGAAATTCAGGGCACACGAAAAGTAACTTGACTGTGAAGAAAAAATAAAAGTAAATTTGGCAACCATTCACATGCAATATGCCATATGATTGTTTCGAGATTGCTATGCATTTCAGAGTGGAACAAACTGTGACAGTCGTGCATAGAATCCGGCGTACCAGCAAGAAGGAAGGAAGGAGTGAAGGAGCCCTGAAAGTTTTGTGAGTTGTTTATGGTCCATGCTCGCTGAAATATCAATATTGGAGCGCAAACTGGGTTCCGTATTTAAATGTGGTCCCCGAGGCTTCCTTCTCTGTGCGCTTCGGTGATTGCAAAAGTAATAACCAAACACACAGCTGAAAACTGTCTGCCATCCCAGAGAGTTTATGAATGCTTTTAGGCGAAGCGATTTTCGCCTAAAAGCATGGGTACGAAAAAAAAGCAGAGTTGCACTTTCTTTTTATTTTGTAAATCAAGTTCTAATTGCTGTTTTCCGTGGTTAATTATCCGGAAAATTCGGGACATGCATTATCGAATCCATTTTGAGCGTACGAGAAAAACACTGGGGGTGTCCGTGGGCGGCGAGCTGTTCAAGTGTCCTTCCCTTTGAATATCCCACGCTAAATAAATGCTGTATCACGTTCTACCGCTTAAAGGTCTGTTACCCTTCTAAGTAATTCAAACACAAATAGCTTTTGTTATTTGATAACATTTCCCTTCAAGTGCACATACGTAGCTACGTGGTTTAGCACTCGGTTCGAAGCAAAAAGAGCTCTAAATTTAGATACGCTCTGCTGCAATACAATCTCTACAATATCATCACTCGGGACTCGGGGAGAGTTTCCCAATACCGCATCCATCCATCTTGAGTTTACAAAGCACGCCCCGACGCATCGAGAACGTGTCCGAGATTCGAACGAGAGACTCTGGGCACGGCGCCGTGCTGTCGCCCGGCCGCACTCTGATAATGAGCCGACCACAAGAGCCCCGGGTGAGGACCACCCCTTCTCTGCGGCCCCTTGCACTTGTTGCATTGCCCCAGAGAAAGACAGCGTTACTGATGACGTCAGCTCGTTCAAGAAATAGATGGCATCTTGGTGGCACTGCGTTATGGTGTGCAAAGGAATGCCGAAAAGAGCTCCAAGTTTTAAAATTGTACTCCGATATCGTTTGAAACCTCAATTTGAATATCAAATTCTGTGCGTCTCTCTTAATTTTGCAGAGGCTTCTTAGCGAGAGAAAAGATAGCGAACAAAGTCGTTCGTTACCGGTTTTATTCTTTCATTGTAAATGTATTCGTATTTCACTATAATGGACTCGTAAAAAGAAAAAGTATCGCGATGAAAACGTTGGAAATGTACAATTCCTTGCGCAGGCAAATTGTGACGTGCAAGTTGGCGTTATCATTTATTTCGAGGGCAGTTCGCAGCGCATGATAACTTGATAAGTACCGGCGACGTCAGCTCCAGCTAAGCAGGACTCACAGGGGAATACATTTTCCTGCTTTTTGTGCTGGAATATAAGAGGAAAGTTGGGCACCAGCAAAGCAGGAGGAGTACCGAACGATTTGGCGTGTTAAAAACATCGGTTCTCAAGAGATCCTCGAAGTTAAGCAACACTGCGCTGAGTCAGGTATTGGATGGGTGGCCATCGTACACATGACCAGTTCTGTTTAGGAGAGAAGTTGGGGGATAAAAGTTAGTACATCACCTTAATTCTTCTTGCTTATCAACCTCTCGACAGTATGGATTCGTAGAGGAATTCTGCTGCTCGAGTGGTACCGTCCTTCGGAAGTGACGTTAAGCCGGTGGTCCCCTTGGTGCTCTTCGACATGATAAGGCTACGTGCCAGCACCGGGTTTCACCTCCTCCCTTCAAGGCTAGGTTAGGTTCATCATCATCCTCATCATCAACCTCTCATTCACCGACGCCATTAGACCAGTTCCGCAGGGCCAGTTGTCAAAACAGCGCGACGTTAAACACCACAAATCAATCAAGCTAAACAGGAGGAGTTTTAATATTTAACGCACTTTGCATTATTTAGGCTACACACATGTTGCACACTTATTACAAGTAGTTATTAATTCAGTGGGACGCTGAATTCATCATCTATTTATCGATGGGTTTATTTTAAAAACTGCTCAACGCTTTTCTCTACACAAAGATTTCTGAACGAATAATGCATCTTGAAGGTTATTTCATTGATATAATTTGTACCTGTATGTGTTATCTACCGGGTTGAATGGGTGTGGATGTTTACTTGCACTTTAGGGTCTTCTTAGTTAAATTAGTTAATTTTCTTGAATCGCACCCTCGAGCGCTGCATGGTTTTGGTAGCACGAAACCATCAATTTGGATGGGGTATAGTTATGCTAAAGGCGAGCACAGTGAATGAAATGAAAGAGACGCATTTGAATAAAAACTGCCTTGAAAGAACCGTTCAGTCACAGAATATTCTTTTACGTTTCACGGAAGGCCCGAAAAGAAATCTTTGCAGAGACGGTTGAACATCACGACAGAAGTAAGAGAGCGGCAACCGAACTCGAAAGAGACCCTTGCCCTTGCTGCAGTGCTATATTCGGAAAATAATTGACCTTTGTTTAGTCTCGAAGGGAAGCAACTTTCAAGTTAAAACATGCCAGCATCTTCCGACTTCTGTCTTTGTTCATTTTCGCTTACAACTCGAGTTTCGTCTCTAGCTTCCTCACGAAGTTCCGCTCGACAGAGACAGGTGGAGAGTTCGGTGGATTTGAATCCAGATCAACAGTCTCTCTGAATATGCTCATCCAAGCAGCATAGGTGAGCGGAATAGAGGTAACCTGGCGTATACCGTCCCCCACAACACAGAGCGGCACTGAGCTTCTATCCTCCCATTTACTCTGTTTGTCGGGTAATCATTCTATCACTGAGCGACGCCATAAGACTGGTGCGAAGACTTTGGGTTGGAAACACAACCGACCAATTGAGAATAAACCGTTGAATCCTAGACTAAAAAGACACCGATAACTCACCTTCCCGTCACTCTTCCGGTACGCGTCGTGGATCCGCCATACGAGTTCCGGTCCCGCGCTGGCCGTCTGCTTGCCGATTTCGAAGAATTGCACGATGGGGTTGCTGTCGATGATGTTCTGTCCCGCCGCGCTGGCTCCCCCTCCTCCGTACTTGAGTCTGGAGAACATGGTGGGTGCTGGCATCGGCGACTGACACACGCTAGGCGATGAACCTCACTCGTTCGCTTACACAAGACTAAAATAGGACTGTGACTGATAAGCCAGGTCTAAGAAGTGACTAGTTATTCGCTCGTATTTAATTTCATGACACGCAAGGAGATATAATTATTGGAAGAAACTGATTATGACTTTTCTCTGGAAAGATTCGCGTCTTCGCGAGCCGTTATTGTTCGCGGTGGATACAGATTCACACCAGTAAGGAACGAGCTGTTGTTGCCGGTGAATGCGACCGCAAACAGATATCTAGTTGTGCATTATGTAAAAGTAGTGCATACACTTTGGATTGCTTTATCTACCGGAGAATTGCACGTACTCAATTATTTCCTAGCGATTGGATGTTTTCTTCGGTGTGCACACTGCAGCTGAGCTCTAAGCTGGACAATTCCACCTGAAGCACACAAACAAATAGTTTTGTTAGCAGAAAACATGTTTCTTCAATCGCACAAATGTTGTCTTGATTTTCTTTTGGCCAGTGCCTACGACTTAAGTGTGTATGCTCTGCCAACATAGTTTTTACATGTAAGCAAATTTCATCGCTTCATGTTCAATTGACAAAACTGCTTTATGGGTCGGGGAAAAAAAAGAAAACATCGCCTTACAAAATATTCTAAATAAGGATGCTTTTCTGCTCTCGCTGAAATGTTTTTAGCGACGACAGTTCAAAACCCAATCAAAAATCTACCAACGACGATTTCAATCTTCTTTAATCTATCGAGCCAACGTAAGATTATTTTATTTTCAGCTCAAAAACTTTCGGCATCTCGTGCCTATTTTCGTTTAAGCCCGAGCTATCTCTCGCTAATATGTAATCTCGACAATATATTGGTTGAAGGATAGACCCAAATTTATAGCATGTAATGATGTACCCACTACGTCAAGTCTTGTGGTTGGTCTGCTATTTTTAGGGGCCACTAGAATCCCTATCGATTAAACCTCTTATACCAATAACCCATGTACTCATCTACTTATAATTAAACCAGCATTAAATACCAGCATTAAATGTGCATGTAAATTTATTGATTGTATAATAAACTAGTATACTACAATATGTTTCATCAATTTAACATCAAATTTAAAATGAAATTCTCTTCTGTCAAAAGGATTTTATGTCAAAGTATAAAACGCCGTCAAATTAGGTTCTACAAATTACAAGGCACCATATTTTTTCTTCATCATGCAAGTTTCTATGAGGCAGTGTATGGCTGCAACGTTCTACTTTTAATGGCACGACTGCAAAAAACGTCGACTATAATGTCATTTAATATGTATCGGGACTTTATAAGCTTCCATTTTGAACGAATTTGTTGGTGAATTGACGCGCCGTGTGCAGCGAGCGAAACGCGCTCGAATTCTCCAGCGCGTCAGCTTCCCGTGTTCAGTAGCACGGAGTTAATCATTGCACGGGTGTGTATTACTGCATGACAACAAAGCTTCAGCCATGATCTTCTGACAGGTGTTTCCCCTGCCCCCTGCTCACCGATTCAATGATCCATTTTCAGCAGTCGCTCGTTCCTATGTGAACCGGTCCGTGCCATTGGACCAGACAACAAAGCCAGGTTTGATGAGGAATTCCTCGTATGGAATCACCAAAGCGTATAAACAACTAACTAATGTTGTCTCAGCATATCTTACAGAGATGCCTTGTACTTGTATTCCATAAATGGGATGTACTTTCAATTGGACGAGATTTTGGTTCGAGGTAGGCGGTGACCCAAATATATTGACGTGACTACGTCTTAAAGCGCATTGTATAGGGAGGCATGTACGGATTTGCTCTCCAAAATGGCACATGTGTAACAAGCCCTACAGCCTACAGGAAGCTAAGTACAGAGTGCGACTTATTATCATTCAATAGTTCAGATAATTCTCTAAAAGTACTTTTTTTTTATTTTCGATAAAATAAATATTGGAGGCGTTAGAGGGGTTGGCGTTTTTAATGCTCTCCATAAGACCAATGTTAAATTACGCAAAATGGCAAATGTGTGACAAGCCCTACAGCTTACAGGAAACAGAGGACAGAATGTGAATTATTATCATTCAATAGTTCAAATAATTCTCTAGAAGCATTTTTTTTTAAATTTTCGACAAACTAAATATTGGAGGCGTGAGAGGAGGCGGCGTTTTTAGCACTCGTCATTAGACTAATGCAAAATAAAATATATATATCGCAAGATGACACTTCCATCCCAATCTGTAAAGTCCTTCAGCATGTAAATTAGATATGAAAACACAACCCAAATAAAGAGAGATGTAAAACTTGCATGTGAAGTATGGTCAGTACTGTAGTTGACCTACGTGCCTACGCGGTAGTTGAACGTAGTCACGCTTAAATATCGGCCGTATCAAAAAGATACAGCTACACCCGTTTTTTTTTTTAAAGAGGATCATGTACCTCGGATAATTTGTACAAAGGCAAGCGAAATATAAGATAGAAATTAACTTGTTAAACCAAAATTTTGATTTTGCATATAGAGTCTTAGCTTTTCTAATCACGTTTAATATCTACATAAAGTTACTATGCGCTTCAAAAAAAGATTAATAGAAAAAAAAAGGAATTTGAAAATAGATCAATGCAACATATTGAAAAAGAAGACTGTAGGCAATAACTTCATAAACGCAAAATTACAGGAAATTTAAGCATATTCAACTGCATAAATTGATTGCATATTCAAATTCCCTATGTCTTTGTTTGAAATCAATATCAAAATCGCATTCCTGGAAAATACAAATCTCAAGTTGTTCTGTGCAAGTGTATCGGTTCTGTGACTAGTTGATAATCGATACCTTCTCTGCGCCAGGATTTAAACAAACATTATGTTTTTCTTTTAGAGCTCCATGGGTTTTATAGTGGAAAATTGTTCGTGTAAAACCGTTTATTTAAGACCAGTAAAAACTCGGCCGCCTTCATTATTTATAACACCTCACAATAAGTTCTTGCCGATCGCGCAGGAATCTAATACCTACTTTTTCCGCTCTTTGTCAAGTAGAATCGTTTAAAAAATTTTGGCCTGGAGTGATTTTTCGCTGGCAATGGACTGCTTATTAAGTTTTGGTCCCTCCCATAAAGTCCGTATCTCGTTAAATTTCCTCGCCAGCTTTTTGTATTCCGTTTTTGCTCGAGTCGTTCAGTGTCAAAAGTAAATGGTAAAGTTAATTAGGGTATCTGAAACTTGGTTTCTTCAACGCGTTACAGGAACATGAAACTCGAAGCTCGGTGATGAGTTTCGCTGGGAAACATCTCGAATAGAACCACTCGCCATTAATCTTGTTAGTTAGCTCTTGTTGAGAGTCGATGCACTCGCTAATGTGGAACAGTGCAGGATTATCCACATTATAATAATGCAGGATTATCTCCTCAGCGCACATGCAATACTTATATTTCAATTTCCATCTATTACCAATCCAGACTTACATTATTTTCCTCCACAGTTTCAATGCAAAATTAAATCTAGGTTAAAAACGTTCTAACTTATCAAAACGATCCTATTTAATATATTTAAAAAATACGAATAAAAACAACCCTTCAATTTTTCTGCCCGATATCTGTTAATGAGAATATAAATGATGAAAAAACCAGCTCTCCGGATCTAATTTTCTAACCTTGGACCTGTGACCTAAAACCGGTGCCTGACGTATTATTCATGACTTCCGCCCAAACCACCATGATTCCTAATTCCCATTCCCAGCGCCCCCATCATAACGCAAAATACATTAATCATCCCAAACCTCTAAAAAGTCCTCAACTTTTCCCAACAATTTCCCTAAAACTTTTCCACACTCACACACACACACACAGAGAGTAAAAAAATCCCCCCTAGACCCCGATATTTCATTACCTGTTGCTGGACGTAGCTGAGTCACGGGCTGTTTCTTGGGGTGAGAGAGCGAAACACTTGTTGTTGCGTCGGCCTGGCGTGAAGCTAGCGAGCAGAGCAGCGGGCAGATAACGTACTTGGCCACACCGACGCCGAAGACTGCTAAACAGCGTCCCGTCGACGTGAACCACCCCGGTATGACCTGCGTTCACTGCGCAACATCATCCCTTCCCGAGCCGTGCAGCTCGCTGGTCTACCTCTCGCTGCTGCCGCGACAAGGGTGCTTGCTCGCAGGCGGCGGCAGAGGCAGCCAAAACGTAACCCTGCCACAACTCGCCCTCTATTTTGAGCGATAATTTTGTTGTTTCTTAAATCAATAATGTGACGGGTGGCGGTGCACTGGGAGATCGTGATGCGGTGACAGTATGATACGTTCTTCGTGGTTTGCGATATATCTTCGAAAATAGATATCAAGGCAAAGAGTTTTGTTGTAATTTATGGATATCCTGTGTGAGAGGGTCTTGATATAAATCAGAGGGCAAAAAGTTGAGAGAGAAAAGTTTTGATAGGTGGGTAATATCTTGGTGCTGCGTATTGGAAAATATATAAGTAGGCCGCGGGAAATTGGTTTGATTCCAGGTACAGTGGAACCCGTCCAAAT
Source organism: Protonemura montana (assembly GCA_947568835.1). NCBI lineage: Eukaryota > Metazoa > Arthropoda > Insecta > Plecoptera > Nemouridae > Protonemura > Protonemura montana. The sequence goes on along the minus strand of OX387606.1, from coordinate 19,260,012 downwards.
GAAATGTTTACAAGTATGACCACGAGGTATCATTGGGGAAAGCGTGAAACTTTGTTAAGGTATTTTATACGAGTTTTGGTTTGTTCGCGATTTTATCCCGAGTTATTTTATATTATTATGAGGTAGCTGATTTTGCCGACAGCGATCGCGGGGGGGCGCCGTTTTTCGTTCAACTTTAGGAGAATTTGTTGTGCCTCGGGTGCGCGGAGCACGTTTCAGAGAGAAAAGACATTGTAATCTCGCGGTTATCGCGCGCGTCGGCTTCCTGCCAGGCTGGCTGGAAGCCGTCGGTGAATATTGTTAGCGCTTATCGATCAGGTATTGCGGCCTGGTGGCAGACCAGCGAGACGTGCTCGGCGCGTGATGTCGGTCACTGTGTCTTGACAGCCGTGCTATGCGCCCGCCACGACCGAATCGTCTTTTCGAAAACGCAATTTTGACCGGCAACTTGCTTTCACGGCTCGAAAGTGAAATAATTTTAAACTTTTTTGAAGCAAATTGATCAGACTGGATTTCCGACGATTTGTAATTGAACGTAGCGATTCGAGTTGACGTTGGAATAGAAACTTGTTCAAGAATTTAAATTAGGAGAGTTTTCGAAGATAAACAATCTTCGGGAGCAGATCACGATCGGCTTCCACGATAATTTTCCATCCCGTTCCGTTCGCACGACTTGCTGAACTACTTTCGTAATCACTGCGCGTATATTCGTCCCGAACATGCGGCGCTCACTTACCCTGTTTGCCTCAAAAAAAGTGTTTCATAAATGAAATTTATACTTCATGCTATAGAAGATGTATCTGAAAACTGATATTTTGTCTTTTTGTATATTTGTACGCAGGTATTTTTCAATTATTTGAATGGCAGGCATTGAAAAAAAAATACAATTACAGACTTATTGACATCGATAGGTTGATGTGTATTGATTAAGCAAGCTTTTTACTGAGTTAATATAATGTCAAAAAGTTTTTGGAATCAACAGAGAATTTACACTCGTCCGTAATGTCAAGAAAGCAATAATTCAAGGTTAATGTGATCGGTGAAGCCAAATTGATATGTGTTGCTTTAGCAAGTCAATATTTGGCCTTCGTCTTATTATCGTATTTTTTTCTTGTACTTTGTCTGTCTTGACTTCAATAAAAGTGCCAACTTATGCTGCCATTATATTCTCATTTGTCCTGTACGTTTATCATGTTAGTGAAGTTACTATTTTTACACCAATATTAAAGGAATGGCACAGTGGTTTAGAGCCAAGATCAGATGGTAATGCTCTGTTGTCAGGGATTATTGGGCCTAAAATGTACCTTGGGTCCATCACAACAGTTCGAAACCGTCAACACAATAAATATTTAACTGTACCTTTTATTTACAGGTAAACACTGCAATTGCGGTGATCTACAAGCTACAAGCAGAGTCAGGTTCTGTGCCGTTCTCCAAAATGGTATTTGAGCTCGGCAGCTTTTATTTCAATACCTGGATATTTATTATCTTTCTGTCACTGACAATTCAGGTAATCCGGTATTCAGGTAGGACCGATTTTGTATACTAAAACACGGGGTTTAAGTATACCGAAACCAATTAAAAAGCAAAAAACGATCTAGAAATATGCCTGTGTACCTGAACGAAGCCCGCAGAAAAATCTCGGCTACTCCACTCAATTAATTGTACTCACATAGTGAGTGTCGCCTCCTTCGCGAGGACCACATCACGGCCAATGTAGCTTATTTTGTAAAGAAAGAATTATAAATTGCATCCAATCCCGCCACAAACACAATGCCCCTACATGCAGCCCGCAGAGCAATCTTGGCTCCTTCACTCAAAGATAACCAGTGCAAATGCGAGTAACTTAACTCGTTAGAACCCACGACAGAGAAAATTTACGCTTATTTTTTTTGTTTAATCGATTAAAAAAATGCGTTTTATCTTGCCACAAACATTAAAATTAGTACCCCTAAACGCAGCCCGCAGAGCAATCTCGGCTCCTCCACCCAGACAAGTTCAGCACAAATCGCTAATTTCCCTTTGTTCTCAGAAATCGACGCGAATGTCAATTTAAGCTTATAAGCGTTAAAAATAACGAACAAAAATGCACTTCGCTAACGGGTGGCAATGAGTAGGTACTACGCTTCCAGACTCTTATATAGCGTGCTTTCTTACAAAATCACGGTGAACCGACTGTAAGCCCTCCGACCCTCGGAAACATCCACCAGGGAGCGTTCCCTAACAAGGGCATAATAATACACTTGGCTGCATTGGTCAGTTAATTCCCTCTCAAGTGACCCATGGCTTGATGAGAGGCCACGCTCACACAAAGAGAGGAATAGCGATTTCGTTGTTTGCGAGAATCATCATTGCGGCACTCAGCACATTGGCCGTGCGTTGGTTTAATCTGAACCTGCGGAATATTAGCAAGTAATTGCAATTAGTGCACTACAGCTAATAGGTGGAATCGTGGGCGTATTAGAAACACGCTTGCGTGGGTAACGGGCTTATTAATTGTATTCGATAAAGTATAGGGATATACTACGAATAGAGTCGAACCTACGCAATTGCCGGATAGACTACAGACGTGATGCAAACCTCGGAGGCACTTGAATGAATTACTTCAACACCTTCTGTTTTCTGTCGGTGACAATGGAATCTATAAAAAAACACTGTAATTATTCAGATTGAATAAATAAATAAAAGTTACATTTCGTTGAGCGGTTTCGAAAAAGTTTCTCCGTGTAATAGAGCCGAGAGTTTCTATGGCAGAACTTCTCGACTGACAGTGCCACGTTTTAAATCCCACATCTCAGGTGACTTAATCTTTGATCCGTCCTGCGTCGGTCGGCGGACAACGATTTCCACCGAAGTTAGTGAGACGCATCTCCATACAAGATCTCTACCGGTTCCGGTTCCGGTGCCTGTACCGGTTCTGGGCAACTCTCTGGCGGCTGCTTACCGATCAGATAGAAGCGACTCAACTCGAGAGTGGCTGAGATTGGGAGACAGGCCGGTCGGAGCGAACGCGCCTGAATTATTAACCTCTCTTACCCTCGTGGAAGTCGAGGCAATGACCGCTCGTTTTTTTTTTAACTTAGTAATTTTCCGGTGCAGCTGAAAAATTTAATAACTTTCTGTGACAGGCGTGCCCTCCATTCAAAAATAATTAAAACATGAAGTGGTTTATTTTTTTATTTAAATTGGTCGTTCTGAAAAAAAAATCACCGAGCACTGATTTCTTTTTTTAGCATGTAATTTCAACAGATTTTAATTTAAGTCTTAAATTTACTGCTTTTTTGTTCGAAAGAATGAGAATCCGTTTTAATGTCAAATAATGGATATTAATTGAACAATGAATATTGAATGAATGAGATACCTATGCCATTCGACCCAGCAAAAAATAAATAAATTGTCTGTGATCTTTTTATTAAGGTATCCAACTTTCGCACCAACCCTGCACAACTTTATGTCAACTTTATGTCAACTTTATACTTTTTATGTATTAAGTCAGGTTTTACCAAAATATTCAACTATAAGTTGGATCTCTAGCTCACAAAAAAAAAAACTGAATTTCACTGCTTGTGATTGAAATTATCACATGCATTTGGTGAAACTGAATGTAAATAGACCGCAGGCCTTCCACTGAGCTTCCATATCAAGTCCATCACTTGAGCGTGCTCCCTCCAGATGTCAATTCCTGACCCGTGTCCGACAGACGCGTGCCACTGCGCACGTCTTTGGGCGTTGCGGCGCAGGTAAGGTGACGTCATCATAGGACGTCAATAAAAACACCGGCAGAGACACATTCGGAGAAAACAGCTGCCGAACGTTGTCAGTGGCGTATAATTACTAGGTAACAGAAACAGGCCGACCTGTTGAATTTGATGAGGCTGAAATACTGTTGGTTTGCTTTTTGGCACTGAGGGGGCGTTCGGAGCGTTCGGCTGACGTCAAACAGTATAATTCAACTGTCAGTTTCATGGACACGCAACAGGCAACGGTGATAAATACGATCACATGGTTCACTGAAAGCGATTGAAAGCGAGCAAAATATATTGTGGTCCGGACGTATCCTAACTATGTAACCGTTATTTATTTCATCGCATTGGAATGGGATTCAGGATGTGTATAAACTACATACATTTACTAAAACATCATTATATATTTTAACGTAAAAAGCATAGTACAAGCAGTTAGTACAACAGACAATGTTAAAGGTAAACTGGCTTTTTTGCTAGCAATAGCATTCACGATAGTCTACTTAACATTTACAGCTTTACGGATTTAAGATATTTAAGAATATTGGTGAATTTGGCTGATGAAATCCGTAAGACATGAGATGTGTTAGAAGAAGACACTGATAACCTTCTCCACAACATCCAAGAAAATTCACCTTCATCAGTGTCTTGAGCTGCGCCTACAAAAAGAATGGCGTGTCAGATTTCTTTTAGAGATATGAGTCTGAAGCGACAGTCCTCTCAGGCCACTTCGATTAGCTGCCAAAAATGTATCATCGCACGAGAATCAATCGTAATTGAGTTGACATTCCGGACGCGACGTCCGTAAAGCGTCTCGACGTCGACGTCGACCGGAAGAAGTGAAGATGGCCAATCAGGCATCCGCCGAGCAGACGCGAAGAGATGAACCCCATGCGTTCCTCGCGCGTGGATTTGCTGGGTCGGGTGAAATAACGTCTAGCTCGCAGACTGTGACCGAACCTAATTGCAACCACGGGGAGCATTTTCTCGGCGTCGGCACCAAAGTTGAAAATTGCATTTACGCGATAATTTTGTTGATTATCATTCTCTGGTCATAATTTAAACCTGTTGCTCGAGGTTAGTTAGTGAACTAAGATGTGTTTCATGTTGGACGACCCAGAAAGTGTACCGAAGTTTTATGCTCAGTAGGAACAAACTTCAAATTAAGCACGACACTTTGATGGGACATAACGATGATAAAACATGTCTGTGGGAACATTAATATGAACAAAACACTCTTCCAAAAGTTGGGCGAACACTTTCTGAGCTCATATAAAGGCAATTTTCTGTTCATTTAATAGATTGCCCAGACCCAGCCTTTCGGTGGTTATATAAAAAAATATATATGTATATATTAAAATCTGCTTCCTTTCGGCGCAGTAGAAGTTTTGCGGAGATGAAAAGAGACTGAACTGTAATCTTCTTGAGAAAAGCTCTGAGCCGAAGGAGGCGTCGCTGGGCCCCAGTCAGCTAGGCATGAGTGCGTCTTGCATTTGCTGCAATGCTCTATGAATACATTGATGCCCGCCTCCTGCATCAATACCCACGATACGTTGGAGGCGATAAACTGCGTGTATTCTGTGTTGGAGAGATTGGATGAGACTCGACATAAAACATATGGATAAAATAATCGCCAGGTACAAGTAAAAACTTAGCGGGTGTTGAATACCACGAAAAAATAGGTGATTTTTAGGTGTAACTAATCAATTTCTATGCCCGGTATTACAATTTTCTTAACTCCTAGATGAAGTCGAAATTAAATCAATTTTCATGGCAACAACTAATCACAGGCAGTTCAAGTCAGCTTATCTGTGAGTTAGGAGCTTAACTCAGTGTTGAAAGATATTGTAATATCAGGCCAAAAACTAGCGCTAAGGTAAGATAAGGTTAGATTCATAATGGTATTTCACACTTAACGTGAGGACTGTTTTTTTTTTTTTTGTATTTTTCTTTGGGTTTGTATTTTGCTGTAGTTACGCAGGTAATCAAGGGTGAAAGCTTCGACGACTTTTCAATTTTAGAAATGGGGTTTTTGCAAGTTAGTTCTTAAGATGGGAACAAAAAGTCTCAAGTCTCTGAATATTAAAAAGCCAGTTTTCCGACTGCCGATGCGGTGGAAAGATGTTCCTATTTTCTATTCGCTTTTCAGGCATGTTCGAAATCTCTCTTGGAAATGACAAGAAATGCTCATAATGTTTCTCCGTTTTTTCCTTTTTTTTCTGTTTTGGTGAAGCATGTTTTCATAATTATCAGTAAATTAGTAAGCACTTGTTTAAAAGCGTGAAAAGCGTGAAAATCTCGCAGTTCAGCTGTTAATCGAATTTGGCTTTACGCGAGTTTTTGCATTCACTTGTTTCTTATTACCTATTTGAATATCTGATACCGTTTTTTTTTTTTTTTTTTTTCAAATCCGTTGTCAAATTCAACGAAATAATGGCGCTGAACTAATTTAAGCTTCTGTTTTGTGATTTATCTTGCAAAGGACGCGCCTGATTAAGTTACCTAGTCAATACGTTGTATACAATATCGCAATCATTCGTCCCACGACTCGTGTCGAAAATTCAATTTGATTCATTCAATTCAATTTACCATTTTTATACTAAAATAAATTCACAGTGTTACTGCGGCGCTCTGCAAGGCTGGCAAAGCTGAATCGAGTCAAGTAGTAATATCAATCTGTATTTCATTCGAGTCTGAAACCAAATTACGTCTGTCTCCTACCGTTGGATTAAGTGGGAGCTGCTTTAATGTTATACGGAGCATTTCATCATGCATTCAAAAATAGCGACATTGAATCTTAAGAAGAAAAGAAGCAAAGAATAAAAAACAATTTAATTTTGGGTTTATAGGTTAATTAGAGTGAGAGGGCTAGTGATACACGTTCTGCTGAGCTAACGAGCCTGTCACGTGTGGTAAAGGTAGCTGGCACCCGATGGCGCTTGCGTACGTCTTTTTTAAGAAACCTCTGCAATGAAATAACTAAGGTTATAAATTATAAATGCGAGAAATCTTCGTGAAATATTTAAAAGCATTTTCCGAACTCTCAGAAAGACGGTGACGCCATCTAGTAGCAACTACCAATTTCGTCGTTTTACTGCAGTTGATCAGTTTTTTTTTCGCGAAGTTGGCGTCTCATTGCCTGAATCTTAAAACTCTTCGATGAAAGGTTCGTTGTGTTTTTGCAAGAGTGCAAATCACTACTAATTCACTTAGCAATCATAGCCGAGGAATTGAAATAACTCTCTGGCGATCTCCAGAGAGCGATCTGGCGTTTAAATCATATTTAGGCATCGTAAGCGAGTAAAGGATTAAAGTGTTTTATTATTTTTATTATGGCTACGTATGCATTTATTTCTGTGTAAAAATTGTTAAAATAATGTTTTTTTGGTTAAAAACAATAATAAATAAAAAAAAAAGTGATCCGACGTCAGTTCCACCGCCCGTCGGCTAACATGGCGGGCGAATATCGAGAACGCCGTGACTACGTGGGCATAATACCGCATGCAGATGTCGCCTGAGCTTTTCACTCGTGCTTTACGCAAGCAGACCAAACCTGAGAATACAACCAAAAGAGAAAAACTTCAAAGCAGGATGTTTTCTCCTCTGAGCTACGACGTGTTTACGATGGAAATATTTAAATAAGATGTATTTGGCGGATACTGGGAACTGGAAACACATGCACACGCATCAGCGAGTTGACAGGGAAAAAACAATTCACGTCCGGGGGTTTCTCTTTTGCGGTCTGTCATATTTACAATTCAGCCTCTGAAAGACTGGGTACTTCTGCTAAAAGCGAAAGCTGAACAGGGTTTTTCTTGACGACACTTTAAATGTACCAGTCGCAAGGACCTGAAGGCATATTTTATTATGTCTTCATAGAAATGCAGTTTAGAATGTCGCCGTATAAAAATAGGTATGCGCTAAATTTTTAATGGTGTGTTTACGGGTCGGTGTAGAAGTTGTTATGGAAGCCGTGGGTAAAAGTACAGCTTATTAAAATATAATGATCGTTGTTGGCAAGATGTGCACGTTAGAGCAGTGAGGAATTCTTCGAGCGGAGAGGACGATGCCCTAAAATATTGACATGCGAAGAGGCGTCAAGTTGTGCTCCCGCCGATTTTAATATCGTATATTAATTTTGATGGTGACATTTTGTTGTGTGTTGAAGGGGTGCAAAGCCGAAGTGGATACTCTATATTTTATTTTAATTTATTTGGCATTTTGGCTGAAAGAAATTGATACGTAACTATGCTGGCAATCCCATACTTGTTTTGTAATAGGTGTGAAAAATTCTTTCAAATGGATTGTAAAGTTTTAATGAACCGAAATGTCACTGGCACATAATGTACGAGTCTTGCCAGGTCCAGTCATTTTTTAAGTCGGAAATTTGCTTCGGAAATCTTTGCACTTTTGGAATTTTTTTCACAATCGCTTGATTAAGTAGTATCAAAGTGCCATGTAGGAGCGATGCCACCACCAAAATGCACCAATAATATCACAGCTACATGTGATCGCATCGAATAAACAAAAGTTTTGTGGTTAAGATTGAGCATGCTTCCCTGAAATTTGACACAAAGCACCTGAATTTCCGCGTCCCAAGCGATTTCTTCTAGTATTTTCCAGAAACCCTGCGCCTCCAGGCGTGCGCCAACGGTACCTCCAAAATGCGCCCCTGCATTCGACTCTTATAAATCTGCATCCCCGACAGGATCAGGAGCGAGATCTGTGTCCTAGTTTGCGAACCCACAGCTCTGTCGTTGTTCGCGACATCGCGTTCAGTGTCCGTGAGCGCGCAGATCGCGGTAGGGTTCGACATCTGGCCGCAGGGCGGCGTTTTTCCTCCGTTCTCGGTCGTGGAATGTACATATCACCGCGCGGTTTGAAAAAAGGGGTAGGACTGCAAAAAGAGCAACTGGCCCTTACTCTTTTAGATCGTTATAGTTGACCGTTTCATTTAAAACGTCAGACTGTCATTCGGTAATGATATTTCAAATAGTAGTGCACCCGCTGCGTACGCAGCTGCCGTGAGTGATAAGAGTGATTTACAAGTATTTCAGGGATTTCTGTACAACCAAAAATATCGAAGTAACATCTCCTACACTGGAAAATAAGCTAGTCTAAAAAAATGTGAAACCGAACCGGGATACGGACCCGGGACCTACCAATTGCCGGTCGGGTGCTCTACCAACTGAGCTATCCGGACACACATATTGTGTGTGATAAGGGATCCCCTGAAAGGGGAAGAGGCCGAGGCGACTCGTAACGGAAGGGTTCTTAGCAACTCTAGAATAGGATGCTAATTTAACGGCCACAGGATATTGGTCTGTCACTTTTTCTCGAATCCCGTGTTATCTCAAAAAATATACGGTTGTTCCATTTTTTTTTTTTTTTTGTCAGGCCATTCTGTTTTGAGGCCAGTTAGGCCTGTTTTGAGGCCATGTACAAAAATTGGTTCACGACTGCGTTTTCACGTGATATTTTTAATTTGTAACCATGAAAAATTTGTCGTATTGCATTTTACTTAGCTCTCAAGTTATCCTCGTTCAATTTCGAATAAGAATCGACCATTGAAACTTTGCCAAAATTAGCGCAAATGGGCTAAAATTGTCCTGGGCACGTTCAATGTGTCACAGTTTTCCACCGAACGACCGACCGACCGACCGACCGACCGACTTACTCACGGGTTACCAATGGCAACAAAATTAATGCAAAATTGTCGAAATTGTCGAAATTGTTGAAATTTCGGAATTGCCGATATTACGGCTTTTATTAAAGGTTAATTCATAAAAATCACTAGGTATCTGCGGGACTTAACTAAAAATAATATTTCAGGGAATTTCCATGTAAATTGTACGAAAGATAAAGAAAACCGCTTGGGTTTTAAATATGAGCAGTGATGTATTGGTCAATGCACGCGGGTGTACGCAGTCCACCCACTATTAATTTTATTTTTGGCCGTACCCCCACTTTGAATTTTTGAGGGAACGCAGGTGAACGCACGGGAAAGCAGTATTAAATTATGATTATTCGGAATATCCTGCACTTCTTTATTTTCAAGGCGAAAATATCCCAGTTAAGGGTTTTATTTCTAATAATCCACTTACTTAAAAATAGACCTAGCAAGATTGCCACTGTATGCGAACGTACTAAGAGTAGGTAGGCTGGAATTATGTCGGCGTCGCGACTTGCAACAAAGGGGTTAGTTAGAACCATATTACTGTTATCACTTAGGGAAGTCGGTAGCCGCTTTCGCGGCGTCGCACGGTGGTGCAAGCTCTCAGAAGCAAGCCCGCTTCAAATAATAAGAATTCGCAGGAAAGACAACAATACAAACAATAACCAAATTGCCACATACGAGCCACACTGGACGAATTAGTTCAATTCAAGATACAGAAGAGAAAACGTCGAATGAAGAAGAGTTCAATGAAAAAGAGTCATTGTGGAAACTGATGTAATCTCCTCAACGCGAAAGTACGCGCGTATCTATGGATAGTTTCAACAAAAATTTAAACCAGTATTCGATTAAAATGATTGACTTTCTTTTACCAGATTCCCGAATCCCTACCAAATTTGAAGACTGCAACAATGTGGGAAGGTGTAGACATGAGAGGGCGGCATTAATTTAATTTTCTCAAAATCATTACGTAATTAAAAATGCAGTTCTGACCATGTCATTCCAAGCCCAATTTCATCGTAAACTCGTAGATTGGCTCCAAAAGAAACCTTAGAATAAAAATTCACTTGGAGCTGCGCCCGAAGCCCCCTATTTTCCACTCTTTCGGTGCATTCGCCTTGGGTCTCCTCCTCCCCCCCCCCCCCCCGACACAAAAAAATGGGTCATTTTTGCGTACCCCCACTAAACATTTTACGAATACATCACTGAATATGAGAGAGAAACTCAGAGTTAAAACTGACATTTCCCCCAAAAATACTGATAAATTATTTTTAAAGATGCTGATTTGGTGTCCTGATTCATAATTTAGATTCCAAATAGGTTCCTAAAAGGCTTCAAACAGCATTTCAAACATGGAGCAAACAGAAATAACTTTGTTCGCATCAAAGAAAGGCAATCAATTGTCGATTTAATAACACCATAAATTGTGTTAAATCAACTCTTAAAACAACATGCCTAAAAGTTCGAGCTAAACTAACACTAAAAGTTCTCCGGACAGCTTTGACATCCTTGCGTCTTCACGGCATTCACTATAGACCTCTGGAAACTAGAACTTATTTTCAAAAAGGGAATGCATCATTCGAAAGTTGGTAAGCTAATCCTGTGTAAAGGATGAAACTATCTGGCCATAAAAAATTGAGAGACGAGTCTCAGAAGTATATTAGTGTGAAACGATGCGGCCACCTAATGAATGTTTGATGGGCCACTTTCGGTGACGATCACATTTCTACCTCGGAGCTGGTCGCTATTTAAGTCATTTGTTTGGAGCCATCTGAAGCTGACGGAAGTGTCCGACTCGTAATCGAGCATTGGATCGATTCATTCGGACTTTCGGTATAACGATGCTTTACTCATCATCCGATTCGAGGCGCATGCTGGAGTCGGACCCATCGATAGGGGTGAAGTGTCTCGAGCTGAACGTGAAGCTGTTGCGATTGACAGGCCTCTGGCCTTGGAAAGATACCACGCATAATTGGCTGACTTTTGCTAACTTCTACTTTCCACGCGTGACAAGTATATCGGCCCTTGTTCTCATGGCTTTTCAAGCTGTAGACGTTTTCTACGGCGAGGGAAAAATCACGCATCTAACCGAAAACATTTACCTATCTATCATCCTAGTCATGACCACGATCAAAGTCGGAACGTTGCTGTTTCGCATGGACGACGTTGTGAAACTGGTCCACGTACTCGAATCGTTATGTGAGCTGGTTGACGATGACGAGCAGCGAGCGATCCATGTGGAGCATCAGAAACAATCGAATTACCTGACGAAATGCTTTGTGTTCTTGTGCGTGGGCACGGGGGTCAATTATGCTATCGGACCGCTTACACGTCACGAACCGATGCCGATGCCACATCGACAATACTTTCCTTTCGACAACACGTACTCGCCCAACTATGAGCTGGGTTACCTCTGGACCGCGGCGCAAGCGTTCTTCGACGGCATTCTGATCGGGATATGCGACACGATCTTTGTGGCGCTGCTTATTAACGGTATCGAACAGTATCGACTTCTCAATCACAAGCTTGAGCACATCCAGAAGTATGCTCTTAAGAAAATGGACGAAGATGATGTGAAAATGGGAACAAATTTCGAGAAGGAAAATGAGGATCGGTACCGAGAACATCTCAGCAATCTACGGCTTTTACGACCTCTGGATAAAAATTTGCATTCAGAATACAGAGATATGAATTTTGAAATTTCCAATACAAAAGATGGCGAGAGAATTGGTGTAAAAAAGCGGAATAGATTAAACTTCGGCAAACTGATACGCCTGCGAAATAGAGGACTGTTGGCAAATGGAAATGCGAGTGAAGCAGAGGAAGAAAATGAGTTTTCTCCACGAAAGATTCTCGAGCCAGATAGGAAGAGTCGGCCAGAAAATCAAGTTAACTACGAAATGGATGTTCGGATAGCCGATTTCGTGGAACACCACCAGGCTTTAATAAGGTACGCTTTCTTTGATTCAAAAATAATTACAAGTTTCCCGAAAATTAAAAACAAACTCGCGAGCAATATTATGTTTTGCATTTAGAACCCAATTTGTTGTATCGTCGCAATCTGTATTACGAAACTGTGTTTTTTGTTCTCAATTATACCAGCTTTGTGGCCGGATTGGAATCGATTTTCAGTGCAGTTTTAGTGTACCAGATAATGGCCAGCCTCGCGCTTTTCTGCATGGTCGCGTTCCAAACATCAAAGGTACGCAATGGAAACAATGATTGTCTGACCACCTGCAGGTAGCAACTGTTTGCCAAAGAGTTGCCTCTCATTGACGCGTTTTTCAGTCATCGCACATCGACGCCAAGCTAGTCGGCCTCTTGCAGGTTATGTTTAGCGCCATAATCGAGCTGTTCATCTACTGCTGGTTCGCTAGCACACTAGCATTCGAGGTACGACCCAGCACATCGCTTAACGGGATCAGCCCATGGAATAGGAGGAACATTTGTCCCTCCCTAGTCCCTACTAAGCTTATGTGATATTGAAATTGATGCATTTTTCAGAGTTTACGTATAAACGAAGCAATATACAGCTGTGATTGGCTGAATTCATCTGCCAGCTTCAAGCGATCAATCCAAATCATTCTGCTTAGATCTAGCCGGCCGGCACAAATTGTTGCCGCCAGATATTTACCAGTATCACTGGAACTCTTCCGAAGCGTAAGTCCTGGCGCTAGGCCTGCAAAAGCCTACGGCCGATTTGGTTTCACACGGGCAAAACTGCTGTTGTAGGCAATATGTTTGTACCTTACGTAACAACGCCAGTAAAATAAATACGCAAGCGTTCCAGAATGAGAATGCGAGGCTTCAAGCTTTGGTCGCTATGATTCAATCAAAACCAAGTTCGGTTCAAACTTGAAATTAATTACCCACCAGGTGACGCTCGGCATCATTTTATAGGTAGATTATTAAACGTAATCAAATCACCGACACCATTAATGAGTCGCTTAGCATCTACCCTCGGAAACTGATAGCTAATCACAACCCAACGCACGCTCCATTTACCCTCGACGGTTCAGTGAGCACGTTGCGTGAAGGCCGGTGGAGGTGCCGTGGTGTTGAATGATTTGTTTGAAGTTCTTTAATTTAAAATAACGGATAGAAAGATGAAGGATTGACAAGCAAGTGAGAAACAACTCGAACTCATCACGTAAGGGGTCAACTGCAAAATATCGCGTTTTTTTTTTGGGGCACGAAGGAGTTTTTACCCTAACACTTGCTCTAATTTTGCAGATTATTAAGACGTCGTATTCGTTCTACACGCTGTTGACGCAACTCGATAGCGCGGCGTCTCATCACGAACATTACCACTAGCTCAGATATGTCTCAAATCAATGCAAGATCTTTGCAGTGAGAATTATTCAGCATACAACGTGTTCTAGTGACCGCTTTGTAGTGGTGTACGCTTAAAAACTATTTCATTGTACTTGAGTTGCAAATTTAAGAGATTTAGAAGGTTAGTTTAGCCTTTTCTTTAGCACGTGGTACGATAAAATCATTGTAAGCTATGCCATTGAGTAAGGTACATTTTTAAAAGTGTGGCACAATTATCACCCATTTAGTTTAGTTTTTTTCTTGAGTCTTAAGGTGGATCGTGGTGTATTCGATTCGATCGCTCGATAACGACGAAGAACCTATTTTTAGAACAAACGTCACCCTTCAACTACGTTGTACCTCTGCATTCTGGCTTGTAAATCTTCGTCTGTAGAGGCACCCAATTGTAATTGAACGTTAAGCATGACGTCACCATTCTAATCTCTGCTTTGATTGATTGGTGCATTGACAATTCAGCGATTGGCTGGCGTCTATCAGACATGTTCGTCGGCTAATTCCACATGATGTGTGTTTAATTATTTGATGAGACCGCTGCAATTTTGCGCAAACAACAGCAAATGAGCCGATAAATAATTGCGTGCTTAATTAAGCATCGGGTTAGAATACAGTCTCCACATTTATACGCTGTCATTGCGTAGGTCTCACACTCAATAAATGTTATTTTATTTTTAAAAAACAATCATTGATTGGAGGCATATAAAACCGTAATTTATTGAACAAAGCGGGCAGATTAATTCAGAAATGTAATTATAAAATGTAATTTCAGATATATCGCAATAGACAGCTAGCAATTGTAGCACATGGTTTTGCAGAAATTCAGGTTATATGTTTGGTTCCTATTTCTCTGATAACCTCTTAACATAAGCATAGATATATTGTATTGCTTAGACCTCTATTTCTATATACGTGCCACTTTATAGCGGTAGCCTGCAGAGCAATGTTGTAGCATCGAGTGTATATACGTAGTGCTAATAGGGCTGTAAATTACGACTTAAACTCTGGCTCAGGCGCTCGTGATTTACTGCTGGAAACTTGGTTCCAGTGCAAGCATATTATTCCCAGTGAAAACCCAATCGAGGGGAAAATGTTCCATTCGGATGGTTAGGTACCGGAACAATACGTAGATAGATGCTACGACTCGCTCCCAGAGGAAATTATTGATTAAATAGGATATGTGGAAGGACACAATTATTGTTAATTGCATTTTAATTGGCTGATTGAAGCTAGCATTGGGTTCGGCACTGGTCACGATGGTTTCTACTGAAACATTTTACAAGTAGTTCTGTTTGAAATAAATTCAAAATTGAAAGTCGTTTAATTATTTCTGAAATAAATTCAACAAAATTTAGTTAGAAACCAATCGTCTTCACACGGCTTAATTAGAATACAATTTGCTTTGATTGAATTATATATTTTTTTTAGTAAATACACCTCAAGTTCTAATCCCAAATAATACAAGCAGCCGAATTGAATGACAGCTCTTGAGTAAAACAGATTCATCGGCGCGTGGGGATAATAGGCACATGCTTCTCAAGCTTCTTAGAGGTGTGTATAGGTAAAGGGTGTCGTGCCGAGCATTTGAGTTGCGAAGCAGATTCCATCCCGTTTGTTCTAATTGTTACCCCGACTCATTAACATGGGAAGCGGTGAAACGATTCTTCCCTGAAACGATTCAATTCGACTGGCGACAGCCAGCTCTACCTGATCGCATTAGCACTCAGCATTCTCTCACATGTTTTGCTCCTTGCTTCAAGTTCGACTGCGTTTCGATAATCAAGTGGAATTAGAAAATGGTCGTTAATGTACTTATTTCAATATTAAACAAGTGCAACATGTTATCTTTGGCGTTGTTTTATGTTAAGTATCTCTTTGATGAACATTTCACTTATAAACATGTAACTGAAAAGTATCTAGCGACGTTTGTGTCTACGTATATGTACATATATAATACAAGCATGTAGCTCCATCTCACTTTTGTGAATTTTTGCATAATATTTTGCAGAAATTTTCTTTTCAGTGGAGTAATTTCCCATCAGACATCCAAAACTCAGACAGCGTGAGTGATTAGAAAGTATAAAGCAGACAGCAAGCCGTGTTAAAAAAATATGAGAATACCTATACGTAAACAGGGCTGGAGTATTTGCAGAAAAGGAAACAGGAATCTTGGTCTTAAAAGAGGATGAAATATGCTATACACACTCGTAATTAGTTTTTTGCTCTTCGTCTCTTTGTACCTACTTGCAGTTTGAACGCAATATGAAATCACTCCAGTGAAAACATGGTTTCTGCGAGTCGACCCTTGAACACGACCTTTGAAAACGTACCAATAGAGCTCCTTGTTTTGTAATGCTCGACGACTTTCCACATTTTAGCCTCGCGCGAACAAAATTTTCAACTAGCTTTTTATGAAAATTCTGCTCTTTTTCATTTTGGTAGAAATTCCTCGTTGAAACGTACCTCGCTGTGAAACCTGGTTACTGATCAGCGGATAATATTTCAATGTTAATGAATATATCTGGGCATCGAATGTTTATAACTGTAGAAACTGTAATTCAGTTTTATATACTCTTCACCCGTGCATAATTGCGAAATAAATTTGAGTTCAAATGGAAAAAAAAAGTCATCCAATCAAAAAGTTTGCACTGACGTTGATTTTTTTATGGGTCGATGCATTTGCACGTGGGCGGCTTCGATAGGCACGGAGAACTTACACTGAAACGCGTATTGGTAGCTATTCAAGTGCTGGTTTCAGCTACAATTGCAACAGAAAAGTTCCACGACTGGCACGTGTTTTGTTAATTACATTATTTTTTGCGGTTTGTAATATGGCCAGGCCGAGAGGAAACATATGAAAAGACTTTCCTGATTTTTATGTTGGTCATCGACAACAAAACGAAAGCGTCGATATAGGAGGCCATAGTTTATCAAAATGTCAAAAAGTCGTTGCTTGTGACAGATCACATTTGCCATTTTTTCGCCATCCCGTAGTCCACGGGGCAACAAAGAGACGGGGCACCAGAATAAAACATATATCTCTATCTATCATGACATTGTGCTAGGGTTTTTGTGCTGAATCGCTTCCGACGGCCAGATGCCTCGTGGGTACCACAACTTTGCCTCGTAAATCCTTACACAGTTATAACAAATTACGCTCATAATCCGCGATTTGCTAGCACACTATAAAATAACAGAATTGCGCTGCCTGGTCCGCCGGAGATGGCACCCAACCCCGTTTCGGAGACACTGAAATAAATAATAATATCGTTTTACATGTAACAATTTTACGAGAAGTACATATTTGGAATGATTTCATCACTATTACCGATGTTATTACCATTTTAACAGACACGTTACTTTTAATTTACCATAAATAGTATGAAACTATAATTACAAAACTTTCATTGTTGGAGAATGATAATTTAAACTCCTTTTAATGCGTTCTATTCTACAGTACATAAGATCATACCAATCTGTGAGATCAGCTTTAGTCAGTCCCTTGCGTTCATCAGCTTGGAAAACCAAACGATGCATTCGCAGCCACGACACGTCTTCAGAGAAACGGCTCCGACTCAAAGAAGATTGACATCTGAAAGATAGGATCACTTGTATGCAGAAGCAAATCGAAATGTGATCGATGATTCACGAATGGATTATTATACCTGAGCGCGTACAATCGTGAAGCGTCTTTCCTCTCCCCTGAGGGCGTCGATTTGTCATCCGACGCCAAAGCCGAGTGGCGTCGCGACGCTCGATCGAGCAATATCTGCAGCCAACATTTTAAATTAGCTTAACAAGAAAATTGGCTTGATATTGAAAGGATAATATTCGAATCCGGCGAAGACCATCTGGAATGAATGTTGAACCTGGTGGATATTGATTTCAATCTCCTTCAGAAATGTCATATACATTTATGTCCTCTACCACAATAACCATGCAATAATGTTCTACTATATCATAAAAAGAAGTTACGATGCACCGTACAAAACTATTTGAAAATTTAATTTCCAAACACTATAGGAACCTATTGCTTTACATATGATACCAAATTTGTAATTTATAAACGGAAGCTGTGACCTTTTAATCAATATCACCGCCGAATAAGATAAATTCAAGTTTATAGCTTTTTTCACACCATCTGCGAGTGTCGTAAAATCGCGAGCCCGAGACGTGATATTATATGCCACGGGAGCGAATCCAACTGAATTTCTATTTAAACAAGATTCTGTTTCCCTCTCGTAGCAGCAGCCAGCTAGACAAAAAAAGTTCAATCGCAAATTTTATTACTCAACTGCATCCGCACATGAATATAAACTACAGTCGAGTGAGCAAAATAATTAGAGGACGAACGAACGAACGAACCTACCAACGAGTTAGTGTGCATCGTGAAAAACACGTAGTCCTTTTTTTGTTATTTAACTAAATCGATAAATTAGTACCGATATGAATTGGGAGGTGGAAATTCGTAGGGAAATTTATGAAAATTATTAGGAATTACCGAAATCCGTGCATGCAATTCGCAAATATCTCATCCACTTCTCAACCCAACTCTGTACAATTAGCCTTGTGGGGAAGTGGCATTAACTTCTGCACCAACCGTGCTTGGAGCTCTCACGTCCTCCTACCCGTGAGCACGATCCCCAAGATGATAATATTCCATTTTCCCATTTCGTGGGTAGCTCGCCGGCTCGATTGTCATGTAAGCTCATTTTCAATGCTCCTTGAGCGAAGAGTATCTCCACTTAATAATTGAACGAGTTGATCCCATTGTTCTAAGACCTTATTGTCGTGTTGTTTGACGATCCTAACACGGCATTAGTGCGAATAGTGGCTGCTTGTCAATATAAGCACCACCACGGTGTTGTCTGTAAGTGCATTTGCGAGAAGATACCGACTACCTAAGCTTGAAAGATGTTCAAGTAGTTATTTCAATTCTAAATAAATGTATGTTCACCAAAAATGGGAAAAATTTGGAAATTTTATTCACAAGAACGCGCTTAAAAGTTAACAAAAACGCCGTAAAAACACTGTAAGTGCTGTCAAACTCTGACGGTCATCTCGCTTGTTCGAATATAACGAGGTTCGAGAGTCTCCCTTGTCATCCCTTTATGCTCCGTATGCCTCCTCTGAGAGGCAATTAAAGTCATCCGACTTAATCAACAAAATAAAATAGTTTACGACAACCTTTGCAAGACTATCGCGCTGTCAGCTTATAAGTCGTAAATTAAATTGTATTTTATCAGAAGGAAAAGCTCGGAGTTGTCGTAATGAGCATCCTCGCAAAATCATGCCGAGATGCCTAATACTGTATCTGTATCTGCTAACGTGATCAGATTTCGTATAATTATAGCGCTCTTAAGAATCTAAACTGCATGGATTGCTTTAACGGTTGGTTTGAACACACTTCGAACTCGCTCACTGGCCAGACCTTTGTTTTAATGACGACATTTTATGTGCGTCATCAAAAGAGAAACTTGTTCGTTTACGCTTTATGTTTGGCGCCTCCACCGATGAAGAATATAAACTGTCCACATAAAACTCATGTGATGTGTTTCATTCCTCGATCATCGATTTTAGCGACTGATTCGTATTCATTGGTTTTTATGCTAAACATTTTTATAGCGGTTTTTATCATTAGCTTTCCCCCAAAATTTGATAAAACTTTATTACAAAAAGATACAATTATAGCCCTGACCATATTAAAGAATGCCACAATATAAGGTGGCATATTGCACACTATGAGTAAACTACCCCTAAAAACACACACCTTATCTTGCCAGTTTCACAATCAACCATTCGTCTAAACTCTCTAAGATTCATCTCACGTCCACCAGTTTAAGAAGTACTATATCGATAGACAAGACTCTATCAAGTTGTTAAGCGTCGCTACGTGGCGGCACGTCGCGCCTGCGTCGGCGGCGGCGTCGTCGTCGTCGTCGGCGTCGGCGTCGGCGTTGGCGAGCGTCGCTGGTCGCTGGTAGTTTCGTCGTGGCTGCCCCGGTAGCGGGACGCGTGTTCGAGCCTCGAACGCGGGGAAAGACACGCGCTCCGCCGAGGGCATGGCGGGCTTTCGGGCCTGGCTTGCGCTTGCCGTGATTGTCACAGGTGAGGGGCGAAGGCTATATTTTTTTATTGATAAGCATGTTGTGAAATAAACCGTTTTAACAAAAGAAGAGTGGGGGGGGGGGGGGGGGGGGGGGGGGGGGCGGATAGCTGACTTATTGATAGGGTATACACAATTTTAATTACTAGTTAGTGAAAGTTATTTTAAGTAAGTTTAAATATAATAAATAACCTTTGTGTTTTTATTTATGTTTTCGTGTATACAATTATATTGAGTATTTTTATGGGCTTTATCAAATAAACCAAGTAAACACTAAATGCACTTTGTAATTTGGAGTTTATAAATGTAAACCAATTTCCTCTGCATTGCCAATCAATCCCCAGTTACATACAATTTAATAACTCGTGGAAGAACAGGGTTTCGCTAAGAAATCGTGAAGTAGTTTATTTTATAAGCTTGGTAGAGAGATAATTGTAAAGACAATTATAAAGAAAAGTGTTTTCCGGTTTTGAATTGAATGGGAATGAGTTGCAGTTGAATCTTTAAATGACGACTCACCGAGTGAGTATTAAAAGTCCTGTGGGAAAATGATAAGCCCCCTGTGGGAATTTACGATTTGAATATGCTCATTTTCACGACCACCAAGTTTATCTCCGACAGCAAAACTATAATAATATCTTCACTTCTATGGTTTCATATCACAATGATGGGCGCGTGCAGGCATTCTTGCCGCTAGACGGCCATTTAATAATTTCCCCGAGCGCAGGAAACAGCAACGGGCCGGAAAACTGGCGGAAGAATCTTGATAAAGATACTTATTATTACTCATAGACATACCATACATGAAAACTTCCCAATCAAACAAAACTAATTTCTAACAATTTTTTGTAATGTCTTGCAGCGCAGAAGTTTCCAAACAGATATTAAACCTTATTGTTATATTGTTTGACGTCCTCTTGAGCACACAGGCAGCCCAGTCGGTGGTGTATTATTATCTCTTAGGAACAGGCAGCCACTTTTAACTCTCTTCCAAAACTCGATCAAACTTTTACTCGCAAGGCTTTACGTACAAACTTATTTACGAGAAACTTTATTATGAGATTTGCTTTTCATCAAAAACGTCATATTTTCTATTGGTCGTGCAAAACAGTTTTGGATAAGGATCCACTCGAGGAAAAAAACCTATCCTATTTAGTTTTTTCTTCGCTTTTTCAAGACCACCATCTCCAATATTTCCCATCGAGCTATAAATTTCTATACTGTTAGTCTTAGGACAAATAATGTTCAGAGGGTTTACGAAAATTGCGAATTACTGCGCGACAACTCTATGAAAGTTGTAAGAGGTCCAGACTGGCTTGGTCTATCAGCGGAGATAAAAGATGACAGCCCTTGTGGATCATGTCTGTGCCGCTCCCAAGGGGCAGCACACAGAAAGGCTGGACTCGAAGGAATTGATGAATTACATACGTGCACCAGTCGACCGTTGGGGCACATCCTCGCCGGAGTTCTTCTCAGATCCAATTATGTTGAAGCCTTCAGAAGACAAATTTCATCATAGTAGAGTAGGTACATTAAATAAAAGAGAAGATTACAAATGCGAATAACATGAAAAAATTATATCGTAGATCTGGCGTTCACTAATTTAGTAATGGCATTAGCCGCTAATCAACTCAGTACTGCGAACGAGGGCGTCGTATGGAATAGTTTGCGAGCAACTACCCGCCTTGCTTAGTATGGTAAATGTACAAAAATTCAATATGCAAGGGTGGTCTCCACTAAACACATGCATGCACGGGGCTTTCAAATAGATTGAGCTTTAAAATGATTTCAATGGCGTTGTTTCACGGGCTACAATTTCATTTCGTCTCGCGTCGTGCTTTGCGTGTAATATTTGCTTGGACATTCGCGTGCAAAACCTCACACACAACTAGGAATGATTAGAAACTCTTGGCCGGATGTAACGCCGTGAAACATGTTTCCAGTAGGTGTGTGTACTCGTCCACGGAGATAGAGGGTTTCATTTAAAAATTCCCTCATCTCTGTTCCGTTCGTTGCGTTTTCGCGCCACCCTTGGTGCCTCGGTGACGACGTCATCATTCAGCATAATAGTGCCACCATCAATATTAAATGGTCTAATTAATGTTTCCAGCCTAACCACAAAACATCATTACCAGCAAAACATGGCTAAACAGAGCGTGATAATTACAATATGATTTATTATGAAACTACGTTGATTAATTATTAATTGCATGCAATGTAATTATTATAGCTACGATGTTAAATGATTTCTACCTAGATGTGAAGAGAGGTTTGAAAATTAAACGTGTAACGATCGCTTTTAAAATTGCATGACTCTAACCAATGTTGCCTTGTCGTTACATTTTAGCCCTTGGTTACCTTTTGCGTACTCGTTTTTTACTGCTTTGGTCATTTTCAGTGAAACCTTGGAGTTGAGTTGGATTCAATGCAATAAAAATGTTTTGTGATCAATTTTGTGATCAATTTCGCTATCAACCAGCAGGAAAGACTTGAAGTGTGAGAGAATGGATGTCACGGGTATTAAATTCGCCTTAAACACGTCTTCTTTTCCGTTCACAATTTTTGTGGAGTATTTTTTTGCCCGTCCTAGTTGAAGTGTGATGGTGATTACATGATGTCATGCGATTGGGTTAAGGGGCTGGTGGAGAGGGATGAAGGTGGGTGGGTTGGGTGTTGGGTGATTGATGAGCCTGGCCAGGACCACGCCTAAAACCAAAGACCGCCAAGAAGTAGAAACGGCTCCGCCGGGAACCGAACCACGTGCAACCCGAGGAAGCCAACTCCAATTGTAGTAACTTCGCAGAGACAGATGAGATATTACGTGGAGTTCAGGTCCTAATTGGCCGGTGATATTTTTAAACACGCGCTAAGATGTCCTAACTATCTGGTTTCTATGATCCCTGACGAGAAAGTTTGCTTGGCTTTGTTTGGTGTTGACTTGTGTGTCGCCTCGTGTTGAGATCTTAAGAAAGATAGAGTCTCAAGAAAGAGGAACAATTATTTTATAGAATGTCTTAATATTCGTAAGCTTTATTTATGTTACTTGAGAAAATAATGTTATTCGTAATGCATTGTTCAATTTCTGTATCTCGGTACAAAAGAAAATCTTGGGAGGTTTTCTCCTGCGTCTAGGAATATGCAACGTCTGACAAGATGTGCTTCATTAAAAGTATCACATTATGTAAAACTACTAAAACGATGTCATTATTCTAGACTTACGAGACACGATGGAAAAGAAAGAATAAGATGAAGTCACAAACAGAGAAAATCTTCAATCTTTATCAACTCTGTCTGTAAACATTCCGAATCCTTTATGTCAAGAACATTTTAATATGAGTCGCTCACGAAAGATGTTAAGCTTGAATATATTAGCAGAGACATTTTCTTACTTCGCTGGAGAAAATGAAAGTTATTTTTCCACGAAGCGTTTGAAATATTGAGAAAGCGTCGCTAGAGAGTAGGATGAAAATTATTTTCGAATACATTTACGGGAATTCGATTTTGTTGGCTGGATTTCATGCAACAACACGTAAAAGCCCGTTCAATTTCAAGTAAGCAGTCTCTTGGACGGGTATAATATCAGTAGCTGCTCGTTCGAAACACTCTCTCTTCGCAAATCAACATGAAAAAATGGATTTAGGAACAGATAACTTTCCTGCCGCAAGGTATGGCAAGGGATATTTAATGAAATTCCTCTCTTAATTAAGTACCAACGAAACAAACAAGAGCATATGAATTATACGCCGAAAAATGAGTTGGAAAAAGTAATGAAATTCTGATTGAGAATTTCTGCCTCGGAAAATATAAATAATTAGTTTTGAAATTAAAAATTGTGAATTTACTAGATGGCGATAAATAAAACAGATTAATTGTAAATTATTAAGTCTTCGCATTGTGTTAGTTCGTCTTCACTTATCTAGCTCGTGAATGAGCAAATAACTATCTTAAAGATTGCCCTGACTGAACATTCACGTTCAATCAAAAGCTTGACTTTTGAAAAAAAGTTCAATTTTTTCAGAAAAGTTTTTCTTTTGAAAGCGATGTCAGTTAAAATTTAATTTAAGTACAGTCAATAGAGTTCATTTTAGATTGCTTTTAAGATGTAGATCGGAGGGGTTGTATTGGTTACAGTCAAGAACACAATCAATCTCAGTCGTTTCTAACATCTGCAATATTTTTCACATTAATTAGCTTATGGAAACCAAAGTTGGCCACGAAGTTGTGGAGACAAATTTTAAGTCACCCCAAACAAAGTCGGTACACTGGAGGTGTAATTCGCTGTCCGCAGAATCCACCAGAGAAATAGATCACTGGTAGGAAGTTGTAAGCAGGCAATAAATTAAAATCGCATTTAATAAAAGATAATTTAGAAACTTTATGGGCCTGCGAGAGACCAAAATAGCTGCGCGGAATGATGCAGAGTTATATTTGTGGTTCGTAATAAAGTAAAAAAGAGGGTTACGAAAGTAGAAAGAGAGCGAGCGACATTTTAAATAATAATAGCAGTGGGCACGAATGCGAAATTTATATTTGACCGTTAAATGTATGAATTGCAAACATGATCCATTCAAAACATAGAACAATTTTCATTTCAACAATGCACTTTTGTACGTGTTAATATGCGTAACAGACCTTCACGCGAGTTCCGTGCACGCTAAAATAAATAATAGTTTTTAGTTGTGGAATAATTTTACAATATTTTTTTACTCGCATTGTCTCCGAAAAAAAACGAACACCTTAACACCGCAAAGTCAATGTTATTACCACTTTTATTTATGTTTTAAACCAGGTCGTGGTGTACTATGCTAATGGCGGTCATAATTACCTATAAAAAATTAACGCCTCCACTTACGCTACCAGCACCTTGTTCCAGAAGCGTGGTAAGCCGCAGAAACTTGCACGACAAACTAATTTCAAGCTTTGCCCGACTTCGGAGCAATGTCAATTCATTACGGTACTCATAAGGGATCTTCCAACCTCCTACAACCACCCTCAACTATCCCCCATCTTATATCAAGACGTGCAAACACCCACCACTATCATACCCACTTTCTTTAATAAATAAAATGTAAAAAAAAACACGGAGATTCGCTGGATTTAACGAGCGTTTGATGTAGTACATCTAGCGGGAAGCAACTAGCCGCGGTCGACAGTGCAATACTAAAGGGATCCAGGGACATTACACAAATCCTCGTACTGGGCCCGCTTGAGGGCTCCGGCAGCAGTTAAATTATTCGCGATCGTTTTCCCTTGCCTAGGATTACATAAAATGTCCATGCTGTACTTAATAATGTGCGAATAACTTGTACCTACGGGCGGGGATTAAAAGAGCTAAAGCATATGACAATGCACTCGGCGTTATTGTAAGGTATTACATTCATTGTCTTTACAGAACTTGAGTCAATGTAGAGGAAGGGCGCCGCTCGTGAATAACGTTTGATGGAACCGAGTTGAATAGGGTCGGTTCACGTCGATACCGAGAGACGCGGGAGGAATAAATTACGAGTTCATGTGATCTTTTTTGTGTCAAGCCTTGAACGCAACCCGCAGAGCAGATAACACGGCTCCTCCACCAGCTTTGCACTTTTCGAGGTCACCATTTTAATCTGGCCAATAAAATAAATAGACGACGCAATTTTATGTTGTTATTTTTTTGCGCTGAGTGAAACAGTGGATACAAAAAGACATGCTGTCCGTTATTTTGTATCATCTCCTACACGCAGCCCGCAGAGCAGATAACACGGCTCCTCTGCACTTTTCGTGGTCATCTTTCAAAACTGGTCTGCAAAAATGCAGAAGAATGAGTGCTGAAGATGATTCAAGTATCGACCGTTTCAAACAAGTACCCAGAACAAACTTCGGACACGCTACTGACTCACCTTGTCAAAAGTCAAAAGTAGTTTCTAAAATTAGTCCACACACAATTATAGAAGCATTTAAGCGAAATTTCGTGGAGAAATATTGGTTTAAATTTAACGTAAGCGATATATTTATAAACGTAATGGACGTAAAATCATCGTGTTCTCTACAGGAATATTGAATTGAATAAATTGTTTTTATTAATCGCCATTGTCTCTAATAATTATTCAGAGCGCGCGCTGTAATCGAAGTGATTATAATTGAATTTAGAGTGCACATAAACCAACAAAGGGATGGTACAACAAAGGCATGACGAGTGCTAGCACTGAACACATTTTATAATGGTAAAAATTTATAGAAAAAATATCGCTTTATTTTTTATTTCAACACGTTCCGTAGTTTTTTTTTTATTTTAGCCAAATTCTGAAAGCATTCAAAGGCAGATCAAAGCAACGGTAGTAGCACAAGCGGGAGATCTGGCTCGTCGGTCATTGTGCGTCATCGGATGTGTTCGGTTGGTGGTCGCATGTACGGCATTCATAGTCTTCTAGCTCTTGTAGTGGTTACATAAAAATCTCTCTTTGACAATCGTGTTAATCGAAATAACAAGTGTTGCTGCATAGCGAAGTAAAAATAAATAATTCTAGTGCTAGAAAAAATGTTTAAAACTCCAAAAATAAATACTGGATTGCAAAACTCATTTCAAATAGTTTTTCTTAAAACTAGTGCTAAGGATATCACATATCACATATCACAAGCAATTTAAATGTTATATGTCACTTTATATTTTCTTCAGTACATGCCAAGTTTAGTTGCTGTTTAGTAAATACCTTTTTTTTTTGCGTTCACGGCTTTTTCGGTGAAAATTTTTGAAAGTGATCACAGCTCCGATATCACGACCCCATGCACCTTTCTCTCTTTTGCATATTTTTGTTTTTAAATCCGATCCTATCTCTGGGAAGGCGAGATCCCTGCTATAGCTGGATTTTTCTTGTGTTGAAAGTCAAAGGACAGCTTTTTGATCATCCATGCCAACGCCGTTCCATGCAATTTCGTTCAATTTTGATTCAAATATTTAATACGTGGCTAAATAACCATTGTCAAATCTGTTTGATCAGATCGTGTCAACATCATCAGAGATAGTAGAAACTGAAAAGTGTCTTTTGTGATAATACCAGAGGTGAGTTTCTTTAGAAAATGTTTGTAGCAGTACATTAAAATTAAAACCCCTCACCCCACATAGCAAGTAACCCTTACCGTTGTGCTAAACTGAAGGACAATTTAAGACAATTTGACTCACGTTCCTAGCTCAAAAGATTGGCTATGAGCATCTAACAGTGTGATGTGACAATTGTCCCAAACATTATTTGTGTTCACGCATACGAATGGACAATTTAATGTATAGTTAATTTTGAAATGATCTCAAATTTATATTTGTACTGAATAATAATGCCCATTCATTTAGCGTGTAATTTTTTTTTTTTATATTGAACGGTGTATAGAAATTATCGCGATATTTTCACGATTCCTTTCCAGACCTTCTGAACAAAATTGGAGAATCCTTCCTTCGCTCAAACAAGAATGCATTGCCTTATTATATGGCAGGCGCATTCAATATTTTCCCCCTAACTGTAGGTACAACTGGATAAATAACGCTTTGGAAATCCATAGAATCTAGAGATATATATCCAAACACAACCACAATAAAGAAAAAAATAATAATACGACTCGACGAAAAAAATTGTTTGTCATATAAAATTGATATTTCGGTCTCCTACCATTTCAAAAAGTAAAAATTCAATTTCGTTGAGAGCATATCTCAATGCGAAATCCTTCTTTTCATACTGTTTTTTATTATCAAAATCACATGTTCTCCGGAACCTTAGCATACAGCTTTAATCATTTCACGTTTGTAATGAATACATCAGGATCGCAACCCCCACCAAGCAAATACAAGAACGACGACTAACTCCCTCTACTTCTTTTCCACGTTTTTTTCCCCTTTATCTTCTCAGAATGAATGGTTTTTTGCAACCCCGATTGCTCCCTATTGTCATGCCCTTCAAGTCTAACAAGATGTCATGCCAGCCCTCATCTCGTCTCACTTGCTTCGCGTCCCGTCCATATTATATTTCCCCGCCTGGGGCACGCGGGTGACGAACCCGAGAGTCGGCATCATCCGAGATCTCGATCCATGTCTACCATGCCGGAGTAATTAGCAACTACGACGATTGAGCTGGGTTTAATTCGAAATCAAGTCGTAATCCCGCACACGTTGCCTGTAATGCGGTTACGGAAGAGGCATGGAAGGGTACGTACCTATGTATACTGTATCGTGCCTGTAGGTAGGTTGATAATTGCTAGTTACATGATCACAAGTTGAGGGAAAAGTTTGGACCATCTGAGTTGTCAAATATACATGATACAGTTCTGGTCATCCTATATATTTATAGTAACACTAGCGCTTGAGGTTCATTATATAATATTCATCATATCATATTGTTTTATATGCTTGAGCAAGAACTATGGACTGAGTAGTTATGATTTCTAGGTTCATAGTTGCTGATAAAGTTAAGTAAAGATAGAGAAATAAAATAGATTAATTTCAGTGAGGAAAGGAAAACTAATAATGAGTATTTACCCCGCGTTGTGCCCGTGAGACAATGGTTCAGTACATTCGACAAATATGCAAGTGTATCAGAGTGTTATATCTGCTTATGTTTGAACTGCATTGGAACCCCGTAAGCAAACTTGCAACCTTCGATTGCACGAGTCGCTCAAATGTGTTTGGCGGCTTTGCAGTTATGATATTTGCTGCTTTCTATCATCAATTTTAATCTATATCCACGTTACAGAAGCGCATTAAACCAACAAAGGATTGAATATACATTATACGGCCCAAGCGCTTTAGCTGTAATCCAGATTAATCCAGATGAATTATAAACCATTGGTAGGGAAGCCTCCAACTACAGTTATATCATGATTCATTTTTACCGGTTTTGTCTCTAGTATTTTTGTTTTCATAATGAAAAATGAACTAACAGCAAGCTACCAGGTACAATCAGAACGAGAATTGTGAATAACGGCGATTGAACATTTTATAATTTGTTGAAAACTTTAAATAATATCTACGGCAACATGTATACGCGATAGAAACACAATGTTAATTAAAATTTGTTTCTTGACTTGATTCAATTTCCCATGCTAGAGTCCAATACCGAACTTGAGACTCGAAAATACTGGAATGCCAGAAAATGCATTTCATCAACGATAAACTCGACCCGACCTAACGCCTCTGCTGAATTTATTTTCTGCTCCTTACAAATCAAAAGGGAACGACCTGCAACGAGGTGGTGCAAATCATAGATTAACGCCTTCAAGCAAGACGTGTCTAGGAGGAAAGCTGTCATATCAATGTTCTAAGCTTCAAGCGGCGGAAGACGTCATTAAACCCATTTCTTTCGTTTCCTCGACTCGAACCACTCCTGGTTCAAATTGACGAACACACTTCATTATTAAACCCTGCAAAGGAATGAGATCAATGCGTTGGCCTGCCAATCAAACCCTACGAGATACATAGAGCGGTGGAGATGCTGGACTTTGCTATATTATTTTGAACATTTTTACTTTTAAAATTCACCCAGTCATCTTAAATTGTTATTTAAATAGTAGAAAATAGTGTAAAACGGGCTGTGCTACTTAAAATTAAACCTAAGAGCATTACGAACCAAATCATTCGTAAGACTAAGCATTTCGTCGAAGGTAGAAATAGAGTGCCACGGCTAACATCAGCAAAGCAAAACAATGCATATTAAATAATACCTTTCATTAAGTCTTCGAAACGAGTACGTTTATTGAAAGGAATGCCGGCTCAAAATTTAAAAGCCTCGTCAAAAACGAAGACAAGAGCTCGTTAGCAAACATGTTTTTCATTCGTCACATCTCAATCCTCCAACGATGCATTATGTATAATTTCTCATAGAAATCTCTAATGAAGCTCGCTTCGTGATCTGTGTTTGTCAGTGCCTAGCGACTGACTTTTACCCTTCCCCCCACCCCACTCGTGAAGGTTATAGAGAAGCCAAGTTGATGAGCACGTTCCCCCGGCCCCTTATCCCCAAAAACTAACCCATGACTTCTGCACTTGACTCTTCGTACACGCCATGGCTCCATGACATCCTTACCAGGGAGTTGCCTGAGTTTTGCATCCCCAGACCGACTAAGAAACTTTCTATTATGAATAATTCCTAGCGGGGAACTTTGCAAACCAGTAACATTACACATCTAAGCCGCGACGGTAAATTAGTGTCAAATATACCGACTTAGGTAAATTGATATTTATGATTACTGGCAAGGGATATTACGTTCGCGGTGTATAGGTGAAACAAATTAGAAACATCCTCGTGGATTACGCGCGTTACATTGTTTTATCACCGCATTTTTTGGTTTTTGGTTTTTCATTCTGGAATAAAACTTTGAGCAAACAGCGAGTAGATACATCAACATCAATCTACCACGGTTGTACTGCACACGTATTTTAATGGCTTCATTTATTTATCACATGGATAACACATATAATAGAGATTTGCTGAACGGCACTGGATGCTAAATTGAGCTCGCGCTGTAATGGTCTGCTGGCTTATTCTTCAGCAATCATCGATTCCGCTATTAAATACATAAAATATAAACATTCTTTATATTTCCATTTCCGACTCTGTGGTGACTCGCCACGGCAGTGGTCCCATTGTTAACTCATGCATGGTTTAGTGCGCGTAGATATAGCATTTTGGAAGGACGCCATTCATTTATCTCTGTGCACAAAGAGAAAAGTGCATGGGACGTCCGCTGCGTGCGCGTTCGGCGACATCCCGAACGCCCGGAATGGCTTCACGAGTACGGGGACGCCTTCTGATAAGAATGGATTGATTCTCGTTTGCACAGAGGCATGTCCGGAAAAGTGAGATATGTCGATAGTTGTACGCGCCAGTGGAAATCACGTTGGTTTATTGAAACGGTCGTGCGTTGTCCGTTTGAAACCGTATTTGAAGCATTGCAGAGAAATGCATTTGTCAACCATTCAACATCTAGTGCATTGGCATTCTCTCAGCTTTAAAATATCTTGAGTGGATTTTTTTCATGGTTTGCTTGAACGTTATTGCTCGAGTTAAATTTGTTTCGGAAATGGCGCGCGCAGTTAGATTTTCCACAGTTTGGATACGTTTAAACACTTTTAACTTGAACTCTAATCCGAAAGATGCAGAGGAAAATTTTACTTGCTTTTATTTAACTACTAAATATTCATAAAAGGGAGATCTAAGTTTTGGTGACTTTATTTATTTAAGCGGAGAGCACTTATTCTAATAAATAATAAATTGAACGAGTTAGGGCAAGCCAGTTCATAAAGATAGGCAAAGACGAACACGTACATACTTTTTTTTAGATAATTTGGTTTTCATCGCTCAAAAAAAAAGGTCCGTTTTCTTTATAAATTAATTCCGCACTAAGTGACCTGCTATGTAAATAAGCCACGCTGGTAAAATAAACTAGGTTTTCAGATTTTGTATAAAAGGCCCCTCGAACCCCTCGCGAATTTGACCGTAGCGCGGGCAACTAACGTCGGCTAAAGGTCGCCGTGCCCTATGCACGGCAAGAGGTAAGGTCGAGCATTTAGGGATTTCTTTGTCGCTTGCCGGCGAGCTGAAAATGAGAACGAATGGTCACCAAATTCTTTGCCCGAAGGCTTTTTCAGCCCCCACCCCATTGCAACATTTAGTACTCGCTCACACCCGGCATGGAAAACTTGCGGCCCGCTCAATAATTCAGCCAGCCAGTCCTGCACATCCCCCCCCCTTCAGCCCCCCCCCCCCGAAATCCACGTGGAGCAATGCTGCATATCCAAAATAGAGCAGCCAGACTTGATAATATGACATCCTGATGGAACAAATAAAATATCTTATTTCCTCGAGCGGCGAATGTCTGCTTTAAATTCTAAGTATAATTGCTTTTGTGCCCAAATGAACCAATGCAATATGAATTGAAAACCTTGCTACTTAGTTGTTTTCAAGAGTTTAAATATAACCTTTTTTGTACGTAACGTTGAAATCAATTTCCCGAAATTCCAATCAAATTAACTTCCTGAAATATGAAGGTATTAAAATGTCTTTTGACGCAAGGTCTTTCTCTGGGTAGGAACTTTGACAGACCTTCAACGAAGGTACAGAGACGAAATTTCAGTTGAAGTTGTCACATTTTTATTCATATGCTACCTCGATAGGATCCCTTTTTTCGGTTATATTTCTAGTAGAGATGTTTGCTCTATAATGCATGGCAAGTGTCGCGCTCGTATCTCATTCGGTGCAGAAGCTGTCATTTCAGACGTCGTCTAAAAGCGTCGAGCAAACGACGCCGACGCCAACGCCGACGCCGACGCCGACGCCGTGTCTTTTTACGGAAACACCCGGCCCACTGACGGGAATGTGGGTGACAGTTGATGCTTGATTCTGTTAGAAAACTACAGAAAAGTAGCGAAAATTGATGCAACTCTTGGAAAATCAGAAGCGCAGACAAAGAACATATATGTGTTCATAAGTGTTCATATATTTCTAGAATTGGAGAACGTAATGCATGATAAAATAAAAATATTAAAGTCACTCGTCTGAAATCAAGTTAGCAAGTTTGAATCTGATTTATTTTCAGTCACAGAAATTCACAGAAATCACAAATTAATAATATCTTCGCGTCATTCAATAATCCTTTAATACACATTTTATTCAAAGGGACTCATTCCTAATTTCCTTGATTTTTTTGTTTGAAAATTGTCTGTATAAAAGCTGAACACTGAAAGAGATATTTCGCCATAGCAATGCAATCCTTGGTCGGCCCATAATAGGCCGTATCTGTCACTCAGTTTCGCGGTCCCAGCGGAAGAACCGCGTGAGCCGTATTTCTTGTCAGCCACACTCCGTGACTGGAATCTGCTAGACACGCGATATCTCCCTAGTTGGCTATCCATACAAGAAAATTGGAACGTGATCTCTGACCCGAGTTATCACTTACCTAGACCTCCACTTCCTTTCCTGATCCATACAAATGAATTCTAAACAAATATCACACACAATTTAAACCTAATCAACTCACTTTGAAGTTTCCCCGGTAGGGGAAACTATTTTTTGTTTTTGACCACAACTGATGCAAATACCACTTAAGATTACCTAAAAAGTACGTT
This sequence comes from Protonemura montana, assembly GCA_947568835.1. NCBI lineage: Eukaryota > Metazoa > Arthropoda > Insecta > Plecoptera > Nemouridae > Protonemura > Protonemura montana. Next base: position 19,227,076 of record OX387606.1, on the reverse strand, counting down.
TACATTTTGCCATTTGACGATTTATCTAAATGGATATAAAGTGATTGGGTGGGTGATCATTCTCAGTTATATTTTTTCATTGTTTTCTTGCGAAGAACATGAAATGGATAAAATTTATTGATTTATGAGCAGTGATTACCAATCCCATTGGACTACAGCTGCAGTCCAGCGGAGAACTTTATTATTTCCAAATCTAGCTCATCTTAATTTTAAGATCAGATTTCTTCAATGTGATACCGCCACGAAGAATGTTAACCATTTTAATATGAATCTACTTAAATCTCGTTTAATCCTCACTTTGATTCCTTCCAGTCTCGTACTTTAATCCCGTAGTTTAGTAATTATTCGCGGCGCGCCTTCTAAGAGCAGCAACACGAATTGCACAGTTTAACGTTAACTCCTGGATTAACTTTGCCAGCTGACTGAGAGAGGCCATGCTTATTGCGTTAAGTATGCAATGGTGGGAGAAAGAGAAAGAGAAGATCTGAATTAATTAGTGGAAACCATGAAGAAAGCGAGGAATGCTCGACGGGAGAGCAAGAGAGAAAGAATGTTAGCCACGCGGAAAGCCTTGTTAAACAAAACACTAGCAGTGGTAACGACTCGTGTCTTGCATAATGAAAATAATTGATTTCTCAATTTGTTAATTATTTTAGTCGACTAAGTGACTACACGTAGGTCATAAAATTAATTAGACTTGAGTAACGCCTTCATTCATAGGAAATAGTGGGCTCTGACAAATCAATGTGGCCTGCTACCATGTGCCTCGCCACCGTATCTACAGTAGGTTTTCCGCAATGCCGAATGCGGAATGGGGAACCGTTGTGTACCGGCATGGGTCATGAAACGACAAGCAGCCTTAGATTCACATGAAAGTTGATCAATTATTTCCGACTTGTACACGTGAATCATTAAAATTGTTATAATTAAGCAGACCTACGCATTTTTTGCTACTCTTTCATTACCTGTGATCCAGCGCAAAAATATCCGTCATTATTTCACGTTTGTTATCGTTAACGATGATGTTTAGATAATTATAATGAAAACAGAGAAGCTTTCTTATAAGGGAGAAATTCGCATGGCACTATCATCAAGATGAATAATATTTCGAACAAGAACGAAGCAGCGTATCATATGATTGGTACATAAACCCGTGAAAACATTTAGCTGAGATCACAGGGGCAGCCATTAGTGCCGTTGCCTAATACCGATAGCGCGTGAGCTCTGCGTCGTTACGACCGATAAAACGGGGTCTTAGGGAAGGAGCATCGCCTAAGGAACAACCTAGGGAACAACGTTGTAATGAGGTTTTTTAAGCCACCGGATAAAATAGCCAATTCGAATTTGCGTTCCCTATCTAGAAAAAAAGGCGCCAAACTTATGTTCGAGCCGGAATTTTTTGTAGAAACAAATCCGTGTCCCGATATCTCAGGACTTCAAAAAATATTTAACTTTAACAAAGATGCATGTTTAATTTTCAATGAGCAATTCATAAAATCGGCGAGTAATTTCCCTGCTTTAACATAGCAGCAAAAACGAAAATAAAATTTAAATAATGTTGTTGAAAAATCTCGTTACATGGGACAAAATACTGAATACCCCGAGGATGGTTTCAATTCCAAATGAGGGCAAAAACGTAATTGCCTCTCGATGGGATCTGTCCCGGGGTTACCGATAAACGCACGAATCCCATTGCTTGCAATTGCAATGCGTGCAATGATTGCCTTGCACCCGGGACTTCTGGGAAAGATAACCTCGGTGGCACCAGCTAGAACGGCATCGTTTGTCCTGGCACGGTGGCGCGCATAATTAAGAGATTACGCTGATCACTGATGAAAACGGAAAATGGAAGCAAGGGTACTCGCCGTCTTTTTCAGAGGACGTTGTGCTGTTTGTTGTAATTAAGATGCGCTTCGGACTAAATGGTCCACTTGATCGTGCACTTTAAACTTTAAAGTTAGGCCACAAAGGTGATTGAATGGAAAAGTTAAGAGTTTTAACTCTAGTGTTAATCATCGTACTGTGCTTTTTTTAATAATTTATTCGCATTTTTCTTTCTCTCTGTTTGTAGGTTGTGATAAAATTATAGTACGCTAATGTGCTCTGTCGTGGTCTTTGCATTCCTCTCCTAAGGGGAAGGATCCCTTTCTGACTGCAGAACTCATTTTGCAGAGATAAACTGGCTGTGCCGCTTTAGTAAAAATTCTAGAAATCGAGTATATTGTGAGCAAAAGATTAAAATTTGTTTGTTTGTTTTTTTTTTTCCCCCACTTGCTAAAATGTACAAAAATCTACATTTTCAACCAAGTAAATGGCAAGGTACGAGTTAAACAAATACATTTAAAAGAAAGGCTTTGCTCGAATATAGTTTAGTTCGTTATCTGCATTTTAATTGCTTTCTGCTTTCTAGCTTTCGAACTTTAATCTGATTTAGTCTGTAAAATGTGGTCTGTTTCTTGATTTTTTCCAAAAAAAACTGATTACTTAAACAGAAAAAATAAAAAAATGTAACCCGATCATTTCCTCTTTTTACAATCACGTGCTAAGAAAAAATACATATTTTACGAGTCTGTTGAGTCGGAGACGAATTTTCACTAAGCTACAAATCTTTCCCCTTATCTGATGCGTAATTTTCATGCGTGTGTTTCAAAACGCATATAAATTATTTATTGGTAAAAACATGTGCTAACACGACATCAATAAAACCGGCCAGGTTTGTTCGTCTGAGTCCATAAATAAAGCAAGTAATTTTCTTATTTTTCTCGAGGAGCGAGCAAACGTCGACACGTTGGCAATCGTCGTCGTCATTTGTCATTCTCGCACCGCGTCGCGCCCCGTCGAGCACGCGCCTCCCCTTTCTCACCAAATTAGATTCCCCAAATTAAATTACGCAATTTTTTCATCCCCTTCTTGAATGCAAAGAATTTCCATGAGTTTTCAACATTTCACAAACATTTATGATCTCGTGCACAATTTTTTCTCAAACCTCGTTGAAAATCTTCTATGCATGAATATCAATCAAAATGATCATTTTGATCATATTAACGATATAAGGTTTAAGTTTAATTTATATGACTTCCAAAACGTGTTCGGAGTGTCCTCAATAGCGTTAAGGAACTCCAATTCAATGCATCCTTGGAGCTCGAAAACTATTTCAGCAGCCTTTAGAAATCCCTAAAGTTAGCCACACAAATAAGTTCGCTAACTTGTCGGCTTAGAAGCGAAACTTGTGGAGCTCTCCAGTCTCAGCGGCTTACCAAAGAGAATAAACATTAACCAAACATTTTCAAATACAAAATTGTCATTTATTGACAGCACAAACTTTCCGTATACCCAGAAGACAATACGCTGACTGATATGGTAACTGAAGAAAGAAAAACAAGGACTGGCGTTGGTCGATAGAGTTTCTCCGCCGATGGAAAACTCAGCAAAAAAATGCATATTGTGCTGCACGTTGTAAAAGATAGCTTTCTTATTGTGCCTACGTCCAGTATTACAGTTTTCTTAACTCCTACATAAAGTGTGAGTTAATAAAATTGTCATATCAACAACCAATCACATGCAGTGTAAGTGAGCTGTTTCTGATAATTATAAGCTTAAAGAGTTGAAAAATATTGTAGTACCGTTAATATTGTAAAGATGGAATTGGCAGAATCTGAGTGTTGTTGCAAAACAAGAATGATCTTCCACTGAAAAAAAGGGAATGTGTGTAAATTGTTGCAGCAGAAGCAGTAGTTCACTTTAATGCGTTAGTGCCACGGAGAAAACTAAAGTTCCACTAATTTCTATTTAATTGGACTCTTCCACAGAGCAGTTTAAGAGATCCACAGATGAAGTTTGTAATTCTCGTTTCTACTCAAACGGAAACCACTTTGCTCTGTGGCAAGCCTTCGCCGTCTAGCCCCCTCCCCCACTAGTTCATCGAGCGAGGGCTCTCCACCACACAATAGGCCCCAATAAACTTTCTATTTCAAATCAAAGAAAACTTGGTCGTAAGCAGTTCTTTATTTGAATAAATAGGCTCGGAATCGATTAACTATTCGGGTAACAATACAGTACGTTGCTAAAGAAATACTCCATGTATGAAAAAATCAATCAGTGCTGATGTTTTGAAAGCTTTGAGAAAATTTAATTACACTATGTTTGTCAAACGTACAACTCCCTTCAGCTTCACGTATCGGAGAGATTTAATTAAAAACCTAAATTAATAATGATCGAAAACAACTTCATCGGCAACTGATTTACCATCAACATGGCGATGGAATGTTAATATTTAGTGAACCTAGCAAGGTACATATGTGCCGACCATGGGTGCACAAGAAGGTTGATTCTCTCACAACATGCCTCAATTTCCGTTTGCAAATCAAATATTAGCAGCAAATCGAAAATTAATGTCCGCTTCTCTTTCCATCGTATTAAATAATATGCAAACAGGTTCTTGTTATTTTAATGTTATTGTTGATTCACACATATTTACTTAGCGTTTGCAATTGAAAATTATTATAACTGTTGAGGGTCTGGGCTGGATGAAAAAAGTGCTCTAGGATGAGAAAAAATCGATATCATTGTCTAAGTCCAGTTGGTAATTATAGCTCTAAATTCCTGCACAATCTGCTAAAATAAAGAATGCAATTTGGATGTGAAATCGGATTTAATCTCATCAAAAATCCTCTAAAAAATTATGTGTCCGAGTAGCTCAATCGTTTAGAGCATTAAGCGTGATAAGTGGAGATCGGGGTTTGAGTCCCCGTTAGGGCATCAATTTTTGAGAGGGTATTAGGTAGTATTCCTAATAATATAACGTAGTTTCGAATTTATCGTCAAATTTCGACATAACCGACAGGAGTCACGCTGGTTTCGTGGGCCAAAATTCTCTAACAGTTACCTTCTACACTCAGCGGACAAGAGTGTGCAAACACAAGGTCCAAACTGCAAGCATGGTACCGTCCCAAATAACGCGTCCTGGCGTCAAGGTAAACAACGGGGGAAGGGAAATGGAAAATCAGGCGGGGATGTTCAAGTCAGTGGCCACGAGTGGAGTTAATTGGCGTACCGAGGTTTGAGTGGAGCAACTTCTCTCTCAGGAAATGTCACAACACTTTCAGCGTGTGTAGGTGTGTGTGTGGGTGTGTGTGTGTGTGTGTGTGTGTTATACGCATGTGTAGCAGACTAGAATTGCCAACTACAAAAACGTTTGAAGCTTGGATAGCAAGGTGGGAAGTTGGTTTCGTTGCCGTTATTTATGTTTTGATTAAGGGGTGCTAAAACGGGACATTTGCTTTGCTCGTTGAGGAACAGCGCTTGCTCTCTGGTAAATTGCTTGCTTTCTGCGGTTATTTTGCCAATAATTTCCGTTTATGAGATATGTACAATTCACATTTTCTTTCAAGGTCTAGTTAACCTCCACCTCCAGTGTTGCTCATGAATTGAATGTACCAGATGAATAAACAAAACTAGAATTAAACAAAGACTTTTAAAATTGGTTTGGAAAATAATGATATCATCATGATTCAAAGAATTACTTGATGAAAATCTAAAGCCTCAAAGACTGATTTTTTTTTCATTTTGAAAATTGCCTCTTCAATCACACTGTTTACGACTTTGTCATCTAAATCCATACCAAACCTCATCATCCCTGAGTCAATCATCACCCGCGAAAAAATCTTCACCGCGTTGTCACCGCCGCCAACGCTGCCACCGACGCCGCCACCGACGCCGTCACCGACTCCGAAGTACACCCCTAGCTCGCGGTTCCAACGTCCCCAAAGAGCTTGTTAAAGCAGGAGACAGTACACGAGCCTCACGAGGCTCGACTAGCTCACAGAGACGCGACTGATTTCCCTTGCGTCGCCAGGACTCGAACACAGAGCCCGTGGTGCCCCAGCGTAACCTCGTCCCGGAGCAACGGCGTGCCCCTATCCCCCTCATTCCCAGTCCCCACCCCTGCCCGGCGCTACCCTCGGCGTCGTTCATAATTACTAATGCTGTGCGAAAATTAATGACGGATTTAGTTCGCTCGGGGAAATATATTTTTTATAGATGAAAATGTCACAGAATTAAAAAATCTGTATGCGAGGGTTATAAAAAAATGTGTAATTAAATTGAGTACGTTGTTCATATTTCATAACTGTTCACAGATGACTGCATATTTGCATGACAAGGAATTAATATGTAACCTATACCTACTACGGCAATATTGAAATCAGTCAAAGTTCTTCGTAGAATTGTGAACGTTAAAAATGACACTAACTTCACGTTCCATTTCCGATGAATGTGAGGCGATTAAAAATAAAAAGCTACTTATTAGGCGAATAGTTCACCACAGTGTTTTTTTTGTTTTTTTGTTTTTTTTTGTTTTTTTGTTTTTTTTTCACTTTCTACCATTTGCATATTTAAATGTAAATGTGACAATACACATTGCTGATAATTCTTCGTGCACTCGTAAATGACAACTTGGTGATCCTTTTCTACCAAACTACGGTCAGCTTTTCGGGCACAATTTTTGGATGTCCCATTGTTTTTGCTCCCCAGCTGGCTAGCCAGTCAAGGCTGTAACGTCGAGAGTGAGTTAGGATCTAGCAAATATTTGAACGTCAGATCTATTCTGATGGCTTTGCTAAAGTGCCGACCAACTTTGGCTGCAACGAGAAACACAGAATATATCGGAAAAGAAAAACGGAAGAAACTTGGGTAAAGTTTAGAAAGTCTATCTATACACTGAGTATATAGACACCATCTTGAGGAGGAATTTCTTCGCCGCCAGAAATTGAATACGTATATCGACTAACAAGGAAATTCAAAGTGGTGGGAGGTACCTAAAACAGAAAAGTGTGTGAGCTTCTGTGTAAAGAATGAAAATTGTTTATTTAAAAAGGTACATGACGAATTAAAAAAACTTCGAAACGCTGTGAGATCAGGCTTAGAGTGTTACGGTGCCCTACAGTGCTTTCGTTGAAAACTGGAGAAAAAAAATACTCTCGGATTCACCCTAATAAATTAAAATTTATATCATGCAAAACGACTATGCTCAATTTCAGAACATCTTAACTTTTATTATCTTGGTCACGTCATCTTTTGGCGTCTTGCCTGGATATTACATTGCCGGGCGAGCGCCTGTACTATCCTACATAATACATTTCCCTACACCCAGCCTATTGTAAAATGCATTTTCTTATTTCCCTAACGATTTCCATGCAATATGGCGCCCCAGCTCTACCCTCTTCGCCGATGCTATTTGTCTGATCGACATGATCTGAATTAATTTGCATAAACAAGCGTATGCTTGAAGCAAATAAACATAACATCACATTTCGTGATGCTTCAAAGAAAGCATCGTGTGTTGGAGGGAAAAGAACATGTTTTTTATTCGCCCTCGTCATTATGTAAAATAGTATAAATATATAACATCGCTTCACGCAGGGAAGCATAATTGATTGATTTGTGGTGTTTAACGACGCAGTGTTTTGATATCCGGTCATGCGGCACTGGTCTAATAGCGTCAGTGAATGAGTGGATGATGATGAGAATGATGATGAACCTAACCTACCCTAGAAGGGAGGAGGGGAAACCCGAGCCGGCACGTAACCTACTCCTGTCGAAGAGCACCAAGGGGACCACCGGCTTAACGTCCCTTCCGAAGGACGGTACAACTCTAACAGCAGGATTCCTCCACAAATCCATGCTGTTGACAGGTTGATAAGCAAGGCGAGTGAAGTTGTACTAACTTTCATCCCTTCAACCTCTCTCCCGAACAGAACTGGTCATGTGTATGACGATCACCCATCCAATACCTCACGCGGTGTTGCTTAACTCCGGTGATCTCACGAGAACCGGTGATTCGAACACGCCAAACCGTTCGGTAGGAGAAGTAGCTCTGACGCGAGATATAGGGAACAGATAAAGTCAAATAAAAAAAAATTAGTGAAATTCTTGATTTCGAGTTTGCTAAGTGCAAGCATGTTTGCATGTGATTTGTAGTAAAAAACTGAAGTGAACTAGGTAATTGTTTTAATTTTTTGTGGTTCTTTTGTTATCGGAATATTTTCAGAACTGTTTAACCCTTGATAACGTAAAAGGTACAAAGTTACGAAACGTTGGGAATTTTAGTTGTTCTTCGCGTAGCATTCAAAACTCAGTTAAAAAAGTTTTTGTCAAAACTAGTGCTAAGATTAGATAAAGTAGACGTGAGTCTAGAAATCATAATACTGTTCAGTTTATTCACGGAAAGCTGAAAATCTATCACCTGTAATAGAACAGAACTATCTTTTCATGAGATAACTTCGTTGATCGACGAATGAATAGACCTATTCCTTATCGCGAGTCTCTGTTCAAGTCATTGGTTAGAAGAAAAAGCAATCTTGTGTCCAGAACGAGTCTCAATCGATTGTCTGTGTGTGTGTGCGTGTGTGTACCAGTGTCTGTGTGTGTTTCAACGGTCCTCATCGACAATCAATCTTCATTCGGTTCGTGTCTTTACTTTAGCACATCAAATAAAAGCCAGTCTCTTTAGCTCCTGCACATTCTCGTTTCACAATCACAAGATTTTCCAATTCGCTTCTCGAAATTACGACTGGCTCACTGTGATGGCTGATTTTCAACGAATACTGCTTCGGTGGAGAGTAGATACATTCAGCAATGGTAGCTTACACGATAGCGACGACGGCGTTTACCTAGCGTTCGATAGTCACTAATGTAAAACATATAGGAGAGTTTTCGATTGCATGTTGTGTCTATTTGTAACACCATAAAATGCGAACGTATTGGAAAAACTTATGTACACTGCGCTTGCACACGCAATTCAATTGAATTGTCTATTAAAGCAGAGCTAAGTAATCATGTATGCGTTTTTCTGACGCGTTTGTCCGCTTTCTTGGACGTCTCTTGGACGAGGCACATTCGTCGACGCAGTGCAGAAGACGTTGATTGGTAATAAAAGTACGGACGAAGGAAGCATAGTAGTTTCCTCGCAGGTCTCGAGGAAGAAAGTCGTAAATAGAAGCTGAGATTGAAAAAGAAATCTGAGCTCATGGACCGAGAAATTGGAGACTTGCTTTTACAATTGAAGCGTCGAATTTAGGCCACTTTATTGCAACTTTAAACAATATTATTTTTACTTGATTTCTTTTGATTCATTTCCTACTGCTTCGATAAAATGGTATTTTCATTTTGATAGCTAACACCATCCGTTTTCGCTTGGGATTAGGCTTGAATCAGATGTGATTGCAATTGGCTGATTATCTGAATTACGGGGCAGTTTGTCTGTGGCTTTGACTGAGCAAAGAGCGTAAGCCTGGCACGTGTGGTTACCATAACACACATCACACATTGTGCAGGATTAAACTAAAGTGTTCCGAATTCGAATTGCACCATGACACATTCGGCAAGCGTGCATTGTTCGCTGGGAATTTGTATGTAGACAGCTTAAACTACTGGACGAGTAATAAAATATGATACTTGAATTTGGTGCTACGCTATGTAATTAACTGGTACCATTAATCACGGTTAGGGGCTAAAACTGACTTCGAAATTCATAAAGTGGTTTTGGAAATTTTCATAGGTTTTTTTTTTTACTTGAGGAGAGTATACTGCAGATTACATAGACTTTAAAATCAAGCAAGAATTCATAAAATATTTTCAAAGAGTACTGAGTTTCCATCATTACAAGCCATTGAGCTTGAAAAGAAGATTTGAAACCCTTCGTGGTACCCAATATAATCAATAAAAAGAATATTTTCCTCACAAATTCCTGTTTGTAATTTCCCACAACGTCGGGATATGAAAAAGAAAGAATTGGTGGATGTGTATTTCTCCAGTTAGTAAAGAAACCGATGTACAAATAAGTTTCCTAATCCTAAGACTCGGTCCGAATTTCTTTCGTATTTGCCATGCGAAGTGTATAGCAGAGGCGTTTCAATAGCGCTGTGAGTGTTTGTGTGTGTGTGTGTGTGTGTGTGAGTTGTCAATGGACAAGCTTAAGCCTGGCGTATATCCCTGGGGAAATCTAACGCAATCTGGACTCAACTTCCTTACATTTTATCAGCGTCTCGAGGGAGAGAACGAAGAGGAATGTAAGACTCCGGACAAGTTTACCGAATCTATTCGTCCTTGTTCGAGACCCGGTCACAATACAGGCGAGACGGAATGATGTCTCGTCACGTTGATGATCGTCTCTGATGCACAATTCAACGATAGCCTATTGTCAAATTTGTTGAAGGCTCAAACAATTATTAGATTTCACTAATAGTTGACCAACAATGTTCATACTCAAAGAATGTAAGTGATGTTATGTAATCCTACTTTAGTTATAAATTACTTACAGGCTCAAATAAGTCTTCACAGGGTTGTGAAAATAAAGAGACGAAAAAGGGACCAGAATTTGACAGAAGTCAATTTTCATTTAAGCTTTAGATAAAAAGAACTGGCAACATATAAAAATTCCTATTCAACTAAACAAACATGCACTCAAAATGTAATTTGCGAACGTGAGTTGAGATGGTAACTACGTTAAGAAGGAAATTGTCCAGTCAACGTCGTCTGACCGTCTTCAATGAGGGTGTGACCATTAGATGGGCATTGGTATTCAATGCTGGTGTCGCTTCTTTACGGACTCTTAGGTCTGTATCAACAAACTCTAACCTTAAAACCCACCCACGGATGCCTTCCTCAGAGCCAGACCTGTTAAAATAGTCCCTCTTTTTGTGAATTTTCCTTTCTATATACTACCCTTATACTACTTCTTTCAAAAAAAACCACCCAGAGAAGAGATCTAGATCTCGTAAATCTTAAGCTTCAGAAAGTCTTGATTCGGTTTCAAGTCGGTGAATTGCAGAATTGTTAGCAAAAGCGGAGGAAGGAAGGAAAGAGGGAAAGAGGGTAGCAAAGGATTTCCTTATTCCTTACACGAACACAGATTTACACATAAGGTCTCTCAACAAGTGCTTCGAAATTGAGTTTGGCAAAAATAAAACTACTTTTATCTGAGACAAACCCTTCAGTGGTATCAAACCAAGTCGAGCTCAGAATGAAACAAATCACTTTTGTGCGCTAAGATTCTAGATGATAGCGCGGCGCCTCCACTCTGATGAAATGTCTGCATTAGAATGTTTTTTAAAAGCCAAGCATAAAAGTTTTCATGAAGCTGGAACAAAAATCTAGACTAAAGAAAAATGTGTCCAGACTGGGGTACAAAATTGCTTAGTATACGGTCACTGTCTTAATACTTATAGGAAAATGTATTATTAAAATATATATTTAGGATTCATAATTGGACGTAGGTTATGTTGAGTGTTACGTTCTTGGAACCATGTACAGAGATAGGCTCCTCAAACACGAGGTTTTTGCCAGAACCGGGTGCCTGGAGCATGTAGACATGGGGTGCTCGTTCAGGGTGCTCGACGTGGATTCCTGGAAGCAGCTTTACGTTAATCAAAAATTGAATAAACAATTAAATTTGAGGTGAGAGTTTCTAATTGACGTTCGATTGAAATGTGTAGTCTAGAATTGGAAGTTCAACCCAAGAATTAGTCTAATGGTTTTCGGCTGAAATTGAATTATCTTGTTTGTGTGGTCGGTTGCAAAAATGAATGTCTCTGTCAAATGTATATCAATGTCGTAATTTGATCCGCTTCGTGTTTCCTCGCACAGTAATTTGTCATTAATTTCATTATAATTTGGTCGTGTGTTTTCATTTTGTTTGCTTATATTTAATTCAAAACGAAACATCAATCTGACAAAAACAAAAAAAGGCGTATTATGTGAAATTATACTTTTGTTGACTGACATTTTATCAAATTTTTCCTAATTAGTAGTAATTTTCAATTGAAATTTGAACCCTCGCTGTACTTCGCAGGTAAAAGGAAATTTCTTCAAACGATCAAAGTGAAGCAGGTTAGTGAGGGCTTTGCTTCGAATCATAAGCCTACCGCGCTATAATTGTGACTGGGGCTCATCTCGTACGTTTCACCCGAGAAATATGACGGTAATTTCGTGATTCCATCATTCCGTCTCGCTGCAACCTACATAATGATCCTACAGCCGTTCGACACAATTACGCGGTGAAACGCTCTCATTGTGTCAGCGCCGGCGCTAGATTTGATTTCGACATTTTTTTTTATATATCTTTTGAAAATACCGTGCGCGAATACAGTTTATGGCTCGGGCTCTGAATTGACAGTGTTTTGCTCGATCGAGTGGACACCGTTTTGAAAGCGACTGATGGTGTTAAATTTATTTGTGTGGAAGGGAATTCGTGCGTGGAAAAAATCAGTGACATTTTTGTCCGATTCATTGGCTTGCATCGAATAGCGAAGCGCAGCCTAATTTATGAAATTCACGTGGACAGCAAAAACCGACTTGCTACAGAAATGAAGTTCAGATAACGTTACCAATCAACATAATCGGCATGCAAATCGACATGAATCGTAACATCGCTCCAGCTGTGCGACATGCACGCCGCTCTTATGACAAACCGGATCATTTCTTTACTCATTTGCGCTAAACGCATGCAAAATTATGCCAAATTCATGAACATTTTCATTTATTTTTATATGCACGCATTGTAGTTTAAATTACAGCTTTTGTATGGCGCACTAACTCAAACTCACAGTCGTCTTAGGTGTCACATTTCCGTCAGCCGGTGGCACCATGTTTGTCATAAATAGCTTGAATGTATCACAGTTTTCCCGCGTCGCTGGCGTTTTCCCGACACGTCGGAAAATGAGTGGCAGTGATGCGAACCGCGCCACACCGTTCCTAGCTCGACATTATTACGCATACCTTCGTGAAACAGCTTCTCGGCAAGTTTTCAAATTATAACTCAGTCATGCACTGGACTCTTTGAAGCCGTGGTTTGCCACGGACCCTGAGCACTCTCAACAATAAGCCTTGGTAATGTTAATCGCTTCTAATTGCAACCCTCAGTGCCAGTCTCATGACTCAACCAATCAGGACGAAAGAACGTCGCTAAAATTAAGGTTCATTATCAGTGGATAACGATTGTTTCTTACTCAAGTTGGTTATAAGTAGGAGATTTGGGTCTCTCGTATGAGGACTACGTCGCGTGCTCTTCGTGTCACATAATAGGATGGAGAAACTTGGGGAGCGAACAATGACAAGCACTTGACGACGATGAAGACGAAGACGGAAGAGACTGAGGACAGCCTGATGGGAGAGGGTGTGATATATTGTTCGGTTGAGGAAGTGTGTGTGTTTGAGAGGGAGAAAGAGAGAAAGGGGTAGGAGTAACAAAGACGATGATTAACCTAAGTATGGGAAGGCGAAGACAATGATTGTGATGTTACTCGTGTTCGCGAGAGATAACCTGACATTTTGTCACTAAAAAAGTGAGCTAGAAGTGAGTGCTTCATCAGTATTTATTTTTTATGGAAATTTTAGATCAAAAAGATCGTCGCAAAATTAATTATCACGGTACACGTACCGAAATGTGAAACTGATTTGCTTGCTTTTCTTTTTTTATATTATGTTTTTTAATGTACTCCTTTCGTAGCCGTGGGTAAACCAACCTGAATGCATGTTCGCTTTGCAGCTTTGACAGTTAAACTTCCCATTTTCACTACATTTTTGTGAGTGTTAGCCGTATCGTGCATTTCCTCCACCTACAGCGTAGACCAAAGCGTAGACTCCGGAAGTAGATGTCAGAATGTCATTCAACTGTCATTCGCAGAGAGCACCCCATATATACCGTTGGTAGCAGATAGAGCAAAACTCACAGCGTCTGTACAAATATTTCTACCATCGATCGCTCCTCATTAGTTGGTGGCTCAAATTCGGAGCTTATGGTGTCGCGGTCGCAGCTCAGGGAGTTATTATATGCTCGACGTCTCAGGCTCAGGCTACACATGAATTACGGGCGTGCGACAAACCATACCCAGTTGCCGAACAACAAAAGACTTTTGATCTCCGCCGGGCGAGCGAGTTTCTGGAGTGTGGGTGGGGAATAAAGGGACATGTCAAGAGGTTTGTACCGGTGAATGGAAGGAGCTGACGACCACCACGTCTGTACTTCACAAGTTCCCTCGGCGAACGCCGTTTATCTTATATCCGTGCTTATATCCCTGCCGAGGATCGTGAAGTCTTTAACTACTTCAAGGGCATGAGTACGCGCGGTGCATGTAGATTTTTCGAGGGAAATAAATTCAAGCTTCCAGCATCCAATGAGAGAGAGGATTGATTTTATTTTTTTTACCTCTCTATAAGCCGCATAAGACTGATACAGTTGTATGTGGTGTACAAATTATGATTTAAAAAGGTATGCTAGAAATTCTATTCAACTCTGAAATGCTTTCACAAAGTTCGAAATAGTGAATTCAGTTCCTCAAAAAGAGCTTGAAACTTCCCTCTGAAAACTCGGTTCCGGAAGCTCGGTGTAAAATAGCTAGGATCATCTGGATAGATTTGGAGAGGATTTTGAATCGTGTAACGGTGCTCCTCGGCGCTCGCATTGCCTCTATCCACGCTCGGAGCCTCGCGATTCCGCTTTCACTGTTCCAACGCATGTTCCGCAATTTAATTAGAGGCGTCATATGTCAGCCTATTTACTGCCTCGAGGGAGGCTTGATTGACACTCCCAGTATCACCACTGTCATTTTAATTATTCTCATTTGAGTATTTTGTCGTGCGCTCTGTCGCGCGCTCGCTCTCTCTCACTTTGTCGGACGCTCTCTCGTTGTCTGTTGTTGTGTGGCTCACAAAATGACTATGACCAACGTCACATCAAATTGATTGTCAATCTCTCAAAAACCGAATAGCCCACGTCTACAGGTTAATGAAGTCTTAAATACGTTACCATTTTCCACCAAAGAAAATATTTAGACATGGTGTATTTTTTTTTATTTTATTTTTTTTAGCTAGAAAAAAATGTTTGGCATATAAATTGCCTACTTTAACAAGTTAAAATAAATTCTTGTCATTATTCTGCCATGTTTTCTGTCCTCGAAATGGAAACACATTGCTGGATGTTACGTGAACTTCAAAGAGATTAATTTTGTTTTGCAATTTTCATTTTCTAATAATCGTGTGGGACGTGTCACTGGGATCATCTCCAGACGAAGCCGCAATCCGTGTTTCCGTCCACAAGCCGGCTTTTAACAAACCAATCGATTCCGGTTTGATGTCTAAGTGTAAAATAAAGCTGTAAAGCTCTTGAAAGTATGAAGAATAACCAAATTGAACTTTCTTTCATATTTCTTAGTACCATGTGGCAAAAAATAATGTCTCTTGTTCGGCGATTATGTATTTCTTGTTCATCCAAGAAAAGCACTCGACGGTGAATTTTCTCTTCTCTGGTTGACGGAATGATGGTAAAATCCAGAGCGACAGCGAATCAGAAACGAGATAAAAAATGACGAGGAAGGTGGAAGAGCTGCTGCGTGGAATGATGAAGAAGGAGAGGAAGTGTATGAGAGAGGCGGAATGATTTTTCGATGCCGAGCGGAAATTACTATGATGGAAAATGAAGACTAAAGCGACATCATGTATACCCGGCTAGAGTTTCTCTGCGACTTATTCTTGATAACGCAGTGGCGACGCGCAAATAGGAAACATTGGCTAATTAAAATCTAAAAACTGATAATCGACAAAGGAATTATGCAGCGAATTTATTTTCCACTATTAATCATTATATCTCTACACCATTATGTGGTTGTTCTTTGAAGTCGTTCTTAGTATTTTCAGACAAAGAACCTCGTGTTAAAATGGCCGACACACAGCTTTCTAACAACAGTAATCCTTAACTAATACTTGTTTAATTCTGCTAGAAAGCAGTGTGTCTCAGCCATTCTAACTTGTGATAGGTCCTCCTGTGAAAGGGTACTCTTAGGGAGTAGTCGTGTTTGATAAAATTCCCGTCTTGAACAAGGCTTCATCTGGTTGAAAAGAGACTAGTGACCAGCCACGTCGGTAATGTCCTTGTGCTGTATGACACGCACCATCCAAGAATAAAGAACTCGAAGAATCACAAGAAAGTACACTCAATCAGTGATATATGAAAAGGAAATGAACGAAATACTGCTATTTCTAGGCGAGATTTGCTTAGGAATAGAGGTTTCCTGGGGGAACGGTTTCCAAGAGTTTCCCCCCTGTCAAAAGTCGAGTCGCTACGCCGCTGGAAGACGCTGTCTCTTTCTTCTGGCCGTCGCTTAAAGTGACAAGGAAACTTGACGTCATCGTCGGTGACACGGATAGGGCGGTGGAGCCGTTCTTTCTCTAACCGCCTGATATTTATCGATACCTGAGGACATATCGCATGTCGTAGCTAGACGTAGAGCTGTGAATCTGACGCGGGCGACGGGAGACAGAAAGTTTATATGGGATGCTTAGTGTGGCGCTTTCTATAGGGATATATTAAATTATCTGAACGTGACAGTCAACAAAATAATGATGGTTGGCAGATCTCACGGTATAAGATTAGGTCAAGCCAGCTATGTGTTTTCCTTGGACAGATATATCGATTGAAATAACTTGCGCTTCGTAAGTCCTTGAAGCTTGGAAAAGATCCACCATATTTGACAATGAAGGTAAAACGTTGATTTAAAGAATTTTACCAATCGATGGTTCGGCAAAACAGGTTTGATTAGGGTTTCTAGGTAGAGTATTTTAAGTATTCGTTAAGCCTCTTGCCTTCTTTAGTAGCTTGGTTATTTATCTAGTAAAAAGTTCACAAAAATACCTTTTACTCACATAAATAATAAAAGAAATTAATTTAAATTAGACGCATTGCTTCGCGCCATAATTTCACGCTTCATTTAATCTTAGAGCTACCAACATCTGTGCGCAAGTCTTTGAAATAATTAAAGGATGTCTCGAGAGAGAAGCTGCAAGCATTTTTCACGCAGAGTAAACTTGTAAGCCCCAAAGGATTTTTGTACTTGCAGTCAACAATGATTAATATTTCAGACAGAAGCTTCCGTTCGTAACAACAGGCAAAGTTTCGTTGCAACTTCTTCGCCAATAGAGAGATGATTAAGGATCACAATTTCGATTGTTATCTTCACTTTGTGCTCGGGACTTTTTTTTTGAGTAAACGGACTTCTCTCAGCAGCCGTAGAAACTCACGAAGACCAGGAAGACCTAGAAGTGTGGTTAAAGTTTGTTTTTTAAACATATTGACATGAATGGGGTTGTTGCGCTGTGTCTACCGTTTGAAGATTAATATTTTAATCATGATAAAATGCGAAATTACATTGGAGTTTAATATTGTGATAAATAACTTGTTAAAACTGGTGGCAAAAGTATGAAAATAAAATTACTTTCTTTCCCGTCCCATAATATGACAGTTTGCCATTTAAAAACGTCGGCTCCATCCCATACTGCATTCGAAATCGGGAAAGTGTTTTTTTTTTATCTTTCCCACCAGGAATGAAAGAGAGAGGGGGGAGGGGGGGATAATTCATTGCAACATCCTGTGTCGTATATACGTCTAGAGATCCGGGCATGAAAATAAAACAAAACGCGTTCCATGGGCTTGACGTCGTAGCCAGCCCGCGGCACCAAGCACTGACGTAGTATTCTCGAGGATCTAAACAGAGACAGTTTTCAAAACGAAAGTAAAAGAAAAAAAAACACTGCATATATAGAAAAATAACAAAATAGGTTCTACACATTGACGGCATGAGGATTTTTTTTTTAGGTGGGAAGGGAGAAGGGACCCACGGACAAAACAAATATCTCGCATGGTTCAGTGTTGAGACTGAATAATTTTAACAAGTCTGCTTGACGTATGAAATCCACCCTCGTTGGTTCCCTGACGTCAAAACCAGAAAGAAAACAAGAAAGTTGAGTTTTGAAAATAAAGCTTTGATCCGATTTTCTTCTCTCTCCAGTTTCACTGTCACGGAGTGCAATGAAGTTACCCTACTGGTGTGGCGGTTCTGTAACTTGAAAACTCTGGTGGCAAAGTTGTTGTTTTCATGCAGTTTTATGCGAACGTAAAAAGCTCGTCAGCAGGTATTACAAAGGTGTTTTTGATGGGTTGGAGTAAAAATTGCAAAATGCGTGCCATGTTTTGGCGGTCTACCTCCACATAGCAGCGTGAACCAGTTCTGTATGCAATATCGAACACGATCGAATTTCTGCACGGACCGTATATCATAGAGGGCAGTCAAATTGCTATGCTATAAATATTACTTGTCAATAGCTAATCCATTTTTTATTCGCAAAGGCGAGAGCGGATCGTGCATAAAATAACCCTTTATTTGCTCCGACAAATCAATAGCATTTGCTGGAAGCAATACGCTCTCCAACTACCTTTAGATTCCCAGAAGCAATGTTGTTACACAAATAATAAAAAAAAATAGAGTAATAATGGTGGCCTCTCGTTTTGACCATTGAATTTCCAAATATTTTCTCAGATTTTTTGTTAAAAGCAGTCTCATTCAATTACTCTTCCCAAACTATATAAAATCATATCCAAGTCCACATGCACTCATGCCGCTCATATGATAGCACTCTCAAAAGGAAGCCATAAAGCTTAAGAAAACAACCAAGCATTTTCGTAATTTCCTGCAAAGATGAATCTATCGTAAATCTGTCCATTTTATCCACGAAAAGAGAAAATATTGCCAAAAAGCTACCAAATTTCCTCTCAATGAAGCGCACGTAAAGCGAGTACCTCCTAACTGCTTTCCACCATCCGCCGAATATTATTATTTATTTATCCGGTTCATCATCCTCCCTCAAAATATCCAATATATTACAAACATGTAAATATTCTGCACGGTTTTACCTGGTATACAGCTGGAACGCACCTCGGGGATCCTTCGGATATAGCTCCAATCAATCAAGCCTTGCACTATGTGTGCGATACACTTTGACAACCTAGCTGTGAATCCTCTCAATACACCCCCCACCCACCCCACCCACCCCGAGCCTTGCCACACATTGTGTACGGCTACACGGGTACTTTATAACGCGTGCATAATTTATCTTCATAGCTCAACTAATGTAACAGGTAAAGAACGCAACAACATCAAGGGGATTACAGTTGTCTGGTCAGACGTTTCATAACGGAGAAAGCTTTCGTGTTTTGCAAGCGAAACTTTAAAATTTATCAAATCGCATCCTAATTTCATGCTAAACCGAGACGGAAACTTATCGTTTGTGGCAGCGGTGCGTAACTAAGTTCATAATTTCGTTAAGACTTCGTGTGGTTCATTATTTAGGTTGTTTCTTGCGGTAACCCATTAGAACTTTCAACCATTCTGAAGCTCATGAAATGAATAATAAAGACACTTCCAGCCTCTTTTCAGAACATACGGGAGACAACAAAATCACACGTCGAGAATTACAATTAGTTCTGCTGATCGTAACGTCTTTGTCTCTCTTGGCTTGTTTCAGAGTTCCTTTTCTGCACCGCGGACTACGACTCGCACCTCCGCGGTCCCAGCTTCCTACTTGAACCGCCATCGAGGGTCGAGTTCTCCAATTCCAGCGGCGCTTGGCTAGACTGCTCGGCATCGGGCAGTCCACCACCGACCATTGATTGGCTGTCGGTCGATGGATCTCCCATAGGTACGATCAAATATTAGCAATACCAAGAGCAACAATGCAACATGATAGACACCAATGTATTTGCTAATTGCTCTGTGACCTGCAGCCAATTCGCCGGCCTCGAGGGGCAATACATAATCAATGGACACTTAGTCATGGCGATGACGTGTGAGGACGTTCTAGGAATGGGGGCAAAGTAAATTTTCTTTACAGGAATCGCCAGAGGGAAAATTAGTTTTTCTTTTCTTTGGAGGGGATCGCCGTATCCTGATGCTCAATTTCACTCCCAATTTTAACATTATTCTCTGCACATCAAACGACTATAGCCATCAAAGAAAATCACTCAGGTCGTTGTAAACCTGATTACATTTTTAAATTGAGGAACGTAGATTCCGTTCACAGTCGATTCATTGAATAAAGTGCCATTGTGTGCCGAAATGATTTTAACTTGAATAAGCGATCAATAGGTTCCACGTCACGAAGTGATTACCTTCATTGAGGTTTGCCCACAAGCACACGCTCGAGGAAAAGAGCGTACCAACCTAGCGCCATTTCATTAATTGGACGAGCAAACCGATCGGGCGAAGACACCGAGTTTTTACCCCTTCAAATGAGTGTCGAACTTTGCTCAATTGCCAATTGAACACTTGAACTACGTGCTCTTATTATCTCAACAAAAAGTTTGTGCCATGAGCCCTGGTGCTGCCAGCGAGTCGACATGGCACAAGAAGAAACCACCTAATTTCACACAGTATTTCTTCGATTATTATAACGTAATTGATTCGCAAACGCAAACCGAGGTGCACAAAAACCAACACAAATTAAAAGATTGTGGCAAAAATTAAGGCTATGCGACGGTACAGGCACAGATGGTACAAGGACACGCGGTTCAAGGAATGTTTGTTTGCTAGACCCTCCACTTGTTAGAAGGATTCTACCGTTGGGTGTTCAGGTAATAGGTGGAGGCAGAACGTTGATTATTATTTATGGTGTTTAACGACGCACTGTTTTGACATCTGGCTATGCGGCACTGGTCTAATGGCGTCGGTGAATGAGTGGATGATGATGAGGATGATGATGAATCTAACCTAGTCTAGAAGGGAGGAGGGGAAACCCGGTGCCGGCACGTAGCCTACTCCTGTCAAAGAGCACCGAGGGGACCACCGGCTTAACGTCCCTTCCGAAGGACGGTACAACTCGAACAGCAGGATTCCTCCATAAATCCATTCTGTCGAGAGGTTGATAAGCAAGGCGAATGAAGTTGCTGTACTAAGTTTTATCCCTCTAGTCTCTCTACCGAACTGGTCATGTGTATGATGGTCACCCATCCAATACCTGACTCAGCGCAGTTTTGCTTAACTTCGGTGATCTAATGAGAACCGGTGTTTCCAACACGCCAAACCGTTCGGTTCAGAATGTTAATGTTACAGTTTCTGCGTGAAAGATGGCCGCCAAATGACTACCTTACCGACAAAAAAGCAGAGTACCGGAACACCCCGTTAAGTGGAGCCACTATCGTATGAAATTGAATTTCGATATTTCTCGTAGGTTACTCTTTTTTTAAGATCGTTTTGTGTACATCAATCGCTGAGGTAAACATTGATGGAAATATTTTGAGCATGAAAAGTCTCAACAAGCGAGTACGCCTACGAGAAATATCGAAATTAAATTTTATACGACAGTGGTTTCACTTCACGAGGTGTTCCGGTACTCTGCATTTTTGTCGGTAAAGTAGTCATTTGGGGGCCATTTTTCACGCAGAAAGTTTAACATTGACGTTCTGCCTCTACCTATAACCGGCACACTCAACGATCCTACTGTTCCTCAAGGATTTGTTATGTTCCCACCACAGGAGAGGTCCACGGCGTGCGAAGGGTGCTGCGTAACGGCACGCTGGTCCTGCTTCCCTTCTCTCCAGCGGGATACCGTCAGGACATACACAACACGGTCTACAGATGTATTGCCTCCAACGCTGTTGGCAGGGTCATCAGCAGGGACGTGCAAGTCAGAGCAGGTAAAACACTTTAGTGCAAAAGTGTGCAAAACTTTATGGTTTGCATTAAATGCGTCGGGAAATGTTTCCAGTTTTCAGTTTCTACGAAAAAAACCACGACTTGGAATGACAGATTAATCACTGAAAATGCAAAAATAAAACATTTATGTGCTAATGCTGCACGGAAATGGTAATTAATTTCCAGGCTGGGCGATTACCTACAGGGATTATTTTACAGTTACATGTACCGCCTAGCATTAAAACGTTCGTTTTAACATTATTTTTTTATAATTAATAACGCACCTTGTTAAACTCTGCTCATGATTTGAACTGGTATGCTCTGCGGGCTGCGTTCAGGGGCTCCATTTCTCGTAACATTACATTCTCGCTTGTCACCGGGAAATTAACATGCAAGCAAAAAAATAAAAGAAATACTTCGTTTATCTTACAAATCTTGTCAATTAATGTATTATTTTATCTGTAATAACGAGAGTGAAATTAGTGATATTGTTTTGTGGTTCAATTTGTGTTTTCTTAGTACTTGTGGGCAAGATGTCACTGTCCGCTGGACGTTTATTTTCAATTTGACCACAATTTCCGAAAAATACTAAGCGATTCCATAGCATATTGGATAAGATACAAGAACAACGTGGGTGTGACATAAAAATGAAATTCGAACTCCTTTGTTTTCTCCCCGAGTTGAAGACAGATTCAAGTATAACAATTGCTGATTTTGCCCCGTCCGTTGAAACTCTTACCAGAGATATAAACTTTTCTGACAGTTAGACATCGTATGGAAAAAAATATATACAATTTTATTATGCACTGGGGTGACATGTGCGATTGCGACTATAGTTGGGTGGCTCGGGCCCAGCTTGCGAGAGTTGAGATTCCAGACGGCATCTTCGCTGACACTTTTCAAGCCGTTTCTTCTCCTTCTTCCGTTCGCTCGCTTACGAACGTCAACCTTCCCCAGATCCGCCCGTATTATATGAATAATGCAGGCGCTCTTTGCTTTTTGTCATAATCATTTCTCGCATGCATGATGCGCAGAGAAATATATTACTCACGGTGGAGTTTTTCTTTGATACTTAAAGGTGGGCGTGTTTTGAATATGTACTACGTACTTTAACACGAAGGTGTCTAAACTATTACTAAGCTAATTAAATGTTTCACTTTGATCATTGCATTTGACGCAAGCTTCGTTGATTAAGCGAATTTATCATTTGATGGTTTTTGTCTAGTTAAAGACGAGGTTATTCCTGGACGCTTAAAATTGCAAAGCAAACGTTTTCTTACATTTCAGTTGTGAAGCTCTATAAATGTTCACGGCACTCGTTGTTTTCATCATAATTTCCTATTTCATATAAATTGACCAAATATTGTTTTTGTATACCCGATATTAGAAACATTGCCGACGCAAATATTATCAACCCAGTTCCAATGTCTTTGTAAAAACTTTGCTGACAGTCTTCCTTATCTGTCTCTGTCTCTCCCTCGAGATGTGGCCGCGAGCTTGTCGGAATAGTTGTCTGCCAACGTTCAGTTCTGATTTCATTTCCTCTCGCCTTGCACTGTGCGCCTGCGCCAAGCCGTGCCTTCAAATTGTTTCTACAAGATTATGTTTATTTTGTTCGGATCTCTAAAGAAAAGCACGCTTTTCTCTAATATCACGACGTTGCATCGCGATCCGTTTTTTTTTCCGTAATCATATAACTACTTTTCTATTCAATATCACGTTCATGATGCCCTACACAAAAAAATAAGTCGAAAATGTGAGCAAAATTTGCACGTATATGCAAAGTTTAGTTTCTTTACGTCTTGTAAATTGCTTGTCGTCTAAGAAAAGCCGTTTTCTCTTGCCATCAAAACCTTCCTCTTGACAAAACATGATCCTTATTCCCAGTTGGTCTGCACCCTTCACAAATGCGATTCTTTTAGGCAATGCCTTTGCCCCATGACCCGAAAGAAATGCTTTGATCTTTGACATGACCAAGCACGCCCAGCTTTAAATAGCAAGTAGCAACACACACAAAACAAAAAATATCTTAAAAAACCGTGTTAAGTATGGCCTTTCTTGGTTCTTACAAATGTTCGAATTCTTCACTGGGTAAACGTAAAATACTATATATGTTCGACCATCATAGACTCTCCAGCTTCATCATAACTCGAGGCGTTCCGAGCGGATAAATTTATTGGATTTCTATGTCACAGTTTCACGCCTGGCTAGGTTTATCTGTCACGGTAGGCGTCGTATTTAAGAGGCGACGCCTGTATGCACCTCAGACGTCGGTCGTTATCCATCACGGTGTCGAGACGCCGACGCGTTTTATGCGATGGAACGCGGTGTCCCCCGAATGGTGGAAACATGTGTCGCAACTCGCAAGAAACCTGCAACATGTTCGCAACCTGTCGTAAATTTTCTTTATAATGTAAGAATAAGGTATGGTTTTGTTTCGGAAAGTTACGCCAGAGCACGACGAAGAAAGTTACACATTTCTCGATGTTTGATGTCGTGCTCGTTTAAAGTTTGGAAACTATTGGTGTACGTAAGAAAAAAGCACGGGCATTTTCCTAGATTGGAAAATAAACTGTGGAATCACGGCAGTATAGCATTATTGAAGGACGTGTATAAAGCTCAAATCTACTTGATAGCCCGACATCGTGGTTACTTGTTGCGATCCTGTTGTTAAAAAGGGGTTACTTTTCTCAGTAAAGGTTGCCACTTATTTATGTTCCCTCGCTTTGAAATTAGAGAAAACTTAAAAAATATCTATCAAGCCCATCGGAAAATAATTTCGATCATTTAAGTTTTTCGGCGTTTGTGCTTGGAAAAAACATACAACACGATAACAGAAAGAGATCGTTCGACTCTAGTACATTGAACTGCTTGAAGAATAGCCCGTTGCTTCGTTTTTCGAAAGAGACTTTGAGTCGGTCGTCTCCTGGGTGCTCTTCGGCAGGAGTAGAAGCAGTCTAGGGCAGTCTAAGGCTGGAGTAGTGTGGTCTTTGGTAGGCTCACCACCAGGTCGCCCCTTCTAGGCAAGGCTGCTTTCATCATCAGCCACGTAATAATCATTTTCTGGAAAAAGTCAAGCAGTGTGCCACAAGGCCCGTTGCTACACCACTCAAAAAGACCACCACAGTGGTTTCCTTGCACAATTTTTACATCGAATTATACAAGGGAGTGGCCAAATATTTATGCTTTTTTTTTAGTTCTGAATAAAATTTATTTTACGTTTGAATTCCGACTGCGCTTTGTGAGGCAAGAACAAGAGATGGAAAATATTATACGCCCAGCGAACAAAAAAATGCCACCGCGAATTGAACAAAGTGCAGTCCACACTTTGATTAACTTTGTGTTGAACATAAACGGAGCCCGTTGCCTCGAATTCCCCGCGTAAGTTATACGATTTGACTAAACGTATTAGATTGTTTTGGTCACGCTCGGTCGCAAGAGAGCGCTGGTTCCCATTCACCACCTTCCACCCTGTTTACCCGCCGAATACGACTCCAGCGTCAACGACGACGCCGGGGTCATGTGGGTTCCCTCGCGCCCAGCGCAATGGTCACCCCTCTTTGTCGCTTTGGAAAACCGCCAACCCAATTACTCGGCGAGAAACAACCGGCAAATTTCACACAACTCCTCTTCCACTAGCACTATTAAACACAAACAATTTATAAGCGAAATAATACATTTACTTTGCGGAATAAAATAAATACCGTTTTTGGCGTTAAGCTATTGTAAAAATGCTGCAATTATTTGCATGTTGAGCAAGTTTCCACTATGGAATGTGTTTCTCGCTGTTTTTTATGCTCTTCGTTCTAAAAGCAAGAATAAATATCTTAGTGGGCCGTGCGGACCAGTTTTAAGAAGGCAATAAAACGAATAAAATTGCTGCAAACGCCACGGAGCTCGATGTTTAAGCTTCAATAAAAAGTGGCGGGAAAACGATTATGGCCTGCATACTTTAAGCAGTGTTTCACGCTTCAGCTTTCTTTCCGGTCGACTTCAAGGAGTAACATCTTCATGTAACATCTTCTACCGAGTAATGTCGGTGATTTAAAACAAGATCGTCTTCTTTTCCGTTGCATCTCAAGAAAACAATAAGTGTCGCAAATCACACGTCAATTAGAAAGATGGCCCCAGGTTTCTTATTATTTTGGAAGAAAAAGTGAAAAGAAAGACGTCGTTGAAAAGAACCCAGACACTACCTCCTAGAAGATAATGGGATGTGAAGACAGTAGATCAGTTTTTTCAGAAAGCGTGTCTTTTCTAGGACTGTGCGTTTTGTTTTTCTGGCGAGATGTATCCTGGTTGTTTTTTGTGTCCCACAATTTTTTATTAGCGCGCACTCACACACACACAGAGGCTCACAGACAGAGACTCCAAGAAAAAACACGTATACGCTATACACAGCAGACACGCGTCAAGCATTTTTACTTTTATTACTCCTGTAGTCGGAGGAGCTAAGGTTAGAGAAATGTGTTTTCTGTTTTTCGTGCTCCTCTCTGATCTCTTTACCCCTAGCCGAGGATGTTCCATTGAAATCCGGCTTTGTGCTAAAGAATGTTTTAATGTCAGACCCTTTGACATAAAAATATTGAAAGCCCGAGCTTTTGCCGCGTGCGTTCAAAAGGGCAGCCCATATTTGTTTAATTTGTTAGCAATGGTGTGATGAACACGCGAGAGAATGCGTCGCGTAAAGGAAAATGGAACGCGGCAAGAGCGAGCCAGATTCCTGTATCACATTCCTTCCTTGCACAGCGTTCACAAGCTAGTCTAGTCAACGATATTTCGCTGTCAATATCAAACCTTGTATTAGATTTCGAAGCCAATAAATACAAAACTAACAGAATCGAATTTCTCGCGTTTGCAGGATCGAAACTCGTTGAAATTGAATTCATCTCTTTACTCGAATTTCGTTTAGTTTCTACTGAGACATAAATTTGTTGAAAATTGGTGGGAAATCAGCTCCTTGTTCTATATGTTAAAAGTCTTTTGTTCACGGGATAGTGAAAACAATCCGAATATTCTTCTAATAAATAAAAATAATATTACACGAGATCAATTGGTTTTGTATTTCATTTTCATTTCCATAAAAAGTAGAAATCCTACTGGTAAAGAAACTCAAATTACAAAAATGTTGAATTGAAAGTGAAAATCTGAAACTGTTGCAATAGAATAGGTTCACATTAAAACCCATGGACCAGTGTTTTCGCTAGCACCGGTCGTGATCAGCTGGGTCAACTGTTTGCTTCCAGTGGTCACGCAAGCCTACAAGTCAGAGGTAGAGGTGCTGGGGGCAGCTCGCGGTTGCACCGCGGTTTTACGCTGTGTCGTGCCGAGCTTCGTCAAAGACATGGTGCGCGTCGTCGCCTGGGTGCAGGAGCCCTCCTTCTACATCTACCCCTCACTGCAAGGAGGTAAGCCCGACGCTTCAGCGCTCTTTCGTGCACGAAAAGGGTTTTATCTGGAGATCAAAGTATATGGTTGTAGTAAGCCACATTTGTAAATCGTGCTGGACGTAGCCCGATAAGAAGAAAAAAAAACACGTTGCGAATGGGAGTATGCAATTTATTTCAGAGGTCAAAATCTGCTCATTGTGGTTTAATTTTACAAAATATTTAATGCAATCGTTGTGTATACGTGCTGTCCGCTGAGCTGAATTTGTGTTCAATAAAATACTGCAACTTAATATCACTACACCCTAGACGCTCACGTAGCTTATCAAATCGATCATGCAAATCAGATAAGAACGAATAGATATGATTCGTCTTCTTTCTCCTGAACGATTCACCGTTCGTTCCTCCTATGGTTCGGCTATCAATCACCCGACGTCCTTCATCGATATTCCAGCATTCAATTTTATTCATGAGCCTTCGAGTCGGAACACTCTTGAAAAAGAAAATCAAACTATGGCATATAAAAGTAGTGGCATTGATCTTGTTTGAATATAAAATCTAGATTATAGAACAGGATAAGCGAAGTGAAGAATAAAGAGGTAGGATCTTTGAAGTCATTCATGATAAAGAGCATTTCTGCTATGGAAAAGCGTGGCCGAAGTATTCGAGAGTACGGCGTCATTACTTAATTAAATTAAAAGTAGAAGGACTGAAATGCATTGAAGAGAAATTAAGGTTTCAAAGAAAGAAACGTCAATGGTTTGTTTATATAAAAACATGGTAGAAAGGAGCGGAGCTCTCACTCGAGTCGTGCAGCAAATAACAGTACATAAGCTCAGCAGAATAACAGGAACCGAGCACTACATTCATATTACTTAGTGAATGTCAAAGCTACTCGAAACAAATCAGAAAATTCTAATTATATATAGCGATTGCGTTTTCCCAAGTACCTACTGAAATTAAATTAGTCTGGCATTAATTCCGGTTTGCTGTACCGTTGTCATTCACGCTACCTTCACAACTCAAAACTTAACCAACTAAACCCATGAAAGTTTCCAGCACAAATAAGAGCACAAACACCGTGAGCAACACACAGTTTGTGTCACTGATTCACGTTTACAGCGTTCGTAGACCCAAGACCGAGCGCAGTCCGTAATGAACGTGATTACTAGTTGACACGAGTCGTCATTAACGGGCTGTCCGGCACAGATAGTCTGTTACTGACGTCTGCTGATGGGGTCAGCTGGCCGAGGACATAATTACTCTCTGCGACTTGGCCGTCCAGTCGTGGGTTTGTACCACGACGTGGCCAGAGATACATTGCCCTCGACGCCATGGGGAGAGAGCACGCCTAATTGAATTATGACCCTGATTTCGTGGCCAACGCCGGTCGATCGATTCAATTATAAATACGTGTTTTTCTTAGGTTTTGCATTAACGTGTTTTGGAGACTGAAAATTGTTCGGCTTAAATCGGGCTCGTGGTGGACTGTCTGGGCTTTAAAAATCCATATTCTGTTGCCACGAGGATAGTTTAAAATTCACTCTTTACATTGGGTGTTGCCGTTTGGAGCCCGGAGCTACTTAATTCGGTACCTCATCGGTCATACACCTTTGCGCCACGTGGCAACATTCATACTTGTGGCAAATCGCTCGTTGATAGAAATCTAAATCATTTAATTCGCTAATTAAATAAACCACAAACGCACATACTTACAGACAGACAGACAGGCAGACAGACACCGAGTATAAGGCAGGGTGCTCTCGGGCTCTTGATTTGCCAGTCTAGCGTTACAGATGTACTGGCCCGAACGGCAAGCGCAAAACAAACCACAGAATAAAACGCATCGCTTAACCCGTTAGAGGCGTACTAGGCAGAGAATAACACAGGAGACTCACATTCGCGACATGGTTATTATTATTACATGAGCGGTGATAATATTTCACCACCACACCGAGGACGTTGCCCAAACGAGCGCTTAATTAAACGTTTCTGTCGGCACTAGGCCGACATGTATCGATCACCAACACTTTGTTTCCAACTCCCCCCTGCAACATCACAAGAAATTTCTGCAGGGGTAGTTAAAAGCAAGTTACAGCCACTCGATTCAAGCCAATCGCTTTGCAAACTGTGGATTTTGGCATGACTTCTGCGTCGTGCCCTTTGCCCCTTCGGGTCAGCAAACGTTTGAATGTCTTTCGCAAAGGTCAATATTTGAAGTTCTCTAACGTTCACTTTCATGCGGATTTCAAGAACGTTTTCTTAGCGTTAATGTTATTTGGGTGGGAGCACAGGAATTACGCCGTACATCACAAGCTGGGCAAGGCAGTGAAGGTAAAATTAATTATGTATGATAATTATTTACAGCTGTACGGCACCCACTAAACTTGTGTTACCCTGATCCTCTAATTCCTTCCCGCTCCCTCTGACACTAAATTGAACTACACACTCCTGTCTCATTTTCGCTCGCGAGCTTGCTGTTTTTGATGGTGAAGCGCAGCTCTGGAAATGTTCTAGTACAACAAAAAAAGTAGAGTGGTTCCCTCCGTGGACTCCCTCTCGTCATTTGTCTGTCGCTTCAGGCTTAAAAAAAACCGGGATAAGCTCGGGTTAGCAAAAAGACGCGTCGCTTTACTTTGACTTTGAGCTGATGCGTGAAAACGGTGAAAGCTTTCACCAGCGTAGCACCTCGGCGAGAGTGGTGTGTATGTTTCAGCCCCAAACACTACATCTACCTCAGGGAACCCAAAATGCGTTTCGAGTGCGTTTAATTATTTTCCATTCTCCACAAAAACTGTTTTTGTCCGAAGCGTAAGCCATCGGATAAATAAGCAAATATACAATAAAAGGATTCCATATCTAGCGACAATGCATTTAGTGTGTTTTCCAAATGAAAACGCGCTTTTCCAGTTCCCGAAGTCCCACACTTGCAGCATAATCACATCGCATATATTTCCTTGGCATATCATTGTTTGTGTCAGCGATTGTACTTAGCGGACGCAAAAAAAAGTACAGGGAAAACACTAAAGCACACGTAGAACAAACGTTTATTACACAAAAGAGAGGGGCAGAAAAAACCCGTGCGCCAATGAAAAACCATTTGAACTAGACGGGGAGAAATAACGAGGCTAACAAACAAACATCATACATCAACAATTTTCAAGTGAAGCTTTACTTGCGGGCCGACGTAAATAACAATTGTTGGCATGACAGCCTTTGTTGTTCTTGCAGTAACAGCACACAATACCATGTCTGACGTCTTTAATTAAGTTAAATGGGGGCGTTTAGTGCCTCCTGAGCACCTATGGCCAATGTCAGGCCAAGCGGACCAATAACTCCTCCGCTACCCACAACGATATCTGTCAAAATAATATCTTAGTCCGTTGATTACTGTTTGTCCATCGGACCGAAAGTAATTGTTATTTTCCTAATGAGACTTTGCGGTCGTTTTGTTCCTGGACGGACCTTCTGTAACGACCTCGATACTGTCCGGGGTGTCGAACCCATTGCCCATTAATAAGCCGTCCCTTCTCTGATTAAAAAGATATACACCCAGATGTGGTCGCAGATTTACATCAAGGCGTCCACGTCAAGGAATTCATAATATCAAGGATGAACTCTGGCGGTTGGTGGCTCGGCAACCAAGATTGCAATCACGACGAATTCAAAGGCCGACCAGTTGATTGATCAACGCGTGTTCGCCGGTGTGTTTTAGATGGTAAATTCCACCTGCTTCCCACCGGAGAGTTATTGATTCACAACGTGGAATTCAGCGACCACTACCCATCATACAGATGCCAGACAACGCATCGGCTCAGTCGCCAGGTCGTGGTCAGCTCGCCTGCAAACGTTCAGCTTACCGGTGAGTGCTTTGCAGCTTTAAATCGAGTTTGCAATATGCTTTAAGCATGGTGTCATGTGTGGAGGTGCCGAAATGTGGTTGTGCTGAATTATGCTTTTAGCATGTTTTACTGTGTGGAGGTGCCGGAATTTAGAGTTGTGTTGTAATATGCTTTAAGAACGGTTTATTAGTAGAGGTGCCGATAGTGGTGTTTTTATATGCTGAGAGTAGTGCTTCCCCAAGTGTGGTACAGTTTTTACAGATTAAATTTTGTCAAATAAATGTTTATTTTATTTGTGTGTTAATTATACATAGAATGACCCTTTTTTTACTTTTTTTTGCGCGATGTACCAGGTGTTAATTATATTAGGGGTACACAGATATCGCAAGTTTTTTAAACACATGCTTAGAGCATGGTTTTATATTATGTGGAGGTGCAGGGATTTAGAGAAGAGTTTTATGCATGTGTTGTGTAGGTGCCGACATCAGGGTGGACATGAAGGCGGGTGTCAATATATCTCGAAGAATGTATAGCCCTAGGCGAAGTATGTTTTCATCTGATACTAGTTATGTATTGAATTTAATTGTGACGACATCATTAAAAACTTGTTCTTTTGTGTTATATGACGCATAATGTACACAATATTTCTACTCGAACGATAAGTTCGTAAATAATTAAGTCGAAATGAGGTCATCGCTGTACGTAATTGGTGAAGGAAAATCTGGTGCACGCGTGTCGATCTTGTTGGGTGGCATGAGGAGGAGCGATATCACTTCTGATGATCGGTGTTTTGTGGGCAGAAAGACCCACAGCCAATCCAATGTCGAGAGATGATCTCTTATATTCATTAAATGTACAAGAAATTCAGCTGTTTCAAGACTAAATTAATTTTAACTGTTAAGACGACATTTCCAAAGTTTTAAAAGGAACCCTTTCCGTGTTTGGAGCAGGTGGCAATTTTGAGTTTTGTGACTATTTCAGCATTTTTTGTCCTTTCAGAAGAAGAACATTTCATTTCGCTGCTGTCATAATTTTCTCTCTAACTAAATCGACGTTTAATATTTGAACCTGGAATCACTGTTAAACCGTACAATTTGAAGGTGAAAGTCAACAGTTCCATTCATTATATGTTTGTATTTTTACACCGACTATTTCGTTTGGAAGCAAATACAATGTTAAAAACGATTTTTTATTTTTCTACTTGCTACTAAATATTTCAAGTTGCAATATTCAAAATATCCGTGCAAATTACTGCGCCGGCTGAAATCGCGATCGGTTAATAAAATACAAAGTCAAACTGTGAGTACAAAATGCGTATTAGATCCAGCCACTCTGACCACGGTCCGTGCTCTGACTTTGGCAAAATGCAGCGTCAATGGATTGAACGGGCCTACAAAATGCACGAACTCTCCATCGTCTCTGACTTAAAACCCAGAGTCAATGGACTTACCACGAGCCAACAAAATGCACATACAATCCATTGACTTTGACTTTGAAAATTGCAGAGTCAATATATTAAATGCGCAAAAGGAATTAACATATTTTCCTGCGACTCTGATCTTAATTCCAGAGTCAATCAATTAGATACGCCGACGAAATGCATCTGCAGTTCTAGCGTTTATAGCACTGAGAAATGTTTATTTTGTGAAACAATACTTTCAATAGTACAATATTTTTTATTTTTCCAAAACTTTGGATCAAGATTCCATGTTTTAGGGTTGTTCTGTTCCAACCTCCACTTTTGGTTTACCATCAATATAACGCTTCGCTCATACAAAGCAACTAAATTTGCGTTCGCGAAGCTGTAGTCATAATTACCGTCCTTGTACGTCACTGCTAGCAAAACGTTTAGCTTGGTTCCGAAGCTGCTGTGGGAGGCAGTTTATTAGTCGAAACTTGTTTAGGTGTCTCGAGTCCACTTTGTTAAGGTTCTCGCGACCGAATCGAATGCGCCGGTTTCAGAACTTTGCCCTTGCCTGCTTATGTCAACGCCGGTTAGTATAGGTCCTCGACACAAAACCTTACCACTCTGCTAAGACAGCTACAGAGAGCTCTAAAAAATTGGTGGTGTCCTAACGGCAGCTGAGAAAGGTGGGGATCAGAGTTCGAGTCCATGATTGGGCACAACTTTTTGCGAGGTGTTCGTAATAACAAATACTTTTGCACAATTTAAATCAGATCCCAAAATCACAGATGGTGTTTGCAGATTTTTAACGATTGCTACCACAGGTTGCTACCATGGTGATAACAACTTCACTCTCAAATTTGTTTTATGGTTTGTGGATCCGGCTCTTGGAGGTATTTCGCCAATTAGAGATACAGCATTCATACTAGCTGCACAATGAGGCTAAACATGGACATTCTTTTCAGGAAACACATGTCAATGCCATCCACTTCGATTTTGTAAAATACCAGACCGTTTGAGCGGAACGGTTTTCAGGAACAGAAAACGAATGAGAGCTTAAAATGTAAACCAAACTGGTTCGAATATTCCATATCCTTTTCCAATTATGCAGATAAACAAAGCAAGTAATATGAGTCAATTAATTATTCAAATTGGCATTTTGTTGTACCTATCGTTTCGATTTTACTTTTTTTATTGATTCTATTTGACAATAAATACAGCAGGGAAACGAGCAAAGTTAACATTTCAATTGATGGTATGTACACTCTTCATTCTGCTTGATGGAACAAAATGTTTCACCCAAAAGATGTTAAGTGTAGGTCTAAGTCCTTTTTATTGCGCAGTTAATGCCTGAACTTTCCTAATTTCAATGTGAACAAAGTAAAAATTCGTAAAGGACAAAAATAAAACTGATGACTCTGGCTTTTAAAGTTTCAATCCAGTAGTAAATTAGTAACATTTATTTGAGTAACTAGCAGAATAAGATGCCGGCCTAGTTGCAGGAAGCGACCGGGTGAACACACGAAGAATGCTAAATTGACGAACTTTTCCAACTAACAAAACTTTGTCTCTGTTCGATAATAGCTTCTTTTGAAAACAATTAAGGAAGTGTTCGGCGGAATTCATTCCATTGAAATTTGTATCGGATGTAAAAGGACGGTTTTAAAGCCAAAATGAGCTCGTTTTTTGCCACTATATTTTAAACTTTTACGACATGCCCCGAAATAAAGTTAGGTTAAATTCAAGTAAAAATGATATTGTCACAATCACGTGCGTTTCGCTTAATCGGTGCTCTAAGCCACCTGGTTCCTTATCAGCATTCTACAGCACATAGTATTTAGTAAGCCTTCATATAATATAAACCATCCTTTCTTTTTCTAAGTTGTCTTTCATCTAGGAAGTCTCTCGGATATATGGCCGTACGTTCCATTCCAAGTTGTTCCCTATGCCCGGCTCTTCCAGCCGGCAGCAGCAAGCAATGCTTGGTTGTTATATGAAAACTGATTGCTCCTGTGGGTGCGCTAGAACCTCGGCTTCTGGCTCGTTATTAAATAACGACTAGGAGACTTGAGGATCCGGCCCACGACAGAATCGGGCTCTGTGAAAGGAATATCCCGGGAGACCAATCTAATCCAGCGGCTCCCGTCTTCTGTTCGGGATAACAGTATCTTTTTGGTGGTACTGTCGATATACATAGCCGCTCGTTCGAACGTACAGCTTTACTCGGATTTAATAAGCTGAAAATAAAAGTACGACCGAGCTGTATAAAATATGTATAGTATATGCTGCTGTGGAGGAATATATAACGGTATATGATGATACTGACAAGCGTAGAGGAACCGAATTGAGTTAACTGAAAGAAGATTATTGTTTCTGAGGATAGAACAAATATTTGTTTCCAAGATTTTAGAATGCCTGGTCTGTCGGGAGGAAGTGCTGTTGTGAAAGTAGGTAATCTTTTGTAATAACTCCATCAACTTGAAAACTCACCAGCGCGTTGGTATGGGCATGCATGAACTACACCTAAAAATGCTTTTAAACTCTGAGCTGATAACATTTCTCTGCCTCACCAGGATCGCTATTGTTTTCATTTTTTTATTGTTTTGTGCCAGAATATTCGGAAATATGGAAAGATAAAATGATGAAACGGGGTGGCGATCCATTTTTTAATAATTCATCACAGCGCAGCACAGCACCACGGTACCCGAATATTCGCAGATTCTTCTTTCCAACATTACATGGGGTAATACTAGATGAATGAGGCGGGCGTATTGATTAATGATGTATAATGTTGCATGTCGCGTTAGGATGATTAATTGGTGCCAGGATTATAGCTGAAATATCACACTAATAACATAGAATGCTATTAATATTGTTTATATAATGAATGATAATTATCAATCAAAATGCACATCAAGAACAGCGGCAGAGCTTATGCGAGACATTTTTCCTAGTGTTTCTGAAAGCGTTTGTGAGTTTTCCCGAAGTCTTGGACCATTTTCCGAAAATATTTAAGTGTCGGTATGAAGCAACATGTTTTCCTTAAACTTCGCTTGAGACAAGCTCATTATCTCCATTCTAAGGATATATATTTTAATGACATGTCAGCACAAGACCAAGTAATTAAAACTTATAGGCATTCGGGGTGAAGTTTAGACGTGAGGGTTTGGTATCAACCATATCAATCAATGCCGGCAGATAATTATTTGCTAATGAGTTATCAAGCTACATGGCATTTTTCTAATCTTTATGTTTGGATTTTAATCTTAATCTTTAGGTAAACCTCAGAGTTTTCCCATGATTTGTGTGTTATTCTTCAAAAACCTCAAAGTCTCTGTTTTTTCTTTGTTTCCAAATAGAGCACAGAGGGATCGTGTCGCCAATGATCGTGGAGCACACCGGAAATGTCCACGTCGCTCAGGACGAAGGAGCCGTCCTCCTTTGCATCTCACAAGGATGTCCGGCTCCTGACTACAAGTGAGTCTCGTCAATCATGACATGCTCTTCAGAAAAAAAGTCCTTGTTTTGTTTGATTTGCGTAGAATCCCTGGACAGGAAAAAAATGTGCTTTTCATTTTATACATAAGTTATTGTTTTTTTCTGTATGATCTTTTGGAACCTCAATACATCCCGAATGCTTGCTGCCTTCTGGCGTTAACAGAATGGTTTCACATATATCTTGCAATATGACTGGTCATGTTGGTGAAAACAAGTACTGAAATGATAGTTGCTGGTATTTTATAACTGAAAAAGCACTTTTTTCAACATTTAGGTATCACTAAGAAAATGCAATCGCTTATGTTTCGTTGGTGATCGTGTTTTGGCGACATATTGCTTTCTGTCAATGTCACAAATGTGACACATCCATTGATCTACATACCTATAAAAGTGTACGTTTTGTCAGATAAATA
Organism: Protonemura montana; assembly: GCA_947568835.1. Classification (NCBI taxonomy): domain Eukaryota; kingdom Metazoa; phylum Arthropoda; class Insecta; order Plecoptera; family Nemouridae; genus Protonemura; species Protonemura montana. The sequence continues at coordinate 19,191,016 of OX387606.1, read as the reverse complement.
AATTGAGGCATTTCCACGAGCAAAGGCCACTGAACGTGCTACTGAACACGCCCTACATGTTGTTGGAACATTCATTTAATACGAAAATACATGGCTTTTAAATGGGAGCCATTTTGGGGTAAAAATGACAACATTACACAAAATACATTTAACAGATTACTATTGTAACCTCAAACATGGCCTTATCTAAGTTTTGACACGGACTAAATTCTACCATTCCAGCAAAAATGCATAAAAAAACGGAACAATCTGTATGAAATACAAAATCCTGACGCTATAAATTATATTTCTCGCAGCGGCCGAGCTTTCACAATGAATATTCATGCAGTGGGTCACGCACAGACAGAAAGGGGTGGCTGCTGTGGGGTGGGTGAGGGTGGATGAGGGCTGGAAAGGCTGTGTCAATGTTCTCTCTAATCCATCGCAGTCGCAAACATTCATAATTGCATGGGTTGCAAAAAAATTGAAACAGCTACGATAAAAATTCTAGCTTTCATCAACTGTGAATTTAGAACTGTAAACACAAAGTCTGGATGTGCAGCTAAAATCTAATTATTTTGAAAGTTATGTGTCATTAAAAACTGAGAGCATGTTTTCAAAACATGTGTTTTTGTAACTTAACGGCTCTCTAGCTAGCCGACTCCTGGAGTGCCATGTCAGAATGCAAGTTATCAATACGGTGGTGGAAGCATGAGCAACTCGCTGGCACAAGTTTCTGCAATGAAACTTTCCCTTTCATTCCAATTCATCGTGCAGCGGATTTCCACCCGTTTTTACATTAGTAGAAAATGATTAAAATGGTGGCAGGCAGTGAGGTTGTATGCTTGGTATGGCTATCTTCACTAAGCAGCAACCTTAAGATGCATGCATTCCTTCTAAATATAGGTGCCCAGCCTATATAGCACACATTCGAGACATCGCATATTATTCAGTCACGTGATTTCAGTTGGAACACTGACTTTCCTATGATATTCGCAAGATTAGCAAGTTATATCGCGGGTTTACCAGCGCTTAATCTTCGTCCCTCCCACCCACCCCCGCCCCTCGCGACCAGCCCGCCTATCCTATAGTACAACATCCATGCTAGCATGTCTGCCCTAGAATTGCCGACTACTTTACTAATTGATCGTGCAATTTGGCTATCGCAAGAACACGGCAGAACCCAGGCAACACAGTTCTCACAAGCAGTGAGCCCTATGTTTGCTTTCAGAAGAGGGGTAGGAATTAGAAATGATTATTTAATTGTTACAAATTCACTTCAAATTGAAATGGTCTCTTAAAGGGGCGCTTTGATGTAACAGTTTGTATTTTGCCCAGGAAAAAGCCGCTAGATTCTAAAGGTGCTAGATATGAAGAGCAGCCACAAGCTTTAAACAAAATTTGGTTTGCTGAAAAGAAAATTTAACTCAGGGAACCAAACAAAAAGCAGTTTGATTTTTGCAACACTTTAAAAGTCGCCAGTGAGTTAATCCATTGGCACAAGCTTCTTGGATCAAGACATTTATTTCGTCAAACTTGTGACTTTTGAAAGCGAGTATGATGACATCAGGAATACTAGAAGGATATCCTTCTCTCTCCCGAACAGATGGTACGACCTCCAATCGAGTGCCTCCGAGTCGCTAACCATGGTGCCGGGGCCGCGGACACGTATCCTGGGTCCGGTGCTGGTCATCGAGGCGGTCACCCCCGAAGACTCGGGCATGTACCGGTGCTCGGCCTCCAACGCAGGGGGCGAGGCGAGCGCCGAACTGCGTCTGGTAGTCTCAACGCCCCTCCACGTGGAGGTCACTCCGGCGCTCCTCAGCGTACACCTAGGTGAGTTCGACTTCTCCCCTAGATACCTTGACAAGGCGATGGTTTCCTTTTGATTTCATTTTGGTTTAGCTGGTCGCAACATCGGACACAGAGTTCTCTTTGAAAGATCAGAGTGTTACAGGAGGTCGGCCGGTTTATCATTTCCTAATCCAACCTCCACCAATAATTTGATTGTTTTCCTGCTTTTAAGCGCTTTTGGTTTTACCCCTGTATCCATGCAGAGCAGCTCTCTCTCTATAACAAAGGCTTTTACAATAATTTTCATCCGTAATTGTCCAGCCCGTGCTTTCAAATCCAGTGACCACGCACTCTAACGCCCAAACCACACTTTCAAAAACACTTAGTTGCTGCCCGCGTCAGAGTGGCAAGTATTAGTGATGAGGCGAACTAGAAATGTGTTAAAATCGTTTGCCTCTCAGTAAAAAAGCACAGTTTGAGTTCAGCAAGATAAACATATGTTTAGCTTTGACATAAAGGTTCCTCTACAAGGTCATGCTTTGCAGGTGGTAGTGCCGAGTTCCGATGCACAGAGACGTCTACCTCGCATCACAGCAGTACCCCTTTGATGATCACCTGGCACAAGGATGGGAGGGTCCTGCCAGGATCAGGACGAAGTTCAGGTGATCGGCTCTTCCTGACGAACGTCGGTCGAGAAGACCGGGGCATGTACCAGTGTCTAGTACGACGGGCAGAGGGCGAGACTGCACAGGGATCGGCGGAACTACAACTTGGGGGTGAGTGAAATACTGGTAAATAAAGGAGAGGGGCTGGCTGGGGCGTTAGTAAACAAGTAATTGGAATGCTTGTCGTCGTCGCTTTGTTTCAAAGGTAAGTTAACGCACCAACAACACCTGCCAGTAAAATCGAAGATCTAATTATCTGCATGCTTTTCAACCTGGCGTTTCCACGTTGATCCCAAGAAAGGAAAGTTTTTAGTTGAAGTGGTTGCTTTCTTTTACTTTCTGTTTGCGATCGCGCGAATCTAAGAGGGTGAAACTTTCACCGAGTAAATCGAGAAAAATCTCTGTAACACTAACCTTGATAATGATTACAGCTTTCGAAGCGGTTTTTATTCTTTGATTTCATCGGCTGCGTGGATTTGGTAGAACAAACTTGGTGGCAAACTACTTTAACTGAAACTCTTCCAGGGACGTGGGTCTAATGAGAAGAGAAAGCTTTTATGTCCGCGTTGCAGGCTGGCAAAATGCTAATTCGATTCCTGCCTGATCAAAGGTTTCACTTATCCTCATCAATGGAGGAAGGCGTGCTTTCGAAGAGTAGAAATAAAATTATCACCGGTCTCGAGGCGCTACCTATACAGGCTCTCTACGAACTCTGTGAACATTATTTAAAAAAAGTAAAATCAGGGCTAACATAATGAAAATATTATTTAAACACTGTTAAGTTGGTTCCTTTCAGCCACAAAGATCAACAGCACTTTGAAATAAAAATAAGCGGGTGCCCTCGAAACTTGCAGATTCTAGATCTCATTATAAATAACGACATAATAATTTATTCAAGTCTGGAAAGGCGCAACCTTCGGAGGTCTCGAGTCGAGATTGCAGAGCATCTCTAATCAGGCGTGCAGACTTTTCTTAAGTCATGAAAGAGCTCATGTAAAAGAAAACGTTATCGAAGAGAGCTTCACTCAAGCGTAAAGTAAATTAAAATATCTCTACAGAGTAAAACGACGATAGGCTTTTGTGATCAAGTCAAACGCATTTTTGCTTTCATCGTGATTGCCGATAGGAGATATTTTTTAAACTCCGAGGCTGAGCATTACATCGTTGCTGCAGCTACAGTAGATACACATAGAATGTATAGAACGTTTATTAAAAGTACATGTCTTTTCAACGATATTTTTTAAGAAAATAGAACTATTTAGATGTCATTGGTGATAGTTTGTGAATAGTTATTAGCTGTGAACCCAACCTCCACCTATATCCTCCTATATCCTAGTATTCTCCTAGGATCTCCACCTATACCGAAACACAACTGCGAAGATAAAATTGCTTATTTATGATAAAGCAACCCGAACTCGGCGAACTGCCGATACGCACTTCATCGTTGACTTAATTACAGGCAACGTAATGTTTCGTTTAAATTGGCAGGCCACGAGTTGAGCGAGGAGCGAAATAGCGCGCCTTACAATTCAACTCGCAGCCGACGAAGTTGAAGCGAAACATTCCCGTGCGCCGAGTTTATAAGTGAAATGATCGACATTGTACGCCCGAGTAAGCTGAGACAATACCAACCATCTGTGAATAACGCGACGCAATTAAGTAAAACGAGAAATAAGAGACAAAAACTCTTTTCCCAGAGTCGCAATATAGGCGAGATAATGGAGCTACTTTTCGGAGGTGGGGCGAGCGTTTTAACGTGAAGACCTCGCGAACCTAACAAGGAGTGTATAGCTATATACGAATCTTATTACCGTCTTGCTTCAGTAATAGGGTTCAACTGGCTCCAGTAATGCTTTATATCACAATTTAAAGCGTGAACTAAATAGGGTTAAAGCAGGGCTATTGTTTTACATTGCGATATGCGCGTGCATTATAAAACCTTTACCTTTTCATCAGAAGAAGGTAAGAACTTCTCTCAAATCAGTAAAGAACTTTTAACGTACAAAAAATTACAGATACACTACCAAACCCTGATTTTTCGGCTCCAAATATGCTGCTTAGAAATGTGATTGCCATTTATGGATAAGTATCTGTATTTGTTTTTCTTTCTCACCCCCCAATTAAGTCACTAATAGGATGTGTTACTGTGTTTTCCTGTGTAGATGCACCGCCCGTGCTGTTGTACAGCTTTATAGAGCAGACCCTCCAGCCGGGGCCAGCGGTCTCGCTAAAATGCAGTGCTGCTGGGAACCCGACGCCGCAGATCCGATGGATGCTGGATGGCTTCCCGCTGCCTACCAACGGCAGGTCTGTGAAGAATTCATCCCTTATTATAGAGAAACCTTCCCCGGGAGCCTATTAGTTTGGTTGACCGCTAGTTTGCAATTTCACAACGTGACTTCAATTGTATCAAAACTCAAGAGACAGCGATTAACTTGACTCGATGGCCCAGTCCTGGGATGTTGACTATTCTTTGAAAGAATTTGCGCTAGATATAAAGCGAGATTGTGTGCACTAAAAATATTCGGTAGCACAAAAAGAAGATTCCTTCTTTTGTGTGAAACATTCTTTTCATATATAATTTAGTCTGGATGTTTCAACCGTCGAGGTACAAGTACTTTTTGTGTCAAATAAAATGTTCAGCTGCACCATTCATTCTGCAGCCACCTGAATTCATCAGCAGCATGCTACACACGAATAATCTGGAAGAAAGAGGGACGACATCGCGAGTAACGTATTGAATTGAAAATTGAAAGGATGTTAGCGAATGACGTGTAGCATAAAATATCTCTGTTTACGGATGGTCGAATTCAATCTGCAAGCTCCACTGATATGAAGAATAATGCGAAACACAATAGTTGTCTCGTTACCTAGCCAGAACTGGGAGAATCTATTCACATCTCTCTGACAGAATGTACGTTCTATTGCGATGTTAGTTGCGCATGGTTGCCACAGCTACTCCTCTCTCCAGTTCTCTTTCTATCGTGCTCAGCTTGTAGGACCGTGAATTCGGTTTGGGATACCACTTCTGTAATATACACGAGATGCTAGTCGCTTAAAATATAATTGTGTATAATTTTAATAGAAGTGCCTCATAAATCCAGCTCAAGCTGAAACGCGTACTGATTTATCCAACTTGTTTTTGCTGGAAAAACTGTGCTTTAATGTTGCTTTGATCTTTTTTTTTTGTTTCTGTAAAAAATAATTTATTTGAAAGTCAAACGAAAACCAACTGTTTGAACAAATTCTTTATACGCGAAGGCATTCCAATTTCGCACAGCGCCGTAGAATGTGTTGGTCGTATCAATTTGCAATCAATGGCTGCTGCATGCCGTGTCCCGGACAAAATCACAAATCAAGCCGGACTAAAACAACATACATTGTGCGCCATCACCGCGAATCAAATAAAATGTAATGCCAGGCTCAAAATCGATGACCGCTGGTCTCCCAAAATCGATCAACTGTTCGCTGATCGCGTTCGCCAACAATAGTTCTCGAAGAAGGTAGGGACTTTCAGTGAATGCATGGCCGTCTCCATATTTCTTTTCGTAACTCGCCATATATGTAAATAATAAATCTTTCCGGTCGCTCTTTACGAAATGTCAATTCCCGAAATTGTCGACGGGGCAAGGACGACAGTGCATTAGCGACGTGCACATTGTCAGCCTCCAGCCATCCCGTTATCCCAGTCTATCCCTTGTCATCCCAGCGGTCCGGGGCAGCGCGACTCTGCACACGTATAGGTGAACGATGTAAAATGACTGACGACATGTCAAAGACGTGCTCTCTATCTCCTTCACTTCCTGTCCTCGCTTCGTCTGGCATACCCGGAGGAATATGGAAAAAATCTCCGCCGATTCGTGAAAAAAGAATGATTTGGGACCAATAACTTGAAAGCTTTTTAAAACGAATATGCGTTTTTTTTTGTGGAAAGTTGTAGAAAAATGCGGCATTTTTACACAATGTTTACAAATGACAAAATGTCAAGCCTCTAGAAAACTCACCGATTGAGATTTTGCAAACTTGCCTCATCAACATCCATGTCGGAAGAATTGTCTTCTACAATTAAAAAATAAGAGCAGGTTGCAGAACTGTTTCCAATATATTTTTCAATCTTTACAATCTTTTATTCATGCTTCCCGTAGTAGAAGCAAAATTTCCCTGTATATTCAATACTTTTGTGTGCGTTTGTGAGTTTGTGATTTTTTATTTTATTTACTTGGACCAGCAAAGACTAGTTTAGATAGTACTACTCGTACAGTTCTTTCAAGATAAGAACGAGCAATAAAAATGGCCGACAGCCGGCCATCTTGCAACAATAACCTATCATGTCTTATGGGTTAGCGTCGCTAGGCCATTTTGAGCGGTGACAATTCTTCTAGAAGTACTACAGTCTTGCGTCATGTCTTCACAGATTCGTGATTGGTCAGTATGTTACCGTGCACGGCGACGTGATCAGCCACGTGAACGTAAGCCACGTGACCGTGGAGGACGGGGGCGAGTACGCGTGCGTGGCTGACAACCGTGCAGGTCGTACGGCACACTCGGCTAGGCTCAACGTTTACGGTAACCACTTAAAAGTTCAAATGATTGTGATAACACTTTTGTGTTGTGATCTATGGTAACAGTATATTAAGTTTTCGAGCATGGCGACCAATTTGGGTAATTTTGAGGGGAATTTAATGCAGTTAGTTCATCGACACGGTCTTGGAGACGCGTGTAATTCGCAAACCACTCTAGAAAATGAGACTTTCTTTAGCTAAGTAAAGCGTTCTTGAACCTAGAACGATAATGTCGAAATCTTGTCCGTGACAGTTGAACCATTTATTGGTGTGTCACCTCAAGAGATGGTGACCAATCAGGTGGATCGACCTCCGGAACGAGTCGTGGGGTAGCATAACCTGTGTGTTACGGAGTTCTCGGGCTATCCAGTACTTCGCTTGCTGTAAAATAGTTCATTGTTTAATCTGCATAGAGCTTTGAAAAAAAAAAATAGTACAGTCTCTTTTTTTGGTCATACATCATGGCCTTTCAAGTCCTGACAAGTAATATTGAATCAGATTTTTATCCCTTTAAAAAAATATGCAAAGTGCCAGTCCGCGTAATTGAGGCAAAATTTGCATAAATTTCACTGATAAACTAAAAGCTTTTGTAGCATAAATTTTAACACGTATTTTTAATTTTTTTTTTAGTTGGAAGATACGCTTTTTCTTCATTTTTAGTAAATTAGGCTGCAATACCTTTATCTTCACAACGGTTTCAAGAGTTCGTTTCTGTTCAAATGAAGATCCCGACGCCTCCAATCATGGAACGCATTCTATTTCACATTCGACTCTCTTCACACCTCCATTGGGACTGATTTAATTTCACCTTGTAGACCCACGTGATTAACGACTTTGTCCTGTGATTTAGGGTCGCCCTACATTCGACTGATACCCAAGGTGACGGCCGTTGCTGGCGAGGAGCTGCAGCTAAAGTGTCCTGTCGCTGGTTTTCCGATAGAAGAGATTCGCTGGGAGAGAAGTGAGTGCCGAGATCGCTCAATAAATTGGTCTAAATGAAGCTGCCAGCGGCATACCCTCATCGAGCTGTCGATAAAATGTTGTATCGACTTGACGTGGACGCAATAGAAAATCAAATACACCTTTTCACTGAAGACAGTTATAAGAAAAGAAAGAAAAACGGAGATAAATATTTTCTAATAAAAAATAATACAGCTAGAAGGAAACATAGTAATATTAAACTGCCTTGAAGCGGAGGCTGGAGAATGTGTGGGGAAAATATTTAAAAAATTGCTAGTTGTGTGGTAAACATTTATTTAGTGAAGGTAATTTTTTAACCTGTCATAATGAACTGGAGCAATTAAGTGACCAAACACATTTTATATTTTTTAAACTAGCGCAACTTTGTGATTCAAAAGGTAAAAGGTAGCCTAAATTCTTATTGATCACAAGAGAGTCAATTTAAATTCTTCTAATTTTACTGACTGATAGGTTAAGGGCTATGAAAGAGATAAGCCGGTCTCATAGCTAGTAACCTATAAATGATCATAAAACACGAAAAACTTTCCCGGAGTTTAACTGATATCGAAGTTCCCTCCTTTATTTTTGTAAAACAGCCTTAAAATTACACTAAAATATACTAAACGTGAAGTGCCGGCTACTCTCGAAGTGATCGCTTGCCCGCAACAAAACGTCCCAAAACCAGTATGAATGTACGTGCCACGTGATCTGCAGGTGGTCGCGAGCTTCCAGATGATCTCCGCCAGAAGGTGCTTGCCGATGGCACCTTAACCATCAGTCCGGTACAGAAAGCGACTGATGCTGGGGTCTACACGTGTTCGGCAAGAAACAAACAGGGGCACAGTGCCAGGCGCAGCGGAGAGGTCGCCGTCATAGGTTCGTAACGCTTTCAAAAATCAACGCTTTCTTGGAAAGCTTGGGCTAGAGTAACGATTGGTTCATGCCCGGCAGAGGGTGGGATATGCACCATGTTTGAAATTAAATCTGGTTACAATAGTAGATTATACGTTTCACGTAATGGAAACTCTTTCTTTTCATTATTTATGAAAAACAATTCAAAAAATATGAATCAACGTTTTTGTGTACATAGCATTTAAAGTAAAATATGAATATGACAATGAAAATGAAAATGAAAATGAAAATAGGAAAATTATATAAATTAACCAAATGAGTGCATTACTTTGCCTAACAAAGTTAAAAACATGTATGGTACAGCATAGTAACAGAGAGAGAAAAAGAGCTCGCCTTTCCGAACGAACTTTAAAATTTCCCTGATATTTCACTCGTGTCCTACTCCTTGTTGGCTGTCTGTCTCAGCCGACTTCGTATCCGCATAAAACTCAACAACTACTCCATCTTCAGCCAGCCTTGCTGTCTTGTGACACTGTTCTTGTGCGTTTCAGTTCCCCCCAAATTAAACCCGTTCTCTCCGACCCGAACCCAGCACGTGGGGGAGCGTGCGAGTCTGACATGCTCGGTGACCAAGGGCGATCTGCCCCTCTCGATGACCTGGCTCAAGGACGGACGCTCGCTGGACCCCGCCCATCGCGTCGCCATCACTCAAGTCGATCAATTCAATAGCATTCTCTTGATTGAAAGTTTATCTCCAGATCACAACGGAAACTATTCATGTGTAGCTCGTAACTCGGCGGCAGAAGTCGCGCACTCGCAGCAGCTCGTGGTCAACGGTAAAAATAGCCTCCAAAAACTAACACCAAAAAAGAATCAAACTTACACCAGCTACAATACGCCTTGCTTTTTTTCTCTCTCTCTTTCTTGTTATCTCTAGTGTTTTTTTATTATATTACATTTATAATATACATTTATATTATAAATTACTCTTAAAACTCTCTTACGATCTATCTCTCGTGTTTGTACATTCTTCTCTCTTTTTGAATTCTTTCCAGTTCCTCCTATAATTGAGCCTTTTTCCTTCCAAGAGGGGCTTTCTGAAGGCATGCGAACGCGAACGGTGTGTGGTGTCAGCAGGGGCGATCCCCCCATCTCAATCACCTGGCTGAAGGATGGCCAGCCGATGGGCCACGCGCTGGGCGCAAACGTGTCCGCTCTTGATCTTTATTCTAGCCTGCTGAGCATTTCTAGTCTTGCCTCGGCCCACTCGGGCGATTACACTTGCGTCGCCGCTAACCCAGCGGCAGAGGTACGCCTCACCGCTAAGCTCCAGGTGAAAGGTACCGTGGACACACTATGGCCTCGCCGTCGGGAAAGTCATCGGCTGCTTTGGGGTCAATGGCCACATTAGGGGCTAAACACCACGTTTATATGACAGTAGGACAGGAACTAACGGTTTTTTAGCTTTATTTTTTGAATTATGGAAAGCCAAGTAGCCATAAAGGAGTCTATATACCGGACTGATAAAGTTGTGTGTTTTTAGATTCGGTCATAGTTGACACTTAAAGCAAGGTAGTGATATTTTAATTCGTGTTAAACTGATGGCAGATTGTTGGGCCCTCGTGAGGCGTTAGAAGTTCTTGGATCTCGAATTTTAAGACACAATGCTCTCCAAAAATCTGTCGCGGTAGCAGATGACTTTTCCAAACGCAGCCCGAGTTACGTATGTGTGTTTAAAAGTTTTCGTTGCTTTGGCACCTGTGAGATAATTTTACTGTATTTCGGTCGATTGCGAGTTAAAAAAGGTAATTTTTGCACCTATTTTTGTTCTACTTACTTTTCAAACTTTTCTGCAACCTGCCTGCTTCTTGCTGTGTACCTCCCACTATCACATAACTTAAACATTTCACTCTCTCAACTCTTCTTTCCCACTTACAAACACCCCAAAAAAACGTAGTTAGCTAAACCATGTAATATTACTCACTAGATTTAATTTTTTAAATATTTTTACCCCATTCATTTATATAATTCAGAGTTTTTGCTTACAGCGTGATTACGTACAGTAGTTCCATCTGTCTCTATGTACATATTTGAACACCATGTTGGAAGCGACCACTAATGTAAATATCCCCGTTTTCCAATTAATTTTGTATGGTTAAACAACATCGCCATCTGGTTACAAATATGATGTCCAGAGTTAACTTTGTTTTCTGACCGTTCACGCACACATAAAATATTTTTTTCATTGCCCTACAAGCCAAAAATGTATCGCACAAATATTATTCTAGCGCACCTTTTAATTGGTTGACTGATGCAAAAGGCATCTTTATTTTGGTCAAACCCTTCGCCCTGTTTGGTTCTTGACAGACTTGTAGAAGGACACCGCTTTTCTGTACAGTGCCTCCCCGTTGGGTCGTCGAACCCCGAGACGTTAGCGTCGAACGAAACCGTCACGTGCTCCTCCATTGCCAGGCACAAGGAGTGCCGCAGCCGACGGTCACTTGGAAGAAGGCTGCAGGTAGAAAAGTCCATTTCCCCACCTCACGAATAATTTATCGGGTAGGTAGCGCTTGCAGTGCTTGGGCTCATTCTGTGCAATTATGTAGGGAGCAAATCCGGAGACTATGAGGAAATCCGGGAGCGAATCTACACGAAGCTGCTGAGCAACGGATCGCTGCTACTGCAGAACGTCAAGGAAGACCGCGAGGGTTTCTACCTTTGCCAGGCCAACAACGGAATCGGCACCGGGATCGGCAAGGTGATCCAGCTCAAAGTCAACTGTAAGTACTTACGACCAATATAATACACGATTTATTTACATTAATAAAGTGTCAGTTTGATCGTTGTAGCAATAAGCTGCTTCATGATCGTGTATCAATGCTTAACCAAATATGCGTTGTATTTTATAAATATATTAATTAGTGAAGGATTCAAGGGTGGTTGATCATTTTTACTTCATTTTCATGTTAACATTATAGATATATGGCAGCTAATTTTAATCTGAAATTTTCCATGAAAATCTATACTTGCTGTGGTGACGTGTGGTAATTGCATTTTCTAGATGTGATGAAAATACTATCGTGTTTCCATTATAAATTGTGTCTAGTGGTCAGTTCGATATGCGGCCAAATGTCCTCGGATTCTCTTAAACGGAAATTTACGAACCCTGCGTCAATTTTGCGAGCAATTTAATATTTAGTGGAGGTGCCGCAATTGCACTACGGGCTGCGTCCAGGGGCTAACGAAGTAAAACTCTGATAATTAAAAAAAAAATCTGCTGTTGTAGAGACAGGGGAAATTAGGACGGAATCAATATATCAACCCTAGCTTAGTAGTATCAAAATGTGGTGGAAGTGCCGGGTTTTATGTTTTACGGGCTGCGTTTAGGGGCTAAAGAGGGAATCTCTGATGATGTTAGAATATTTTTCAGCCGCTGTAGAGATAAGGAAAATCTTAACCATATTGATTTAGTGGAAGATACGTGTTTTCTGTTCTATGGGCTGGGTTTAGGGGCTTGGGCAGGAGAGAAAGGTTTAGTTAAAAAGCGAAGGAACATTCACGGAAAGGCCTACCCCAACTTTTGAGCAGTTGAAATCAAACTGACTGCAATAGAAAGAGTTAAATAACGGTAAAGAATAAGAGATTTGTGCTTCGAATAATTCGTAATCAAAATCAATTGGATGCCAATAGTTTTGTTTCTAGTTGTCGTGTGCCTTTTTTACACCATAGAGCCAGGTGACGTACGAAGCTGCTTTTAACACCCGTTTAAACGTTTGCTAAGTATTCGTTAAGCCCCGAATTTCCCCCTCATCTTCCAGCCTCGCCGTACTTCTCGGCACCGTCGCGCGTGGTTACTGTCAAAAAAGGGGATACCGCCACCCTTCGTTGCGACGTCAACGGCGACAAGCCCATCAGCGTGCTCTGGCTGAGAAGCGGCAAACTGGAGCTGACGCCGGCCTCAAATTACAGGCAAGTTGCAACAAACAACACAAGACTGTCGGTGTTTCTGGTCTTGGTTGTCTTATTGCTCTGTTGGTGCTTTTAGTTTGAGCTACAAGAACAGATCTCCTTGCATAATGTATTCTACTTCTGTCTGTTGTTTATGATGTTTCCGATTTTATATAAAATTCTTACACAACAAACGCTCGTTGATGCAAGTGCAATGCATACATAATGTTGCATCTCACAGAATACAAAATAAATTCTTGTATAATGGTCAACAGGGTTTCGGTGAAGCAAGATTTGACTCCTGAAGGCGTTAGCGCCGAACTGCAGTTGGCTGGAGCGGAAGCTGGAGACACTGGCACGTACTTCTGTCAAGCCAATAACCTCTACGGCAGAGACCAACAGCTGGTGCAACTTCTAGTGCAAGGTAATTTTTAGATTGAAATCGCAAATCTGTTGAAAAAGGATTTTTGCGACGAAAAGTTTGTTGAGAGGTTTTATCTTAAACTTTCAGAGCCTCCTCAGAATCCGAACCGCTTGGAGTCGGTGATGATTAGCAGCAGATCTGTTAATATCCAGTGGCAACACCAGTTGAGCGACGGTAGCGAAGTCACCAAGTACATCGTCCAGTATCGCGAAGGGGACAGTAAGTCAAATAAAACTTTCAAAAGCCATTACAACTTGGAAAGAGAGAAACTTATTCGAATACCAGCTTCACAATGTCGGCCTTGGCCCATCTGTATTGCTGTGTCGAATTACTCTAAACTAGCATCGAACGACGACGAATCTCTGGAATTGTTCGGATTGGCAGGCGCAAAGGGGACTAAGGGAAATTTCCCCCGAGACCTTCGTCACATCACTCGGGCAAGGACTTTTTAGTCTTGGACCAAAGTCCATGCAACATCTATGCTGACCAGATAAGCATACAGAACTGGCATCAAAAGCCAAGAACAAGAACCCGGGCTGAAATATCTGAGCGCTTGGCTCTTATATTCTGGACCACTTTATTGAAAACTTTCTAAAATGTGGAAAATAAGTAATTGTTGTGAAAATCTAAATAATATCAAATAGAGATGTTAGGACTATTAAGAATAAGGCAACATTTCCTTGGAAGAAACAAAGCAAAATGTCAACAATATTGTAGAGCCAGACTTAAGAAAATAAGTGGTATGCCTTTTTCCGTTTCAAACGGTGCGACTTTGAAGCTAAACGCTTTCTTTCTATCCTCAACACAGAGCCAGACTCCTGGCAGCAACACGAGGTGACCGGCCCTCAGCACACAACACTGATCGAAGACCTGAAGCCGGCTACGCGGTACATCCTCCGTGTGGTGGCCGAGGGCCCCGCGGGCCGGAGCAGCCCCAGCCCCGAGCTAACGTTGAAGACAGAGCCCCAGAGACCGGCGGGACCCCCAACCAACCTATCCGTGCGCCCAGTCTCGTCCACCGAGCTGCTGGTCACATGGGCGCCCCCCATTTCAGAGCTGCGGCACGGAGAGATCCAGGGGTACAACGTGGGGTTCAGGGATACTACGTGAGTACGTCGTGGAGATGAAGCTGGACGACGGAGAGGAAACGATATTTTGCGGCGAGGATACTTGTTTTCGTGTGCTTTGTGAAGTTATGAAAACTCCATTGCATCGGAATGAATTTCTCTGAAAAGTTCTGCTTGAAACAGAATATAATAAAGCCACTGAAATCAATGGGAGTAACTTCAAATGGAAAAACGTAAAACTATAGATTATCTATTCGAAGCTACTCATGTCTACACTCGAAACTTTCGAGTGTATGAAATCAAATAAAAAGTACGGGGTAGTTGGAGCGTAGAAATAAAAAAAAAAACGTAGTCTTGTTGCAAAACGAAATAAAGAAAAAATTGTACAGGCCCATCGACACTTCATGTAAAATAAAGAAGTGTTTCAAAATGTCATCTCATATTATAAAAGTTCTAACTCAATTTAACGAGTTGCAATTGATAGCTGCTTGTTTGGCTGAGCGCACAGCTCGGGCATGTCTAGCTACAACTTCACGTCGATCAACGGTGACGGCGACGACGGCGGCGCCGAAATGTTGATGGGCGACCTGTCAAAGTTCACTCGCTACCTGGTCGTGGTGCAGGCGTTTAACCAGGTCGGCCCAGGGCCACTCTCCGAGCCGGCCACCGCGCAAACTCTAGAAGATGGTGAGGACAGTCACACTTTCAATCAAGGAGGGACGCAACTCTCAGTTGAACACTTGCAACAGTCAATTCTATGAGCCAAATTTCTGACTGTAGTTTTTACTTGCGGTGGATAAAAACTACTAAAATGCAGTCAACTCAATGTATTTCTTATTGATATTCCACTGCCATCAGGGAAAGTATCGGTGGCAGCCTCCTCGACCATCCACTGGAGTGATATTATCAAAAAAAGTGCAAAAATAGCTTTAATTTTTAATTTAAAACTATTAAAATTAAAATCCCAGTTCGATAATACCCTTTGTACTAAAGAAAATGTAGCAAAAATATGTCGCTGACGTCGTTGTCGTTGTTTAGTCCCCAGTTCGCCTCCCGAAGACGTCCGTTGCACTGGGCTGACTTCTCAGTCGCTCCAAGTCAGCTGGCAGCCGCCTCCGACAGTCCACTCTAACGGCATCATACAGGGATACAAGATTTACTACGAGCCGGTCGCTGAAGACATCCTGCAAGGCAAGTGTCTCGCGCTCGACTCTCTGGCTCATGATGTGGTTCCCTGTGGAGGAATGTGTACCCCTAATCGCAGACTTACAAGCATTGTGTGTTTTTTAGCATACACTTACATGTATGCTGTATCGTTACAGAGAGCGATGACGTTGACACGAGGAAGACAACTGCGTTGACGTCGGTCATCACGGGCCTGCGACGCTTCACAAACTACAGCGTTCAAGTTTTTGCATTCACACGCATCGGCGAAGGCCTCGGCGCCAAGCCTGTCAACTGTAACACCGAGGAAGATGGTAAGTTTACCACCCCAAGCACCTCTGCACGTGGAAAATTCCAAGACTTGCCACTTCAATGACATTCTTTCTCGGTGCACTTAGTTCCCGGGCCGCCAGCTGACATTAAAGTCGTGGTCAGTTCATCCCAATCGCTTCTTGTATCGTGGCTTCCTCCAACACAGCTCAACGGCATCATTACGAAATACATTTTATACACTAGGTAAGGTTTGAAAGTCTCTCCAAGAACTACTTCAAAAACCTTTGTCAGCAGTTCTGACTCTACTAAACATTCTGACCATGTGCAGAGTGATCGACGGCAGAGACGAAATCACGCACGGGAAGCGTAACCTTCCCAGTCAGCACCAGAGCTTCGAAGTGAAGAACTTGCAGCAGCAGGTGGAATACCAGTTCTACGTGACTGCGTCCACCCGCGTTGGAGAGGGCGACAGCTCGGGTGTAGTCGCTCAAGTTCCGTCCACCCGAGGTTAGTTTGACTGTTTGACAGTTTAAGATCAGGTCAGATCAGGGTACCAGAGGCCAGAGGCCACAACCCACTCACAACCCATACTCACAACCCATGCTCACAACCAATGCCGTCTTCAATTACATGACCAATTGTGAAGTTTGACAGCCACTGATATAGATATAATCTTAAAAGTTTCAAACCATAAATATTAAAATTGATTTTTGCAATCCGACTGCCAGCAAGGTGTACATGAGACAACACCCACCCTTTTTTAAGTTCAAATGTTGAAAATTACTCCCAGAGATGCCCATCAACTGGTCGTATCCAACCCCTAAGTCTTTGTCGACCCTGCAGTTCCCGGTCGCATCGCGTCCTTTGGCGGGTTCGTGGTTCGTCCTTGGCGTTCGACGGTCACCCTGCCGTGCGTGGCCGTCGGTCAGCCTCTAACGCGACGCGAGTGGGTGGTGGGCGACCAACCGATCCGCACCGGTAGCCCACACTACGCCCACCTGATGGAGTCTGGTGAACTCGTGTTGTCGGGGTTGCAGCAAACGCACGCCGGGAACTACTCCTGTCACGTGGAAAATTCCCAGGGGTCGGACAGGATCATGTACCAGCTCGTCGTGCAAGGTAAATTGCCATCCCTGTACTACGGATCCTGTGGCGCTGGTTTAATGGCATAGCTAAATGAAAAAGGTGCGTTTTGAACCCCTGAACGCAGCCCGCAGAGCTAAAAACCCGGTACCTCCAAAACAAATTTAAAAATCTACATTCAGCTTTGAAATTTCAAGTATGTCCCAGTCTGTTGCCACTTCTACTGAAAAGCACCAAACAAAGTAAGCTTCACTGATAAGTGGTGTTTAATGGCGCACTGTTTAATATTTTATGACCCAGGTGATTGTGTGGGTGGTGATCATGATGATGATCTTAGCCTAGGCTAGAAGGGAACAAACAAGGTGCCGGCACGTGGCTTGCTCGAATCAAAGAGCACCAGGGTACCTTTCTCAATTATTCGTCCGAATGACGGTGTAGCACGAACAGCAGGATTCCTCCACAAACCTATGCTATTGGGAGGTTGATAAGCAAGGCGAGTGAAGTTGTTGAACTAACTTCAATCATTCTGGCCTCCCTCTCGAAAATAATTGGTCATGCACCCGATGGTCAGTGGTCACCTCTCCAATACCTAATCCAGCGCAGTATTGAAAAACTTCTGTGCTCGCACGGGAACCGGTGTTTTCAACACGCCAACCGTTCTTGTCACAAAGCTCATCACAAGTTCATCACTTGCTGTCAGTGTTGCCAAGCGTCGGTTTCAAAGACTGGTTCCTCCAACTCAAGCGACGGTCAAGTTGAAAACTTCCCCCTGATCCCAGGGCCCCCCGCGGCGCCGGTTCTTTACGTGACGAGCGCCACCAGCAGCAGCATACTTCTGCACTGGAAGGCCGGGGACCGCGGCAACGCACCTCTCACGGGGTTCACCCTCAACTTCCGGCGGACGCACGGCGACCTGGACGAGCTGCATCTCACAAGGCGCGCCACCAGCCACGAGCTCAGGGGGCTCTTTTGTGGTAAGCAAGACTCACCTGTCTAATTTTTGGCGACAGAAAATGTTGTCTGTCCTGTTATTTATCGACGCAGGAGGTCATTGGACCTGCTCTAATTTATGCTTCAACTACACACAACTTAACTTTGAATGCGTTCGTGGGCCGTGGTCGAGAATCAATCCTTTGATCATGTCGTGGCACTAGCATTTCTCCAAACACTGAAAAGATTAGCAGTTTCAGTCATAATTCAATGGCGATTGCACGCAAAAAGCAGATTATCTTATATTATGAACACCCTCTCAAAAAAATGTACCCCAGATGATATTTTCCTAGTGCTCACAATGGAACGAATGCAGGGAATCTCGTTTCATCGCATTTCTACAGTTTTAAGGAGATGTTGCAATCATTTACAAGAAGAGGTCAAAAACAAAAAGAAGATAAGGAGAAGATAAGGTTTATTCGGTGTATTTATTGTTTCCCATGACAGCATTATGAAAGAAATTCAAATGAAATGAAATGCCTACATTTGGGCGACCACAGCAACGAAGCGTTCTAACCCTTCACCTGCCTTTCTTCAGGGAGCACATACCATCTGTACCTTTTGGCACTAAACAAGATCGGCGCATCGCCCGCGAGCGCGACGCTGTCTGTGCGCACGCAAGGCCAGGCGCCTGGCATCCCGACGGCCGCCGCATTCTTCACGCCGAACTCCACATCCATCTTGCTGCGTTTGCACGTCTGGCCGGATAATGGCTGTCCACTCACCTACTTTGTGCTTCAATATCGCCCCAGCAACAGCGCGCACTGGACGTTGGGTAACTTTCGTTTTTACCTTGTGTTTATTAGCGTAAGCCAACGGTGCTGCAGCGGTAAATTTAAGAGATGGTTAAAGCTTGGATTGATAAGAAAGTGTATCAGAATGAAACGAGCTTATCTTAGCCAATGGATGCGATTATACAGGCGGCAGAGGAGGCACAATTTTAGGATTTGACATCGGTCAAATTGGTACAAGAGCGTACTTAAGAGAGATGATATTTTCAATCTAGCTCTCAATGCCAGGAATCGAAAATATAGCTCATTTTTCACTGTCTTCTCCATATAACTCAGTTTACAAAACTTTATAGCTTTTTAAAGGCTTTAACATTTTCAGACATTTTCACTCGAGAAAAATGTAATTTTGCATTCGGTTTGCTCAAGCCATTTATGACCATTATACATTGAATTTTCTCATGTGTTATGGTACATTTACCAGTTAGCCATTTTACGTGTGATCACGTTTTATAAAACTCTGCTCCCGCTCGGTTCCAGTGTCCAACGCTCTGAAGCCGCAGCGGCGTTTCACCATCTCTGGCCTGAGCCCGTCGTCAGTGTACCATCTCAAGGTGGAGGCGCACAACATCGCTGGGTCCTCGTCCGCCGAGTACACGGCCATCACGCTGACCAGGGAGGGGGAGCAACCACCTCCCGAGCTGGCAACGCTGGGTCACACCACCGCACCATTCTACATGGACCTGAAGGTCATCGTGCCACTTGCTGGCGCAATGCTGGCACTGTTCGCTTCGTGTCTAGCGATCCTCGTCTGCTGGAGACGAAGTAAGTCGTGCTTGTCTTCGAAAAATATATCTAGATTTAGATCCGACGGTCGTGGGTCATCCTTATCCATAAAACATTCACTTACCAAGTTGCCACAAAGTAAAGAAGTTAAATATCGCATGTTTTATTGTCATGACTCATGAGTAATATTAAAAATTATTTGTATCGGTTCTTGCAGAAAAATCTCGGCTCGTGAAAGAAACACTTGATAACCAACAGAACGCCGAGACGCAGAGAGAACGATACTATGCTACAATTCACAAAGTATCATTGCAAGATAAAATACCAGGTACTTACTTGCTTTATTTTTATAATCAAGCTCAAAGCAAACAGTTTTTGTTAATACTTGCTGTCTCATTAAGCTGGTAGAGGTATTCCACTGCACTCGAACAAGTGCACATAGCTTTCATGCTGGAAAAAATAAAAAATAAAATAAAAGAAAATTTGTTTTCTACTCATTTTCCCGATGCTTTGCAACTTAAGACTGTTACTTCATCAAGGGTAGTAAGAAAAACACCTGCGTTCACCCTTGATGAAGCAACAGGCATAAGTTGTGAAAAGTTAGGAAAATAAGGTGCTTTACTTGGTATTAAAACACTCTGTTTTAATTTTTTTTAACTAGTGCTAAGGTTAGATAAAGTAGACGTGAGTCTAAAATAACTTTTATATGTTCCCTGATCAAAATGCCTTCAACAAGCAATTAGCTTCAACCAAGCAACCACACAATCTACACTAATTTAAATAGAAATAATTCAGAAAAGATGTCTTCTCTTACAGAAACTTCAGAAGACATATCCCCGTATGCAACATTCCAGTTGGCCGGCCCCGGAGGAGACCCTAACAACACCCTCCTCCATAGCTTCATGTACCACGAGCAGGCGATCACCGAAGGATGTGCCTCGCCACCTCCTAGCGGAGTACGTATTGCCCGAACACCCCTAGGGAAATATTTACAGCAAGAAATCCAGCATAGTACCGTCTACATTGATCAATTTAGAAATTTCTGTCCTCCAAACAGCAAGGAATCAAGGGCAGGGGGCGCCGTCGCAGCAGCAGGAAAACAGATGTCGACTCTGACGAATCCGACTCGGACCCAGACCAGTTGACTTCGAGCAGAACGGAGTCATCAAATCATCTGGAAACAAGCAAAATGAAAAGCAGTAAGTGGACGAACTCTTCTAACGTTATCTTAATCATCTCATCATTTTAAGCTTATTTCAATCATTTATTACTGTCTTCCTATTCCATTCCGTCAGGTTTTTCTTAGCCTGCTTAGTAAAGTACCTGATTGGAGACAAGCACTTTACAATTAGTTTTTAATGAAGTGAAAGCACCCGAAATTGATTGAGTTCAAATTCCAGATTTCATCTACCACGGCGCACAATCCAGCACATCATCTGACATCTCGCCAATGTCAGAACAAAAAACTCTTCCTCGACGAGGCAGGTCAAGGTAAACAACTCATAACCAGACATGCATAGCTCAAGACTTCTAACCACACAGCTATTAACAAAAATCAGCACCTACTCACAGACAAAAAAAAATGCAAGAATCGTTAATAGAAGTCGGCTAAAATTTTAAAACTTTAAAAGCGGTATTACAGATGGCTTGCGCCGGGACGATCTACGCTTAGGCCGGCCACCAACGCAGCTGAGACGACCTTTTCTGGTAGACAGAGGGACCAGTCGGACCGCCCAGAGCTCAGCGAGGCCGAATGCGACATCGATACATTGAAAAAACTCAAACTCGGTCTGAGATCATCGCTGTGGTCGCGACCCACCGCTAATAATCAGTCAGACTATTCCATCGCTGTTTAACAGTTGACAGTGCAGGAGATGAGTATCTGATATTGAGAGCGGTTAACATATTTCACGGTGTGTTTCGTGTGTATGTAAGGTCCAAGACTTGACGTGATCGGATTTTGAAGAGATTTTGTGTATCTCAAAATATTATGTAAGAAGAGGAACATCTGAATTTGAATGAAGAGAATATCGATATAAGAAACCGAGATGGATCTTGAATTGTGCTCCTTCAAGTGGTCAAGAGTGAAGACTGAATTTTGATAAGTTAGCTAAACGAAAGTTGTGACTCAGGTGAGAAAGATTCCTCTGGCTTCTAGAGGTCTATTGAAAAGGCTAACAAAGACTGCGATAATCGTCAGAGTGATTTCGGAGATTCGAGGCATTTTAGTGTTAAACATTTCTTCTTGCAAGAGAAGAGGAAGCTCAAATTTATAAATTGATGTTAGACCGGAAAGAAAATCAGATTCCAAATCCCCCGGTGTTCATTAATAAATTAAATTATTTAAATTATTGTGAAAATAAATACATATAAATGTTAACTGGGAATTGAAGTGTCTTTGATTTCCTGGGAAGGTGATATACTGTCCATCATTATAACTGACTACCCTATAACAAGTAATAAGACCAGGGCATCGCCGTGGGCGCCCACCGGCCGCGTTGCAGTACAGGCGCTTTAATTTAAGTAGACTTATGAACTTATTATTATAGATAGATAGATAGATAGATAGAAGATGGATTCTCAGAGAGACTCAGTCATAAAATGTACGTTGTGCAGTCGGTACTTAGGGCTTCAGTTGTTTTATTTCCGCTTTGATCTCTCGATTCTGCCGAGGTCCTTTGGACAACGTGCTGGCTCTCGACGTACGTTCGTTTCTCGACCAGGGAGCTTTTTGGCGCCAAGCGCCAAGCTCGAGTTGCTCTGGTATCTAAACATGGAACTGAGATCCTGTCCAGAGAGAATGCCAGATTCTGCCACCAGGTAGCGCTGATTGCAACAAAAATGTCAAACTAAAGCACTACAACCCTAGCATCCAATATTCCAATATTGCATCCAATATCCCTATGTAATGTGCATGGTGTCATGGATGCCCGCCAGCGATGTGCTCGATGGCGGCGGGATTCGAATCACTTGGGTGCAAAGGCCTAGACTCATATGAGTCGACCAAAG
The DNA here is from genome assembly GCA_947568835.1 of Protonemura montana. Taxonomy (NCBI): domain Eukaryota; kingdom Metazoa; phylum Arthropoda; class Insecta; order Plecoptera; family Nemouridae; genus Protonemura; species Protonemura montana. The sequence continues at coordinate 19,168,732 of OX387606.1, read as the reverse complement.
CGACCGGTTCGAATTCCGTACATTATTTAGGCGCATGGTTATGTTAGATGGCAGGTTGTTCATCCTTGGCGAAAGATCCAGGATGACTAAACTGAACGAGAACATTCCGAAAATAGTTCTAATGGTTTTTAGAAAAACCTGTGTCCTGAGCAGATTTCTTTTTATTAATCATAACATTCATTCTTCAAAGCAAGAAAAACGTTTTCAAAAAAAATTTCGAGGAAAATTTAGTTTCAGCTTGGCTACCACGTCTCGTCAATGTCACGCTGCGATCTAAGGTTATACTATGAAAAGGTGACAAAATATTTGTAGTTGCAGGTTTCCTCTCAGGTACCATTGACGTCAACACCAGCTCATGTACATGTTGGATTTCAGGCGATAAGCCCCAGAGGCTTCGCAGATGACGTATATGTGCACTCGATCAGAGCGTTCATCTGTAAATTACCAAAGCTCCATGCATCAAGTGCACAGAGTGAAGAAAGTCCCCACTTACTGGACCCTGCCTCCAGATTTCTTTTATTTATATATTTATTTGTGGTGTTTAACGACACACTGTTTTGACATCTGGCCAGGCGGCACTGGTCTAATGGCGTCGGTGAATGAGTAGATGATGATGAGGATGATGATGATCCTAACCAAGCCTAGAAAGGAAGGAGGGTAAACCCGGTGCAGGCACGTAGCCTACTCCTGTCGAAGAGCACCAAGGGGACCACCGGCTTAGCGTCCCTTCCGAAGGCCGGTCAACTCAAACAGCAGGATTCTTCCACAAATCCATTCTGTCGAGAGGTTAATAAGCAAGGCGAATAAAGTTGTTGTACTAACTTTCATCCCTGTAACCTCTCTCCCGAACAGAACTGGTCATGTGTATGATGGTCACCTGACTCCACGCAGTGTTGCTTAACTCCAATGATCTCACGAGAACCGGTGTTTCGAACACGCCAAACTGTTCGGTAGGAGAAGCGTAGCTCTGACGCGAGATATTGCATGGGAACAGAGAAAGTCACGTAAAAAAATTTAGTGAAATTCTTAATTTCGAGTTTGCCCAGATTCGACGTGAATCCGCAAGACGGTAGAGCCCAACTGGTGGTGAACCAGCCAATGTCATTTTTTTTTTTTTTTTTTTTTGCCGGGGCCACCATCCCGCCTCGGCAGCAAAGCGATCGCTTCACACTACATCGCCTCAGCCTCGCACTACCAAAGATTGTGCAGCCCGTTGCATGCAACAGGAATCTCTGATGTGCGGACATGCAAGGTTTAATCCTAAAAAATTAACACAGTTCCAAAGTACACGGTGCAAATAAACACGGTGCTATAATATGGTATTGTAATAAGTGTGTGAGTTGTTGACTTTTTTTCGTGCTCATTGTTTTCCTTAAACATTACGAGTGTTCTGTAAAAAGAAATTAAAAAATAAAAACATTGAATTGAATTGAAGTGAATTGATCTCACTGTTATTTTGGCACGCACTGTATAAAGCTATAGGTAGGATCATAATGTGCTAATTAAACAAACATGATCTACACCTAATGTGTGCTTTTATTTAAGGGATGACCCATTTATTTTTCTATTCGACTGGCGTTCCTCCAGTCGGGCTCAATCCTTCCGTCTCTAAATACCCTTAGTTCATTTGGCATTAAGGGTGTTTGGTGATGAAAATCAGGCATTTTCACCAGACATTTTCTTGTACTTTTCACCAGTTTAGTATCATTATTAAATGGAAGAAAATGTAACTTTTGTACGGCAGTATTTAAGCTGTTGCCTTGGGTCACGTAGGCTAGGCTCGTCTCGAGCGTGGGACATCATGGGCCGGTTGTCTGCGATACTAGCGTGTACTACCTGCTACAGCTAGACGAGGTGGGTATATAGGTTACCGACCGATGGCCGTGATTTATCGACATTTTAATTGATCAAGTACATTTTATATCCAACAGGCTGTGGTTACAATCACATTGCGTCTTAACTCGACTGCGTGTTCGGTGACACTTGTTTGGTATGATTGACCAGGGGACCCATGTTAAGTTACCGGGGCTCGACTGGCCTTCCTCCAGTCAGGCTCTAAGGCTTGCAATTTTCGCGTTAGATCGTGGCAACTGGTGAAAGCCCAGACTTTTTTTGGAGTGGGGCGAGTGTCCCAGCACTGCTTGGTGTTGGGGACAAGTCTGGCATTTACACATAGTGTAGAAGCGAAACCTTCTGTCTCTATATCCCCGTAGTTTACATGTTGGTGGTTGGATGTTGGTGTTGGATGTCGGTGAGGTTTTTGTTGTTACGTAAGTGTTGGTGGGATTATGTAAATGTGTAATTAAATGTTTATTGATAAAAACAAATTTGTACCGTTTCTTGCGTATGGTAAAAAAATTTTTGCATTTGATTCTTCGAGCTTTAGTTGTTTTATTTCCGCGCCGTTACTAGAACACCGCAGTGGGGCTGTGGTTAACGTGCTTGCTCTCTGAACAAAGGACGTGCGTTCAAATCCCGTCCAGGTAGCTTTTTGGCAGCGCCAAGCACGAGTCGCTGTCCAGAGTGTATGCCAGATTCTGCCAACAGGTAGCGCTGATTGCAACAAAAATATCAAACTAAATTACTTCAACCCGATCCAACATTCCTATGTGATGTCATGGAGGCCCGGCGGCGATACGCTGCATTTGATTCTTCGAGCTTTAGTTGTTTTATTTCCGCGCCGTTACTAGAACACCGCAGTGGGGCTGTGGTTAACGTGCTTGCTCTCTGAACAAAGGACGTGCGTTCAAATCCCGTCCAGGTAGCTTTTTGGCAGCGCCAAGCACGAGTCGCTGTCCAGAGTGTATGCCAGATTCTGCCAACAGGTAGCGCTGATTGCAACAAAAATATCAAACTAAATTACTTCAACCCGATCCAACATTCCTATGTGATGTCATGGAGGCCCGGCGGCGATACGCTGCATACAGTCGAGGCCTGTGTGGTGAAGTGCAATAATGTGCTTCGCCGCTGGCGGCAGGATTCGAATTACTTGGGTAGTGCGGGTCACAGGCCTAGACTCATATAAGTCGAACAGTTCAAATACTGTTCTTCATTTGGGCGCATTGTTATGCTGGATGGTAGTTAGTTTATGTTTGCTCATCCATGGCGAAAGTTCCAGGATGAGTTAACCGAATAACAAAAATCCGAAAATAGTTTTAATGTTTTACGAAGATGGAAAATATTGAAGTTGTATATTGATGGAGTCGAAATTATTTTTGATTGAAATTCATCAATGCATTGGTAGACATTTGATCGGAATTTTTGGCCGAAGTTGAATAGTTTATATATACCAAAAAACCTACACCACTAAGGAGTGCCGAGTGGTCGAGTGGATAGAGTGGTTGATACAAACACACAGGGTATAGCGTTCGATCCCCGACAGGTACTGATTTTTTTTTTATTAATCACACATTCATTCTTCAGAGCAAGAAATATTTTTTCGATGAAATTTTCGAGGAAAATTTAATTCCAGCTTGGCTACCAGGTGGCGACAGCGTCGACTACTACCCAGAGTAGAAAAAAAAATTATGGCGAAAAATTAAGTAGTTCCAGGTATGGTCGCAAGTATGCCTGGCACAAGGCGCTCGCGCAGATGTATAACTCCAGGCGATAAGCCCTAGGGACTGCGCAGATAACACACATGTGCACTGGTTCAGTGCGTTCACCTATAGATGACCAAATCTCCATGCGTTATGTGCACAGAGTGAGGAAAGTCCCCCCTTAGGCTGTATTCTGCCTCCAGCGACGGGGAGGAGTAGCTTTTAGCTACTCCAACTCACAATGGCATCCATCGTTTGCCAAGATTCCACATGAATCCGCAAGACGATGGAGCCCGACTGGTGGTGAGCCAGCCGATGTCCTAACTTCTCCACTCGTCCCCTGGTCTTATAACAAGTATCACCGAACCCGCAGTCGAGTTAAGTAGCAAAATGATCGCTAGCACAACCTGTTGGGTATCAAACGAACTTGATCTATTAATATTGGACATCGATCGGTAACCGAATACTACTCGCTCGGCTTGCATTATCAAGTAGCAATTTATAGGCACCAAAATAACCAGCCTCCTCAGTTATCATATGGTGGCCGGGCGGCTTAGTTGACTGCTTCCAAAGCAGAACATCTAAGATCGAATCCCGACTGATATATATATTTTTTTTTTATTTCTTTAATTTAACTTGCTTATTTGAATTTTTTTTTTTGTTTTTTCTATGGAAACAAAATTTTGGCTACATGGTTTGTTGTCGTTCTTTATTTTGCCGCCAGACTTTATTAGTTACAGAGGTCCTAAAATATAATCACACCATATTTTTTCTTGACCAGGTGATGACCCGGTGCTGACATATAACATTGCCTCGCCTATACGGTGGAACCCGGTGTTGACATTAGCCGGGCGTTGATTTTATTTTTATTTTTTTTTTTATTTTTTTATTTGAATGTTTAGCGTCGACAGGATCACATACATGATATGAGGACAGTCCAAAAGTCAATGTACAAATATACAATAAAATATACAATTTTGCACTAATATGCACTGTACAATAGACATAAATGTTAAAATAGACATAAATGTTAAAACTCAAAATCAATGCTTAACTTCCGGTCAAAAAGCTGTCAATTGTGTAAAAGCATTTTGTTATTAGCCACTTTTTTAATTGGTTTTCAAAATGTTTGTGGTCCTTAGTTTTTGCCACTTCTTTTAAATCTTGGGGAAGCGCACTCCAAAGCTTATTTCCTGCTCTCAAAGGGCTTTTCATCGTCTTTTTTATGTTTGAATAGCATAATATGTTATGAGCCCTGTCGTGACGTAAAAGGTAGGGGTTTTTGTGATTCACGGCCGGTAAGTTAAACATTTCGTCATTGGATACATAAAACAATAATGTTTTGCCATCTATCCAGGTTATTTCCGATTCCAATTGCCAAGATCCTCTGCTCTATCCGAGTTATTTGAGACTAGGGCTTCACCCTAGGCACCCTCTGGACGCGGCACAGTACCTGTGGCACACACTATGTTAAGTGTCACGCACGAAAAGTGTTTTGCACGCAAGGTTTTTCGCACTAAATGAGATTCAAACGTACCCCCAAAGAGGAGCCGTCAATTCCAAACCATCAGAAAAAATATCAGTCGATTTTAAGCAATTTTCGCAATTTCGAGAAAGGTGCCAATTTCCAAGTATAAGAGGGAAAGAGTTGTGGTTTCACATAAATAGCCTCTGATTGGTTTGTTTCATTCTAGATTGAACGAAAAATAGAGTTTGTTCTAATTTAGAAAAATTGAGCTCAATTGTCTTGATCAAGACTTTTTCGCTCAAATTTGCATTGATGTGCAAAATTTAGATCAAGGAATTGATAGAAATGTCTTGATCCATGTAAACTAGGCTTAAGTTAGTAATATAAAATCGAAGTAGGTATAAATGACCTGCGTTCGAACCTGCGAAATGACCTGCGAATAGCGTGAACATCTGCAGCGTGGGATCTTGTTCGACAGTCCATCTCTGTGCCTTACTCAGTGAGGAATTGTTTTGCTTGTGCCGTTACCATCCCTATTGTGTAGTGTGCAGCCATGCAGCCCAAGCAATGGTCAAAAACACGACCCTCTTAAAAATACCAATGCCGCCATCAGGAAGCGATCGGGGAAACAGGTGTTTTTTAGAAAACATTGCAAATGCAAATCTATTGCCTCATCCTGTATCACCTTCAGAGGTTCCCGAACCAGTTGCTGTGTCCATGGCTACCACCGAGCCAATTCCAGGGTGAGTACCGACTGAATGTAAACCAGCCATGCCACGATTGCATTTTAATTCAATTCTGGCATTGTAAAACGATTATGTAGTTCACACTTTGTTTTGAAATAGCTGCAAATGTATCAGTCGTATCACAAGCAAATGTGCGTCATCACTCTTATTTAGATAATTTTGGGGGCCTCTTTCTACAAATCACAATTTCATATTCTAAGAAATCAACTGTTGGATACATTTTGTGAGTGGAATAGTTATTACTATTATTAGAAAGTAATATTCGAAATTAGATATAGATAGAAATAACCAAAGATACTAGTATTCAACCTTCGGTTGTGATAACGATTCCGTGCATATATATATATGAATTTAGTTCTGTGCTCTCCACTTATATTTCATCTGACTCTATTGCATATTTTGAAACATACCGTTTTAGTTTAGTTTAGGGTTGTTGTGATAAATAAAATTAATTTAAAATTAACATCGAATATTGAATTGGTTATTCCGTTACACATCACTTTCTTTTGGTTCTGTAATTCACATTTTAAAGAAGTTTTATCCTTAGTCAAATTTATACCCTTAAAGTGTATACCAAAAGCAATAACATGCCATTGTCCACTGTCAAGAATCCTTCCTATTACGTTAATTACGTCATTGGACCTGTCTGGCATACCATTGAAACTCCAGTTGAATATCTCTAGAAAATCTCGTGAGTACCGCTTAGAAACCGTGACGCTGTTGTTTGGCGACGAGCTCAAACCAAGGATTCCAAGGATTCAAAGGGAAGGAAAAACGACTGCCAAGATATCTCTGAAGAGACCTGCAAGTGGTATTATCCTTCGACATTTTATACCTGCTGGTCTCCTCAAATTATTTAGGTAAGTGGCGACCAGTTGGCTTGTTCAATTTTTCTGTAAGGGCAATATCAACTTTATACGCAGAAACTTTACCATATAAACATCAAATTAGAAAAAGTAATAAAGCCCTGTGCTATGAATTAGATTACAAAATACTAATGAAAAAGATAAATATTCAGGACACACCAATAAACCATCCTGAAGAATCAGAACCAAAAATTCTATCAAATACAACAAAATTCTATCAAACAAATGGCTATCACATATACCCATCTACACATCAAAACTAGAAGAGAGAGAGAGAGCATGTAGGGGCCGCAATACATATCTCAACTCCTATAAATATTGACAAACAATTCAAGCTCAACGAGAAAGCAAGCATTTTTACAGCAGAGGCAACAACCATCAACAAAGCATTAAAATGAATACTACAAAATATACCCAAAAACAAGTTCATCGAATGTTCCGATTTATTAAGCGTACTATACAGTCTGGAAAACAACCTCTCCCGCCACACCCAAGTTGTTCGTAATAACTCCTCAACCCCCGGCAAACCCCCCTCCCTACCACAAGGCTCTGTGCTCCTCCCCCCCTGCTTTTCCTCCTCTACCTCAACGACCTTCCCCAACTTGTAACTCAAGGCTCCCTTTTCCAATTTTCAGACGACACGACCAACCTCCTCACCAACCCGAAATCCCAACCTACCAGCTCACTCACCAAAGCTGCAAACTCCCAAACAAGTATCATCTCATCCTATTGCCTACACACCCAACTAGCCCTACAGCCAGCAAAGTCCACCTTCATCAACTTCCACACTAAGAAAAACTCCCCTGACTACTCCCTCCTCATCCGAGTCAACAGTAAAGGAATTCCTTAGTGCCCCCTTGACAAATTTCCTTGGCATCTACATCACCCCAGTGGTTAATTTGTGCGTAAACTCACGTAAACTCCGTTTATCTACCTATTTTCATGCGTAAACCCCGTTTACTCACCTTCCCTATTCCTATACCAGTAACCGCAGTAGCCCGTGTAAATGATGTGATTTCTAACAATCGTGTAAGCCAAAACAATATTTTTAATACCAACATGCTTCAATAGCAAGAAAAGCCGAGTTTTATGTTATGTCTAACTCTAAGGTTTGTAGCAATAACTGAGATTCACGCGAATGCATCGAGGAGCTCCTAGCATCGTTACATAGTATTCCTAGCTGTGCGCGAGCCGCAACCCTTTGATAGGCAGCGCCGACGAAACAAAGCCAGCGTTCGGACCAACATTTTCCGAAAACTTAAAAGCTAAACTTTCAGAAAAATTTCCCCTTTTTTCCTGGGACACAGCTTCATATTTTTCATCCCCACTACTCCCATTTATTTAGTAAAAAATCCCTCAATCATGCAGTCGCGATGCTTTCTTAAACCGAGGAAGTTGCGTTCTTTTCATCGGCCAACATGCCGCTAGGGAAGCGCGGGGTCGACGCTGGTGGGTCGGGCTCACACTCAAACAGTAAATCCAAAATTACTTGTTTTTTTACTCAAGTTAATGCAGTAAGTGTTGTTGATGTCAATGCAAGTTCATGTTCTTCGGCAACTGGGAATGGTCGAGATGCAGAGACGTCGTTGCCCGAAAGAGAAATCGCCATGGTCCAGAATAGTATGGTTCTCGAAGGTAATTCAATTATGATAGTATAAACGTACAATAAAATAAATAGAACTACGCACTTGACACTGCCCTGTGAGCTGTGAAATTGCCCATGGTATACATATCGGTAAATAGGTTAATGGTGTAAAAGCGCACCAAGGGCTGGCTACCGCCTGCCCACACGCTCTCACGATCTTGCGAAGAACGATATACATAATAAAGCATGACATATCCACCAATCCATGCTATCAGGAGGTTGCTCACCTATAACCATCCCAGTAGGTACCAAATTCTTAAATGGCGCACACTATTCTCCTCCAACCCCCCCCCCCCCCCCCCCACACTGTTTCAATAAAGTTAGGGTTTACCCACCTTTTCCGATACAAATTAACCACTGCATCACCCCAAACCTAGACTGGTCGCTACATGTTCAAAAAACCCTCTCCAACATCAAAAATACCTGCTTCCTCCTTCGCCAACTAAAAATGATAGTCAACCCCACACCGTCAAACTAGTTTATCATGCACACCTACACCCACACCTATCCTACGGCCTCCTTTTCTGGGGCACCTCCCTCCCAAGCAAAAAGAATCTTTCTTGCCCAAAAACAAACGGTCCGTATCATAGCAGGAGTATCCCGCCGTAAGACATTCAAACACCTCTTCATAACTTTCAAAATTCTTGAAACCTGCACCCTCATTCAAATCACAAGCACCCTAGTTAGATCCCACCCTGACCTATTCCCACCTAACTCCTCCGTTCACTCCCACGCAATGAAGAAAAGACAGAAAATACGAGCCCTCCCCCACAAAACCACACTTTTCGAATACTGCCCTTAATACCTTTGTACCAAAATCAACAATCAACTTCCCTGCCCGCATCTCCTTTGACTCTAAACTGCGTATCTTCCTTCTCAACAACCCCTTCTACTCCCTTGAAGAATATTACCTATCTAGCAATTTGCAAAACTGTCATCTGTAAATATGTAAATCTCTTTGAACAAAACCAATTATTATTATTAGTGCTTATACTTAACTTTTATCAATATTCTACGCCTATATTATCGCTAACCTGACGGTGCCTGCAATCCAAGTAAACAAAGCTATACTTATTGACAAAATAGCAAATACTGATATAATACCAAGCATCAAAGATAAATTCAACACCTTCTGGAAAAACAATTGGAAAGAATACAAAGATACACATAGGTCATAGACCAAGGTACACACTATTAAGGGGGAACCTAAATCAAAGCAAAACATGGTTCAAAGATCAAAGAATGAACCGAGAGCAGATCAACTCAATAATACACTTTATAACTGGACATCTGCAAACAAAAGGACACTCAGCCAGCCAAAATAGGAGTTCTAGCCTCAAACAAATGTGAATGCAACAAAATAAAGACAATAGACGATATATTCTGGAAGTGCACAAGAGAAACAACACAACAAAAACAGTAGAAAAATATTCGAAAATAATTAAAACAGATGAACCTAGTCCTAAGCAGACCCTACAATGTATTATATATATATACATCTATACTACGCCTAGACTTAGACTTCAAGAAGACTTTTTAAACTTAAAAGAAATGTACAGGGAATTGTACGAATATTTACTAATATCTAAATCAATTCAATCAAAATTCAATTCAAGAAGTTTCGCAAAGCTGGCCACAGATGGCCAAAGTAGTACTAATACCAACTTGACAAAGGAAAAAAATATGTATATACATTTATAATAATAACAAATTAATATTAACAAAAACATGGCTCATGAGAGCACGATCGTTTAGGTTTACTCTGATGTATATACTTCCCATCACATGCACATAATGAAGTAAATCCAGTTCAAAAACAATAAACAGCTGGCTGAAACGGGCTGTCAAACCCAAGGCCAACAAAAATACAGAAAGCAGCAGCTCGGCGCGGCAGAGTACTCAAAAGAGTCGAAAGACATATCATATTTAACAGACAATTATTCATTCGCACCTTTTAAGTGATGCATAGAAATTATGAATTATCTATCTATTATTATATGAGTATGAATTTCGCACACATCTTAGGCCGTTATTAATATCGTTTAAAAATTAAACATTATTCTCTACTTTTCCGCATGTCAACAGTACTTTTACTTCTCTTTGCAATTGTACTTCAAAAAAGTGAATTTTCAAACCCATTTATTTGTAATAAAACTCATCTAGCTTAGTAATATGGAAGATTTTGATATAACACACTTGTCCGACATGGACGAGGACGACTTTCACGCACAACCGCCGACAAAAGTTATCAAACCTACAACACCCACCAAAGCATATAATCCTCGAGACCCAGCTGCTCATTGCTCAAACTTTGCAGGTAAGGAAACGAGTGCACTACCATAGGCACTACCTTCTATTGACATACTTCTAACCTTTTAAGTTATATTATTCTTGTGGGAATCGTAAATAACCGTAGGTTTTAAAACTCCTCCAACATCACTTCCAATAGCATTAGGGTTTTATTTGTATTATTGGGTAAGTTCCTATGCTATATTTTTAGATGCATTTGGTGACTTAAAGAAGTCCGAGTTCTACAAAGAAGCCGAGATAGTCAAACCGTCAACAAGTGAGTTGAAGCCAGCGGTTGTAGTTGGCCGGCCAGTTGCGCCGGGTGTACCAAAAGTTGGAAGATCTGGATCACTCTTGGTCAGACCTTGTCAGGTACCTACAATCTATTCTCTTCTGTTCTCTTCAAGTACATCCACCAATTTATGGGGTAATGAAGACTTCTTTTTGAAATGTGGAGGATGAGGCCATGGTCCAGGATATGTGAAAAGACAATTGACTTTTGTTTCAGCGGAAAAACCCCCTGCTTCGGTCCATCACCTCTGTAACGTGGGAGTTTGAAGACGATCTTGTACCTGACTATGTTGTCGGCAGCTCTACGTGTGTGCTTTTCCTCAGCCTTCGCTATCACAGCCTTAACCCTGATTACATCCATTCACGGCTCAAAATACTTGGAAATAAGTATCGCCTACGTATACTTCTGCTACAGGTAGGAAGAAAAAAAGATCTGTTATTTCATCTTCGGTTGTACCACTTGTTAATTGTTACGATGTACTCTTCATGTTTGACACTCGACACAATCACAATACATGAGAATACGACCACCTGCCCTGACAATTTGTTACAAGTATTTTGGAATTATTTATGGTTGTCGTATGCAGCTCTGCCGCATTTAATTATTGGCCATCATTTTTAAATTAGGTGGACCAGGCTGACCCAGGCCATATGCTGAAACAAGTCAACAGGCTATGTCTCCTTGCTGGGCTGACTTTGATGCTTGCCGGGAGCGCGGAAGAAGCCGGCAAGATACTAGAAACTTACAAGATGTTCGAGGGGAAGCCACCAGATCTGATAATGGAGCGCAAAGAAGAAGGCCTGCATGCAAAGGTATCCACATCTTATGAGCATGTCATACACAGACAAAACCATGCTTTGTTCTGTTCTATTTTTTTAATTTTAAAACATCGTTGGCTGGTTACAGGTAGCGAATGCCTTAACAAGTCTACGCTGCGTCAACAAAACGGATGCATCTACGTTACTTCGAACATTTGGCTCAATGGCGCGAATCATCCAAGCGACAGAAGCTGAGCTAGAACTCGTGCCAGGATTTGGCTGTCACAAAGCGAAGACTCTCTATCGTACGTTGCATCAGCCGTTTCTACGACATACGTAGGGTTCAGCTCAAGTGCTGGTTATTTGTCATCAGTATTAAAAAAGTTATCCTTCATAATAAAAAGGGTACTTTCTAAGGTTTGATAATTGTTACGTTGGTTTTGAGATGCTTGGAGATCCTGTGCATGTTCTAACAAAGTTCTGGCTAACTCCAGTTCTGCCTTTCGTGTTGCGATGTCAGTTTTTCTGTCGTCTACCTCTTTTATTGGAACTTCTATGCAATCATTTTCTTTATCCAGGTATTTTAGCTTTGCTTTCTGCCTTTTCAAGTTGTTCTCTTAACACTGGGTATTTTCATTCGTTGTTTTTTCTTGGGCAACCAGTAAATATCAACCTTACGAATGTCATTTAAGTGTCTTTGCCCTGCACGTTTGCATTATTTTCTTGCAAGATCTAATTTTGACATTCTTACCGTGTTATTATGCAGGAGAAACTAGACAGTTCACAAAGATCAAAGAAAGCATTATTTTTGCTGAATAAACACTATGATAAAAAAATGTCTTGCATTTAAAAACAGTGAAATTAAAACAGTGAAATTATGTTGAATTAATGAATATATATATATATTATGTAATGTATATGTATATTATGTATTGAGGTAAATAAAAAATTTTCAAAAAAATTAAAATACAGTTAAATTAAATTAAATTGTACAGGTATTGCAAAGTTGCACAATATGTGCATGCAAATATACTTAGTTTATAAATCTTTAATTGATTTGGAAACGGGAACACATGGAAAGCATTATATTTATGCTCTAGTGTTCATCTATCTCTGTTTAATGTTGTCATGGCTATCAGCAGCAATTTATTGATTAATATATGGCTATTATTTTATTTTATCTTTTTTGTTGTGGATTTAACTGTCTATATATTGGTCTCAAAATGCCGCATTTTTTATTTAAAAAAAGGCTTTGATCGAAGATGCTGGAGAAAAATTGTGAAAAGAGGCGTTTAATTTTGATTAAATATGATGTTGTTTTCAAAAATAAATTCAGGTTTAAATTTGGAGTTTTGAAAACCTACCTAGGTTACTTAGGTAAGCAATTCATTGACGTGGAGCTTTTTGATAAGGGCCCTTGGATTAGACCAGCTTTTCTTCGTTTCCTTTTAGATTTAAAATTTGCTATAATCTTCATGTAACATAAAAAGGTGAGTTTTATCTTTCGAAACAAATAGACAAATTGTAACAAAAATATGTTTGTCTATCTTACCGTTTTTTTTCTTCTTTTTTTTTTGAGGCAGGGAGGCAATAAATAAATGTTGCCCTTGGGTCCAAGAATGCCAAGTTACACCACTGCTTGCGAGCATCAAAAAAGCGAAATTCTCGCTGTGACCTAGAGTTCTTGTAGCCTTCTTTTGAAGACCCACTTCAGGCAGTAGCAACACCAGTCCCAGAGCAGTTGTGGCAGTAGGAACTGTTCGAACAAGCATATCTCGTCGCTCTCTGAGATATTCACATTTTAAAGAACAAAGAGGGTTGGTATGACGTGGAGGTGGAGGTAGACGTTAAGTCATAGGTCAGCAAGAGGCCAACAACGACAAACTACACACATTAACTATGGACTAGATACGAGTTAGGATTTGAGGTCCGAGTCCTGCAACAGAGACGGGCTGAACGTTTCTTGGTCTTGTGCAAGCAGTTGCAGAGCTTAGCTAGAGTGGGAACAAAACAAATTTGTAATTTTGTTTAACAAACATGAGTCAATTTCATTTTTTTTTTACTGATATGAATCATTGATTCTAACTATATAATGTATATAATGTTGTAGTGTTGGGTTTTCCTACTTTTTAACATCCTACCCAGGGCATCGAACCGAAATTTATATCGGTTTGGGTTCAGTTCCAGGTTCGGTTTCGGATTTTTTTAAGATTGCTTGTTCGGGTTTGGTACGTTTTCAGGTTCAGGTTCGGGTTTGTTTGGGTTCAGGTTCAGGTTTTTTTCCCTTCGGTCTGCTTGGGATCGGATTCCAAAGGGGTATGGCTTTAAGTTCGATCAAGCGATAGTTTTTCGCAAATTTTGTTTATTGTATTTTTCCAACAATAAAGTGATAGACATTTAAATGTTTGCAATAATGTACAGGATGAAAATGGTACTTTTGGATCGATGTTTAATTTTGATTAGGTGGTATGAAAAATATCAACTAAGTTATGGCATAATATTATAGTTTTAAGTGGTTATAAATATAATACTAATAACTAATGTGTCCTACGAAAAAGGTTTGAAATAGATACAAACTGCAGACTGTAAACTGGGTCTCGACAGTCGATACAATGTACTTATAAATAAATTTGCAAATTTACCTTCATAATCACGTTACAGCCGTCTATTCTGCAACTTGATTCCTTTTTGACGTAGCTATAACTAAATTATTTTCTGATCTTGCTTTCTTGTTTGCGCCCCATGATTCAAAGGTGTACATAAAACACAAGAGCGTAATACGGCCACCTCCTATGACGATTAAAAAAAGACTGATACTGACCGAGCATGCCAAAGCAAGCAACACATTTGGTTGTAAGTTGGTAAAGTGCAAACTTGCTACTTCTTAAAATAGAAGATATTCCCTTCCCATTTCCCTACATTTTGTCCATTTCCCTTGAAATGGTATTAAAGTGGTTAATTTGTAACAAAATCAGCGGGTAAGCCTTAAATTAAAAACGATGCATAACTAGAAACAATTCACTCGATACCCAACCCAGTTTGTCTTTGTTTTTGTACCATACTGTCCCATTGCTTCGTCGGCGCTGCCCGACGAAGGGTAGCGGCGCTATATAAAAGCAAATTGTTGGTAGGACCACTGTTGATATTGAAGAGAATCTACGAGTTCGCTGATAGCCACGCTAACGTTACAGGTTACAGCTCTCGCAGGTTGAGTATTCTGCAGAAATTTCAAAAAAATTCTCATTCACCGATGTAAACCGTATAAAATAATTATTTTTCTTGAGCCCGACTGCGCAATGAGACGTCTGCCTGGTACATAGACAAGTAAAGGCGCGTAAGTGTGCTTACCCACAGAAAATGGGTGGGTAAGATAAAGGTTTGATAAAGTTCCGCTAAACAAAAATATCTTACATCTCTCCTGGAAGGATATCTGCACAATTTTAAATAAAACGCAAGATGTGTAAAAACCCGAAAAAACCCGAAAAATAATACCAGTTTGGGTTCGGGTTCAGGTTTTTCATAACTAAAATACAGGTTCGGGTTCGGGTTCCACACATAATTGAGGTTTTTTCGAGTTACGGGTTCGGGTTCGATGCCCTGATCCTAACTGACGTGTTTGGTGGCGACTTGCTCCTTCAGCCACCCGGTCTAGTCAAACAGGAACTAGAGAGCAGCAGGACACACATGATTCTAACATCCCTTCACAGCTTCCAACTCCTGGCGCAGCAAGGGCATGCAAAATCTTCAATTTCAATTACCCCAGAAAAAAAATCACTTGTATGTGTGTGTTTTTTTGTTTCTTGTGTAGGTATTCAAATATCGTTTGGTGTTTCAAACGCGTTAAAAAGTATAAGTGCCTTCACTCGCATGACGATAAAATCAACATAAAGCAAAGTATATTGCAATGTACTTTGACATCTAAGATATGTGTTTCAACAATAATACATAGAAAATAACTTGAAAAGTCCACAAAATGATCCCGCGCACACTCAAAATCAAGTTAATTTTAGTTCTACGTTCAAAGATAATGATACCATTAAATACAAAATCAAGCACCAAAATCAAAAAGAGAGATTGTGTCCTTTAATAAAAAACTATAAAAATGTACTCAAAGTGACCCAAAATCATGTTTATATGAGTATTTCGTGCATGGACGATACCATCTAAAACTTACAGGCTTAGCACATCAAAATCAAAAATGAAAATTGTGTTCATTTTGACAAAAACATTAAAAAAAGTACACGAAGAGACCTCAGGTACACCCAAATTTAATTGTGCAAATCGTTAAGATTGATTACGTTGATTTTAACGACATGCGATTTGAGTCATCAGTGCTTCGTAAGGCTTTTACTACACCAAACGATATTTGTTCACCAAGGAGGCTGGAACATCGTTCTTCTATTTTGCAACATCAGAAGAACAAGGTTCCAGCCTTCTTGTTGTACACCGACACAATTGACTACGAATTATTTGTTTCTTATTTTCTTATTTATTATTATATATTAGTAATTATTTTGTATTCATTTTCACCGCGCTTGTCTCCATGAACAGTTTATTATGCAGCATTAGCCAATAGTCTTTGGCCTATACCAACCTAACCTGACATTCACGTTTCGAGCGAGGTAATCCTGAGACCAGTGCCTGAGACACATGAAATAAAAGAGTGGGTTTCCGTGCTTAGGAGCCTAGATACGCGGCTCAACCCCGTCAATTAAACTTCACTGCAGCTTATTTTCAGATTGAATTGTGTCTATGGACGTCAAAAAATACCAATAACGCGTTCCGCAAACAACTGCGGTGCTTTTTTAACCTCAAATACACAGATTTTTTCTAAAATCCTTCTCTAATAAACCCATAATTTTTCTATGCTAACACCTAACTTTTTAATAGCATAAAAAAACGCCCATGCTAAACACTCTGGACTCGCTTATTTTCCTGGAAGTTTTCACATTCCTAATTGAATTCATCGTTGGTCACGCACACATTGAGCCCACTTGTTGCTCTCTTGCGAAATAACCCACTTACGAAATTGAATCATGGCTTCGTTAACATGGCAAGAACTTCTTAATACCTTATCTTCAGCAGCAATAGTTGATCCATCCTTTGAAGATACAGCACTGAAAGAGTGCTCTAAAAATGTTATTGAACTGTGCTACCACCAGGAGGTATACAGGTAATATTTAGAAAGACTATCTAAATAATTTGCTAAAACCCAATTCCAATCCTTTCGTTTCAAGTGGCAGAGCGTGGGTTTTTGCATAAGGAGAGATGAATTTAATATTATCCTTAGCCTTGATGGGAGAATATATTTGCAGCTGGTAGTTAAATGTAGCAGAAGAAACATAATTTTGCATTGTTTGTAAAGAGAAAGAAATCTATTTGCATTTAGTAATTAGCAAGGTAGTCTACGATACATGACGATACTCTTAACCATGGGGTTAACCTGTAAAAGTCAGTGCCTGGAGGAAAGGTTTCTCACTGAAGCCTTAAATGAAACTTTCAATAAAGTAGCTAAAACTCAAAGTACACCTTGAAAAATGTCAGAAAGTAAGTAACACTTTCTAGGCATCGGGGCATTGGGTTAAGCAAGGAGTATCACAACAATATAAAAAAAGGTCTCTGACAATTTAATCTGGGACCAAGTAGGTATATATTGATTGGTCACCAAGCAAGATACTCTTCTAAATAGGCACTTTACTTTCGAGATGCCTTACTTTATTTACGTCTCTCATGCACCCCTACTACTTGTCCAACTACTTGTCAAAATGAAGTGCCTTTGCTAGAATATCCTTCCTAGGATATTTTCTGAACTACAGATACATTTTTGTGTTTTAGGGATCCACTGTTGCGTTGGATGAAAAGTATGTGCACTAAGCAAAAGTATGAAAAGTCAGAAAAGAAATCGAGACTTTTTCGAACACGCGGTAATGAGAAGTTCCAAGCGTATGACAACATTACCAGTTTGTCGATGTATTCCGAGAGCGTGCGTCATGCTCCGGAATCAAGCACTGAGCTGTCTCTGGCATTAGGAAACAGATCTGCAGTTCTCTTTCACCTAAAATATTACAAAGAATGCCTGAGGGACATTGAAATGGCATTTCTAAAAGGTTATCCTAAATATCTCCAACATAAGCTGTATTTCAGAAAAATTAATTGTTTTGAATCTCTAAATAAGTATGATATAGCTTTAGACACTGTGGATTTAGCCAGAGAATCCCTAAAGTATGCTGAATGCATCGATGAAAGTAAAAAAGGTGAGAAAGATACCAAAAACGACACAAAAAACAAACTTTAGAAGTAGGTAGTATTTTCATCTCATTTCTTTGTTTTACTATTTCATTTCAGCATTCCTAAATGAAAAGCTCGATACCTTTTTAGCATGTGCTATGGAAAAAATGAATGTCAATGAGCAACTGGCCGAAAATGCCTTAAACGAGGAAAGAAAGTCGGAATTTTCACAAAAACTGGATTCAAAGTATAACAAGGTACAGGGGAGGCATGTCATCACCAACGATGATGTGAAAATTGGCCAAATTTTAATATCAGAAGAACCGTACGCTTTAGTTCTCCTTCCTGATCAGTACAGTAGATATTGCCATCACTGTTGTGCAAACTTATTTGTACCACTACCGTAAGTAACCCTTAAAAATATCCAAACTTAAACTTTCAGTAACAAAACAGAGCATGCTTACACATCATTAAATTACTGGTCAAAGACAATGAACAGAGTTGGGCTGGGAGTTGAAATGCACCAGCCAAAGCCTAAAATTTGGGGCCCACCATTGAAAGGCACCCTACTGTGGGGGGTTACTCGCTTGCATTTACAAGAATGTTTTGTTGTTAAGGATCTGTAATTCTACAAAAAAAATGGGGGGTTTTGGAAGTATCCTATTGCCCTATGATGGTTTTTAGACTTGTGTCTACTTGATTTATCCTTAGCACTAGTTTTAAGAAAAACTATTTGAAATGGGTTTTGAATGCTAAGTAAAGGGCAACTATATTTCCCGACGTTTCGTAACATGTACTAGCTACTTCTTTAAGGGCAGTCCTGCTCTAACCCTTGAAAAAGTAACTAGTACATGTTACGAAACGTCGAGAAATATAGTTGCCCTTTACTTAGCATTCAAAACCCATTTCAAATAGTTTTTCTTAATCCTATGGCCCTAAGCCCAGTATGTGTGATCTTGTCTGAAGACAATCATACCTTACATATTTATGTCAGCCATTTACCCAGTGATCTGATAACTACTGATAAACCAGTCTGACGTTGAGCGTGAATGACTTAACTACCTACGTTACTTGCTCCGTTTAGGCACCACCCCCATGTAATAGTGTGCAAATGACTGAATTCTAACCAAAAACAAATCTGTTGAAACATTTTTTTTTTCATGGATTCAGTTGCTGTAAGTGCACACTCACATTGTACTGCGATGATAAGTGCCGGCAAAAATCCTGGGACGAGTACCACCGCTGGGAGTGCGGTGGCCTCGACATCTTCCACTCGATTGGCATTGCCCACCTTGGACTGCGTGTTGCGCTGAAGGCCAGTCCTTTGGAATCGCTGCGCAAAAAGCACGAGTCACTTGCAAAATCTGACAATATTCCGTTCGCACCGGACGTCGGTGTTTACAAAGATGTCTATCAACTATTGCCACATTTAGAAGATATGACCAGTGAAGACATATTTCAGTACGGCTGTACTGCTACAATGCTCTCTTTGTATCTGGCGAACTGCACAGATTATTTTGAAAATGGTTTTAACATAGCTAGCGAGAAAGACATCATTTTTGTATCGGAAGTGATTTTACTTCATATAGCTCAGCTAGTTTGCAATGGACACGCTATCACCAAACTTAGCTCACCAGATATTTGTGGCAAGGTTGTAACGGAGACACAAGTGCGTGTGGCAACTGCCATCTACCCCTTGGCAAGCATGTTGAACCATTCTTGCGACCCAAATATTGTTAACAGCTTCGAAGGGCACCGCCTCTGCGTGAAAGCGAGCGGAGATATTCCCAAAGGGGAGGAAGTATTTAACTGTTATGGGCCCCACTTTCGACATATGGCTAAAAAGGAACGACAGGAAGCTCTAAAGTTGCAGTATTTCTTTGATTGCACTTGTAACCAATGCTTGCAGTCTGAAGGAAATGATTTCCAGGTATGAACACTATGTAGAATTGACATTGTTAAAGCACATTTCCTCAAATGTAAAAATCCTTGAACCCTTTGGAATCCATTTTCCAGGAACGATTTCATGGCCTGCTGTGCTGCTTTTGCCAAGGCCCGCTTGTCAAAACGTCCAAAGGAAAAATGCCACACCTTAAAAGTTGCCTTGACTGTGGTAAAAGGCAGAATGCTAAAAGTCTCGAGGAAGATTCAGCTTTGGCTGACGTTCTGTTTAATCAAGGTACGGTGCAATCAAAATTTGATTCTCAATCAAAATATTAAATCCTAATTTTAAAATATTTCACATTGACTGATTGTCTACAGGTATGACAAAAGTGGACGCAGAAAATGAGAAAGCCGCTCTGTGTCACTTTCTCTCGTGTTTGGAAATACAAGATAAGTGTCTATATCGAAGCCATCGGCAGCGATCTGCTTGCCTAGACATGATTGCTCGGTGCCATGCGAATTTGGGCGACTGTGAGAAAAGTGCAGAGTTCTTGCTCCTCGCTCTGCTAGCTGTTGAAGAACAGTTTGGACAGCAGAGCATCGAAGTAGCCAATGAATTGCAGAAACTCTCAGATGTACTCATTATTGACCTACGAAAAGAACAACCAACAAGTAAAAGATTTATGTAAGTCTCAATCTCCTTCTTTACAAAACATTGGCTATCACAAATAGAAGGTTAGAGGTCCCGCAAAAGGGATCATGCTACCTGCAACTAGCTTGTTTTTTATGAGCCTAGCTTACATTAAGCCATAGGGCCAATTTGTATTCCTAGAGAAGATTTAGGCTGGCATTGGACTGTCAATTAATCCAAGACAAAATTAGTTCATGAACCAGGTTCCAGATCATTGTCATCAGAATATTTTTAGTTGTATCTAAATATTGGGCGACAAGACAAGACCTTTAATGAATTATATCAAAGTAGCTCTTGGCATCAGAATCACACTGCATACTACTTTTTTGCAACATGGGACAGGATTGTTGAAATTGCTGGCCTTGGTTTGTTATTCATCCAAATGGCCTCTGTCGCAACCTCATCGTAATCAGAGCTTGTAAACAATAACAACAATGGTCACATGTGTCTAAACAATTTTTGTTTTTCAGCTGCAAGTACAAGGAACTTAAAAAGTATTTGGATCGTGCTTATAAAATTATGGATCTCTACTACGGACCGTGGGATGAAGGTCTCCAAGAAATTGTTGGCAAGAAGATGGAACTAGAAGCAATGATTGAAGCAGACAAATGATTTCATCTGGGCACAAAAGATTTAATTTTTTTAGATTTGGTTTGGCAAGAAAATAATCAATGCATTTTTATGTAAAGTACTATTCGATGGGTAGTTGAAATTTGTTGCATGCTTTAACATGGAAATCTCTCAGTGTTACCAGTGGTTGACCCTAATTTCTATGCATGAAATGTAGCCATCCTACTATGACTTAGTTTTGAAAAGTGATTTATAATAAGCAAAAATGCTACCATTCTTTTCATTTTCTGTCCATTACAATTAAATCGGCAAGCTTTGCCGCAAGTTTTGTCCGTATTAGTGACTTTCATCTGGACAGACATGTCTTGTTAAATGGAAGCAACTGCGAAGCTACTTCTCTCCGAATTGGAGTTTTTTTTTGTGAAGCGAGCCACAAGGCTATAACTTTTTCCCTACAGGCACAGAAGAGGCTCTTGTGTTTTAGTTCTATGGCTCCTTATTACAAATCAAGTTATGGAAGGCAGTTCATGCTTTTGTCCTAAAATCCATCTTTTAAGTCCCCATTTCTTTAATTTAATTTTTTTTTGTATTGATATTGTTGATAACTTAATATTGTGCTGACTTAAAAATGTGTATCACTTTATATTTTTTAAATAAATAAATATTATACAGCTATTTTAATTCATGCATAACATTACACAAATGTCCAAATATCAATAACAAATTAACATAATCAGTCTTCAAAATTGTCACTTAAGAACTTTTATACAAAAGCTAGTTGAATAGTATTATTAATGATACAAAGCTTTCCCACAAAGTCAGTCACCGGCTGAGCAACCCTTAAAGCATCTTTATCGCGTCACCACTTTCCGTAAGTTAATATCTTGATTTATGAAGATGTTATTATTTTAAATATCCATGTCAAAACCTAATTTGAATATACTTATATGATAAAAAGCCCATCTCTCAATATCGCCAAGGTATAGCTCACAGCATCAAGTCTTCACTGAAAAAATTGCACAAAAAATAACCTTTTTAACAGAATGTAACTTTAGATTATTTCCATCCGAATCTAGTTGTTATTATCATTCATGCAAAGGGTGTTCAGCATCTCATCGTATTCTTTTATGTTCAACTCAAAGTTTTCCAGGGTTTTGGTAATATCTTCGGCTTGAGCAACATCGGAAACATCCTCTGTGAAGATCTTAAGCTGCGGTGCTGTTTGGCATTCTCTGTAGAACGTACTCAATTCACTGTTGCTGTTACCCCCTGCGAAGGGAGTTTTCTGCAAAACAAACATCAATGACAAGTCAATAAAAAGTAGGTGGTTTTTGTCCTAACAGTGAGATGTGATCTAGCAGTGGGATGTTGTACTTGTCTTTACTTTGTCACAAGCCAGATGATGTACCAGCTTTTCTAGTTATAATTGTGATAAATAAATTACTAGCAATGTAAATCGATTATCTTACCAAATCAACCATGATAAAGTCATCATTAGCAGAGAGCATGGAGCAGCTTGACCTCCTAGAGTCAGCAGCAGACGAGCACCGTGGGGTTACATTCCCATTTCCTTCGTCTTCCGCATTATCTGTTGCCTGGCAGAGGTTTCCTGGAGAAGTGTGATAGCTTCCAGGAATCTAAAAAATAGACATTAATCCTTGAAAATCAAATTTAACCATTTCGTTTTCAAGAGCAGATATTTCTACACTTACATGAGCAGGAGGTTGAAGAGGGGACTGCTGTGGAGGAGTTTTGATTCTTGAGGTCAGAAGGTTACTAAAAGGAACATTGACATTGTCCAAGTCTGGATCCAATGGAAGTGGCGGGGGGCGACAACTATCGGCAAAGGCTCCAACTTTTATTGTTTCGCTGAGCGAAGCTGAGTTTTCTTCGCTGAAATTCATAATTGGCATTCATGAGACATAATGGTGTGCTAATCAACAATAAATTATTATTGGTTTCTAGTGTAAACAACAAGCAAGTTCTTATCAGTATCAATGTAATATACATACACTGGCTTGATCCCTGCTTTGACTTTGACCTTCAAAATTTATTCATAAAATGTAACCTTCATTTTTATATGAAAATGTATATGAGTCAACGTAGTACATTCACCTTTGCTTGTATCGTGCATGACGCGGACTAAGATCTGGGTGGAAATGATCACTCTTCAGCATGATTGACGTGTCTCTCCCAGTGTGTTGTGGAGATATCGTCATTTTAGTTCGATACGACACAGACATGTGGATTGTTCCCACAGGAGTACATATCTGCCCGATCCGAACCTGTTTGTAGCCTTCGCCAAGTGTATGCAACTGTGGCTCCCCGAGATAAATTCTATAGCAGATGCCGTAAGAGTCTGGACCCTGTCTTCTTGATAATTTGTATGCAGGAGTAACTCTGGTGACTGATACTAGTGATTTAAGCAAGATTCCCATTCGATTGTAAACTGTATATGTGACACGAATTGAAGGGTCACATTGTTCTGGTAAAACTCCCAGACACCATGTCTCAAGCATCATTGTATCTCCTTCAATTGTTTTTAAAGATATTTCGACACATAATGGGAGCCTAGATGTAACAACTTCACCACACAATGCTTTTTTTGCTTCTGTCAATATCTCCGGCATGTCTTGTATCGCCAAGTTGAACTAACAATTGGTGAAGGAAAGAAATGTCAGTAATTTTTTCCAAGCAATTCTTAATATTCCATTAGATAAGGAAACATATATGGCTCACCCAATCTGTTCCCGATGAGTGTGGTTTGCATTTTGTCTGTACTTTATCGCCCAGTCGGGACTGAACAATGATCTGCGCCGCTTTTAGAGCAAGAAATTTTGTGAACTTGTCCAGGTCCTTTTTATCCTGAATACTTAACTTAAGAGATGCCATATTTAGTGGGCATTGATTCGAATTAATTTCATTGCATCCAAGCATCAAGCACCTGAAACACCAGGAAAAGGTAATGAAAACTCCAGGCAGTGCTGTCGTTTGAGGAAACTAAACAGTGTAAATTAGTAATGTGGCAGCAGGTGGCAGCTTGCTAGGTCAACGATAACAAATATTTGAACGGTTATTTCTGGTTATTATTTTACAGTGAACGTACAGTATGCTTCTGAGGATTACAATAAACTGACTACCAAACTATTTTTTAAGATGTGGCATTCTTAAACCCCACCCACTGTCCTCGCCTGGCGCCCATGCTTGGCAAACCAGACGAATACCTATCTCAAGACACCCAATTAATTTTAGAAGTCTTACCATGGAGTAATTATTAACAATCTATTAGACTAAATTAACGTAACTGCGTTCGGTTCAAAGCACACAAGAGCTGCATGGTGAACTGACTGAGTAGATGACGCTGATAGATCGCCTTTTCGATTATCCTTCTGTCTCCAACGACCAAACCCACTCCACTCCACTGCACTGTTCTGACGTCACGTCTGCTTTCACTGGCGTCGAATTCAAAATAATACATCACGATGACTAGGCTTTGCTGTGTGTTTTTCGATTTGCTTGTGTACTGTTGAATTGAATATTGTTTCTTTCAAAGACAAACGTCTCCAGTAAATCTTACAAACAAAAATGATGTAATGCTCAAACGTTGATAGCTACGTAAGTATATCAAATATATCATTTTACCTACCACTATGATTTTTTTACTTATTTATCGAGCAGGAAAATGCCGGTTCCGTTGACCAAAATGTTGGACTCAAATAAATCTTGTCATTACTTTTGCAGCTGTAAGGTGACCCCGAATTCCAATACCATTTCGGTAACTGAAAGAAAGGCAAAGGTTAAAATAGGTCAATGGAAAGCGAAAAGTGAACGCTAAGCTATTTGATGAAATACAGAAAGCCAGGAGAGAGGAAATACCATGACAATAAAATATGTTCATATTTGTATTGTGTCCTAATGGAAACAAAACGTATTTATTTTATTTTTTAGTAATATCAATGCAAGGAAGACCCGTAATTATCGCCTTTTTGCAACCAGCCATGCCCAAGCAGATCAACGACCTCTTGTCGGGGGTAAAGGATGACAGTTGGCTCTTAAATCAGGACCAAAGATCAGGACCACCACGCATATCAATTCTAAGGAGTCACCAACTGTGTTGGCCGTCACCTAAGTCACCAGCCTACGCTGAGAAATGGTGACAACTCCACCTTTGGTTCTATGACAGATGGAGATCTTCTGATGCCTGCCTCTTCCCTCTCTAAATCCCCTCGGCTAGTTTGATTATATTAGATTATTGCATTTAACGACGCACTGTTTTGACAAAGGACCCTTTGACACTGGTCTAATGGCTTCTGTGAATGAGTGCATGATGATGAGGATGATGATGGGCCTGTACAGTAATTGGATGGGGAACGGAAATTCGCATCATAAATTACCTTTTTACATAATTGGTAGCATAGGAAAATTTAGCGCAAAATAAAACCATCAAAGAAAAACAATTACAAACATAGAGTTATAATGGTATAAGGTTTTTTGTCTACTGTACGAATAGCTAATTTTACCTCATTAAAATAAAATAAAAAACGCCAGCTAAAAATTTGTTTTTTGTTGAACTAAAATACATCGGGTCAATTATAATAAGGCATATTTTCTGACTGGCAAATTATGATAACCTTGAAATCTGCCCCACAAGATTGCTTGTAGCGAAAGTGGGAGGCCGCACAGACCCACAACTTGACTGAAAGGTATTTTCCTTGAATAAAAATAATTGTCTTAAGAAATCTCACAGCTCTGAATGAAATAGATCGTTTCTGCATGACACTCCCGGTTCTTTTTTTCAACGGCCTAAATAAATACTGTCCAGCTTCAAAAGCGACCTCTTTCACGCCGTTCTGGTCTGCATGCCGGCGCTGCATCCATTCAGGTGCTGCGTGACGTTACTGACTCGGCGTGCGTTCTAGTGTGTCAAAAACACGTGCGTTTGTCATACAACCTTGGCATTATAGGGGCGCCATGGTCCAGCACCTGCAATCAAAAAATATTAAGTGTCTACGATCCGTTGCACGCCTGAACATGAATTTTTCTATGGCAAAGCGGACTGGGATTTAAAAATTAATTATTGGCAATTAAGGGGTGCTTTCTTTTATTATTCTGAGACTGCGAAACTGGACCAGTCTCGCTGAAACGCTTTTTGTATCCGTACAACATGCACATTCTGTAATAATAATAATAAACACGGTGTAGCATTAAAATAATTTTGTTTAACTCTCAGATTACCCTAATGTCCTATAGTGGCGTTGTCGCCTTCCTAGCCATGCGAACTGTCATTGGGTTTATAGCAAGTTTATAGTCTCTAGCCATGTGGCACTGCTTTGTTGCTGTGACACCATCCCTTCCGGTACCACCATGTACCAAACATCGAGTGGTTCTGATTTTGGTTCTGATCATGGACGGATGTCTGATAGCCCACACTGGCCCACGCTGCATAACCCCGTTCTCTTACAGCGTGACGTCAAGTCTTCATACCCAGGCTGAGACTAGCTGAGACCAAGCTGAGACAGGAAGGAATGGCTATACCCCACCCCTGAGAACCTTGGCTTAAAGGTGGACCAACGCCCCCAGGCAGAGCCGAGGACCATGGCATTAGCGAGCCAGCTTCGATCGCCCCTATCTGGACAATTGTTCCAAATTGTTAAGCCTGAAATGGGGTGCAAAATTATAAAATTCGATCCTATCCACCGGTTCGATTTTTTCACCGTTCGCTATTTATAACCGACCAACTGTCGGTGATTGCGCCTGGAACAAGTTTTCTGCCGAACACATGTGTAGCAACAATAGTCTAAAAACAAGGCGCATTAACCGGCTTTCCCCCACTACCGACCACTATTTCCTTGGATTGAAGGCCTACTGGCCAGGTCGTCTTGAGTCTGTTGACGCAGCGCGAGTGTGTTGAGAAAGTTGACTCAAGGCGGCGCGAAATGGGCCATTGAAGATGAAGTTTTGTGTTTACATTGTAGTACTCTGGATTTACGCTATCAACTCAGGTATGGCACGCATGTCAAGTGGCTTGAATGTGTGAAACAAACGCTTCTCTTTCTTTTTAAGGTGTCTGGATTATTCTGTCTTTTCGATTGTAACCTTTTGACGCAAATTTATTTCGATTTGTAATTGAGCTCGAAAGATCTGGACATGAGTCATGCGCGCAGTCTTTGTATCGATGTACATAACTTGGAAGGAGCTGTCACACCTGAAATTACGTAATACCTTGGAATACCTGTAGGTCGCTCTATGCTTGGCAGCTCACATGGTGTAGATAAGAGATACGTGAACTCCATTACAATACACTGAAACTGTATCCAGGCAATGTACGCGGGTGTATGCAGCCCACCCACTATTTATTTTCTGGTTGTACTTCCACTTCTATAACTTTGATAGGGAATTTGGATTTTAAAGGGTTTTACCAAATTAAATAAATTTGTTGGTAAAAAAATGTACAAGGATATCCCTAGAAAAAAGGCACACTCAAAAAAGTGTCTTGAAATTATCGTAAATGACAGGAGAATTCAAAATCGCTGTACACAATTTTGTAACTTCCCTAAAATCTGCCGCCGTCCCATTCGTCGGAGGCGAATCGCCGTGTACCCAGCGTTTTGTTCAGCACTGCACCAGTGATTGTTTCGTATCGATAATCTTTATCGTAAACCAGTTCAAGATATTGTCAATAAAATAATATCATGCCCTTTGAAGGCTCTGATACCCTAGAATTAAAACATTGTGAAGCAGTTTTCTCTTCCTATTCCGAGGAAGGAAGTTATTGTTATCGTCCTGATTTAGTCGACAGTTGCTCTAGCTAGAATACAGACACCCCTTTGATCATCCTGCCAAGTGGTTTAGCAGATAAGACGCAACGCACACGCACCAAACGCATCGAGTTGCGTTCTTGTCGGTCACCGTCGTCAAGCCCATGGTCGGACCTTCAATGTTCAGAACGACTGGCTGAAGACGTGATCAAATTGTTGATTTGATTCCTTAAAAAGCCTCGGGTTTCAACTGGCAAATGATACGGAGTATCTGGTTTTGAAGTTTGAATTAGACAATAAGGCGCCAGTCCGAGAATGGCCGAAGTCGGCTTCAAAGTCTACTTGGTGCGATTGCCTGCCTTGGATGGCTGGTATTTTACTTGGCGTTGCAAATACCAAACGCTGACATTTAACTATTTGTTGCCTGTTATTGTAATTTGAAAGAAACCAGCACTGCGTTTCTTCGTTATAATTTTCACCATTCCCCTCCGCCTTTCCTGAGGTGATTGCTTTGAGCTCAAAAAGTTGTCTCGGTTCCAGCCAGTTTTGACTAAATGCATCCAGTTATCACCACAATATGGCCCAAAATCTCGAAGGTATCAAGCGGCATCCAAATTGGGTTTGTCCCAATTTTTTGTATGCATTAATGTTATGTTCCGACTTCCAAGCGAAAAACGATGAACGATGAACATTAGTGAAATGTTAATAAGAATAACGATGACATTCATGAATGCACACGTGCTAAATATACAAAGAATGTACACGCTCTAGCCATATGTTCTAAGTAAAAAATGCCAACATTCTTTTTCAAGAGACCGCAAATAACAATCGTTTTAGTACATGTTTAAATATAGACAGGATCATTTTCATAAGCGTCAATTTAGTTTGTACATCAAAGTTTACAAGATGTAAATTGTTTTGTTTTTTTGGAATTCCCCACGCTACGCGACAATCTCGTCAGTTGTTAGCACTTGGCACTGGGCCTGACTATCCAAGGCGGCATAAGAGAGGTTTGAATTTCAATTTAGTTTAAAAACTTTGCATTTGTTGACTTTTAAAAGGAGCAAGGGAGTTTGATGCAAAAATCAAACGAGAACGTTGATTTTTGGCTTCGATGATAGTTTTAACCATGAATAATAAGACGTGAATAAGTTTGCCGACATCAATGAGTTCACCACTTCGTGATGCTGAACGACTCATTTAAATCATTAGTTCTGTTGGTGCTGCTTGCTGTTACTTACTGGCACCTTCCAGTGATGTATATATAGTATCGCCACAGGTCGCCATCACACACCCAAGAACTTCGTTTGCTGGTAGTGTTCGGTACACGGCCACTGCTTCCTTCCGCTCGAGATAAAACGAAGTGCGTAATTGATATTTGTGTTGATTTGCTTATGAAATATTTAATGACTTCATTATGTCTGATGACATGTTTACGCATTGCCAGGCGTCGTTGCGTAAAATTAGCTCCTTTTATGTTCCAGAATGAAGTGAACGTGAAATAAAATAGCTCAGGTAGTAAAGTGCCCTGGCACTCTTGGCTGCTAGCAGGTAGTAGGACGGAAACATGTAAATTCGTACATAAAACATTATGCCCGTTCAACATGACAAACCAGCGGTGACACAATTCTTGAAACCAAGAATGTACAGTCATTGTTTCGGTCAAACGATACATTCGGAAAACCTAACATTTGGTCGGTTATCTACCATATCCACCGCATTTGAGGAAACCGGGTTGTCGAGAAGAGATAGTTTTGGCTGGCGATAGTCAACTTTGATACATGTCTTGACTCAAACTAAAGGATCGGAATTCGGAACCCATGACCGAACAAATCCAAACGTTTTTATTTTAATTTTTTTATTCAAGTACTCTTTTTTATAATTTTTTTAAATCAAGATATCTCCATATTAATGCAAATATCCCAAAAGAAGTCTAGGTAGCTGCAGAACAAGTAACTTGCATCCAGAGGAAAAAGTATACCACACACTAGCACAAACTAAAATCATGGCAAATTATGGAGAACATCACTAATTTGAATGTGATTAAAATAAACATTTTTTATTTTTAAAAAATCGCTCAATTTAAATCCTATTGGAAACTTAACGATAAAATCATATTTCTAGATCTCCCTTTCGTCTTAGTTGGTTCGGTTACAAGACTGTTTACCGGAAATGTGTTATCTTTTGATTTCTGTTCTCTCAAACCGCACCTACGGTTGATAACAATAAATAACTCGAAATCTGCGTTATAATTTTGATGACATAAGTTGGATGACGCTTGCGAGGTTTATTCTGTCAAATAGAATCCTGTTTGTGGTAAACAACATTTCAATTGTGCTTTGCTATTGTACGCATGCAAGGGAAGAGGGTAACACATTATCGCGGTGTGTGGAAATCAGACTCGGTGGCAGGTGATGGCGACGGAAAAGAATGTGGGAAATGATGAGGTTTTCAGGATTAAGATAAAATGAAAGAGAATGTACGCCCAGTTTAAGGAAAATAGAGATTTAATAAATCCGTTTAAAAAGGCATGCGCACGCTCAAGGAAATAAGGAATCACAGGAACACAATAATAGTGCAAAGAATACGTCACTTACCCTAAGCTCACTCAAACTGCCGTGAGGGCTGTTTTTACTATTTTCTCAACTCCTAGTTAAAAATGAAGTTTAAAAACGTGCCATGGCGACCTCCATGGCACTGAAATTTAAATGTTTCCGTGAATTTTGAAGCCAAGTTTGAAGAATTTGGTAAAACTGGGCCGAACACATCCATTTTTTGACTGCTTTGCATCAACAAGGAATTAAGTTGCAGTGTTTAAGATCGATCAGATCAGCAATCGAACCCTGGGTTTCTTGTTCCTACTTTCTCACCAAAAAATGTCACTGTGTCTTAGCGGTAAGAGAAACCTAATAAAAATGTTGACATTTTTCTCTTTGTGGTGTGGTCTGGGTGGTTTGGTACGTTGCTGACATTCTAAAAAAATCAGGTAATCTCTGACAAACAAACTTTCATTAGATTAGCTTAACATTCTTTAAGATTTTCTTTGATAAGCGGATATCCCTGGCCCCTGATCCCCCCCCCCCCCCACCCCTTCTGCACCTGCACCATTAACAGGGTTCTAGGGGTTCTAGGCCTAGATGATAGGAAATTCAAGAAAAAATTAGGAAAAAACTTTAGAAATGAAGAAACAGTGCAGTAACTTCAATAGATATGATAGTTTTCATCTAGATATGACATGAAGAGACACCATGAAAAAAATAGGGCAGGTTAGATAAAAATTAATGTGTAGAAAACGTGAATTACATCACATGGCATAAAGACAGTCGCAAAAATTTTTTTTTCCACACACACTAATTAATTTAAAAAACAAACACAAACACAAATTATTTGGGGTCATTTTCGAATTATTAACCTTGATTTTTCAGTTGGATGTATTGAGGGTGCCCAGCCGGGGTAATTTTATTTTTATTTTTGTGGTTCATTTGTAATCAGAGTTAAAAAAATGATCCGAATTTGTAAGAAATACAATTATAATTAAGGCCATTCACTCTAAGCAAGCTTGGCTATCACCGTTGGCAAACGCTTTCACTACCATTGGTGAACAATTCTAATGTGAAGACCATTGATATATCCAGAAAAATATATTTGTCAAGAAGTAATAAACTTTCAAATGCAAGTGTTTGCAGCCTGAATGAGAAACTATGTTAAAGCAAATTATTTGAATGGTGTATATTGCAGCATGGTGCCTTCCGCCAATCATCAAGACCAAAAAGGCAGACTTTCTGCCATATCCGGACGGCAACCTTGTGGTGGAAGCCGGCAAAGGGTTCACCCTCGAATGCCGAGCAGAAAAACATGTCAACTGGACATCATACCCGAAATATGACAGTGAAGAGGTACAATGGTTTGGGTTGCCAAAATATATCCAGCAGACAGTCTTAATACTTAAGAGCTTAACACTGACCCAGTGGTTAATTTCAGGGTGGACGCGGATGGACGGCGTCCACCCACCCTTTTTTCAGGGAGGACGCCGTCCACCCACCTAATTATTTTCGAGATGCCTTTTATTTTTATTTTGCCTCGTCAATGCGCTGTTCTAATTTACTCAGAGTGTAGACGATACACCAGTTTATTTTGTACAAACTTGAGATTTAGTAGTTGAACAGACTTCCTTCCAGTCCCGTTGTTTCGGACTAATGTTTTGGTCAAAAGATGTTAGCAGGATTGCTTGGAATTCCTACCCCCAACTCCTCGTGCAAGTAGAGGTAAGCAAAGTTAGTTGATCAATCTTTTCAATAATTCATTTCCAGGAAGAAACAATTGCACTAGCAGGGAAATTTAGGTTGACCAGGTAACCCACGCGCACAATATTTCCGTGAATTACTATTTCCTCTCCTTTGTCCTTCCGGAGTGTGCTTTGTTGTTTTAAAAACCCCGTCAGTCACTTGTACTGTTCGCCTCTCATTTCTTTAGAAATTTCCACAAATTAGAGAGTAATATTACAAGTATTTTACTGAAACAAATAAAATTCCATGGATTCAAATTCACGTAGGATGGTAACGTCCTTTTCGGGTAAGTCTTATTTTAGTTACACAAAGTCTTTTTGCCAACTATAAACCACAACTATCAACCAATGATTCCACTATTTAAAGAAAACAAGAAGAGCTACCCCCTCCCCCCTCCCCCTACAAAAAAGAAGGTCGTCAAGTGTCCACCCACCTTTTGTTTTAGAAATTAACTGACTATTTATGGCAAAAAAAGGATGCCAAAATTTTGATAAATTTATGTTAGGTCGATTTTGTAATTGGAGTACAGATTATTGTTCCTTCCCGAATTCAAAAAGTTTTATTTATTTATAGATGTTGTGGTTTTTATTTCTCAGGCTTCGATTTTTAATATCATCGGAGCAAGGGATAGAAGTGGCTTTGCAACCATCTTCCAAGTGAATACCAGTAACTACAAGGACACTGGATACTACTATTGTAGCAAAGATGAGGCAACAGGAATCGATGACGTAGCAAATGTTGCAAAAGTGTATATTTATGTGAAAGGTACGTAAGTAAACTTTAGGGGCAAAAATAAGAAACATTCAAATTCAGAACATGTTATTTCGGATGATCATAATGTAACAGCATATCAAATACGAAGATATTGCCAGAAATCATGTTTTCATTCGGAACTAAAATACTATAATGAGGTGACACATAAATATGATTTGTCTGAGTTTGTTTTTCTAAAGCTTTCAAGACTTACTATGACATGCAAAATATGAAATTTTTACAAGACTTAACGAGATCGCTTCTAGATTTTTTTCCTTACAATTGATTTTCATTCATTGGATTATTTAAATTTTTATCATTGACAATTTAATAGATGTTAAAAATGTTAAACTCATGTGCTATAATTGATACAGAATTTTTAAGTATGTATCTACAATTAAAAAACATTTCTTTGGTGGGCCAAGTATCCAAAAGCTTCCATATGTATTTAACTTTGGTTGCAATCTGCCCGTAAGAAACCACCAGATCAGATTCACATTCAGTCGAGTTATTCTATCTGCCTACAAAGATATTATGTAGTTTCGTCCATTAATTTTCTGCTATATATTTTACGCAGAAATCTTTAAGTCTCCAATAGCAAGAGAATCGACATATATTTAAGCAAAAATACCTATGAAATTCCACAATTTCACGTGCATTTTTGTTTATTTTCAGACACCAACAATCTTATGTTACTTGGCGAAGAACATTTTTTTGAAAGAGTTATTCAATTCAGCACGCATGTGATTCCATGCCGACCTTCTTCCCCAGACGTTAAAATAACTTTGATGGCCGATGGTGAAAGAGTTAGTAGAAGTATTTGATATATTCCTAGATTTTGCTTCTTGGATTTGTTATAATTATATTTTTTCCTTTAGATTGATGAAGGGTATGAAAGAGGTTATGGCGACAACTTGAAGGTCTCATTCAACCCAAGAATTGGCTTCATATTGGAAAATATCAATATCAAAGACTCCAATACTTATTTCTGTGATGCTAGTGGGTTTGGAGAGACAGATCAAAAATATACCATTATACAAGTTCTACGTACGTATATACATATTTTTTTCCAGAAATAAAATTCCACAAAGAAAGTATGGAGATTAACATTGGTAACAACATATTGCCAAATTATGGTCGATTCCAGAGCAAAATTTATTGTTCCCATTAAGTCGACATTTTGAAGGATTTGTAAGAGGATGTTCAGATAACTAAAAGAAACTAACTAAGATAACTAAAAAAAAAAGAAATGTGAATTTAAATTTGAATTGGTTTATGAAGGCTTAGTGCTGTCACATAAAAGAAAATTTCCTTTTCAGCCGTCACTATTTTCTTTCTACCCTAATTCCCTTTTAATATTTGCGCTTGGAAGGATGGGGGCTTTACTTTTAAACCGTGATGTAGAGGTCAAAGTAGGTAGTCCCGTTGATATTTTGTTTGTATTTGTATGTCATCAAATATTCTATTTGGAAGTAAATACATTGTTAAAAACAACTTTAAACTTTTTCTCTGTGTGTTGTCTAAATTGTTTGTTTTTGCCATTCCCAAAATATCAATGTTTTAAAGCTAATTACTGCTCCAGTTAAAATCGCCCCTCAATGTCAACAAAGAGTTTTATACGGTGTTGTAATCGACCGCGTATTTCGAAAGTATTACATATTGAAAAAAATGTTGTTCAAACTTACAAATATTTTTGTTTCATCGTTAATTTAGCATTCACTGACACCATGCCGGCTCCTTCAATCAATGGATCAACTGAACGTTTGTTTGGAATTGAAGGGAAAAAGGTAACGCTGGAATGCAGCATTATTATTAATGAAGAAGTGATATTTACCATTTCTTGGACCGTACCCAACCCAACTGCAATAACGGTGCGTTGAATTTTTTTGTTTTGTTAATATGTGATAATTCACATTTGCTCAGGACATTAACGAGTAACCCATGAAGTTTTCTCCTTATTTAAATTGGTTTTTATTTTGCTCAGACAAAGAAGATAATCATCCACGATACTACTTACTTTGGTATAATATCTGTGGGAAATAATCCAACGAAAAAGGTTGTTCGACTTCTTACAATCCAGAATGCGACATTAAGTGACTCAGGAATCTATCAATGCGATGTTGAAGATCACAACATGAATAAAAACCTGGCCATAAAGTATCTTCATATTAGTGGTATGTATGTCAGCTCTTAATGGCTTTACAAAATTGGAGCCACTTATCTATCAAGCAACACACCTTTGATTGACTCAACGGTTTGACAACAGTGCTTTAGCCATCAAAGTGTTCTTTATTGTCCATTATCAATATTACATGATTTGCAGACTTTTAGGTACCTAGATTTCTAGGTACCAATCTAATTCTAAGTTAAAGTTTAAATAAAAATAATATAGTAATGATACTGATAATAACAGTAAGTGAATAATAAATATGAATATAGTAATGATTATAGTGATGGTAGTAGAATTTATAACATAGTACTTTCAACATAAGACGCCAAAAAATTTCTATTCTGATCAATTTTCAGCTAAAGAACCTTCAAATGGTTTACAATTTTAGAAAATACTTTGTTTCAATATCTTGCCCTTTAAATAAGTTTTCTTTCTTTCCATGGAATTATTTATCTTCTAACATCAAAATTTGTGACAAATGATTTTTCTGCTTCAGGGCATAATGAAAGCTACATAAATATGTCAACGGATACAGACGTAATAACTGTACAATCAAAAATGGCAAAGGTCCAGTGGGTGATCAAAATTGCTACACATCCACTTGCAAATTTAGCATGGTTTGACCCTGATGGAAAAATCATAAACGGCATTGGCTCCCAGACTGGACGAGGGAGACTCAAGTACGAACTGGACTCGACTGAAATAGAGAATGAAGTCATACTACGAATTTTCAACGTGACACTCAGGGACGCTGGTGTCTACCAGCTCAAAGCTAACAACACGCAATTGGAGAAAATTTTGAACTTAACGCTGATAGTCGAAGGTGAGAGCACGGATCCAATGTTGAAAGTAAACGTAACATCTATAAAAATATAAAAAAATACAACTAGGAAATGGCCGTATTCTGAATCCTGCTAGATCTACTGGATTCCATTAGGCTTCCAGGGGATAGCTGGCGGAGCAAATGGTAGCGGAAATGGAACTAGCTCAGACCAAAGATATATATAACCTTCAGCTTGGATGCAAATTAGAAGAGTTAGTGCTATATTTTTACCTAAAATATCAATAGTATGATAAGATAGTTAATAATACAGTTTCTTAAATTTGCTTGTAATCACAATTTCATGGCTAATATGACCTAATAGTAAACACATTTTTTTTGAGACCGACAAAAATCTTCGAACTTACACATATTTCAGTGCATATGATCTCTACTTCATTTCAATTTTACTGGATTCAGCAAAGCCAACTGGGGCAAAACTTTCAGTTATACCAGTAACTTTGTAACCCAGTGAGATTTTCTTACTGGCCTATGAGATCCAGTAAGTTTCAGAATGCGACCACTATTTGGTGACATTGCACTTTTGAAATTGGAATAGAAACAAAATAAAAATATATTATTAACCAACCCAATGCAGTGAGCGTGAACATTGTTACGTAACATACTTATTAGTTTGTATGTACCATGCTAAAGATTTCAAATAGGGACAGTTTTACTATTTTTGGCTAAAAAACAGGCCAGTTTTACTCCATAGTCACAGCCAATCGAACACTTCCAATTTCATCTTTAATTTCACGCTATTTTTTAACTGGACTCGTGACTTGTGAGTTAATGTGAAAGTATTTACATTTCTGTAACCAATATTGTAATTATAGAGAGCCCCAAGGTCATGATATCAGAAGGACCAGAGTACTATACTAAGGATAAAACATGGAAATTGAAGTGTGACGTGACCGGGCATCCTCGACCGAAGATAACGTGGACATTTTCTCCCTGTGACAATCCACCAAAGTGCAAAGTCGACTTTAAGCCCATGGATGTAATTATCTTCTTGTTCTTATTCATATTAAAATAATATAGCATGTATTAATATAATGCATGTATATAATATATATATATGTATAGGATTTAATATTTGGTTCAGTGTTTAATAGTGGTTAAAAAAACCATTGGAAGATGATTTAAATTGTGTATGTGAAATACTAGAAATCTTTAAATTACTATTGGCAAATAATATAACAAAGCTTCAAACATTAAATTATGGAATAAAAAAGAAACGGGAATCTATTAATCATAAAACACTGAAGGATTCAGCAATTACAACATTTCTTTTTAAAACAGTAGGATTATTTGAACTTTTTATAACGCATATAAATGTCTGAAAACTCTAAATTCATTTTACCCCAATTTCAGAAAACCCCGACGGAAGAGGTCGTGTCTCCAAGAAATTCTCATTACCGGTCCGCAATCTTACTAGTAGCTGCACGGTCGAGATACATTTCGTGCTCCGCAAAAAATGTAATAGGTTCTGTGGAGCAAAGGATTCCATTCTGGGTTTCAGGTAGGTAGTTGTAGTTCCACACATTTCACACATTCTATTCTATGTCAATAAAGTAGTCCAGGGTGCCTGTTTGCTTGCAAAACAAGTTCTAGTTCTCGTCATCAGTGTTTCCGTTGGCATTACCAGTTGCAAAATTGTCCACCATTTCTTACAGTAAAAAGCATAAAGTTAAAAGTGTGACCAGGTGCCAAAACTAAAAAGTAGCTGAAGCTGAATGGAAATTTTGCACTAATGAACTGATTCATTGCTGGCAAATAGAGCTATTATTTCACCAAAACAAAAGTACACACTTAATAGATGGAAGTCCACAAAACATCAAAACATCCTGACTTGCCCTCAGGGTCATTGTGTGCAACCAATCTAATTAAATACAGTGCCAATTGCAAGAAGCCTGTTTTTTGACACTGATGAAATTCAATCCTGCCTTTGTCTTTGACAATGTTTCATGTGGACAGATGTGGGAGAAACTGGGTCTCAAATAAAAATGGCTGCACCACCCAACAAAGACATTGTCGCTCAGGACGATGTTATCCTGGAATGCGGGTTTTCCAAGTACAACTACACCAACAGCCTTGTTTGGGCCTTCCGTCCGGATAAGAATGGTTCTTCCCGACTCGATGTTAACAACACTGGTATGTATGAATCCACGGAGAATGTTGAAGACCGTTTATGGAAAATCTTTTATTTTAAGTTAATTTTTTTACTGAAAAATTAAAAGAAAACGGCAATTTTCTCAAAAGATGTTAATTCTGATAAATCAAAATCCTTCAAGAAAGACGTCTCGGTTGATCATTATGCAGTTTTTTTGTAAAATATTTCCTTCTATCTTAGTTTCCCAAGAAACCAATTTTTCCTACAAGAACAGTTTGATGCTCAACAACATAACGGAAGATTACACTGGTAATTATACGTGCACTGCTAACGACATGCAAGGAATACCTGCCGGGGAGAATTTCTACGTGTTTGTACAAGGTAAGTTCAGAGTCGTAGGTCCCAGTCTCATGTGTCAGTCTCGGGTTTAAGTTGCAACTACTAACTTTCAGATCGTGCAATGAAACAACGAAATAAATAATACAGAAATAAAATTGTATTACTGCAGAATCTAATATGTAACGTAATTTTATAAATTACAGCACAGGAAATTCCAACTATTGAATCGGAGAACATGAATGACAGTGAATACATGGTAAAAGAGGGAGAAATAACAAAACTGACTTGTCATGGAAATGGACGTCCTACGCCAACTGTGACATGGTTGAAGGTAATTTATTTTATACCCACATTCATTTATTACAGTTTGCCTAGCATAGATACTCTGCATAAGAAAAATATTGATTTTAATTTTTACATAAATATTTGAACTAGGTTTAACTATTTTAGATAGAGAATTTAGGATGCTTAAACTAGGTAATTGTTTTAATTTTTTTGTGATTCTTTTGTTATCAGAAAATTGTCAGGACTGCTTTAACCCTTGATAAAGTAACAGGTACAATTGTTACGAAACGCTGGGAAATTTAGTTGTTCTTTACTTAGCATTCAAAACCCAGTTAGATAGTTTTTTTGTAAAAACTAGTGCTAAGTTTAGATAAAGTAGTCATGAGTCTAAAAACCAGTATGGATTTGAATTATTGCATTTTCCTTTAATGTGACTTAGATGTTTAAATGTTCACTGTTCCCCAGGATGACCAGCCAATGACCATGGTCAAGGATAATATAACGTTGTACTTTCTCAGAGACGAGAATACAACTCTTGAAATAACTTACTCTCCATCTACCATAGAAGGCACATATACCTGCGTAGTCAGCAACAGGGCTGGAATAGTGAAAAGGTCCATTCTTATAAAAACAGGTAAAAAGTTAACAATTACGTTAAAATTTGGCGAGCTAGTTTTTGCCGTTACAGTAACGAGTCTTGTGATACACAATAAGTAATGCAAATCGGTTCAAGTATGGTTGTATGAGGCTTTATTTTTTTTTAGCAAAAACTTCTACTCCTAAGTTGATCCTGGGGGCATTTCTTGTTCTGGTGGTGATATCTATTTGCGTAATTGCATACCTGGTTATAAAAATCCGGAAAGAAAAGGTATGTAATTTTCCAGTACGTGAGCTAGCATTATTTTCATAAATATTGAAAAGCCACTATTGAACCATAATTTCAGAAACTTCGCGAGGAATTAAAAGCGATTGGTTTGGAGCAATTTGACAAGGGAGCGATGGACAACATAAACCCTGACCTACCGATCGATGACCAAGCAGAATTGCTACCATACGACCGGAAGTGGGAGTTCCCAAGAGAAAAACTGAAACTTGGTAAGTTTATTGAAAAAGAACATAAGCAATTATTTTTTACGAACGCAATTATGAACACAGGTCCAGAAAATTTTCCTTTTTAGAGAAATTCCCTTCTTTGGTGCAACATTTTTAGGGTTGAGGACTACGGCCTGTCTTAAATTAGGATAAGTTACAGTTGCTGAATGCCTCTCCGTATAGAGATGGTAGAATAGCGAATCTGTTTAACCTATATTCTATTACAGTATTTAAATACTTTAATACTTCATTTCAAAAATATCTTTTTGTTCTAGGCAAACAACTTGGCGCAGGTGCATTTGGTGTAGTCATGAAAGCTGAAGCCATCGGAATTTGCGAAGGTGAAGCCATTTCCATGGTCGCCGTGAAAATGGTAAAGCGGAATGCTGACCACACATACATCAAGGCACTGGCCTCCGAACTGAAAATCATGGTGCACTTGGGCAAACACCTCAATGTTGTCAATTTGCTTGGAGCATGCACAAAAAATCTCAACAAAAGTAAGTTTGCTTGTATTGTCTAGGTTTGTTGCTAGAAAATTGAACCAGACCTTAAATTCATAGATTTTTTAATGTGTAAAAAGGCAAAATTATGAAATACTAGGAGTCGCCTGATGCTTTGCACCTTGACAAGGTTGCCAGCTATGCTGTTAATTTTTATAGTATTGCCCTTATCATTTTTCAAAAACAATTTGTGACCAACCAAAATTTTGTGTTGTGTCAAGCTCCATTGCATAATATATAAATATAAGTACATGCTCCATTATGTTTTAATAATACAAAAAACTGGAGTCCTGGAAATTGACATGTGATGTATGTCACATGTACATGTGATGTACAAATTAAAGCCATTTCTAGCCATTTTCGATTTGGGTGTTGATATGCAAGTGAATCCTGCAGGACAAGCACAGTCTGTTACATGAAAATGACGTCATCACGATTACGAGTTTTCTTTAAGATAAATGAAATATGGTTTTATTTTATAATTGCAGGGGAACTATTGGTCATTGTTGAGTATTGCCGATTTGGAAACTTACACAACTATTTGTTACGCCATCGAGCTGATTTCATTGACCAAGTGGACCAAATAACAGGCATCATCGACCCAAACTTTGGGGCCGATATAATTGCAAGGCATGACTCAATGGTCATGAAATCAAGGTAAATGAATTCAAATTTCAGGAAGGAGGATTTTACGCAAGTCAAATTGTGTTCTTAAACTTAAAACGTTTAATGGCTTTCATAACAGTAGTCGGTTGCTAGTTGGATGCATGTTGCAGGCTGCTTTTTAGTTTTTACCATTTATTCCATGCTAATTTTAATATTTCCTCAAATGCTTTTCCACAAATAAAAGAAATACCGTCTTCATTTATGAAATTTTAGCAGAGAAGAAATGTGAAATGTGCACCTCATTTCACTGTAGTAGTAATTGCATTTGCACTGTAATACATTTTGACTGTGTAGTTTCATCTCAAAATGACTGTAAAGTAAAAAGGCATTTTTATCTTGGATTACAACTGTAACATGTATTGATCTGGGTATTAAGGTTTGGTAAGAAACATACTTTTCTGTCCAAGCCCTTGCAAAATTATGAACAAGCTTCAAGTGCTCAACCCAACAGCTAGTATAATTGCAGTAAAAAGTTACACCTACTATGGTGCGGGATTGTTGGCTTGACATCAGAAGGCATGCGGTACTAACACCACTAACATTTTGCCAGGATGAAGTATGCAGGGCTGTCATTCTCCCGTAGCCGCAGTGATAGCGAAAGTTCCAACTGCAGTCCTAGCAACAGCGGAACGGTCAACTCCGATGCGGCCCTCATATCGATGACGCCAACGGGAGGCAAGTTGACACACCTGTAATATGGAAAGCACGCAATTATTTTTATGGACAAACTCAGCAACTGCCATACTATATTCAGTAATAAGCAAGAAATCAAGTTAAAATATTGTCTTCCAATAGCAGACCATTTATTCTC
Source organism: Protonemura montana (assembly GCA_947568835.1). Lineage (NCBI taxonomy): Eukaryota > Metazoa > Arthropoda > Insecta > Plecoptera > Nemouridae > Protonemura > Protonemura montana. Next base: position 19,127,160 of record OX387606.1, on the reverse strand, counting down.
AGAGTTTATGATTTGTGAGGCCCATGCCCTTGCCCAACGTTCACCAAAAGTACTCTGAGATATGTAGCCCAATTGTTTCGTCACATATTAAGTATTTTCTTGATGCCAAATAGATTTGTATGAGAGATCCTAATAGATCCCCAAATTCCAAATCAAGATGAGATGCAAACCTGTGATATTAAATGGGAAGAAGCTAAGTGTGGCTATGTGCTTAGGAGAGGAGGGGTGCATGCTGAGCAACAACAGCGTGCAGCCCGAGTGGAGGTCCAACTACCGAGGCGACTACAAGGGGCATGTTCGACCGATTTGCACGCGGGACGTGTTGTGCTGGGCGTTCCAAGTTGCGCGGGGTATGGACTACCTAGCCGGCCGGAAGGTACATTCATTTTCATTCGCCTCGTCTGCGGCTCAGAGCATATGCTATTAGCTTTTGGTGTAGTGGTTTTGCTCTGTTAAGTCTGACTTGAGGTTTTTAAAAGGACCTAAAATGTCTTTTTAGGTCTTTAGGTCTCATCAAAGCAAAACCGTGCAACATCACCTGCTCACTGCTTTGGACCACTTTGCCATTCTGTATGCTTTTGTTAACTTCAAATTTGTGATTTTTCTTTTCAGGTCATGCACGGAGATTTAGCCGCACGTAACATACTGTTGGCGGACGACAACGTCGTAAAGATCTGCGATTTTGGTCTTGCTAAGAGCATGTATAAGACAGATAATTACAAGAAGAAAGGAGATGTAAGTTCTTAACTTCTACGTATCTTAAAGAAGGAGATATTTGTTAGGAGTCTAAAAGCTAACTCTGTGTCTTCCAGGGACCCTTGCCGATTAAATGGATGGCAGTTGAATCTATAAGCGACCGAGTCTTTTCAACTCAATCGGATGTCTGGTCGTACGGCATTGTCCTATGGGAATTTTTCTCTCTTGCCAAAACTCCTTACCCAGGTAAGACAATAATGCAAATTTTATCATTATTACATTTAGCACATTGAAAACAACAAAATCAACAACAACAACTCTCAAAAAACACCAACTCAAATACTTGTTTTGCCTAATGTAACAGAAACTAGCATTAATTTAATCCTTACATTCCTAGGAATGGAGGCTGATGAAAAACTATATCAAAAACTAATTGATGGATACCGAATGGACAAGCCCGAGTATGCCACAAATGCCATGTAAGTGTAACAAGTTTTAAAATAAAATTGTAGTTGCTATCATCTAGCATCTAGATTTATATTCTATTTCCTGACAATTACTCCGCTTTATTGTACACAGATATGAAGTAATGAAAAACTGCTGGCTGCCAAGGCCAGTCGACCGACCAACATTTGGTGACTTGTCCGAGATATTTGGGTCCATGCTAGAAGACAATGTCAAATCGGTAAGACTTTTAGCTTTGTGAATTGTAGTTTTCAAAAGTGATCGGATTACAGCACATTTGAAATATAAATCAAGGCACATTTTATTAATTCACATGAAATTTCCTAGCACTACATGGACTTGAACGATCCTTACATGAACATGAATAATATTCAATGGAATATGGGCCTGCAAAGTGATTACCTTGCGATGATGACAGCACCAACATATGACAACATGGTGGCGCCCGGAGCAGAATGTAACGAAGAAGAACTGCACCAGTATGTGAATGGGTAAGAGAGTAATAGAATACTAAATAACCTAAAAAACCTAAAATCATTGAGTTCTCAGTGTAAATATGAAGCAGTGCTTGACTTTTGGTCTTTGGCTAATTTGGTATTATTTTCAACGAAGTATGAGCAATTTCTAGGACTTATACCTACTTATTTTTTTCTCTAGGGGAATACCATCGAGTCCATTGGCACTCTGTCCTGACGAAGGTGAAGCTTCTGGATACCTATGCATGAGTCCCGCACTCAAACAAGGGGCGATCTTCAGCCCTCGAGCCACAGACACCAACGACTCGTTTATCTTCTCAAATAAACCAACGCTTTCTCGAGACGGGTCGGGAAATCCTTTTGAACTGAGTCATTTGCTTTCCAACGACAACAACTATCAGAGTCCAGCTAATTCTCCAAAGGCCGTAAACAACCTTAACAAAGAACCGACAAATGCCAATCCCCAAGGCTGGGAACAGAGCTCTAACTTAATGCCGTCATTTTCTAACCCATCATACCAGATGCTGGGTGCTGCAATTGCTCCGACTACAGACAACTATATAAATATGCCGCAGCACAAGCAATTTAGCACGGACGAATCAGATGGGTCCACTTTCAGCAACTATGTACCAATGACAAAGCCAAATGATGTGGCATTGAACCAAATGGCATTCACAAAGTCAAAAGATGGGGAGGGTTTTGTGCATTTTCCAAATAATGATTCGTCCAGTGCTGCAAGTGGAATCGAAACACAGCGTGAGGAAAACCCGTATGTCAATTAATTAATATATATATTTGTTAATGTCAGGCATTGATTTGTACAATCAAATGCTTTCTTATCACAGCAAATAAGAGTAATGAAGTAGTAAAAAAAAAAATTGTACAAATTGACATTATGGAACGTAGCACACTGATCATTTTTACAAATGGTCACATGGTCACAGAGACAATGTTCTTGACAGTCCGATTAAAATAGTCAAGTGCTATGCATTTTTTGTACAATTTTTGTCTCAATTTAGATATTTACGTGAAAAGTACAATGATATTAGGTCCGTTTTTACCGGTAATGTTTGCGTATTATGTTATTTTTAGAATAATTCATGTTTATTCGTAGGCTTTACCGAATTATTGTAAAGAAATTCTTCCAAAGTTGTGCCTAAAATACGTGATTCTAGTCTTAGTTATGATCATGGAAGGAACAAATCTGGTTCTGCAGAACTGTAGGGCCACTACTGTCTGCTATAAAGTTCCATCTACCATTCCATTTTTTACTTTGAAAGTTCAAAATTATAATCCATAGCAAGTAAGTTACTTACATAAAAGCCAAATTAATTACGAAGTAAACTGAATGCTCATATATTATTTTAAACCTTAATATGAACTGCTCTTTAAGTTCCTAGCTCCCCGTGTGTTATCTTCCCAAATTATGTAGAGGTTAAATTATAGGTAATTGGCAATGTGTCAAGAAACTGAACAACTTCTTTTCCACTTTGCTACATTTGTGGTTTGAAGGATCATTTATCAACAATTTGTATTCCAAATTTGAATGAATCATGCAAAATGGTTAATTCTTTTAAAGCTTGGACGGGCTTAGCGTCTTTAGGCATTACGAAGTACCATGATCGGAAATTACTCTGAATTCTAAATGATTTGGGATCAATGTTATTTAATGGAGTTTTTTAAAGTGTACCAACCAGTTGGTCAATTTGTGCCCAAATTGAATGAATGAATAGTGGGGTTGATAGGCATGTCAATCTGATGATCATAATGGGCCTAGTAAAATTTCCTGAGAAAATCGAACCAATGTCTACTTGGGTAGGGTACCCTGTCGCAGCCCCAATACACAGAAAGAGGAAATGGAAGGTGGCAAGAGATGAAACAAGAAATGAGGATAAGGAGAGGTGGAGACAAATCGTACAGATCCTTCCCATCTAAAGTCAGTGTCCAGTGACAGCTACGAAGCGGGCTAGTCTTTGTCTGGGTCCTTGCCGGGAGCCTGTCAGGTATAGAAGACCTCGACGGGGAGTTAAACCTCCCCACTAGCATGGGCTTCCGAGCCATCAGATTAGGCAAATCATTTCACCATGATAAGGTGCTAGTCACGAAGGGATATGTGACAGAACTATCTCTTAGCTTTAGGAAAAGGAGCGCCATTGAGAAGGCCAATGGGAAAGAAAAAGTGATTCTTTTCAGTTTACTAAAATTTAATGAGGAAACAGCATTGTTAAAATAGCTACATGAGCAAATGAAATGATAGAAATGAAATGATACAATGAGAATGAAGTTTATACAATGCATTACGAAACCATTAAAATGCCAGTTTGTTTGACAACTGCATCACGAAATCCCTAGCAGCAATCAAAGAATAGTAACAATAACAACATCCTGAGGATCACACTTTGCAACTGGCTCGCTAGTCATTCAATAGATTGGAAGATTGGAAACTTTTCACGGTGGTAACAACCAAGAAGTAAAATTGTCTTCCTTGCTGCCTTTGTAGAACAAGATAGCATCAATAGTCGACAGAACATTTTGGACTCCCAGCTACAGTGGCAATAAAATTATTAGGTTTTTGAAATAAAATTATTTTCTTGAGCAATATGGAACTTCCATTGGCAGGTCTCTAACTAGAGGAGTTAACAATTATAAATATTACATAATAAACATAAATGTACAATTATATTAAATGAACATTTGGCAGACAACCCATCACAATGAAAATATCCAATTAACATTAGTTTAACCATTGTTATCAGATCTATCATTAACGAGAACTTGTTTCGATCGAACATTGCTACGAATATTAATGAACGAGCTAAGGCAGAATATACCTTTCATACAGTGACGTGTAAATAAGGCAATTTTGAGTTTGATTTTCTCAATTGTGTTTCAATATTCCATCTCTCAAAGGCACATGATTTAACAATTTACAAAATATCAACATGTTAAATTATTTGATCATCCGTGACCCATTTATCCACCCACCCCGATTGGTAATAAAAATATTACATTTAAATATGTTCGTTAAATCGATCGACCCCTTGGCGCGAGATATCACCAAAAAGTGCACACTCGAGCTGAATCATCCACATAATAGTCATCGGTTTGAGTTGTAAATTGATTTGCAAAAACTGGACGGTTTAGAGAATAATGTTATCAGCAAAACGCATAGTAAGTCAAACGAGATTGAAGATCAATTTCAGGCCCTATGCAAATCTGAAGGTTGCGCATCAAGCCCAATATTAATTTCCTCCAGATTTAAAGCATTGAACACACACTCTCATTATCAATCAAATTATCTACAAATAAAAAATAATAAAGTTACTTGGACCCTATTTTCCATATCAAGATTTTATCTTAAATACAAACTTCTGCAGACCAGCTGCATTTAAAGGCTACAACGTCACAGTGCGGTGGGGCTTGAAAGTCCGGGCCTTAAAACTGTAGAAACCAGCATGGCACGACGATAGCAGGGAACTGCCGACGCTCAACATGGGACCGACCAGCCCCGTAAAGCTCAGACGGAAAACGCATCACCGTCGTGACAGCCGGCGCCGTAACCATCTCTCCAGAGATTATTCGAAAGTCTTTCCACTCGGCGCCTCGTCGAACTAATCCACACGAAACCAAACAGAGCGGCCGACACTAGACTTCAACGCCGAACACCCTGTCGACGACGTAGTGGAAGCGCTGTGCCTCGTCAGAGTCGTCGACGCTCTCCCTGCCCTCGACCTCGCGGCTGTCTGCAGGTTCCGCGCAATCCGCGGGCGGGCCGCTGGTGTATAGGATGTCGTCGCACGCAATTGTGCCACCCAGTTCGTCGTCACGCAAGCTCTCGCCACGCGTCAGCGTGCTGCTCTCCGAGCTAGGACACTCTTCCGAGGGCAGGACGGGGACCGAAGAGTTCACTCGCGTGAAGAAGGCCATCTTCTCTCTGAGGGAAAATTGGTGAAGTTGAAATTGGTTAGATACGGTTGTTTGAAATAGAAAATGTTTACCCAAGACACAACCTCAGCCAAAACATGGATAAATAAGAACTATTTTACCTACTTTTGGATCAACGGTTCCAAAACTATTTTAGACACAACAATACAATTTATGAAGACTTTATTTTAATTTAATTTTAACTGCTTTAAAAGATTAAAGTTAGGTATACGATTAGGGAAAACAACTCACTTGAATGAAATGACGTCCGGTTTTCCTTTACCCGCCTTGCTTTTCCGTAGCTTGTAGATTTCTTTCGAAGTTTTCTTCAACATTTTCTCTACTTTGCGGTCATCAGAGTTCTTCCCTTTCTTTCCATTTTCAACCTAGATAATCACATAAAAAAATTAGACGTCTGCAAAAACGCATAATGACTCTCACTTTTTTTTACTTGAAGAAACAATGGAGTTATGCAGGAAAAGTGACTACGAGGCACACACAATGAACTGCCGAATGTCAAGTTAATCAGGCAGGTGTGGTTACCTGTGCCACCAAGTTCAGGAACTGCTGGTCTTCAAGCACCCAAGCAGCAACGGTTTGGTCACCCTTGCTCTTGGCGGTCTCGAGCCTCGTCTTGAGCTCCCGCAGTCGCGCAAGGTCGTCCTGCAATGTCACCAGTCGCGTGTGCTGTGCCCGCAAGTCCAGCTCCAGGTCCAGCGATGTTCTGCCAGGAAAAAACATAAAGCATTAGCGCAAATATGCGCTACTACACAACGTAGTGTGCTTAAAAAGAATTCCGTTGAGCTGACACTTTCTCAAAATTGCTACATAAAGTCATGAATAAGAAACTGTTTTCATTGCTTAAAAAACTGCTGTCTCACTGACTGAGATTTCCTTTAAAATATTTCCTTATGAAAAGCAGTTTAAGCTGCTCCTGATGTAAAAAAAAAAAACCCTGACCCATCTAGGGCATCAAAGAAAACTGTCAAGGTCTTTGCATTTCTCACCTAGCAGTGGCAGTCTGCAGACTGACGCTGGCGCTGCGCTGGTGCTTTGAGACCATTACGGTACCCGAAGGCCGCCGCCAGCGCAGGGAACGTCTCTCCACAGAGTTGCGCTGGAAAGGGCCGCCGCGCCGGTAAAGCGGCATCGAACTGTCACTGTCACTACGATTCAGCTGTAACACAATGCCAAAACGTTGAATAGGACTCACATGGCGCCGGCAGTTTTTCCCATTGTTGTTCAGAACTGTGGAGCTTTAGCAACTAAAGCCATTTTTTGGAGAAAGCCATTTTCAGGTACTCAAAAATTTTAAATCTAGCTAACAACTGGGGAAAGAATTAATGTTCTTTCAGCTGGAGGTGTTGGGAATATCATATCGCCTGAAAGCGATGCCTACCTTGCAGATGTACTGGTTTCTGCTGACGACGGGACTTGGACTGAAGGTTTGCGATCGCTTGATGACAATGGCACGGCCAGGATCTTCGATTCGTTTCCGCATGCCCTTTTCCGGGATGAAGACGCACTCGGTGTTGGTTTCCTTGTCCAGCGTGTCGATTGGAAATTCTGCCAGCGAATCTGTCAGAGCGGTGTCCTCCTGCAAAAATAATCAAGCCAAATTAATCTCCGAGGGTATGTACACATTTATATTCTGAGCTTGCTTAAGACCGACGAGTAAAGCATACGTACAGCATATTCTAAGGCTTGGTCTAAGATGTCTTCTTGACAGAACTCCACGAGAATCCCTTCCTCATCATCGTCATCGTCATCATCATCTTCGTCGTCGTCGTCATCATCTTCATCATCGTCATCGTCGTCTTCCTGACTACAGACCTCGTCTACTCGGATGCTGACTGTTGACTGGAAACCTGAACACAAACATTTCTATTAGCCAAAAAAGGACAATACTTCATTACCAAGAATATCATCAACTCCGAGCAGGTCAAGAGAATAGTGCACAAGAGGTAACAACGGTTTAATCTAAAAAAAAACAAAAAAAAAACAGAAAGAATTTCGATGCGAGAGTGCCACTCTACACAAGGTGTCAACCGTTACATACCTTGGCTCCTGGTCAGTGTGGATGTCTGCGATGAGATAATGGTCGACTCATCAGAGCTCTCCTCCTTGATTACGGTGACCGGCCGGCCGAACACGGACAACTCGCTCTCCTGCTTGTCGTGGCTTTGCGTCACGTCCGCACGGGAATCTTCGCCCGCTTCAGTGGGCGGTTGCATGAACCGGAAGCTCAAGATGTTGTACCACTTGACGGAAACACTGTCGGAGCCAAAGTCCGCCAGGCTCACTTGCGCACACCCCTGCAAGGTAACGGTCGTCAGATCACAGTCGATCAGTTGCTGCCGGTCAGAACGGCACGCATTCTTAGCAAAAAGCGTGTAAAAATGCATTTATGTCGATAGTATCAGATGGCATGGATACATTTGAACAAGTTTGTTGACATTTTACAATTAAGACTCAATTTGCATTCACTTAGAAATGTAGTAAGGTCCCCAATATGATAATTGTCTACCAAACAAAAAAGGGGTAAGATTTGATCTTTTTCAAGTTAATTTTGCACTTTAGGAGTAAACTATCTTTACAGTCAGTTTTAACCACTTCCTTAACTTCAAAAGCGGGTCAATCTTTTTCTGAAACTGTCCGATTTCGTAACGACTTGTTAGTTTCCTTACCAGGCATTCTTCCTTGTCAGCGACGTCGATGGACCAAACGTTGACTTGCAGCGTCTTGGTACACAGCTTGTTCAGTGGCACGGCCAGCGGGAAGTTCTCCCCAAAAGTTGGCTTGCCAAGGTCGGCGACGTGCTTCGTGCAGCACGCAAGCACCATTGGCGGCAGACTTGGAAGCAGTGCGGCCTTGATAAACCTACAACGGAAAGCGGTTTATTAGTGTCGATCCTATTCCCAAGCCAGGTATTGTAATCCTGCATGAAGTTGTGATTATGAGTGTCTGTATGAGAAGTTTCCCTTTTTTTTATTGCAAGGTTAATGCTTAACAAAAAATGCTGTAATTCAATTGTTTCGGAAAAAAATAAAATTTTTGCAGCTAATACAGCATTACAACAATAATACGATTATAATTGCAAGCTATGGCTACTGGTGATTTGATCCAACTAATGCAATTGAATTAGTCAATATTTCTACCTAGTTACAGAACTATTCAATATATCCAAGGAAACCCCCAAACAAAAAAGACAAGCAGCCAGTTGTGGTAGCCACAGAAGATCCAAGTAAATTATTTTGTTTGCAAAGAGAATTTGTACTCACACTTTACAGCTGTTGGGTATGAAAAGTGCTGCCAGATTGCGTGCTCTCTCAATGCCTACATGAAGAAGTCCGTCACAGACGGAATATCTGCAATAAACAGAAAGAAAACATTAGACACAAGTTTGAAACAAAGTTCCCATAATTTGGAGTCAGCCAACAACGATTAAATTCAAGACTACAAATCCAACTAATTCTAGTCAAATTGCTGGACAAATCCTCACCGTAGCTTGATCTGCACCTGAGCCGTCTCTAGATTCATCTCCCCAAGCGGTGGATTGTCCCCGCCTGCACCCGACCTCTTCTTATTGGATGCTTCAAATACACCCGAGTCCCCAGCCATCGACTCATCGCTGACGGCTGCGGAAACGGACCGCGTGTTTGTCCCAGACGATGGTGGCGTCGGTGGGGCCACCTCTTCGCCTGCATCCAGCGGAGGCGTCTCCGAGATTGGCGACAGAGGAGGCTCGCCGTCGTAGCCCGTGCGCGGCCGCCCCAAGCCAGATCCCTGCGACATGTTGCAGCTGCGAGACAGCTCCAAGATGTCCGCCAACGGCATGTTGCCGGGCAACCGGCCGGCGCGAGGCCCGTACTCCAGCTGCGCTGCCATCTGCTGCTGGTTCAGGCGAAGCTCCACAAGCCGATCCTCAAGCTGCAACCGGTCCAGGCCTTGCTGTAGGTTCGGAGGTGGCTGCTGGCGGCGGAGCATCTCCTGGTCGTACGCGGGTGGCGGAGGGCCGGCCGCGTCATACAGCGGCGAGACAGGAGGGGAAGCGGAGAATGAAGAGCGCGGAGAGAGCGACGGAGAGAGGCGGCTGTCGGCGTTACGAAGGAGGCGTTCCACTCGACGGTGCAAGTCCACCATGTCAACTGGCCGCTCCATAGCGGCGCCTACGGGCAGGTACTGGGGTGCGCCGTAGATGTCCGTGAAGCTCAGGCCAGAGCTCAGCGAGCCTTTGCTCGAGGTGGTGGACAGAGAGCCGAGGCTGGAGCTGCTGCTGACGGAGAGGGTCGAAGCGGATAGTGTTTTCAGCTGTGATTCGAGCTGGGTCATCGAGTGGAGAGCGTCGCGCAGGTTTTGCAGTAGCAGCTGTTTCTCATCGTGCAGACGCAGTCTGTGGACAGGAGAGTTGATGCTTAGGATTGTGGATTCGTTCAAGGACAACCGGGTATTTATAATGTAGGTGATTAAGTGGTAGACATCTCAGCTCGAATACCAGGACAAGCCTCATTAATATCCAATTAGCAACAAAAATAGACCCATTCCTGTTATTTGTAATTCGATATATGAATGTTGTCTGGTTGTAATTGTAATCGTGTTTTATTGTCTCCCGAGGAGAGACGGCTTGTAAAACAGTCGAGGCAGTTAAAGATTGTGTTTGGAACTTGGGATAATTTAAGCCCTGATGAGCTACGACGACCCACTGTTAATAATAGAACATTGATTTTTAATGGCATATACATTGCCTCATGTAGCTAATGAGAACATCATCATCAAAAATTGAGACAATCGATGGTATTTTCTTGAAAACTGGAGCATAAACTAGACCATTCTAAATTAGAAACTAAATATAGAGCAAGCACACCAGTTCCACTACTGAAGCCTGTTACACTTGCTGAAGGCCATGGTATTTTTTGCTGAAGGTATTTTTTGCATTGCTGAAAGTATTTCAGTCTTACCTGTCGGTGATGGCTCTCTTGGACATCTCTAGAGCCTTGTTGAGGTCTTGCTCAAGTCGCAGCTTCTCCTGTTCAATGTCTCGCATCTCATCCTGGCTGCGTGTCCGCGGTGTGATGCTACGAAGCTCGCGAAGCAACTGCTCTTTCTCTTGGAACAACAGTAATCTGCAAGGCAAGGATAGGGATGAAAAGAAACCCCTCTTTATCATTGCAAATGCATACCCAGTCCACAAAATAATTGTTATTCAGAACCCATTCCGACTTTTATCAACCACGGCAAAATAAACAAATACAAATACAAAAACAAACAAAAAAAGCAATTTGCACATTTGCATTGCAAGTTTTTGTTGTCTTTTGAAAAAAAAAAATAAGGGGATTCTTGAAAGAAATTGCTTTGCTACTTTTAATCCATTCAGAAATTTTACAACATCAAATATTTTTTTTCTCAAGAGACTTTCCAGGTTTCTTCAATAAATTATTTTCCGACAATTTAAAATCAAGAAACACTGCAACTAACCTGTCTTTGTCAGACTCTGCTTGTCCAGGTGTGACCTTTTCCTCGAGGTCTGCCAGCTGCTGCTGGATAACTTGTATACGCTTGCGAGCCTCGTCGTACTGCAACCGCATTCGAGCCATCTCCGCGAGCCGTGTACCGATCGGCACCAACTCTCCAGACAGGTCTGTCTGCGACGCGGTGCTCAGCCGCTCCTGGGGTAGACTGAGCGTGGAAACGTCGGGGGAACTCTCGCAGAGCTGCAGCCGCGTCAGATCGTCCTTGAGCTTGGCCAGCGACTGCATCAGCTCGGCCTTCTCTTTTTCGCCCGAAGACAGAGACTTCTGGATGTTACGCAGCTCGGTGACGATCGCCTGAGCCTCCGTGATGTTGTAGCAGCCGCCTTGGTGCGTGCTCAGCTTTTGTTCGACGCTGCATAAGGGAGAGGTGAGGTTAATTGGCCGTCAAGTTTGTCTGATCTTTTACAACTGTTAAGTAAGACGACGTTCTAAAAAGGGACGTTCTAAAATAAAAATCTAACCATCAAGGAATGCTTGGGAAAATTGCTTCCTAAAACACTCATCATATTTTAGTTATTTGAATATTAATGATTTTTGTAAGGCAACATCCAAGATCTATTAAGACCAATAAGAAATTATCAATCCTAAAATCCTCGGAAAAATTTCAGAAGTTCTGCAGGGCATCCCACACCGTGTAAGCTGGTGTTCTACTGATCTAAACGCAACTCACGAGGCTAGCGTGTCGACGCCGCGCTGGGTGCACGTCATCTCGGCGCGGATCTGCTCGATCTCGCGCTTGAGCCGCGACACACGGTTCCGTGCGAGCGCGACATCCGACTTGAGCAAGTCGGGGTCGTACTTGGTGCTCACACTGCTGCTGCTCGAGCAGACTGCAGAAAGACGGACTTGGATTAGAGAAAGTCCGTATTAAGCTAATGGCACATAGTTTGCATGTGTTTTATAGGACATAAATTTAAAATCAAGCAGCACACTAAAGCTAGAAAGGGTCTAAAAATTTGAAGGGGTATCTGAACACGTATGTTTAAAAAAACTTGGTCATTAAATGAATTTGTTTTCTCCCGACATTCTTAAATATAGTATCTTTGCATCCTTGAAAAACGTCAAGAGCAGAATACATTGGAATGTCTTTAGTCTTGAAGAAGCCCAGAAGGTCTTCAGCTTCAAAGGAATGTGATCAATTTAGGTAGAAGGAAACAAAATGAATGACAAAAAAAATTTAACTCTCTCAAAAACTAGGGTCAGATAGTGAAGTAAAAATGTAACAAAAACGTGCTGGTTTGGATCTGAAGTGACCATGCACTGAAATAGTATTATCCGGCGAAAATATGGAAGAAGTTAAATGAAAGAGAGTGCAGATCATGGGGCGAGATCAAGCTAAGCCCATGTATTGACGTTATGGACGTTATGGAATATTTTGCTTCTAGTCTACCAGAGATAACATGCAACTATGGAGGAGATAGGGCCGTGGTCTCGCGGAGACCGTCGATGCATTGACTGCACTAGATGCACTTGATGCACTTACGACTGGTGCGCGAGGTGTTGAGAGTTGCGAGCGCGTTGTGCAGGTTGTGCAGATGGTTAAACTCCTCCTGCGCCAAGTACAGCCGCTGCTGCTTCACGTCGCAGATCTCCTTCTTCGCCTGCGCACACACACAATTAACATAAAATTAATTAAGACAATAATTGCCTCGCGCTCGGGTCGACGCAGCCTCTGATCTGAATGCTAAAATCTCGTGCTGCCAATATGCGGTTGATAGGTTCACTTCGTGGAACTCCCGAGGAAATCGCGTTCATAAACTAGCTCCTGGCAAAACAGGAACCGTGGACAGGCGTCGAAAGAAAAAAACACAACACTAGTCAGAACATAAGATAACGTGAAATCTTCAAAACTAAACAATGGGGTAGGCTGCGGTAGAAGTCGCATCAACCTAAAAACGAACACCGAACCACAACTCCACGTGCGTCGACAACAGAAAAAGCGTAAAGAACGCTCAAATAACCAAGAAATCACTCAGTGAAGAAATACAAAACACGCGTGTTCCTTACAATTTCGTAAGTGTAGGTGACAATACTGTCGCCGTTGAGATGATAGATGCTCTGCACCGGTATGTGCCGGTACGCCGCGTAATATTGCACCGGCTCACGGTGCCGCCGCGGCGTCCGATACCGGTATCGCGAAGCCGGCGGCGGTGGCAAAGGCGGCGGCGGCGAAGGCGTCGAAGACGTCTCACTGTTATAGTCGGGCACCACGTCCGGATATTGCTGGTGCAATTTGGTGCCGAAATACGTGTCGATAGATGGCCACGGGTCCATGATGGTCATGATACGGTAACGACTCACGGTCGAGCGTGAGCGGCGAGCGAGCGTTCGCTGCAAACTAAACCCCCTCACGAGGCGGTGCTGCGATCCTCGGGCGCGCTCGCTGGCTGGCCGGCTGCCTGCCTGCCTGGCCAGGCCCGGCCCGCAACCGGTGCTGCTGCTGATTATGATGATGGTAAGAAGGCCCTCGGGAGGTATTTCGAAGACGCAGGAATTTGGGTGCTCTCAGCTCTCTGCGAGCTCGCCCCCAGCCTCCCGTGGTCCGCCTGGGACATTGCCTGCCTGCTGTGTCGAACCATGCGCGCTGGCAAGGCAGGCACGAGGAAGGAAGCTATGTGCGCGCCAAGGGCTGGGGTACTGATGGCTTTCAATCGCGCGATGATTGGAATTCGTCGGGGCATTACGGGGTGAGAATGCGTCTCTAAGCGTCCATCGCATTCTGACCAGCTTATTAAATGATTGTCAAGCGACTTGTGATAAGAACAGCGGAGACTAATAGCTTAGTGACGCAGGAATTTTAATGATCTTTCGATAAGAATGTTATGCCGCATACATTTATAAACATATTGGGGAATTGTTTGTAGGCGAGCGTGGATGAGTCTTGTTACACTAGTTTATCAGTGCATTAGTAACATTTATCACAAACACAGCCGACTTGGCGTCAGTTTGGCAATTTACATCTTGTAATAACTATAGCATATGTGATGAGCATAGTTTATCTGTGCAGGGCGACACTACTAGAAAGAATATACATGCCAGACTTTAGGAATGCTTGTGCACAAAGGGCTGGGTATAGGACCCGGCTGATGAATGACATTGTTTATTAATGGTCAAATGATTGACGGCTGAAAGACCAAAAAGGCATTAAAAATAATCTCCTTGCCACACAATGCTACCAAAGAAGAATTCGAGCCCAAAGATCTATGAATAACTTACAAAGAATGTCTAATCACCCAGCACACTATTTTCACATCGCGATAAGATTGGAAGGCCAGAACACGACCAAAAACCTCTCCGAGCATCTCAGATATGGCTGGACCGACGGCAATTTAAGATTTTACACACCTTCGGAAGGCATACGTAATCGCATAATTGATAATATCTGTGTCCGAAGGGCGAAGATCGAAGTTCTTCGAAGCAGAGAAGGAAATTCCTGAGGTACAACGGACGCGACGAGGAAACCGACTCAACATGAAACGATTCCGAGAGATAAGAGCATGCAATCAGCGCTGGCGTGGGGGAAAGAGGTGTATAATATTTGCTGACGGCAGATGGGCTGGGATCGAGTATCGGCCTTCCCTTCGTCCTTGCGCCGCCGTCGCTATCAACGCGCCGCGGTAACATGCACTGGATTGGGTTGGGCCTAACACATACGAGTTGCCCGGTGGAGTGTGCCAGGCTTCCCTTTGATCAATGCCGCCACATCTTCGCATCACAAAGCGCGGAATGCGCCGCGAGAGCGAGAAAGCAATATATGGCGGTAGAGTGGTACCACCTCGCTTATATAGAGAGAGAGAACCAGCTATCAAACGACTAATAGCCTAATATATAAATGAACTTCATTAGATATGCCTGGATGTATTATATTATGATGGCGCGTAAGACGAGAAGCCGCCGCCGAATTAGCGTGCGCTCGCTACGGTCGATCTGCAGACGACAGCAAAAAGAGATATTAACTTCCCCCGTTGCCGCCGCCACGCCACCATCGAAGAAGAATGTTGCAGATGAAAAACAACCGACAAAACGCATCGTGCCATTGTGAGGAGAGGTGAGGAAAAAACAAAGAAAATCAAATAATAAGATGACGAGATCACGATCTTGGTGCGAGTGAGCGAGCGAGTTGCGAGAAACGAGTTGGGAAAAACAAACGTACCCCATTCTACTGAAATCGGAGCTAAAAATTTGACAGGGCCAACACATCCACCGAGTCGCTGGCTGCGCACGGGTTTTATATTACCACCGCCATCTGTGAGATCGACATGTCGGAATGATCGCAAGGTCCCCGGGAGACAATGTGTTGTAAATTAGCCGAACGCACGGTGATAGTCGTTATCTAAGAGGCAAGATCTGTCCGTCGAGGACGCAGGTGCTAGGTCGTCCTAGCCAGAGCCCGTCCGGTCCACGAGCGTGGAGTACGTCTCCTCAGGCTCTTCGAGTCGACAATAAAGAAGTAAAAAGAAAAAAAAAAAAAAACATCGACAGCCACGCCAGGCATCTGATCACCATCTGATGAACAGTGTTGTCCGATCTCAACGGCGCGGTCGTTCGGCCAGCCGGCGCTGGCTGCATACCTGTGTAATCTAAAATTAGAAAAATAAGACGACTCTCCGCGGCGAGTAGATTGATTGAAAAGAAATCGTAATTAGAGCCGGGGACATGCACGCGACCGCGCGACGATGACAAACATTCCGACGCGACAGCGGCGTGACTTCCACGGCGACGATGTCAGAGTCGTGGAACTTGCACCGGCACGGTAACCACCCGGAGTCGCTCCTATACACGAGTCTTTCGGGAAACGTCCCCAAAACCTCGCTCATTGCACCCGTTACAACTTGGGTCCCCGAGACATTTCGCCGGAAGCTGATCTGATTCAGATATGTGGGTCTTCCTCGTGTTTCTATGAAAACGCCAGCATTGAACCCGATGCTTGGTCTTAAGACAATGGGAGGGAAGCCCGTATTAATACTCTCTACGACATGGAGTATAGCCATGTGCCGCGAACGAGCGCGCGCCTCCCGATCTCGCGTTAGCTAAAAGCCTTTTTTAATGGACGAACCAAGACGATGACTTCAGAGTTTTTCTGCTTCTAATCAAAAAGAAACACATGGAGTAAAAACGAGCTCCGAAATTTCCCCACACAAGACACACACATACTCACATGAAATAGACACAAATCGCTTACGCCAATCGCCCGATTGCGTGATAATATCACATAACAACAAATTACTAATCTGATGACGACCTCTTCGTAGGCAGCGGTTTCAATCTGCCGACTGCGAATCGATTCACATTGAAAGGCAACGTAACGTTAGGCCATATATATAATTATACAACATAGGTATATGAAAGTACGGTAGATAGACGGACAGGTATGTGTGTGTATCTCGCTGTGCTGCTCCTAATCGAGTTTTAACATCTCCAGAGATTTTCGGCCACAGATAAACGACTATCAGTATCAAAATAATCGGGTTCCTCATCTTGGCATTCCACATGGGTTTAGTTTTGAAAAAGAGAAGCCCTCCCAGCCAAATTATGAACGCAGTAATTTATTCTCAGACGTTCAGAATGCGTGTGTTTGCTACGTTGGTCGTACGGAACAGGCCCGCGGGTAATACAGGAGCCAACCGGAGGAGAACCACCGCAATTATTGATTACTCTTCTATCATTAACATCAATCAGATTCTACCCACGAGAATATTAGTATGCGAACAGTTTGGTTGGGGAGTTGCCTTCGTAGATGAGTTATGTTCGCCACCTAAGCTTCTCCGCCCTTGTGCCTGCCTGCCTGCATCGAACATTCCTACATGTTCGACACAATCAATATCTCGTATCGAACATATTCGCAGCGGCTGCACAGAACGGAGGAACGCAAAGCTATTTCAAGATCCGCGACCAGCGCATGGTTTAGGACGCGCGAGCGCAAAAAAACGACTGTTCGAAAACTGGTGGACGTTATTTTAAATCATGGGTTGTTGTAACACGCCTCGACGTAAAACATGAACGCAATGCCGTCGCGAGCGTAAATTATCGGTCGAAAGTTCCAGCAGCAACATTCGCCCATAGCGATTCGGAGCGATCCCGCGTGAACGGGAGTCACTATCGCGTTCGAAAACAGACAATATTGTTATTGCTGTCAGAGAGAAATGACCTGCTAAGGTGCTCGAAGAATGTACAATTACAATTGTTGTTATGTCTATTTCTGTAGACCACATGCGCTAACATGGTAAAGGCGTTGGAAGCAATAACATCGAATCGTTGATATCTGCATGCCTTCCCCCCCTCCCCACACCCCAGCCGAGCACCTATATACGGTATGAACCAACGTAGTCGGTGCATTCTGTCAAGTGTCAATTGCATTGCCGATGCACACGCTGTTGTATTTGTTTACCACTAGCATTGCACTTCTTGCTGAGCAAACTTCCGTTCCCACGCATTCGATCCAACGCCGAGTGGATAATGCACTCTGCACTGGTTTGTGTATGCTGTTTGTTGCACATCGTCCAACTCTGCCGTGTGCATATCGCGGTGGGCCTTGATAACCCGATAACGTGATGCCACTGGTCTCATTGAGAAGCGTTTCGAGTGTCCCGCAGTAGGTCGCCGAACGATAAGGCGATTAACGAAATAGTGTAATCTACGCGGAAACTGAATGTTTACTAGCCAATTAACAAACAAGTCAATTCAGTTGCATAAGTCTTATTTTTTGATACTATGTTTAAACTAATCGGCTGATCGCGCCTTTAATTTTGAAAATGTTCGGTAGTAAACGAGTCGCGAAGTACAAAGCATGCCCAGGATAATGTTCCTAGGCCGAGTCGCGGCCGAGGAACAACGCTGAAGTCACGTCCCTGCCAGGCAAAAACCGGCTACGTCAGTGCAGAAACAATTTGATCCGCACTCTAGAGCCTACTCATCTGCAATTACGTGATTAATTATTTATAATGTAACTTTCAGTGGAAGAGCGTTACGAGGTGACGTCATAGTCCGGTGGGGCGATTGCTATGGGAGACGACGAATCTCCGGAAAAGACAGTTCCGCGAACCCGAAAGTTGTGTATACTTTTGCTGGGTATGCCACCACCAGCCGGTCGGATGCCATGAAAGGTCGAACTGCTTCCAGAATACGAAGAGCACGTGTAATTAAATCGAGCGATTGAAAACGCAGGCGAGCAGCGGCGAAAACCAAGCAAAAGGCCTCAAGAAAGAACTTTTTGGTCGGAGGAATGTAAGCCGACTACATGGCAGCCTTGTGCTCAATGGTGCGTCGATGACGTATACAAAAATTCCGTTCATATTGTTTATAATGTACTGAAAAATAATTATACTGATAATAATACGGTGATAATGAAGCAGCCTTGATTGGTCAATGGTCCGTGGTGGTGGGGCCCACGGGAAAATTGTCGTGGTTTGGCCGAAGACCGAAGCGGCGATGTTGCGTTCGGCAACGCTCGGCTAGTTCCGAGACACAGCTATGCGGTATATAATTGCGTAACTCGTAAGGACCATGGACTGCATGCGAGTAACACAGGTAGCTACTGAAATCATAATATGAGGCTGCTACGACTGGAGAGCAAACGAACAGCATTGTTGCCATCGCCCCGGCAGCTAGTGGCAAAGAAAAAAACGTTTCAATCCGTGCTCTCCTATCGAAGAGTATTGAATCAAGATCGTACTGCCCTCGTACAGCTCCTCACCCAAAGCATATCTCCCTTCCTCTCGCTCTTGCTCTGTCCGTCGCTGTCGCTTCGACCAATTGGAGTCCACGCTATTTTTTCTTCTTTTTGTAACTCGATGAGCTCCGAAAGAAGTTGGCCATGCCGTGATATTGCCATTTAGTCCCATCCCAAGCCATGCTCCCAGTTACCCCCCGTCGACATGAAAATACAATGTGTAACTCAAAAGCTCATAACAATATTTCGCGCTCACGAGACATTCAAAATGTACATTTGGATAGCGTGATGGGGTGATGGCGTCACGTGCTCTAGCTGCATGAAACGAAGCTACCCACTGTTTTATTATTTGTTTTGTTATTTTAATATTGAATCCCTGAACATACAGGCCAATAAATCGTGGACTGCAAGGTGGCGTCTGTGTACACAAGGACGATATTTATGAACCTCGGTAGGCCTGTCCGCCCCCCTCGCGGGCTCAGTAGCCCCGTGAGGTAACGCGCCACGGGCTGCAATGCGCACAGTGGTCGTTCAGTCACTGCAACATTGTGTGCAAATGCCAACAAATATTTGGCGTTTTTTTTTAATAATAGAAAGTTGGCACATGCCAACAGAAATGATCCCCCGCTCAACTCCCCCCCCCCCCCCCCCCCACACCCTCAAAGGGACAGAGCCGACCACCACAACGACACTATAGATTCATTCCAATCGTTGCCTGCCCTAGAGTCAAAAACGGTCGCCTGTTATCTCGCCTGCACACGCGTTATCGTACTACAACCAGCATTCGCATGGCTCTAAATAGTGGGCGCAATAAACGCCCCCGTCATGTCTCCCGCCCACAGGCCGAGCGTCTCGGCAAATGTAGACAATAGTTTAGTTTACTGATTTACATGATCATTTATCACGTCGAGCCTTCCATTATATTTTGAAAGTCATTTGTTGTCTCTTGCCGCGCTTGTCTGCGGCGTACCTAGATTGCCGTCGACTGGCTTTCCTCGGATTTCCTCGGTCACCTGCGCGAGCGCAGAGGGTGCCTCGTGGTCGGGTGAGGGGCAGCGTCGTCCCCTCCCCGACCTTTGCTCGAATTCGACGCCATATGGCCCAAGTCGACGTCTGCTACGTTACGTATCGCTACACCTAGGATGCCCCACCGGAATTTGGACCGAACCAAGGCCGATCACTGGTCTCGGGAGAGGTGCTACACAACATTATCCGCGACTCAGGCTGGCCGGCAATCACGTCTGCGTGCATACCTTTCCACCGCGCACGTACAAGCGTCGGGCGACTACGAGATGTGGACGAGTGGGCTAGGAAAAACCGATTCGCCAAACAACGCATTCCTGTCTGTAGACGTTACAGATGGATTACGATGCCATTGGTGGCTGATGTAATGCACATCGAAGATCGAAACTCTGTGGCTATACGATTCGCTGAGCGGAAAACATCGCGAGGCATGAGCAACGCAACCATTAAAAACCAACTCGAGCAAAAAATAGACGACCACACAAAAAAACCGATTTGTGAAATTTGTCTCCGACGCGCGTCGAGCGCGTACGAAATGTGGTCTACTTTATTTGTACCTGGCTTCGTGCGGTTTAGCCTTCGACATTCCTGAGCTCGTACAAGATTATGGCAACAGCGCAATGGAGGCACATTCCTCGAGCATCTGTCTCGTTTCATCTCGGCATTTCGTAACGTCTCCCTTCTCTCTCAACTTGCACATAGCAGATCGACCTGCGATCCACACACACACACAGACACCAAAGAATACCAAGAAAAACCACTACAATGTTAACTTCCCTGCGCGTCCATTGCGCCAGAGACTAAGTCCAGACAGTAGTTCCTGCTCGGAACACGGCATTCGCATGGTGCTTGCTATTTGATTGCGCTGTGCGAACCTCGTTATCTAAGTAAGCGAAGCCGTTTTTCACTATCAGCCAATAGGAATCAATTATATTTCTGCTGATACCCCCTCCTGCCCCGATACCAGCCAGACAAGTTAGCAGGGTAAGTTATAGTAACGTATTTCTACCAATGAATGAAAAAACCTAACGTAAACAATTGGAAACCCGAGCTGGCGATAGCAAGGACTCCAGGATGAATGTATTTTCATTCATTGGGGTTTATGCAGCAAGGTCACTAGTTTGAGAGTTTGAGAGCTGGAGCAAATCTTGAGTTATTCCCCAAATAACTAAGCAAGATAACGAGCAGTAGCTAAGTAGCTTGCTTGAACTTAGTGCGAGTCTGATGCTAGCATGGCTATTCCGTTTTACCACCACAAGATTCACCTGATGCCTGATTGACTTATTGAATGCAATTTGTAAGCAATTTTGGTGTGATTTAAGATACTATCAATAGAAATTACTAGAAAGGAGAGGAATAACACACGTCAGCAGATTGATTGCTGAGATATCTTACGTCTATTTTTTCATATATTTTAAACAGACAATTGTGTAGTTTACACATGAAATAAATGTGGCTATTGTTGTAGTTAAACACAAAAAAAATCGTAACTGGTTAGAATTACTGTTTGATAACTAAGAAGAACGAGGATCCAAAGAAAATAATATTGAGTGTTCACTAACCATACTTTCACAACAAATTCACGCATTTTTTTTAACGATATTATAACTAAGCAATATATTTTTATTTTGTTTCATCTGGTCCTCTTGAAACTGAAAACTCGCATTTTTATATTCAAGTACAGTTATCTTTATTTTCTTAACAAGTTTCCTGATTTTATTTTGCGGTTAGCTGACAAAAATGTCCGATGACCCGCTAAAGACCAAGACCCACCTTAGACCACTTTCCCCTACAACTAATTCTTAGTTGCAAACAATGCATATTCTGCATCTAAGATTCATTTCATTCGACACTTGTTTTTTGTGATAAAGTCGACTGCATCCGCACGTGATGCCGGACAGCGGGCACTTATTACAGCTAATAGCAGATCGTTGAGCGGTGCTAGTCGTGAGAGTCGAGCGAGTAGGGCGTAAGCACAAATTGACAGATTTTCACGATGCCTCAGTGCAGTGTTTTTGAGTATACTAATATGCAAATAACAAAGGCGATAAAGATAATGTGCGGTATCATAATTTCCCTTATAGGGCCAAGCCATACAATTTTAATTAGCGGAATTTTGTGCCAGAGCCGGATCCTCGGATATGCCCAATTCATTTGGCGCAGATGATTAAAATTACTATCCAGGAAATGCTGGGAGCTTCAGTCCTGCATCATTCCCAGATGACGTCTCTGAAATTCATAATTTTGGGGACGGCGAACCTAGCCTTGATCGCGTCGACGCAGTGCGAAATGGGCGACGAAGTTTACCGAACATTAAATTTATATGACAATTAATACTCGACAGTCTCAGGACTTGTTCCAGATTTGGACCGTTAGAGCAGACACCGATTCTGGTGGCAGTGATAGCGAACTTGATGACACTGGCAACTTCAACGACGCCGAAAACGAGTGCGTAGTAATTGTGTAATTTAGTGTACTTTGTTTTCTGGGCGTGCCTCGCCAAACTATTCACGTTTTGCTGAATGTGTGGAGCCGCCGTAGTTTCGGTGCGTCGATAGAGCAAGGGTGCCACTCTATGTGTCACATCCGAGTGTGAGGATGGGCACGGATTCACCTGGCTTTGGCAAGCGATGATAAGAAATCAGCAAGTCGGCAATGTAAATCTGGCCTCTGCGATTATAATCATGCCAAAGAGCATACAAAATATGCTCTCTGGCATGAGATTTGCATGTGTCAAAAAGTTTGCCAACGTCACAAACTTGCTATTCTTTTCGAAAACTACTTTTCTGAAAGCTGTAGATATTTCAACCCTGTGGTCAAGAAAGTTTGAAATTGAAAGGGAGATGCCACAACGGACGGTCCAAGTTCAGGCAACGGCAATTCGATTCGCCGCGATATTGTGCTACGTTTTGCATGTATATTCAAGGAAAGAACTAAATACTGGACTGATTAAAGATCTCCAGCTCGTCTGAATATCCTGGGTCTCACTCATACGACCTGTTTGTTGTTTCCATCAAAAAATAATTAAGCAACAAATATAAATCGTATACTACGTCCGCTTCCAAAGATCGCATTACACTGATTATTTCAAAAGAGCTAGTTAGATGCGTTTCCAGTTTTAAAAAAACTTGACTAAAAACAGTGGCTTTTCAACTGTTATGCCCATCAAACTAAGTTGCCTTCTCGAATCACGACGAGTTGTACAGCGGCGCAGAACTGATCATTCTCATGGCTTCCTTGGATTCCCCCCCCCCCCCCCCCCCCCCCCCCCCAGGATAAGGGATGGATAACGAGGAGGAAGGTGCAGAATTTGGTAGGATAATCGAACCTGCTAACGATAGAGCAACCCACGAGCAACCGAATTGCTGAGATTCCGAGCAAGAGTTAAAATCAAGCGAAAATGAACTTTATCGTTTCTTATCATCCTGCAGGATCTGCGCCAAAAGGTGGAAGTTCTTGGTATGCTTTGCAGACACGGAGCAGCACATATTCTCGGATGATGTGGCCGAGGCCCACGTGAGCGACTGTCACCGCCTTGCAGTGCAGTCGCGGCGTGCAGGAGGGGTGCTCGCCGAGGGATGATTAGAAATTGCCAGTGCGTTAGCAGCACGGCGAAGAAGAAAGCCGGTCGGAGGGACTTAGGGAGATCGCCCATTCGGATCTTCCGCGTGCTGCTCTAGTCGCAAGACAAAGCAAACAAGAGCGTTCTAATGGGAATTAATTAATGCTTCTTCTAGTTAGCCTGGGAATAATTCCGAGGAACAATGGAAGTCGCTTCCTAAACCTGTATGCAACGAGACCGAGAAGAATGATGATGAAGAGCTAGGTTAATGTGATTCCGATGTTTTAGCAGAGCGCGCGTCAAACGCGGGCATCAGCGGACGAGAAGAGCGCCCGAGACAGACACATCTCATCAGAAATTAAATCAAGCCAGCTCTCGAAACAAAAACCGAATAAATTTAAATACATTGAAATAATTAAAACTATTTCACTGGAAATACCAACCAATCCACGAACGGCGCGAGCTTGAAAAACAGAGCTAAAGGCAATTGTTTTATAAATTATATAACAGGAGCAACCAAAATGGAGGGAAAAAAACAAGGTGCCTACAAATCTCAGCAACGAATTAATTCAAAATGTTTTTGAACGCGGTTTAGAAATAAATTATCAACTAGCCGGCGGGTATTTCGACGTGGACCATTTAAAAAATTGCCTAATTTATGAATGGGTACCGCTCGCGGGCAGTGCCGTCGAGCGGCAGGAAAAACTCGCTCTAAGTAATAATGACGACTAAAAATAATAACATTGTACGGCGTGGCGTCGGTCGCCAGAATGTTTAGACACTGCCTGAATGCTCAAGTGGACATGTGATCGCTGCCGTCCAGGGGGACAGCATTGTAAAACGATTTCCACGTCAATGGATCGAGAGGAATGCACACCTTGGTCGTGGTCCAGCGAGAGAAGACAAACGCGGGCCTGTGTAATACTGACCAGATGGACGCCACTGTTTAATGATCACGTTGCCTAAATTGTAAAGGGCAAAGAAGTAACCCAACGGAAGCTGGTGAAAGGTCCAGGTTAGCATAACCACCAGAAATCTCGCGACCAGCATGTGTAGCAACACATCGATATTACACATTATTATAGGTGACATACAGGTAGACAGTCAACGCCAACTCCTCGGTGATATAAATTGACTGCCCTCAATAGACGAGGTATAAACATTATTTCAAATGTGACCTACAAAACTGGATGTGCTCTTAATGGAATGTATCCGAAGCACTGGTACAGCCCTAGCACAGCAGATGCTCTCTCAGTTCTGTGTATACCCACAAAGACTCGACTTGACCATTTGTTTCTTGGCTGGGGATAATTGGATGCTGTGTTTATACACCTTTCCTTTCTGATAGACTGGAACTATAGAGCGCGCGGTGCATCGCGAAGAAAAGGCGCCAACGGCGAGGCAAAAAGACCGCTCCTCTGTGCTTGCCACTTGCTACGTTTCACAGAAAGCATCTCGTATGCGTGACCAGCAGCAGCGGAAAAGAGAAATGGTAAAATGTCAACAAACGAATCTGCTCAATCGCTAGCCGTTTGAAAATGTCAGTCACCATGAGACGATCGACTGAGGCAGAATAGAGCGCTGCATAACACCAACTTTCTCAGCTCGGTAGCCAGACACTCGCCAGCTGCTGCTTGTTTTCTGCATTGCAGGGCAGATCGTCGGTCGGTCCGTGGTCAGGTGAAGGTATTTTACCCGAGTAAAGAGGAAAGCGGTTTCGATCTTTTTCCCACGACCACCCTCCACACTCTCCTTGCCGACTTCCGGCCGCAGCCGCCGCGAGTCGCTAGCTCCGGCCGCGCCGTGCTTTGGAATTAATCGCCGCCGTCGTGGACTCCTATAGGTGGAGATGAACCCATGGCGCATAGCCGGCGAAGCCGGTAAACAAATGAATATGCCAACTAACTCTCGTCTGTTTTCAAGAAAAATCCCATCATTGTGGTTACGATAGTTTCCAATTGCTGAAAAACGCCGAAGTTGTGACGGTAGTGGCGAATCACATATTTTCGTCTGAAGGCGCATTTCCTAGGGAGTTCCTGCGAGAGCGACGTCAAAGAGGATGTCGTGGACGTTCTTACCTCTAAGACGTCGTGCGCCGTCTGCAGGTAGTCCCGAAGCATCGCCTCCTGGATGCCTCGCCATTCCAGACGAGGGTCTTCCAGTTGCGTACATTCTGGAACGACCGGGAGAGAGGATTTGATTACACCAAACTTCCGTTCAATCAGGAGACGAAATGTTAGCCGGACATGGTCAGATTAATTTCTTATCGTTAAGTCGAAGGCAAGTAGAGACAAGCCGATTATTATCAACCCTCCTCGTATAGGCGATAAAAACCGAGCAGCGTCGATGATGCCTGAAACTAGAATCCTATCGAGAGAGAACCAGCCAGCGCTTGGTCTGTTGTATAGGTACAAGAAATTATAATGCCATTAGATTAAAGCATTCCTGCACGCGTGTTATCAAGAATGCTACACGTATGGCCGACTCGGACGTGTGATACAATCAAACATGGGAGATGCTAGAGTCTACTCGGAACATTATTACTAGAATTACATCTCTGTGCACGGAGATGACGCGTCGGCCGGGCGTACACGAGCATCTTCATCGGCTATCAAATTATCTCGCGTTGCACTCTAGAATGCATCAGAAATGCACGATCGAAACGCTCGCTGCATTTGTGAGCAATGATGCAACGCAAGTAAGTTTTTTTTTTACTTTTTGCTTATATTTTATTTTATTACTGTAAAGGCGTGACTGATAACATTGAGTTTTTATCTGTTTTCTGGAAGAGGAATGTGCTGGCTGCGATGAACGTCCTCCACACCATTTAAGTAGGCAGGGCCGATGCTATTTGTTAAAGATATTGTCAAAGATAAGAGACAAACAAGAGCACATGTTCGATTATTTATCATCAAAACTATTTGGTGCGGCAACACCCTTTCCGCTAAAGACAAACTGTTGCTCAATTCAAAAGTGGTTCTTTCGGCAATTTTTCTCTCCGCATGCTTAACATACGACGCAGCCCAAGTCCGTGTCGGCTGCAGCGAGATAACACGGGCTCTAAACATATGTAAGTGTAACATGTGTGTGTGTGTGGCACTTACGATTCACGTGGTTGATATAATAAGAGCCGATCTGTTGATCGAATCCTTCCTCCCAGCCCAATGGCAGCTCGTTGCCAATGCAATCGGCAAACGTCTGCGGCTTGGTGAATCTGCGAACGAGAAGGCGGTGAGTGATTGCTGGTCAAAGGTTGAGCACAGGGCAGGTGGGACAAGTGCAGCATGATCGACGTGTCAGGTCAGAAGACCCAGGTCACGTTCGACTGTTGGTCGGTTCGTTAGATTGCATGCTACACACGCAGACAAGTTTCGGAAGGAATCCAAGGTACTTGGAAGGCATGTGGTAAGCCAGTCGGGCGTCCCATCTACTCAGACGTCTGGCTAAGGGATATGATACTAGACGTCTCCAGTCTTTTATGGTCCATTAAAAACATTTGGGACCGCTCCAGTTGCAAGTCCTGCGGCAACATTTCTGGTATTTTCTTGCAAATTCCTCGGCACACGTCTCCTAATGGTCGACCGACGTCCCCCAGGGCGCCACCGCAGTCTCCGACCGCCGCTGGCCGGCGCATAGTTTTGACGGGGACAGTTAGCTTGCAGCGTCGCCGGGAAAAACGCATCGCAAAACGCGCGTGCGATGACAGGCGATAGGAAGAGGCAATTACAGAAATATTCGCTCGGCGTGTGATTTACATAGGGATGTGCTGTGAGTGCGGAGAGGACGGCGACGGCGTAGCATGTTTGCTGTGCGATTAGTAGATGGGACGGGATGCGCGTGTTGTGGTGGGAGATCGGAATGCGCCGGCCGGGATAGCCTAAGGTGGGGGCGGCGAGAGCGAGCGAGGGCGATTGATACAACAGATGGAAGGACGACGGGGATGGATAGAGCCGTCCTTCCGGGACGTTCACTCCGAACCTGGCACCCGGTCGAAACCCGAATAAACATATGAGGCACGGGCCGTCTCTGTCTGCCTGCGTGTGTAATGCACACACACGTAATAAAGAACAGCCGGGGAGGATTGATCTTCGGCAAGCTGCTTAGACACCCGACATTTTACACATTCCTCTGATAGGCTTCTCACCCTCCGGTCGTTGGCGACGTACGGTCAAAAATGCAGGCTTTCTCTCGGACGAAGTATTTGAGGAATTTAGCCAAAGTTTTAGCGAAAATCCTGAATACCAATATGTACCCTGTCGTTAGATTTCGATTACAGACGGGTCTGTAATTGACCGGTGGCGCCAGTCGCTACCTGGCCTACCGCACAAATCAGACAGGCTGGCAGGCTGCATTACTCAACCAGGGAGCGTCCTTCCATGTACATACATCGGAACTGTTTGCTTTGTAGAGGTAAGGTCGTCCCCCCAGAGCAGGCCAAGGCGCCGGAGGAAGACGATGCCACGAACACGACTCACTTCAAGCAGCTTGCTCGTTACGGACGCAGCTTTTCGCAGTCCCGGCAAACACACTCAATTAATTATTATTTCAGGATAAGAATAATTACTTTGGCCTGCAAGTTCAAAGGGCCTGGCGCCTGTCAATCAATGCTGGGCAGTGACGTCTTTGAGCAAGGAATGGAAACGAGGGAGAGAACGCGGTGCCTGAGGTTAACTGCCAGATAGCCTTATTTCTCTCAATTTATCAATTACAATTAGGTATCATCAAGCGAAGATGAGACATTGTATGTACGGAGAAACTAGATTGCAGATTGACGACATTCATCCTAATGGCAGGGTTAATTAGACACGCCATGTGATGCGCAAATCTTCGGCAGAGTCAACGCGTCTTGCACAAATAACGCCTAATTTGAAAAGAGACTCCACGAATATTTCCACATCGAATGGAATGAGAGTAAAATTAAAGCCTCACACACACACATACTTTACCGAGCTCATGGCTGAGAAACACGAGAAACATGTGAGCGCGTCGGCGCATAAGAAATTCCAAGCATTTCTCGAAAAGAATTTCTTTTACAGTTGACCTTTCATGGGTTGCAGCATGCAGAGTACGTAGCTTTATAATCAAACTGGTGCACAATAAAGCTAGCGTAAATATATGAACGTTAAATGCAGCAGCTAAACAATTGCAGGCCAGGAGACGCGGACTGAACACATCTAAGATGCAGCGAGATTGAATGGAGGCAAGATTGTGAGTGACCGATTGGGGAATGGAGGTGGACAGGCGAACTATAGGGAGATTTGTTTATGGTACCTAGGAATGGGCGAGTGAGGGTATTGTCCTGACGGTTTCTAAGGAATCTCTCCGAGTTTTTTTTTTATCTCTTTCTCTCTCTCTCTCTCCGTTCTCGTGGCTGAGGAATTTGCCTTCGCCGGCAGCCGAGGTGTGATAGGTCACGTGGTAGCAACACCCACAATCCGAGCGTTCGGAGCTCGGCGACGTCAAGCGGCGATCAATGCCAAATGCCTAGCTGCGAATTCCTTGGCTCGGCTCGGACAACACGATGGTGCGTGTGGAGAGCGTTCAGAGACGTTGAGAAATATTATGTAGATGGTAACTAGTCGAGTAAGAAGTATTACGTCTTCGCCTCCGCTATACCGAGCCGAGATATTCAGAAAATAAGTGCATACCGATGGCTACACGGCCTGGTAGTTAAGTCTTCAGCGCCGGGTTCTTCATTTGTCTCGACCCCGCCGCGTTCACGCAACTTCACAGAATTTGTCTGGTATATACTTCTAGGTTATTTTTTTCATCAAAAGTCGACGGTATTTTTGTTTTCGGAACAGACTTCCGACGCGTCCTTCTGCTTGCAGACGTTATGACCGAACCGTCTTAAAATAGGATGTATTGATTGGATCTAAGTTTGACAAATCTATTTCAGTAAAATTGTGTCAATTGGCGGTCGGAAATGTGAATAATGTCGGGGCTCTGGTCGGTCGGTTTAACCTCAGTCTCCCATGAAGCGAAGAGAAAGTGAATGGTATGCAGGCAGGCAGTCAATGAATGGACGAAGGTGCAAGACGGCCGGTAAAGGCCGCGGCGTGCGTCGCAGCGAATTCGAAGCGAACGGGTGTTTCTACTATTCAATTGTGCAGACGGTTACGCAAAGACGAATGCCATTAAAAAAAATCGCAATAAAAATAAAAAGGTCAAATACCAGTACATGTCATAAATTGCGCTTAGCTACTGCGCTGAGAAGCAAACTGAAATAACTTGATGATGATATGAGCATGCCGCTACATAAGGAAAGCATAGTATTGAGTATATTGACTAATACTGAGAGATAGCGATATACACTAATGATTCGTCGAGTCGAGATGTTAATTTGTGTAGGAATGTCTCATGCTTTAGGCGTTAAATTCGAAGTATTGAGATTATTTCTTCGGAAACTGAGATAGTGTTATTGATATGCTTTCAAAGTCTGATAATCGGTGGAATTCGTTTACAATTAATACCAAGTGCTTACGGGATGATTCATGGCATCTAAGATTGCATATCACAACATTCCTCAGAGTCTAGCTTCTTCATGGATAAGAGCAGTTACTGGCTGGCGAGAAACTCGAATGGAGCATGAGCCCGACGCAGTAGTTACAAGCAAGAAAAAAATCAACACGAAGAGTGCTTGAGGAAACGTAAAGAGAAGCAGGAAAATCACGAAATGTAAATTGTCGGTATGCCAGTGGCAGTATGCGCTGACGGTGGTCCAGAATCCCACCCATCCGGGCTAAATGAATCTCAAGCAAGGGCCGAGCGCTTTAGTGTTATTGTCGATTGCACATATGCACACGCATGTCGGGGAACATGAGGTGCCGAATGAGTGAACGTCTTGGCACAAGTTCCGAATGAACCTTGCATTCCGAAAATAGCTACCGTCGTCGGCGTCCGGACGCCAAGCTGTCTCCGCAACACATAATTATATTACGAGGGTCTCTTATAATAAATCAATCTGTTTGGTGAGAAACGAATCCCTCCCTTTCCATTCCACAGCTGTTTACTTGCTCTGCGCCGAGATCGTGACGGCCAGGGACCAGCACAGGGTCAGGCCATGGTCTGTATTAATCAACATAGCTGGAGATAGTGACAACAATGTCAGGTTTAGGCATTCACACCTGTTGCACTCTGATGTGCGTCTGCAATGCAACTGCAAAGTGCATTGTGCATCGACGCCAAATCGATTAAGAAATGCAAGGCAGTTACCGATTCGGTTAATTTCGATATGATTAATTGCGGCAAGGCTTCCGATGACACTCTTAACCTCTACGTATTCTTGAATAACTGATTGAATTTAAATGAATTGCATCTCAATACCGCAATTTAGACACTTTTCCCGCATGCTTTCATTCAGATGGCAGCACACGCATATGCACATTTTGGTAATTCACTGTTGCACACATATTTCATTATAAACAACCCCTATGCTGCTTGATGCCAGAGTAAATGAACATCAAGAACCGTAGAAAAAATTCACAAATTCAAATATGTCACAATTACATGGCCAAACATCGATTTCTAATGGAAACTGACACAAACATTTCAGGAATTCCATCGTTTGACGTGGGGCCCTGCTTGGGTAAAGTGTTGAATTCATCCTACCTGTCGCGCGGATCTATCCAAGTAGTTTTCTTGCTGTTGTGATCGATGAAATACACTTTTCCGTCGTAATCCCGTGCGAAATCCCATCCATCAGGTAAAGGCATCTCACCATTTCTTCTCCTTGGCATAATACACCACCGAAACCCATGCAAACGTACAGCAACTGGCACCACACAACCGAGCTACGTCGCCATATTGAATACCTCATTATCATGAGCGTAGTGACGTCAGTGTAAACTCATGCACGTCAGCCAATCAGCGTTCAGATGCTCCGAGAAAGGAATGTGCGATTCTTTCAACGCTACTCGCTAGTTCGATGCCTGTGTACGCCACTCGTGTGACGAGAAGTATAACGACTGTTGGTGTTCAATGCGTTAGTTGCTCACGCATTATATTGGGCCGCTCCAAATTCATTTCATTTTTGATAATATCCTTCTTTGGAAAATATGATTTCTGTTTTATTTATGATTCAATTATAAGTTCCAAGCACGGTAGACAAAGACCCTTAATAATATTATTTTATGCAAATCAGCCGCATTCCACTCTCTCGGTTTCTTTCGTTCGGTAAGAGCTCTCAAGTAGCAAGAATGTTAACTAAATAAACGCGCCAACTGGAAAATACTCACGTCAACGCCATCTATTGTACAGATTAACCTCACAGGTCCGCACAAGAACATTCAAAAGATTAAATACACAAATCGAAAAATTTGAATTTATTTCTGCGGCGTACCATGAACCTTATAAGTTTATGAGTCATATGGTCTAACAAATCAGATGAAAAATTGCAATAATATAAAAAATCAATGATGGGGATAAAATTGAGCTCCTAATAAAAAGTTTCACAAACAATATTCTTAGAATTTTGATAACTTCAAGTAGATCACAAGGAATCAATTTCTTAAACCATTAAATTCCCTAATGCTTCCCTCGTTTAGCCCCTGGTGGTGGTTTCTGAAGCAAGAAGTTCTGATTATCTTGCAAGCTTGAGCCGGGCAAACTCAGGGACAACGAATTGTTGGTGCCCGAGAGAAAGCTACTGGTCAAATTTGTTTGCTGTAGTCCGGAACCCCATCCTAAAACACAAGCCAGAAATAGAATAAAATTGCAAAAGAAAGAAGTATTACAATAACTACAAAGGCAAGCAGTGAAAAAATAACTGCTCTTTTCATGGTGCTCATCAATATTCAAAGCGTAGGATTTTTTGCATAGCAGAATGATAAAAGACGCGAGGTATTATGTTTAAGCGTAAGCCTAGTCAACAAAATTGTAAGATACAGATGTCTAACAAACTTGAATAGTCCAACTGATACTTTCCTTTGGAAGCATGAAAATTTAAATATGCTATTAACATCACTTACCCGTCGAATTAATTGTCAAAAACGATGATTTTGGTTCACTTGGGAAAGTCGTTGGAATGTCGTACCCGTCATTTCCTAGAGCTGAAAAATAATTTTCAAAGTAAGTCAAGAAACCATCGCTTTGCTTCAGCAAATCTAAGAGGCTGTAAAGAAGTTTTCTGTCTTACAGGAGAACGGCGTGGGCCCGAGAGATATCCGATTCGGCATGGAACGCCGACCAATGAGTGCAACAGGCTTCTTGGTGTCTTCAAACACGCATGCCGTGTCTTTTAAGAAGTACTTTCGCAGGTTCATGTATTGAACTTTCTGCAGCTCGACAGAGTTGTGAACCGTCTGTAGACGGCCTGCGAGAGCAACAAAACTGTCGTGAAGGCGACGCATTGCTAGGGATAGCTCTGTAAATAAAAGATAAAACATCATTTGAACCTGTCTGTATTTATTCATTGGATAACCAATAACATTGGAAGAACACAATCAATCAACCGGTAGAAGATGTTGTGTGTAACTACATAGATGAATTAGAACAGTTTGACATGTTGGAAACATTGGTTCTCATGAGATCACATAAGTTAAGGAACACTGCGCTGCTTTAGGTATTGGATGTGTGACCATAATACAAATGACCAGTTCTGTTTGGGAGAGAGGTTAGAGGGATAAAAGTTAGTACAGCAACTTAACTCTCCTTGTTTATCAACCTCTGGACAGCATGGATTTGTGGGGGATTAGTGCTGTTCGAGTCGTACCGTCCTTCGGATAGGGCGTTAAGCTGGTGGTCTCCTTGGGTTTTAACGGGTTTCACCTCTTCTCTACTAGGTTAGATTAAATCCATCATCATCCTCATTATCATCCACTCATTTACCGATGCCAATAGACCAGTGCCACACGGCCCGTTGTCAAAACAGTGGGTTTTTAAAAACACAATAATCGAAAAGTCAAATGGCTGCTAACATGATAAGAAAAGAGGAACGGCAGAAACACAACTTAAGGAGGTAGAAATCAGCTTCTGCTTTCTTTACAAGAGAAACGATGATCACGTGAACAAGGTAGGAGCCGGAATGACATAGTACCACTCATCTGTCGTAATTGGTCATTGCTACCGAGCTAAGTTGAGTTCCATTCTTGCCTCTTGACCAATATTAAAGACATACAGTGCTATCGGCAGATATTTTTAGAACGGTAGATACCCAGAATTTTTAAAAAGCTCTGGCTGTACGTTAAAGTAGGAAAACAACAAAGTAACATTACCTTGCGGAGTGAGCACCCTAGGCTCCGTCAATGACCCGATGTGTTTCTCCGTATTCTCAATCTCCTGTCGAAACGTGTGCATCTCGTTTTCAAATTGCGCGACCAGGTCGTTAAAGAATCTCAGTGGTGCGATGTTGTCGAGCTGTAGGCCAGGAGGGGTATCGTGGGTGCGTTGCGCCATTTCCGCATTGCGTATTGCGGCGGCCGTGTCTATCTTAAGTCGATCAGACTGCACACGGTTCTTCTTGAAGCCGCTTGAGATGGCGATAAGGACCTTGCGGAGGGCTTCCGTGTCTTCACGCACCTTGTCCAGTGACTTCATCGAGCCACGGGCTATGTCTGAGCTGAATGACTTCTGGGTCTTTACAAATGCTCTGGAAAGTTAGGGGAATGGATTTGTAATTGCAATGTTACTCGATAAGAAATTATAAGGAAAAGCAATAATAAATTAACAAATCAGTCTAGGTTTGTTATCTGTTTCAAAAGTAACAATGAGTTTTAAACGTTGGAAACCAAGCATAAATATTACTAGGCAGCAAAATAAGAGTACCTAAATAAAATAATCGAATGCTATTTTTTTTTCACTTCTACTGATGTTTAGATGAGTTCTTGTATAGGTACTTACTTAAACCCGTCAATAGTTTGAGTAATTTCATTGGGTATTTGATTTTCTTTCACTGCTTTCTCTGCTCTACCAATGCCGGAACCTGAAATTGCAGCAAGTTTGAACGGCTCTTACTTACACAGCCGTGCCTAACGTTGCGTTAAATCGCAAATCAAAAATCACGCGTTTAATCACAAACAATTTCATACCGACTTGGCCGATCGTATTGACAGTTGTATCAATTCCGCCGAGACCCATAGAAGCCGTTGTAGCCGGAGTTGAGGACGGTGTCGTTCCAAAGCTGATGACAGTGCTTGTTGGCGTTTGTCCCAATGTAAGCGGTTTGGAAGCGCCAAAGAGACCGGTTCCAACGCCCATGCTCCCAAATCCCATCGCCTGCGTGGATGGAGTGCTTAATGAAAGTCCCAAGCCTGACGAAGTTGGAGCAGTCGTTAAGCCAAATAGCGTCAAAGGCTTAGTTGTCGCAGTCGTAGTAGTCAATCCTTGAAAGCCAAGGGATGGGGTTGTCGCCGCCACTGAACCAAAACCGAGACCTGAAAAATGGTGAACAAAATATGCAAAATCTGGCTTGAAGTATTTTACGTATATAAGTGTATATTTTTTGTATTTGTATAAATTGTTACCAGCAGTTGAGGTTGCAGCTCCGAACGAAAGACCTGTCGATGCAGTTGTGGGATTTGCAGTTAGGGAAAACCCAGTCAAAGGAGCGGCTGTTTGCGATGGAGCTCCAAAAGAAAATCCAGTTGATGCCGTTGTTGGTTTCATGGTCGGTGCAACGCTTGCTGTTGGTGCCGTAAATGACAAACCACCAGGAGCTGTGGATGCAGCAGTGGCTCCAAAAGAAATACCAAATGGTTGTGTGGCAGCACTGGCACCAAAGCTAAGACCAGTTGGTGCAGCAGGTTGCCCAAATGTTACTTGTCCTTGGCTAGATGGGGCAACTCCAAAAGCTGGAGCAGCCAGAGCTGCTGGCTGACCAAACGTTACGCCCGTTGTTTGAGTCGCTGGAGCTCCAAAAGTGAGGCCAGTGCTTTGAGGTGCAGGTGAACCAAAGGATGAGCCAAATAAACCAGTTGTTGCAGTAGTTGCAGGAGCACCAAATGAGATGCCGGATGTTTGACCCAAAGTGGATGCCCCAAAAGAGAGGCCTGGATTTGTTTGCGTGGGAGTCGCTCCAAGACTTAAGCTGGTGGATGCTGGAGCTCCAAAACCAGAAAACCCTGATGACTGTGCAGGAGTTGCACCAAATAACGAAGTTGGGGCAGCAGTGCTACCGCCAAGGTTAAATCCTGTTGATGCCGCATTTCTGTAATAGAAACAGTAAATGTGTTTATTAAAGAACGAATATTTGTTGGTTATGTTTGACGTACATATAAAAACTATTACTGATTTGTTCCCGTTAGGAATGAAGATCCCGATGGAGGGTTGTTAGCGGCACCAAAACCAAACCCCGACATGGCTTTGTTTTGAAAAAATCACTTAATCTTAGGGTATATTTTTAACTGCAACGACCTCCTAAACTAAGAAATAACCGAAGGACTCAACACTCGGCTGTGGCAGTATGCAGTCTGAGGCAATCACCAACCACGAGAACGAATGACGGATGTGCTAGCCCAGCGCACCAACCAGCGTAGGGAGGCAAATATTTAAAAATTAAAAATTTTCGAAATTCATTTCTTTGTAGTGTATCCATAGACACAAAGTTAATTTTAAAAATAGGAAACAGTGAGCACAAGGAATGGAATAAAAGTAACTCGATGACAAGTAAACTCATAAACCCAGAGTAAAGTGAACTGATAAGCACCGAGGTTGAACCCTATTTGCAAAAAGAGACGACAATATGGCACAGCCTCATTTGGATCATTCCAGTGTACAAGATGCCTCAATTAAACATCGAATGAAAAAAAAACCACAGAAGGTATGAAATTATTTTGCTGATTGTATTCAATTTAACTGAAAATATTTGTAGTATTACCACAGTACCTTAGTATTACACCAACAGATTGTGTTTTGCAGGTGGAAAAGAAGAAAATGAAAGCAAAGTATCGCTTTCGGGCTGCTGTTCGCATGGTTATCGCAAACATGGATTGGTTGGTGGAAGGCGATGGTGACGACGAAGATGTCGGTGATGGGGATTTGGCCAAGCTGAATCGTATCATGCTTCGTGGTAAAAAAGATAAAGACAAAAAAAGTATCCTCTCACTGGCTGTAAGTTTTTAATTGTCGTTGAACCCTGCAGTAGCTTGAACTCTTCCAAAGTATACTTATAATGATTATTACCACTATACTTATACTTATAACTTAAACTTTGTTTTCAGGAAAAATCTATTCTTCTGAAGGATGCGTCAGAGCGAACTGACGATGAGAAGAGAAGAATTTGTTTTGTCATCGGAGGTCTGAAGTGTTTTAGAATTTATCCTGAGGTTTGTATATTTAGTGTTTAATTTATTAACACCAGGAATACCTGGCCTACTAATTTCCCAAAAGTTAAAACACCTCTCTGATGCAAAAAAAAAAAAATCTAACCCAATGGTTACACTTGGTAAGTTTGAAACCAGCATCTCATAGGACTGTACTATAAGTTTTAAACATAAAAGAACGCAGTCTCTTTTTAATTCACCGAGGCAAGTTTGGAAATTATTACAAAGTAGAGGCATGATTCTGAACAATTGCGTCGAGCGTTAACGAGCCAAGTGATTCGTTCAGGACGTGCGAGCCCAGCTAGCTGCCTCCACCTACTTCATGTACTACCACGAGAAGAGGGAAGTAGTGCGGCAAGGGCATGCAGCCACCGGTCTCTACTTCATCCTCGAGGGCAGGGTGGACGTGGTGGTGGGCATCAAGGATCCCGTCACTGGGGAGGTGCACCAGAAGATGGTTGGCAATATGGAGGGTGGCGACATGTTTGGAGAGGTCTCTCTGCTGCATAACATCCCTAGAACGGCTACGATTTTTACCGCGAGTGAGTTTTATTAATATATAGCACCATACGTTAGAGAAACACTGTTGGTGAATTTCCTATGGCCAGGCCTAATTTCCTATTGCCAGGCATCTAAGCTGGTCATATTCTTAAAAATTGCGTCCCATATGGTACAATTTTGTGAATGATATTGAGATTGGAGGTTGGGAAAATCGTGAAAAATATTTAGAAAGGGTAACAGGAAAAAGAGCATGTGTTCTAAAGAAAGAAGAAAATACCGATTGGTGCGAGTTGGTTGAGAGAAAATGGACAAGAGGCAAAGTACGTGCGTGACGCTGATGTTTAAACGCACTAGCAATTAGCACTTCAGTTTTCCTCGGGTTTGCCTCGATTTGAGATGACAACAGGTGGCTGATCGAACTGCGCAAGTCTTCTAAAAGCACCGCGGCGACATTGGAAATAGACTCGACGAGAAACTTGAAAATATCCACTCATATTCATATTGATCAAACAGTTCTTATTTCTAGCCCGTGTTCTAGCCATGTCGTTGTTGTCAACTGGGCGAAATGGAAGTAGACTATGTCCCTCAGGCCACGGAAGAAAACCGTACGCGATTGTGTTATTGCAACCTAGAACTATTAAAATGTACCGATGTTGTCACTGGTAATAAATGTGCAACTTATACTGATTGCAGCAAACTGCAACCTTCTGTGCTTGCGGAAGGCCGACTTCGACACCGTACTCAAATCCTCGCTGGTGAAACAATGGGACGAGTGCAAGTTGGCCATGCAGGCCTTTCCGTACTTCGAGGGGTGGACTGATGTCAGCATTCGGGAGTGTTGCATTCTGTCAAAGATGAGGACATTCGCTCCCCATGAGACAGTCTTCGGTAACTGAGGGGTTCAGAGTAAATAGTGTGCACCCTTGTTATGCAGTGCAGGCTTCTTGCCGATCAATCGGGGTTTTACCCTACCGGAGGACTTGCATCACTTGCACCGAAACGAAATGCAATCCTCGAATGATGCAAATTGGAATTGGACTAAAATGTGTCAGTGTTAAATGGATTTAACACAATTCTGTAGTTTTTTTGCAGTCTTACGCATAAATATAGATACACATGCAAGATTTTTGTTTTTCTGGTAATCGAAGGCAGGAGCTTTAACCAGTAAGCAATGGACGATATAGATGGAATGCAAGGTATGAAAGTACTTAACATGGTCGTGGTAAATTTTAGGTGCTGGAGCAGGACAAACAAGTTTCGTGCACTTTGTGCTCTCCGGGGAACTGCGCGTGATGGAGGTGCTCAAACTCGCGGTGAGGAGAGACAGAGGCACGGTGAAGTACCGACAATTCGACGATGTCAAGACGCTGCGCCCAAACGAAACTCTTGAGACTTACTTTATGCAAGTTTGCTTGCTCAGAGGAGGCGCTTGTTTTGGACTAGGTAAATTTTGGCCATCATTTGGAGTGGTAATAGCTCGTTAGGTTCTAAGTTGTGAACTGTTGTAAAAATGCACGCTTACCTACTGGTAGCAATGGTAATCCGTGTTTCTTGCTTTGTGCGATGACGAAGAAATAATTTTACCATCCATTAGGGAACGAAAAGTTCCAGGTTCACCAACACATTCCAATAATCTCCAATCCAAACTCCAAACGATGGAGAGATGGCTCATTTCGTCAGCACATTCAATCAATCGACTCTGCATTTTGTCAAAGTCAGAGAAGTTGGATGTAATGTGCATTTTGTACGCACAGTTAATCCATTGACTCTGTATCTTGTATCTACATGATGGCCGATGAAAACAATGCTATTTTGAATATTGCAAACAGAAAAATTTTGTGAATTTACGAAGAACGAGATAAATTGTTTTCAACACTGTATTTGTTTCAAAACGGAATATTTGGTGACAGAAATGTACGAACAAAAAAATTAATGGAACTACTTAAATTAAACTCAAAATCTTTTGGTTTAGAAGTGAAAATCCTACCTTTTCAGGTTCAAATATTAAACGGCGATTTGGGTAGAGAGAAAAAAGTGACCCTCCTTAAAAAGATAATTTAATTTTCACCAAATTCTTTTGAAATACTTGAAAATGTCGGCTTAACTTTGTTGAAATCGGCCGTAACTGACGTTCAATGTTTCAACATGGGAGGGAATTGCTCAAAATGACCAATTTGATTAAATTCTTATGGTAACTAGTCATCACGACAGAGACAGAGACACTCTAGAAAAATGGCCATGAAGTGTATTCATTAGTATAATAAATGGTTGCTCAATCGGGGATTAAACGAAGATTTCTGAACCTTTGCTTTGTTCCCAAGTCCCGGCCCCAAACCGCCCAATCGCAAAATAAGATGTTTCTAAAAATATTCACTTCTGATTCAAATAATATGTTTCTTCTTGAATGCAAATTACTTTAATAAACAAACTCCTGCTTTCAGGTGAGAAACTTTATGGGCGATCGATCATAGCGAATGTGACCACAAAGTGCCTTCTCTGTCCTCGTTACTGGATACTGCAGAAAAACAAAGCCAACATCTGGCAACGAATAATCACATTCATGAACGGACATGTACCATCGACCGAAGAACTTTTCCAAAACTTTTTGGAGCAGCGCAAGTGGCTGCAATACAGGCGAACTTTGGTCCACGATATTATTTCTAAAGGTCCTCGAAAGACAAAGACTAGCTACCATGATGTGCCCTACTCTCTGCGAATGAAGGAGCACATACAGCACGATCGGTAAGGACACTATAGCACTCATATCTAAAGTACCTCGTATTGTTATTATCGTTTTTATACTCATGTCTACTTTTCTTTACCTTAGCACTCGTTTTGAAAACCTAAAAATGACCAATGTGTTCTTAACTTCGTACTTTGTTACCTCTCACAGTTCTTGTTTCTTATTACATGGTGGGGTGAAGTGCCAGAATGAGTCGCTTAATGAATGTAATTGTTTCAGGCCTGGCTGGCTGATCAAAGAAGGTCATCCACTTTTGAAACCACCCCCAGTCTACGACTCGGAATCAGCTGAAAATGTTGCTTCATTCATGGTATAGGAAAGACGTATGGCATAAAAAAGATTTTAAACACAATTATATACTTGTATTATATAAATCCTTCTCGCTGAATATGTAACTAAAAGCAATTTAGTGTATTTACTAACAAAAAATGCAGTTTCTTATAAAACCTTACAAGAATAAATATTAAATAACAAATTATTGCGCTGCGGTCGTGCTCGCTTTGAAGCAATAAATAGCAAGTCTATTATTCATTATTTTATAGTTTATCTATTAGTTACTTATCTCTAAAAACCTCAGCTATAAAAAAATGTCAAAC
Organism: Protonemura montana; assembly: GCA_947568835.1. Lineage (NCBI taxonomy): Eukaryota > Metazoa > Arthropoda > Insecta > Plecoptera > Nemouridae > Protonemura > Protonemura montana. Next base: position 19,086,715 of record OX387606.1, on the reverse strand, counting down.
AATTCATGTGCAAGGCACCGATGAAATTGCATGTATATAATGCAATTCTCGCACAATTGAACTTATATGGTTTATTCTTTGAGCGTGGTTAAAAACAAATGCACACACGGCGGCGAGTTTCAAAGCGTCACTCGTCTAGGTCACGCACCTTATGAACTAAATAAAGTCTAAACTATTTCAAACAAAACTTCTAAAATGCGAACAACCATATTTGAGCACAAGACTCGACCGATATAATGTCTGATAGGCCTTTATTGGTGCAACTATGCACCTTTCTTGAAGTGCGAAACACCGTTCGTTTTTCCGTAATATGCGTCTCTGCCCTGAGGAAAAGAAAGGCAGAGTTGTAACATGGGTTAAATGAGGCAATCTAGGATAAGATCGTGCATTTTTGTATACCTTCTTTATATAGGCTTTGGCGTAAAATTTCCCAAAGAGCACGATGAATGAAATCATGTAGATCACCAATGAGTACTGCATCCACATTGGAAAATCACATCCGTTTTTGATCCCGTTGATGCCCAGGAGCATTGCGGTGGAAAATTGGATCTGCGAAGAAAATTAATTAAGAAACTGACGAATTTTCCTCGAAACCATTTTCCAGGTTCCCCAAGTTTTAGAGTATATTGCCTCTCATTATTTTGCAAGTCACGGTCATTATCTTCTGATCCTGACCTAACGGTTTGGCTAGTTGGAAACACCGGTTCTCGTTTGATCACCGAAGTTAAACAACACTGTGCTGAGTCAGGTAATACACATGACCAGTTCTGTTCGAGGGAGAGGTTGGAGGGATGAAAGTTAGTACAGCAACTTCATTCGCCTGTATCAACCTCACGACGGCATGTGTTTGTGGAGGAATCCTGCTGTTCGAGTTCAACCGTCCTTCGGAAGGGACGTTAAGCTGGTGGTTCCCTTGGTGCTATTTGACAGGAGTAGGCTACGTGCCGGCACTGGGTTTAGGTTCATCATCATCCTCATCATCATCCACTCATTCACCGACGCCATTAGACCAGTGCCGCATGGCCAGATGTCAAAACAGTGCGTCGTTAAACACCACACATCAATCAATCTAGTTCCTAAATGTGAATCATCACTTCCAAGCTCAAGACTAATTTTTGACATTAGTACTACTGCAACCAAATTAATTGACACGGCGATAATTAAACATAGGCGTTTGTTTATCATTTGTCAAAAACCCATTTTTTTTTCTAATTTTAGTAATTACAAAAAAAATAAATTGAATCAGACAAATTAATTGATACTATGCAGAGGTTCTTACCAACTGAAGGATTGTGAGATATTTTTTCCACCACAAAAATTTGGCAACATTTGGCCCAAGCGCAGATAGGCCATAATACGAGTACATCAACACGTGAATGCACGAATTGGCCATCGCGGGTAGGAATGCTGGAAAAAGAAAACGGATTGGTTAGCTCACTGGGTTTGCATACGTTTCAATCGTAGGCGATTTTGATCGATCAAGACATTTGTCTGGTATTTAGAATACAAAATGAGAGAGATATAAGTAATTTAGTTACTTGATCCACTGGGAACCCATTTAATGCCAATCCACCAGAGCGAGAACATGGTCGCATGATGGTACACGTGTAGAAATGTGAGCTGGCTATCTTTCTTGCGCAAAATAAAGAAGAAAGTGTCGCAAAACTCAAGCAGCTTCGAAAAGTAGTACCACCACACGGCGTTTACTATCTGCAAAAGATAATTATGGAGATTCTCATTATGTCATAGAATTTCCCTATTAACCAGCTGCCATTTTTGGGATCGAAACAATTAATTTATTCAAAATTGTATTGCGAATTGGTTATCAATGTTTCCCTAACCTTTTAGTCTAAACTTCAATTACCAATATAAATAGTGAATTACCCGCAGCTCTTGAGGATGTTGACGTCTAGTAATTGGTTGGCATGTATAGCTGTACTTTAGCTCAGTTGAAGCCATCAGGAGCTGAAAATAATAATAATAATAATAATAATAATAATATCTTTATTTGTCCTGAATTGATCATTTTACATGATATTGGATACGTCTGTGTCGTTAAGATATTCTGTCACATTATAAAAACACTTTCTGAGTAAGTATTGTTTTAACATATTTTTAAAATTTACATTTCTTTGAGTTTTTATACTAGTTGGCAGTTTGTTAAATAGGATAGAGCCTGCCCTTATGGGACATTTGTCAGAAAGTTTTAATTTCCTTCTTTCTACGTGAATATTGTTTAAAATTCTAGTGTTATGGTCATGGACCTTGTTGTTATTAATGACTAGGTGATTATTTTCTATTACAAACATTATAGTGGTAAAAATGTATAAACAAGGCAGCGTCAGAATGTTAAAATCTCTGAACAATGTTTTGCAAGAGTCCTTATAAAATACGTCCCCAAATGGGTCTTTACTTGCACCACCAAGAATTCTAAGTGCTCGCTTTTGCAATTGAAATAATCTCTTACTATGCGTTGAGTTACCCCAAAGTGCAACTCCATAGCTAATATAAGCATGTACATAAGCAAAGTAAATCATTTTTGCTGTCGCTGTATTACAAACATTCATAATTCGTTTCATGAGGTAGCACCCTGACGACACCTTTATACATATTTTAGAGATATGGTTTTCCCAGTTCAGCTGATTGTCTAAGAAGAGCCCTAAAAATTTCACGTCATTATGTTCTTTAATACTACTACCTTCCAACAATATAAGGGGGCTAGATTCTAATATTACATTCTTAGTCGAGAATTGCATGTATACAGTTTTCTGTTTGTTTATAAAGAGATCATTTTTTTCGCACCATTTTTCCAAATTCTTTACTTCATTTCTACTTGTAGCGGCAATGTCTTCTGTTCTTCCTTTGATGTAGTGTGTTGTGTCATCAGCGTATAAAGTGAAGGATCCTGTCTGTACGCATTCTGAAATATCATTTGTATAAAGGATGAAAAGTAGCGGCGATATTGTCGCTCCTTGCGGGACCCCTACGTTAGTTATGGCTTCTTTTGATTTGCTGGTGCCACAATCGTTTTTAATTTTCACTATTTGTTTACGATCTTTAATAAATGACTCAATCCATTTATTGGCCATTCCTGTTATACCCAATTGTTTTAACTTGTACAGAAGAGTTGCGTGATTAACCGTGTCGAAAGCTCTTGAAAAGTCATAAAAAATGCCAATATTTTTTTCTTTGTTTTCCAGTGCGTACAATATTTTGCTTACAAAGCTTGCAATCGCGGTAACAGTTGATTTGCCTTTCACAAAGCCATGTTGCGAGTTGTTTAATACCTTATATTTACTGACAAAACTAACTAATCTGTTACACATTGCTGCCTCAAATATTTTGGAGAATACCGACAGAAGGGCCACAGGCCTGTAGTTACTAATACACTTTTTATCTCCGTTCTTAAAGCATGGTTTTATTATTGCTGTCTTTAACATTTCCGGGAACTTCCCTTCCTCGAATGACCTGTTTATCATAAAAATAATGGGTCCAGCTAAGAATGTAATTACAGGTTTTAAGATGCATGCGGGGACTTCATCATATCCTGCGGAGAACTTGCGAAGCGCTTTATCACAAATTTCGTACAATTCTCTACTTGATATTGGATACAGAAATATATTCCTTGCCATTTTATTAGATGGATGGATTTGCACATCTTCATCATGTGCTTTGAGGGTGCTCCTAGTACTTAATAGCTCCGTTACAACATTAGTGAAATAATCGTTGAAAAGATCAGCTATCTCTTCTTGTGAGTGAATTTGTTGCCCATTGTGTTCAATCTCGATGTTAGAGTCTTTTTTTTTGTTTTGATATTTATTTTCGTTTATTATCTGCCACGCTGCCTTCGATTTATTTAATGCCTTTTTTATCTTGCTTTCGTTAAGGGATCTTTTTGCCTGTTTGATGGCGTTCCTGTAAATTCTCTTTTCCTTCAGATATTTAAAGTTTCCCTCTAGACTGGTCGTGCTAGCTTGTTGTTGCCGCCACAGATTTTCGGACATCAATTTTAGTTCATTCGTGTACCACTCATTGCCTTTTTTCTTTCCTGTCTGCTTGATTTTTTTTGACTTGAGGGGGAATGAGTCGTTGAATATCTTGCCGAAGATAGTCATGAATTTTGAGAAAATGTCATTAACATCTATTAGCTCATATATTACATCCCAGTTTGTCTCCATAATTGCAACGGTGAATGCTTCTTTTTGTTTATTGCCGAATGACCTTTCATATCGGTTTGTTATGTTTTCATTGTTTTGATTTGATGTGGTTATGAAGGGCATTGACACTAATTGTCCCAAGTGATCCGATAGACCTACGTCAATGTTTCCATCAAATTTGATCCCCTCGTTATTAGTTAGCACAATGTCGATGCATGTGGGCGCATGCATGTTGTTGTGTGAGGCTAATCTTGTGTTGCCGGAGTTTAATATTTTTACGTTGTGTATGAGCCCTGCTGCTTCTAGCGTTTTTCTCAGTTTATTATCATTAATGTTATAATTAAAATCCCCAACAATTAGCGCTTTTTTTCCTTTTCTGCAAGCAAGTGATACGATTCTGTCTAGATTTTCTAAAAATGTGTCATTTGTAGTTTCCCCTGGTGGTCTATATATGACAACGATTACTACTTTTATTGGAGATGTAAGCTCAATGGCGCAGACCTCTATTTCTCTACTAATTGACAGATTGTCAATGTCATTTCTATTCTTAAATTTTAACAATGATCCCGATTTTATGTATATACATACTCCCCCACCTTTCGTTTTATTTCTTACAAAATAGGCTCCTAAGTCGTAGTTTTGTATCACTGAAGTTGCAATTTGCGCTTCTTTCAGCCAGTGCTCTGAAAAACACATTATATCTAGTTTACTCCTTGATTCCCTTAAGAACACTTCTAATTGATCAATCTTGTTGTATAAACTTCTGACATTTAGATGCATAAGGCGTACTTCTTTGTTCAATTCCGTTTCAGTCTTCTGTTCTTCAGTCTTATACGTTTCAGTCTTCTGTTCTTCAGTCTTATATGTTTCAGTCTTCTGTTCACTAGTCTTGTATGTTTTAGTCTTCTGTTCTTCAGTCTTATATGTTTCAGTCTTCTGTTCACTAGTCTTGTATGTTTTAGTCTTCTGTTCTTCAGTCTTATATGTTTCAGTCTTCTGTTCACTAGTCTTGTATGTTTTAGTCTTCTGTTCATCAGTCTTATATGTTTTAGTCTTCTGTTCTCCAGTCTTGTGCTCTATGAGTGGGTGAGACATATGGATGGAGACTTCTTTTTTTCTATACATTTGCCGATCATGAGATTTCAACCAATGTTCACTAAAGCACAATATATCGAAATGGTCTCCATGAATTGCAGCTTCAATTTCTAGGCATTTGGTGTTTTTCAATGATTGAATGTTTTGGTGTAATATTTTAACAACGTTTTCTTTTATCACATTCTCATTTCTGCCCCCCTCTTTGCCTAGTTTTTCATTGTTACTTGATTGTATGTGACAAGTACTTTCTGGATGAGACATCTTGGAGGACAAACCAGTTTTAATCGGGTTTATTGACTTTTCATTGTTTTTAGCCACCGGTCTAAAAAAGTAAGCTTATCGGTACCCTCCACTGATTGTGTACATGTTTTTCGAACATCTATTTTTGTGACCTGTATGCTAAGAGTACTTGACTTAGATTGCTTGGGTAGCAACCATTTTTCCAGGGAGTTTAACAGATGAAGCGGCCTAGTGAGAATAGTTATCGGCAAGAAGTGGATAATTGAACTGCAAAGTACTTTTTTACCTTGTTCATTTAAGTGAAATCCGTCAGTTTCAAGATGTTCTTTAGTTATTTTCTTGTCAAGAAAGTTGACTCTTATGTTCCTTGCACATTTAGTCTTTGAATCATTTATTGCATTATGAATACCTATGTTTGCCTCTCTAATAATTTTATTCAAGTTTCTCTCACCAGATAGATGTGTAGCCCGTCTTGGGATTGAGTTGATAATTAGTTTGCATTTTAGGCTGATAGGAAGCAATCTTTTTATATTTTGAATATATGAAGTCCATGTCTTACCCTATAGGTTTTTAAAGCTATGACAACTCAAACTAGAAGTTAAAAAGTTGTATTGGTATCTTACCTCGTAAGCAATGTAAAAGTTAAGTACAGCCATTGCTAGGTTGTAAGAAACAAGGGCCCGTGTGAGCTTGAACGGTTTTCGGTCCCTCATGATCCGTGGCCCTAGGCCTACGATGGTCAAGTAAATGGCTGTGTAGACAAGTGTAGGGGTGGGCGAGTCCACCAGGAGCCATCCCTTGGTTCTGTTATCTGAAGATGAGAAGTTAATATTTCACATGATATGAGTTTTTTTTTTTATATATTGAATAAATAAACAAATGTACATATTGAAACCCTCGAAATGTTGGGAAGAAATATTTTAGAGAAGCACGTTGTTGTTATGGGCAGATCCCAGTTTAAAGGTTGTTTATTGTTTATGATCTGAGGTTGGCTAAATGCACTTTTTGAATTTCTCCGAGACTCGGACCTGTGTATGCTACTTTCCTCAAGATTTTATAAAGATACAGTACAACTACAAGGGTTTCGCGAACTCAATTTCAGCTGCGAATTATAGATAAGCATGATTATTTCGTCTTAATTGACTTGTTTGCCTTTTTTCTCTGGAGGAAGGATGGGGATGTTAGCCATACCGAACTCGGTACTTTCGGTTCACCAACAACCAATTCAATTTCGTTCTGTAACATTTTGCAGTGGAAACAATTTTTGCAACTTTTAACTGTATAGTGTTTGCAATTTTCTTTATAAAAAATGTAACGAATAATTTTCATAAATCTTGTGATTGCTAAATAAACTTGAGGATCGATTTTGCTCGAAATCCCATGGTGTCTACGTTGAGAACAGGGAAAGGTAACATGAAGATTGAATTCATATCGGCCCAGCCGCTAGGTCAGTAGAGAGCAAACGAGCACACATAAAACAAGTACAAATAATGTTTGCTTTTGTTTGATACTCACTTCAGAATGTAAATTGTATGCTTAACATACCTACATATGGGTACATAGATCAATATCGACTTAATGACTAGATAATTGACAGGTTGTGAATTATTGTCGTTAAACTCTTACCTGCCAACGATAACGTCCACAAATAATAACCGTATGCCTCAGTCATTAGCGACTGCGTCGCATTAAAAATTGCAGACATATTTTCAAGTCTTCAATAACGCAGCACCGAATTTTATATTTATATAGTGTAACTACACACCTAAAACAAAAGCAAAAATGACATGTATTTTCAGTTAACAAGTTTTAAAAATTAAATGATAAATATCCATGGTTTTGATGTTGGCATGGTATTGATGTTGATTGAAGCTTACAGAAATTTCTCAGAGATGGACCATCTAAATTGTAAAAATCAAATCTCTATTCTCACTATCTTCTACTCTTGCACTGTGAACTGCTAGCCTGCCACACACATTATGACCGGCACCCACCGAACATTTGGACAGTGGAACACCTTTTGTCTCCTCTCACCCCACTACGACGCGTCTGCAAGCCCATACTCATTGTGTACGATTATTGTTATTTTTCGATATACCGTAATGTGTTACACAGCAGAATTTAGCGTGCATAGCAAGTGCCATTCAACACATGACAGCATTATTGTGCTAGGTTGGTACCTACTTTTTCAATGTTGACTTTCACATTTGTCACATTTTTTATAGACTCATCAGAATTTTAAATAAAATAATTGTAGAAGACTGTAAGACTTTGGTAGTGTTTAGAAAGTACTGCTATGAGGAATTGCACATTTTCTCCCCTGAAGGAGCATGAATTCTTGTGGTTTTTGTTGCTGGATCTGCTCGATATTGACATTGCCATTAGAGCTTTACCATCAAACCCACGTTTGCAGTCCGCAAATATAATTGAATCGACTTCTATGTTTACTGCGTTTGGATATACAATAGAAAATGCACCGTATATTTTCTACAAATACTGTAAACAAATACCTACCTCATGTATTGTTACGAAAACTGTCTTCGTAAAATCAGAAGCATTCTCCCGGTCGATTGCCAAATTATAGTTTATCTTGCTGACAACTATTTCATTGCACAAGTACACTAAAACAAGGGCAAAAAGGGGGGGGAATACACACATTAGAATCACAGAGAGAATTACATTCTTTACAGGAGTTGATTACTATGGTTACAGTTGGCCTAAAAGGCTATGTATTATTTAGTGGAATTGAGGATACGCTTCTGGAAAGGCGGTTCACTGTCTGGATCGGGCTGTCGAACCCCCGACCATGGTGGCGCGCCCACGCTTTGGCATATGATGAATCAATATTTTGACTGGCGGTGCGCTTGTGCGAAAGTCACGCACGGCAAAATCTAGTACTAGTTGCAATTGAAGATCAGTTGTAGCACGCACACAGAGCCAGATTTTAAACATGTGCTTTCCCTATTCGGTTTGGTCAACATGGGATATAAGGGTTTAATTAAAGACAAAATAGAGTATGTAAAATTGCTCATTGCGAGAGGTGGTCAAAAAGGATGATTTGGTGTTTGATATAATTTTGGTGTCTGCGGAGTTTTTGATAGCAAATTTACAGTCCGGTCATGGAGTAGTTATTTACATGCAATTTTTTGGCTAAACTGAAGGTAGAAGGACTTTTAATAATTGTACCCTGATAGGTCACCCAAGTTCACGAATTTTTGTTTTGTTTAGTTATAAAACCCAAAGTTGGAATGGCGTATCAAAGGTAGAAAACATTGAATGACATTTACATAATAAATTTGCGTAGGTAACATATCATGCTACACGTCTCATTAATAATGATGATTCTCCTTACTCGTCCATGACAATTGATGCATTTCTTCCAGACTTTAGCAATCCTGACATTTCAAACGTACCTTTAAATCTTTAAAGATATTCTTTGATGATTGTCAACGGACAACATGTCGATCTGTGAGCGGACTTAAAATAAAATCTTAAAAATATATCAAATCTGACTAGGAAGTGAATAAATAAAAAACAATTCTCCTACTGGAAGACATATAAAAGAAATTTCTAGATGTCACTCGTTTCTCACTGCCAAGGAGGCTGGAACCTTGTTTTTTTTGTTTTGCTGCAAAACAGACGAACGAGGTTTAAGCCTACTTGCTCACTGTCTTGTCTTTCAAGTTTCAATAAGCAGTAAAAATCTGATAAATTGCATATTTCAACTCTTTCAAAGTTTTCTCCTATACATTTTTGAACTCATTGCCAACGTGCCATGCTAAATATTCTTTAAAATGTTACTCATTGAACGCAAGAATGTCGTTACGTCTTCTCAGTAATTTGTTAGCACTCCTTTAACTTCAAATCGTGAGCATTGTTTGATTTTTATTTCAAGTTTTTATTTCTCGTTTCCCTGTCGAGGTACCGTTGGTTTTTGTGATTTGCGACGATGGGAGGAAGTCCTTGTGCTCTTTTGAGCTTAAGTGCACGTGGGTGTTTTATCATCTATCTACCTTAAAACCATTATTATTATTCTCAATGCAGCTTGCTCATATTTACCTAATTATGTGCATTATGTGGCATCAAAAGATCTGCGTGTCGGGCATACCGACTTTCGGGTAATTTTATGCATTTGTGCAGGTAATTTTGGCAATCTCTCGGGACCTTCGATGTTCCCGAATGTCAACATCCCCCTGCTTATAGTACAATCAAGTACCATAATACCGCTGCAGCAAGGTAATTATTGGTATAAAACAAGAATAACAAACAGTGTTAGGTATATCTTCGGTGTGACAAGGCGAGTGTTTCATCTGAACCCTTAAATAGGAATTAAAGTTTAAATAGTTTTTAGAAAATTTCGATTTCGTACTCCATAATGGTGAATACTTACAGATATGTGCGTACAGCAAGTTTCATTGCAGTCACCAATTAAAAGTCAATCAATTGTAACCGACCCATATTCACAGAGATGATTGTGTCTTGTAATTATATTTGCAAGTCATCGCTATTTCTTTCGGAACGCTACCAAGTCAAGACAACGTCAACGATTTTTATTCCACCGCATCTGTACACACGTTAACGTCTATGGCAAGTGTCATTGTGTTATTTTATAGGTTGCATATGTAGGGCCCTGAAGAGTTCATTATGCATCGTGATCTCATCAACGTTATTTATTTTACATTCAAGCACTTTGATTCAATCTGCCATTGTTGCGGTTTCCATTGTGTTAACGACTTGATTTTCTAACGGTTCACACAAATGCATATAACGAGTCTTTGCGAGAGTCGGGAAAAGTTAACCTGGTTAGAATTGTATTTGGGAGGTCCGGGTACGAAACACTCTATTGTCAGGAACATGTTCACTTTTTTCATTGAGTTTCAAAGGGACACACAATATTACTGCCATTGCTTGCTCTTTGCAATTACTGTCACGTATCTAGTGCTCGGGTGACACATAGCAATCGCTAACTCGCAATGTGCAATTGCCGGGAATTTGCGGACGTTAGCCCTGACAAACGAACTCTTGGAGAATATTTTGGCATTGCCTGAAAGCGTTCAAGTTTCAACCCATATTTTAGTTAGATGACAATCACAGCGCTCATAAAATATTGAAGCTCTAGAGTTCAAAACTTGGGAGTTTCAGTTAAGTTTAAAAACGAGGCATTAGGCACACTTGTGAAAACCCATCTCATGTTTCATTCTCGACTTATGGGTTAGTGGTTAATCTTGTGGTTCGAATTCAACTGATTCCCACTACTTAATGTTCTACAATGCTACAAGCGTCTACTTGACGTTCTACAATGCTACAATCGTCTACAATGCTGCAAGCATCTACAAGCTTACAAGCATACACCGGATGCCCAGCCTTCCTCCTAGGCTAGATTATGTTTATCCTCACACTATCATAAGCCGACGCCGCTGGAACAGCGCGTCGCTATAAGCACAACGCCAACGGGCACAAATCAATTTTCTCTCTAGTTGCATTTTTTATTTCCCTAACTTTAAATTGCCTCTCAAACGTTTTCCAGTAAATCATAATAATCCGCCGCCTATTGATTCTGACTTTGATCTATCAACGCTTTGGTTCTGGCGGTCTTTGGTTCTGGCCAAAGACGTTCTGGTAATCCTACAACTATAACCTAACCTGAAACTCTACTGTTCCAGTACAATCACATGCGTTTTGTTCAACCTAACTTTTGTATACATCTATGGTCTACCAATCAAAGTCAGTTATCTCTATACCTGCAATGCTTCGCTTAGTTCACAAGCTAGGTGTCTTCAAACATTTTCTGGGTGGAGCTGATAATTTCCAAGTGAATGCTGTTTATCTGTGCACAAGTCGAACTGCTCTGCAAAGGAGAAGAAGAAATGAAGCTAACCCAGGGCTGGATAAGAGATTGAACTTATTCAAAGAACACGATGATACAAATATTGTAGGTGATATAGCTGACAGCATTGATGGAGACAACTTGGAAGATGATTTTGTCAGTTTTAAAGAAAGAAACGTTCACGTAAAATATGACAGGTAAGTTGATACAATTTTCTATGATACAATATTACTTATACTATTATTTTGAATTACACTAACTTCCAAGCAAAGATATGTCACTTTTGCATGTCCCATGCTTTGGTCCCATGTCTATTTTTCACATGCACGGGGCTTTGCAAATTTGTTTTTGCATGCACACAATTGGGATCCAGACGACTTAGAAATAAAAGAATTCGTAAACACCTCAGCAACTTCCAGCTAAAATTAGAACGTAAATTTCCATATTTCTGCAGTTAGGTACAAGTATCCGCTGGATTTACTACCTTGGAATGGTTTAGCAAAATTAATTGGTAACTTGTATATCAAGGTGGGCGATTGTCTGAAATTTTCAATCATTAAGCCTCCATCACCCATTGAAACAAAAGTCAACTTTTAGCCGTCAGTTGACATCTCAATCGGTTCCGGTTTCATTCAGAAATAAGCAGCTGAATTTATACATCTAGTAAATCCAAATGCCAAATGACGTTTTTGCTGTGACTGAGCTATTGTGGTACTTAGCGTATGATACAAGTTCAGCGTGATTTTTCAGTCAGTTTCACAGTGGGTATTAGTTTTACGATGCAACCTTTGTGGCCTATTGGGTAGAAACAATTGAAATGCTACCTTGTAGCAGATACCAAATTAACCAAAAGGTTTTAAATGAAAGACAAATCTTAAAGAAATTAAGATTTTTATAATTTTATTGGGCTTATTCTAGTATCTTTATTTACAGGCAAACAGAACGAGAAAGAGACATATTAAAGCGTCATATTGTGAAACAGAAGTACTTCAAGACTGAAAAGCATCCAAATTTTCTAACGTGGGCCGAAAAGGAGCAGATTCGAAAGCTCCACAGTAGCGATGCGCTCGAATGGTCAACTGAAAAGCTGTCACAAAGTTTTCCAGCTCCTGAAACAGTGATCAAAAAAATTATTAAATCTCATTGGGCACAGGAAGACCTAAAAAAAATCCTAAGACATGATAAATCGGTACAAAGAAATTGGAAAGAGTTGGTTCGTGGCACGTTGGAGATAGATACTCAACTAAAAACACATTTAATGAAATTTGCAAAAAGAAACCAGGCAGGATTTTCACACACTTTTTTGAAAAATACAAACTATTGTGAAAATGTAGTATCTCTTGTAGAAAATGTCGAGGGGGAATTTTCTAAGTTGGTTAAATCATGCAGAGGTGAAACAGGTGTCCCAAAGCAACTAACTATATCAGCATTTTCTGGGCAACATGTGGATAAAACCAATAATGAGAGATCTGCAGGGAGCTACTCAAGAGATTCAGACACATTTTTATTAGATTTTAATCCTGGGGGAGTACAAAATACCACAAAGCTGGTTACATTGTCTCAGTATAAGCAGGCTTTTAGTCTTGATGGCATGGACATAGAAGAAAATTTTGAAAGCCCAAATGATAATATGTTGCAAGTCTCACATGAAAAGCATGAAAAGACATTGCAAATCCCAAATGAAAACTCGGACAAACGTCCGATCAATTTCAAACCTTCTAAAGAAAGTAAATTAGTTACTGGAGCAGAGAAAAGTTCAGTCTATCTGCAATACCCTGAACGGATTACGATTCCCAAAAACAAGTGGAAAGAAGGAGGAACATACAAATCAGGCGATTGTTATTATGACAATGATGGAGAGTTTTTGTACAGAGTGCCAGGTATGAAGTAGTCTGCAGGAGCGAACAATTGAAAATACATTACGTTGGTTTTGGCTTAACGTTCTACCTAGTACAAGGGTGGGCAACTATTACAAGTCGTCAGTCTGATAAAAAAACTCCGGGTGTTTGGGGAGAATTACGATATAATTATATTTTGTACTCCATTTTTTCATTGTAGTCTGTTTATAGAAAAGAGGTACAGAGGTAAATAAGTGAATGAGTGACGTGCCTCCAGAACAATCTATTTGTATATGTTGATCTTAATTCTTCTTGTTTAGGCCCTGCATTCTCTTTCAACCAAATGTCACATCTACTTTTGACAAACTTAGTTCTCAATTTTTGTATATATATTTACTTATGGCATTTTCGACTGGCCTGCGCCAGGGCGGGTTTGAAACTTGCTCGATGACATCATGCTCTCCTCTGAGGTTGCACCAGCTCCGAGCGAGGACACTCCTATCAAAAAATGTGATCTCTAGCTGTCAGTGCATTCATTTGTTTTCCAATTGCGCTGTCAAAATTCTCGGACTAAGAAAAGTGTACTGGTAGTGACCTAAGAGCAAGCAACTCTGCCAGAAAAAATTGCACTGGGGCAGTCACATACTCAGCTGAAAACGCCAATCTCCCCTGGTGCACACCAATGTTAATTTTCCGAAGGTTATGTGCGTAAAGGACATCAGCTGTGCAACTTTGAAGAGAAATTAACATTTTTGTACACCATATACATATACGTTATTTAGACCGCCGCCGTTTGTTGTTAAGAATTATGTCAAGTGGTTTTTTTTTATAAATTGTCAAATATATGACATTGCATAAGGAAATAACAATCTTTGGGATACATTTGTTGATGCATACTCGTTTTTTTTTCAAATACCGCCATTGAATTCATCACTGAACTTTATTTCACGAGTCGGTAGCACTAGGAAAGTGACACCAGTATGCGTAATTTTGCTACGTGACTGGTATTGCCAGTGTGACTCAGAGTTAGGAACTCATTCTAACCCCCTTCCATCCTACCCTTTTGTAACTTTTGTGCGCTCTGTTGTAATTTATGTGCGCGCGCACAGCTTAAAGGGAACACTGGTGCACACCTAAGACTCACTGGGGCAGCCAGTCGAAATGCCGTACAAAAAATTACCTAAGAACCTTCAAACTACCAACAACGACCCTGAAGGGCATTTGAAAAATTACAGCTTGTGTCTGAAAATCCCATCTAACACAATATCAAGGTGCATAAATGTTATTTACATGACAGATAATAATGACAGATAAAGTAATCTCACTCAATGTGTCACTTAATGACAGATAAAGATGATACAAACCTCAAATTATTCTATAGATCTTCCATTGTAGCCGGATTACGGCACACCTTCAGTAGCTTTATGAATGGCCGCTTTTCATAAAAGTCAAGATCGCTTATTGTTAAAAGAACATTTGTAAGCATTCTCGTTGTGTTTGTCTTGTGTAATTTTGAATATATTTGTTTCATTCTGAAAATAAAATAATAAATTGTAAATTATGGTATTCTAGCTAAAAAAAACCTTCATAGAATTTACTTTATTACAAACCAAAGTCCCTTGACTTATTGCCCTTCTAGAACTGCAAAAGAGTGGACACTCGCCAAATGTTCGGTGTCCACTCTTTTGTGGTAATTCACTTTTTTTCGTAATTCCCATGACAGGATTATTTTTCAATGAGGCATTACAGTATTTTTTTTCACGTAAGTAATGGTATAAAAGATGAAGTAACTTTTAAAGTGAGCTTTTCCACTCAGAAATAGAGAAAAACTGGCTTTGTAATTTAGTCAAATTTGTTAACTGCAGCCATATTCTATAACTTTTGTGAGTCATAAACTTTGTGATGTGGAGCGATCTTTGTGGTGCTTTGATGTCAGCCTGAACTTGAAAAATCAACAAGACTGACCGAAATCTGTTTTTGTCCCCTTGCCATTCGTACATCGACTGTGTTCAGACGCTAATACTAAAGCCGTTGGCACAAGACACCGTCACCCGCTTCAAACTACTTTTTTATTTTACGATTGAAAATAAGATTTTTCGATGCTGTGCGACGTCATATTGTTTCAATTGATACTGTATCATGTCACCATTGACATAAGTTATACAGGCCTTCTGGAAAACGAGACAATGCACTATATTTTGTCCGTCTCAATTCGCTGGCCACTCGAAGAAACTTACTTTTTTCCGAAAATTCTGGGGCAATCTTACCCTCCTATAGGTAATGAATGCTCCTGAATGGCAGGGTATATTAAAATTAAATCAATAAGATTTTTAGAGCAACATCCACAGAATGCCAAGCACTGTTCATGATGATTAAATTTTCTTTAAGTTGTAAAAAATGTGTTCTATGTAAAATCACAAGATCATCACGAACAGTAGCACCATGCAACAAGTCAAGGCAATAACTAAGTATTGGAAAACTGTTTTATCCATCTACTAGATAGTTAGGCTTACAATGCAATTTTGGCATCTTTGTCGATATTGCTTTTTTGTTCCAATTCAACTCTCTGGGTATCAAGTTCTTCAGAAAATTTATGTTTCTCAATCAACAGCTTTTGATTGATTTTCAATTCCCGCAAGGTTAGTGTTTGATGTGTTTCCGTCAGCTCTTGAAGCTGCTGAACGGAGTCCCCAAGTAAGTGAGTAAGCTTTAGAATTTTGTCAAAATTCTCAGCAGATCTTGTTCCTCTTAACTCTTTTTGAAATATGCTGATAGCTTCTGTGCTCAATTTAAAAGCCCATGCTTCAGAGGCAGCTTTGGTTGGTAGCCTAGCAAGGGTTTCCATCTCTACAAGATTATTATATTGCTCAAAACTGGTAACTGTTGATGTTGAATCATCTTGGTTGTCTGTTAATACACGTTCCAAACCCAACGCACATAGAGTTTGCAGTACTAAGTCTTTTGATCTAGCTATATTGATTTCAGTTTCCAATTCAAAGTGTTTCAATAAAAGCTGAGCGTTTTTATCTGTTGTGTAAGCATCTTTTGCTGAAATTGCCTCTAGTTTAAAAGATCTGATCACAACTCCAAGGTTCTCAAATTGTTTTTCCATTGTCAAAATGAAATGTAGGCAAGATACAACCTTTGATTAAAACGCCCGTTCCGACCACAAATCTTATTAACAAAGTACTTGCGTGTTGGGCGCCAAATTAAATGTCAACGTCAACTGCCAAGTTTTTCGTCAGCTACAGGCGGCTGTGGTCAGCTGCTGGAAGTGCCTTTTCAAAATGGCGTTCACGTTGTGGAATCTTTTTGAAGCGACACTTTTATGTTTAAATGCAGTATGCATTCTGCACGAAGAAAGATTTCTTGCTAAAGGTGAGACTGGTTTGTATAGTTGGCTAATTTATTAAGTCGTCAACTATCTTAAATCATTATTATGTACGCAATGTTCTTTATCTATGTCCTTTATGCATGCTTAACCTTAAATTCAAAAGTCATAAATTAGTTAAAGATAAGTTCCATTAGATACTACAAAGTCCTGAACAAAACGCCTTTATTAAATTTTCAGGCCGAGTTCATGCCCATTTTTGGGCGTTTCAGGGGGTTTATTTCAAAATAAAGGAGCATTTTCCAGACCTTAAAAATCCCACCTTCATCATTCAGTCAAAGTTCAATCAGAGGTTCAATGCTAGCTGCCAAAATACAGTTAATTGTAAAAATTCAGGAAGTTGTAGTTAATTATTATTGTTGATAGCATAACATGGAATTCTCCAAACTTGCTCCAAGAAGTATAAAGTAAGTGCCAGAAGAATTGGGGTTCTGCCTACCAGGACCCCAATTCTTTGGTAGGATGGTTTTGTTTGTACAACAATATTCGGACTCTTGTGGAGATTGTAGGTACTCAAAAAAGTCAAAAATATTACTGAAATAGACACCTACCTACCTACTCTATGGATAACGTAACCATATTCCAAATGAAATTCCTAATACTATCAAATCAAAGGTCTGATAGAAAATTCAATCCTTAAGGAATCAAGGCATTTAGAACAAAAATTGCATCTAGAAAAAGTTGTGTTTTTTTTTGTTTCCTTCATTCATTGAACCTAACTATGCTCCATTTGTGTGTGTGTGTTTGTGTGCTATCTTTCAAGTCATTTACTCCCAGTTATTATTTTTAATAGTTGGATGGGGCGTTAACCACAATGTTCAAGGATTTGGTGAACCACCAACTGTCAAGAACCAAATATTGAACCTTGTAAGGTCAATACGAACAGTGACAAGATGTGAGTACCAACTTGCTTGGACCTTCTCTTCCAGTATCTTGACATAATTCTGCTTCCCGATCCCTGGACAGCATACCTATTGATCTTGATGAAATTAGCATGCAAAGCCTTTTAGGATTTAAGTTTGTCTTTGGTCAACTGCTCCTAGTCAATGTAGGTTATATACTATGTAAGATCTGGTAGATAGGAATTAGGTTGGTTATATTATCAATTTATTTTTACTTGAGAGAAAACAAACCAAGTATCGATCAAATGTCAGGGATTGACTACTTTGACTACGAGTAATTCTGGCACAACAATGAAGTAACAAAACCTTCAAATGCAACTTGAGGTGCATTTCAATATATTCCAGATCTTCTAACACATTGACAGTTTAAAAGTATTACTGAATCTGTTCTGTAACCACAGCAATTTGATAAACTTGGCATTCCAAAACCTACCGATGAGAGAAAAGGGTCTACTAGGAGTTGCCAAGTGAGATATTACTGGTTTCCTACTCCGAGCCAAAAAATTAGGAAGTCTTAGAAAGCAACTCAGGTTTAGGTTTCAACGGATTTACTTAGGTCATTGGTTTCATCCCCAAGACAAGTTTTCATCTAGTCCTGTACATGTTCTGAAGACCCTTTGAAAAAACTCTTCATCATAAAATTATTAGCAAGCTAGTTTGAGAGTAGGAGCTTAGAGCATTCAAGCTAATTCACAAACAAGGATAATAAGAAAACCTTGCACATGAAACTGTCTGTTCGACTGAGAATGCTTTTCAATCCTTAAAGTCTCTAAAAGGGGCATTTACCATTCAAAAATAATTTTTAACGTAGATTTGTAACTGCAGTATTAATTGAAATTGACCTTATTAAAAGAATTTTCTGAAAAAAAGGATTTGCAATTAATTATCTACGATTTCTGACTTTTCGCGCGGCGCGATCTGTGAGCTGAGTACGATTCTCTTGTAGAGTACTGTCTTTCCCTGCGGCCGCTCTGTTGGCCAAAGTCACCAAAAGTCTATCCTCTCCCTATCGATTCTCCCTTCCGAGCGCTGTCACTGCCCGAAAATATGCAACATGCTAATTACATACCTGCGGTAATTCGCTTACCGTGGCTAAACGAATAATCGTATCATAAAGCTAAATTATTTCAACACAGAGGAAGAATGGAGAACTATGCTCAAATTATTTGAATTTTATCTGATCAGAGGTTTGTCTAGGTACTAGGGGTCGAAAAAGTACTTTGGGTTATTTCTTAAAGGAGTTTGTTTTCTAAGCACCCAAGCCGAAAAACGCGGACTTTGGCAATTTCTCCACGGACGGCCGTGGAGACAGGAGTTTTTTTTTTATAGTCCAAATGCCATTATGAAATCTTCCAAATCTATGGTAAAAATTAATTTTGAAGGGTAACTGTCTCTTTAAAGTCTTAGGCTTCTTGGCGTTTGCCGAAGTTTCGTCAAAGTTACATCTGATCTTGAAAGTCCTGAATACGTCTACAACATTGGTAAACCCTAATTCCTTTTTAAGACCATAAAGTATTCTCAAAAGGTCACAATCGGTCCACGTACGTTAAACAGCGGCACCGAATTACTTTCCCTTACCAATATAACAAACTGTTACCAATTATACCATGGGTCTTGGTTAAATGGTAGTGACCAATTTTTAAATTGAAACTGTATGAACTTACATGTTGTATTTTTTTTCCAGTTCCTCTGATTCTGCTAAACATTCTGACGATATTTTTCAAACTGATTCTTGGATGATGAACGTTTGACAGCCATATGAAGTCTCCTAACCAAAGCTCCTAACTTCATAAATTGCTGACACTCTGACTTGACTCAATTCTACTAAATAAACTTTATATTTGTAAATGTTATTAATTAATAAAATTAAAACTAAACACAAACAAGATCATGCAGATTTTCATTGAATGTGCTTTGCATAACAACGTGGCAGATTATAGCAGTTCATGTTTGAACTTTTAGCAACATTTTCAGAGAGTACCTGCTTACGTCAAAAATTACATTTGTAATAAAAGGTAGAGTGTTTTGTCATAAGGCAGCAATGTTTTGAGAGTTTGAACGTTGAGGTTCGTGGGTTTTTTTTATAAGAAGAGTTTGGTTTTAAAACTCTCGTTGCTAAAAACAATCTATACACATATGACGATTACTCGAATGTTTTTGTTGTAAAGCAAGATCTGCCTTTTTTTTTTATTTTCTTACTATTAATGAGTTATGAAAAATTGTACATTGTTGGTGGAAATCCTGTTGATGAGCACAAATGTTGACGCCATCCACACTGTGGTGCAAATATTTTCAGTATTTGCGAAAAGTTTCAGAAATGGTAACTGCAGAAAATTTTATATTTTCATCTTGAAAGTTGCATTGCCCACAAATTCCGGCGTTACCAATCTCAGTTGCCAGCTGCATGGGTGTTTACGTGCAGGTAAGGTTGCATAACTGAACCGAGACAGGAGTAGAGAATCATGCGTTTTGACACAAATAATTCTGTCCGGTTTTTTTTTCAAAATATACATAACTAAATCCTTTAGCCAATGGTCCTCTCAGTATATGCAGGTCCAGAGTTCGATTCCCTGATTCTGATCGATTGTCATTTTTAATTAGTCCATACAAAATTCATCTTGTAATGAATCTAGTGAAGATCCGCGATATGTAGAAATCGTAATTCGAGTCCCCGTTTGGGCAACAATTTTTGAGAGGGTATTAGAGTTCCTAATCGTAAAAAAATCCATATTGATATACATGAAGGATACTTCATATCTGTGCCTCTGCGTAGTGACAGAAAATGAAACGCATGTTAAATTCTTAGCACTTTTGCCATTCGATGATGACCATGTTATGGCACCATACTTAATGACATAGAGTTAAGGATTGCGTATGATGTGGTTCTTTACTTCCTAACGACTCCACGTATTCCCTGACGGTAACCTCTAATAATAATTATTTCGCTATTATAATGAAAAGTGAAACTCAGATCAATTCAGCTCTTCCTCGTTTAGTTTCAAGACGAGACAAGATGATTGTGTAACGCACTCTGACTCTCAGGTCGGGACGACTTCGCATTAATTGGTTGGCCCAATACCAAATCCTCGAGTTACATTTTCATCCAAATTGAACGTTTTCTCTCTGCTTATAAAGCTCGCCAGAAGCACTTTCTCTATCGCTGCACTGTCTTCGCATAATGTGCACGCGGTTGATGCGATGGCACAGATTCCTCGGGGTCAGACAACGGCTGCATGAATCGCTGTGCGAAGGGTCGTCTTCGATGGTCGCTCCTCCCCAGTGCCACTCTTTGGCCGAGCCACAAGCACGTGAAGGTGGGTATGAGAAGGGAAAGCAGAAACCATACTGCCTTTCTAATGGCATTAGCAAATTATCATATTAGTGGGAATTGCAATGCACTATTATAATGTTAATACCATAGGCTTACAGGTACGTATTTTTCTGCAGAAGATTTTCGTATTCCAAGAGAAGCGCACTCTGAGAAAGTGTATACGTTATTGTGGTGATCGTGACGAGGGTACATAAAGAAAAACTATGTTTTTAACGGTGGCACATGTATCTTTTTTTTATTTCTTTCTATTTTCCTATAAAAAAGCTTTATATACAAGTAAAAAAAAACACGCCTGTGTATCATTGAATATGTTTCTGTGCGAACAGCGAACAATCCTCACTCATGAGACCCGTTTTCCCATATTCAATCATTTCGATGTTTAGATAATATATTAATTTGTGATGATTGTCGAAGGCCCGCCAGTGGATGTTCGACGACGGCCTGATAAAGATGTTAATGTGATTCCTCTGACGTGAGGAGGCAGTCTTGGCGAAGCGTCGCGCTTAGAAGTTGGCACCGTAGGTGCTGGAAGGACGCGCCGGGGCGTAACCTTGGGAAGGTCCCGAAGAGTATCCTCCCGCGGCCTGCGACGTCTGCCTGTACTGGGCGACTTGGATAGCTTGACGCACTCCCTCGAGGTCGACTCCGACAACGCGGCTCGAGTACGAAGGGACGCCATAGCTCTGGCTGGGAGCTCCGTACTGGGAGCTGGGGCCCGATGGGTATCCGCCACCGCCGCCGCCGCCACCTCCGTGGCCACCGCCTCCGTTCTGGGATTCTTCCCTCAAGATGATCTGACGGATCTTCTCCAGAAGTTGGCCATCAACGTTCTGTCCCTCGCTGGAACTGTATCCGGTGGATTCCTGGATGTATCCACCACCGCCGCCGCCGCCGCCGCCTCCGGAGAAGCCTCCGTGGCCGGAGAAGCTCGCTCCGCCACCCGAAGGTCTCTGGTAGTTGTAGCCACTTGGGGGCTCAGCAGCCACGGCCACGAGGACGGCCGCGAAACACTGCAAGCAAAGATCGGGTTAGAAATGCAGACCAAGAAAATGTTTCTTAATGCTAAACTATTTCGTCTTGAGATGTTCCTTGGCTCACGATGGTCCCTTTTGTAAGGTTCTGGTGGATCGGGGGTCGCTAGTAATTTCGTGGATGCCTTAAGATTGTGTGACCACCTGGCACAATGGGCCACAAATAAATCAAAATTCTGATAGTTCAGGACATTCCGTGGATCTCTTAATTATATCTTTCTCAAAATATACACGTTAGAATCTCATTCGCAAACGTTTGTGAAGAAATTTTAAATTTTATAAAGAAAATCCGTAAATGAAAACACTATTGAGCCAAAAATGAAGCAAAACAGTTCACTTATCGCAGTGGTTTAAAAAAATTATTAACACTTTTTTTTTCGAAGTAATCCCAAGCGCATGCTTCTGCTGCTGCTGCTGCTGCTGCTGCTGCGACATCGAAGACGAGGTTTTTTGACGGACTTACCAGTGCCAAAGCGTTCATGGTGAATGAGATGTGTTGGGACGTGAACTGATGTCTTCTACAATCACACTCTGCCTTATATATCTCGAGATAGTGCCCCCCCATGACGTCACTGCCTGGGACTGAGAGAAATGTACACGCTCAAGAGTGGTTTTAATGAGAGGAGAGGAGAGAGGAACGGACATTCGGCAGACAGAGAAAGATGGGGAGATGAAGACGCGAAAGAAAAAGTGGATCTTCACTATATGCTGCCATGGAAAGTAGGCTCTTCTTCGCTTGAATAATATGCGATGTCTTGTCGAGTTCCGACGTCCACTTGGCGGTCCAGCGGCGTCGGCAGCTGTGAGGCGTCGACGTCGTGGTTCGCGTCGAGGCTGGACCCAGGTGTCGAGGCTCATAGTCGAGGCCAGTTAACGTTGAAGTGCATAACAAATGAATGGGTAAGCTTATCTCTCTTGGCGTTGTTTAAGCTTGAGTCGGCGCGGGACTGACCTAGTTAATTTGTTCTGACCAACATTTTGTGTAGGCATCCCAAACCTGTGGGGTTTGCACCACAAAATGCATTTAATTTGATTTATCTTCAAAATATCATTTCAACAAAACATGCCTTTGTGGTTCGTACGACATCTTATAATTTCGAAGATGAATTCGATTACGAAGTGTTTTGCCAAGAAGCCTTTAGCTCTAGTTTATGTAAATATTATGGTGGACTTCCAAAACCTTCGTGCTAATTTATCCACAGACAAAAAAATGTTCGATTTTATTGCAGTATTGTTCCCCTCGGCTGTGAGATTTGGCGTAGTCATGAATGCCAGGTACTTTTTGTCCAAAACAGCGTGCCACGGTGATTTCAACGCACTTCTTATTACTACGCTGCGGTCGGGGACTATTTCTCGTGTGAACTTAGCCACAAGAAGATTGATTTAGATTCCAAACAAAATTTCGCCAAATGAAACTTTGTTTGTTCTTCTATAAAAACCACAGTATTCTATAGATACGTAATTGTATTAAGGTTTTTGGTTATTAAATTCGGCCAAATTACTTTCTCGCATTTTTTTTCGGGAGGGCAATGTTTTTTATTGATTTGCCTTGCGTTATGATAATTGACGCTTAGTGCTTCTTGCTGTTCGCAAGCCGTCGTAAACCATGCTCATAAAAATAAAAATAAAAATAAACCTAAACAATGCACACAACAAAGCATGCTTCTAGCATTCCCTTACTTCGGCCACAAAAGCGTTAAAACTGAGGTAGCTTCTGTTTGTGTTATATTATTCAATTTGTTTCAAAGTGTAGACCGCCCATGATCAACACAACTAATAACAAAATAACTATTCAAGCAAGCAACGCTTTATGACGATGTGCTTTGTTACAGACACGATGGCGAGCAGGAAGACTCGTATATTTTTCAAAGATTTGCACGCTATCACGCCGTTTTCCTTAGGGTTGGTATTAAAATGCATAGGATATATATAAAACTTAGTATTCACAAGGTTATCACCAACGGTTATACCCAATCAGCTGCTTGTGTCTCAAGGGAAGTGTTACATTGGTGACTTGATCCCCTACAACTTACAAGCGAAAAGAACAAGCTATTTTTTAAAGCTGAATAGATCCTGACAAGATTACGGGAGACTGGTTGTCGAGTTGTCTATCTATACGGTAGCTTCTCTAATTCCTGTCAGGTCAGGTCAAAGTTGAAAGGCATCGTTCCTTCACCAAGGCTCTCTTCTCTCAACATCCTCTCCTAGCTACACCGAACTGAAACCAATACAACGCGTTCTTCGGGACGGAATGGACACAACTGTGAGCGTAGGATTTCCTGCATGCGAGCAGGTGAATAATGTGACATATAATAAAATAAAACACGATTTCGACCTGGGTATTCGGTGTATGCGGCTTTGGTTGTACCTGTCAATGTATGCAGATCTGCGTTCGACCTTTTCCAGGGTCAAGAATGCACAATCGGACGGGGTTCATAACGAAATCAAACAGTCTCTACAAAATTGGCTGGCAGCTCCCTTGGTTCATAATCTTCAGGTTTAATTATCTATTATATTATGGATTCCTGGCGGATCCTTCTGAACCACGAAGATGGCCACCTTGGGTGCTGGAGCCTGATTACATGTCAGGACATTGGGGTCAGTACCGATGCGTACACCTTTCTAAATTGATTCCCATCACAGCTGATTTTAATATCATCATTGGTCCGGTTAAAATAATGACCACATAGCAGTTGAATCGATCTTGGTCTCTGATTATTTGTAGTCCTTATTTCAACATTTACGAATTATTATATTGATAGTGGAGCGCGATAATTGTTTTTACATGTTCGCCCATTATGCAAGCTTCCCGAGAGCTTCTGCAAGTGCATTTAATTTCAAAAGTGCAACTTTATCGATAATTTGTATTCCAAACGCAAGCCTGGTGAAGCAAAGGAATTAACAAAGGGAGTTACCCAACCAAAATACAAGTTATTTATGAACGTTAAATGTTGAATTAAAATATTGTATGTTTGTCATCATCGGTTGATTTGGCAACTGAATTGAGATATGTTTAATATAAGCTTTGCCTTGCAATCGTTGAAGAAGGTTGGCCTCACACTTTAAGTGTACACTGCACATGATGTACGAGGGCTTAACTCGCAATACTCTAGTCGTATGTATGGTACGTGACCCTGGTGTGCCGAACAGACAGAGCCATCATTGTCAACAATCTTCACGGACTGCTCGAGTACCTTATCGATTTTATAATGATGGTTGAATTGCGTAATCAGCTGTGACAATCATGGGAGATAATCCGTAGCACTATTACAATATTTTATATTTTTTTATTACAGGTTAAAAAGTTTTATTAGTGTTTTGCATACAATTGTCGTTATTGATGATTGGAGCAAATCCAATTGCGCTTACCTGTGCTAACAATTTGTAATATAAATTATTACATGTGGTGTTTTTCTGCACATGGGTGTGCTAACATGGGTGCTAATCACATAATAGCCGTGATTTTACTCTCTCGTCTTGTATGCTCTTCACAAGATCCTTTTCGAGACAGGATAAATGTCCAAAAAAGGATCTGTTTTGCCCAAATATTTGTTAATTTTTTATCATTTTTTGGGACGCTCCATACAATGGTTGACATTGAGGTAAATAAGTATAGTCCTCACCAATTTTGCATAATCATAATGCACAAATCGTAAAAGCAGCTTGAGTTTCATGTTTACTCGACGGTTGTCTGCAAGGATGGTGAACGGATCGCCACGTCCCTGACTCACTTTAAGACACAACCAACTCTAATTTCATCTCTTTTTACACGTTTCTTTGTGTCAATAAAAGTCAGGAGCGAGAGATCAGCTGCTGGCGGTGCCCGCCGAGTCGCGGCTAGCGACAAGGCTCTAAGAAATATTGAAAGTGCTTTTTAATGAAGATGCTCCAGATTGTGTAACACGGTGTAACGGACCAGAGCGATCATTATGTCATCATCTGAACTCGTTGGAAACGCGATTCGAAGGTCCGCCGCACTTTACCGACCAATATGTCTTTTGGAAAATAGATCTACAGCAAAAACAAGTGTAGTAGCTGTAGGTAGTGAAAAGGAGAAATTTGGCAAGTATTGATTTTTAGGACTATATAGATTATACTAATGATGGAGATAACGTTTTTGGAACACATTTTCTCTGGTTTAAATTGGGTGCTAAATAGAGCTTGGGGTATTATTTCATTAAGTCACTTTTATATAGCCTATTCTTGCTGAAAAATTCAACAACTTGCAGCAACAGGCATGATGCACTTTATTTTGAATTTGTGTTAATGATTTTGGAATGACTGTACCTGAAAAGGTACGCGAGGAAAATATTGTAGGGGTCTTAAAAGTTCAGTCTATGATTTTACAGATGCATCGTCTTGCACTCTCTTGCAGACCTGAAGTCAGCGGCAGTTATTCTGAAAAATAACTTACCTAAGGCAAAGGAATTTGAGTTGAGATTGAGGTATGTGTTGCATGTCTATACCTTCTATAGAGTAATTGGTTAATTCATACCATCAACCATTCTACCGTGGAAATTACTTAAAGTGCATTAGATTAATTAGTCGAACAAGAAGACCCTTAATGGCAGGGTAATTGATACATGACCAATATAATACGCAGCTAAATAATTAGTAACTCACAAATAGATTTTCATAATTACGTAATTCTGTTAGATATCTTTTAGAGTTTTTCTATTTGAAAGTAATTGCAAAATGAAATTATTGTGAGATGAATTACATGAAAACGCCCCAAAATTAGGTAAGGTAACCTGTTGTTAATTACGAGCATTTTCGATTTAATTGAGAATTCTCGTGATAGAAGCTGATTCCTTATTCAATCAAAAATTTCAATCAGGCAGGAAATGTGTGTTGAGAAGATTTCTCAACACCAGCAGCGAATGTACATCAGACGTACCCACTTAATCGCTAATCAATTAAGGAATTCACGCGAATCCCTCAATTTTGGAGAACGAAAGGTTAAACGATCGCACGGTTTCTCACGTTTTCTAACTCTTTTATGTTGGTTCGAACTGGCGGACGAATTTTTTCTTCCCTCACTTTCACTATAGTTTCCTTGGTCTTTGATGACTTTATCATCCTCAGTCATCGTCATGACCATCCTCGTCGTCGCCATAAATCGACGTCGTCGCGTTTTGCAGCAAATTTTCATTTATAAGTATAACTATGATGAATGCAAGTACATGGTCTGCAACTAAATTTGCAAGTAAATACTTCCTTACGACATTTTGTTTGAGTGAACATCACTTCCCGTCTTTGTAGTTGATACAAAAATGATGAAATTCATTGTAATTCATTTAATAACAATAGGTTATACAATGTAATATGTTCGTGCATTCTTGTGAAATTCAGTCATTCGCTTTTCTGCTAGATAGAAATTCACACCCATGTCCCACCATCAGTGGCGTAACTACCGGCAGGGCAGCCGGGGCGACCGCCCCGAGCCCAAAGGTTTTTCGTGGGCGCGTGCCGTACTCGCGCTGGCGTGCCGACGACCCACGTCAAATTTATTTGTTGTGTTTGCCAAAATAATCTTTAAGTAAATAGTTGTATTTCAGGCACTCTCACTGTCCTATTTAGGCTGTGGGATTAGCCTAGGTACTCCTGCATTATTTCTTCGGGTATGGGTAACTTATTTTTCCCAGAAGTGGGAAAAATGGTTTTTACACAATACAGTAAGTAGGTAAGTAGTCACTGTTCACTGAGCTACGGTGGCTGACGGCAGTCACTACGAGGCCGTCGCGGCGCCCAGAAAAGGCGTATTCAATGTGACAATTACAAGAAAGTGGATAATCTTCCTAAAATCAGCAGCTTTGTCGTGTCTACTGGAGTTTTCCGGTATGCAGCGAGTTTGGCCGTGACAAAAGAAACTTCTACAGTTCTACTATCACTGGGAATTTGTCTGACGTGCAGAATAGATTAGATTATACTTATTTCATGTGGAGGTTAAGTAATACTAATCCCAGTTTCAGTTATCCTCAATAAAATTTGGCGCAAGGTGTCTTGTTCCATTTCCTTCCATATTATAGTATGTTGTCCCTTCGATCTTAAATCTATAATTCATTCTCAATCTGTAGTCACTTTGATGTGAATATCACTGCAAATACAGTTTGAAGAAGCTCTCTTTTAGCTGTCTTAGAGCGCGTATAAGACTGAAATATTTGCGTTCTCATCATATCGAGACCGCCCAAATTTCCCGACACGAAGAAATACTGAATAATCTAACTGCTTGCAAGCATTACTCGGAAATCGTTGGTACCCATACGAAATATTTTCTTGTTGAATTTTTTCAGACCCCCTCCTTTCTGGTGGGGAGGGGGGCAACAAAAAATCTTGCCCTCGGACCTAGGAATGCCTAGTTACGCCACTGCCCACGATTGCATACTTTTCTTTGCCAATAAAACACACACACAAGTAATTGTATACTTATCAAATAAATTACCACACCGCCACAATTGTGGCAAAGTAATATGCACATCAGGCGTAATTCTTTCCGAATCTTTGTAATTTGGACACATGACAATTAGTTACCACTGAGTGACACATGAAGTAATCATCAACTTGTGAGAAAATGTTGTCCATGTTCATAATCACAAACAAACTCTGTGTAGTTACTGCTATTCCTCTCAGAAACGAAACGTCACATACGGAAGCCGCACATGCTCTATTATGCTAATTCTGTGCATCGCAGACGCTTTGCATAAGATTTCAGGAGGTTACTGGGTGATAGATTTGCTCTTTTGCCAAGAATTACACCCGCCGATCGTCCAACATACAATGAATCGAGCATTTTGAACCCAAGCCAACCCTTATATCGTACGACCTCGCGCGTTATTCTTCGCGAAGAAAGCTAACAATATGAGCAATGCTTGTACAAAGCATCAAAGCATCACCATCAATTTACTTTCGCCGAACTTTGATCTCGATACTCTCACCGTCAATAAACCACTAACTTGGCACTACCGCACACCGTCGCTGGCCCTGATTTGTGGAAGTCTTGACCTTACGGGGATGATTGACAGAATACCGGCTAATTGGGACGATAAATAAGCCCGATGATGGGTGCTTATTAGGGGTCTCACAACAAAAGATGTAGCACGTGTAAAACTATACTCCATTTCATGTTAAGAAGATGAGAGGAGAGCTGAAACTTAGCTGAATGAGCTAAAAGCGATACAGCCCAAGTCTTACGGCAGAAATAGGGTCTGTTTTTTAATTGTGGTTCCCGGAGCATCGATATTAGGTTCATTCCATGTTTTGAGTACGTCAAATCACGTGTCTATGTCTCGATTCGGTCTGATCGAGGATATATGTATCTGAACTAAAACGCTGTAAAACAACTGTACGGCTGGGACCAAGAATAGACGATATTAAAGTGAAATCTAATTTAAATTGCAAAAGCTTGCAATGCGCGGGGTATTTTATAATTATGAGCACCATAACCGTCTCAAAAATTGATGCATCAATTTTGAGACAGTTATAGTGTTTATAATAATAAGATATTGAAGTGTACGATATGTTCTTTTATATACCTATGTAACTACTCATCTGGTTTTAGGGCAATAAAATGAATGCTCACTTTGTACGATACAAAACAACTCCAGGGCAACGTTCTTGGTGGACAACATTTCTTTTCAAGAAAGCCATGATTTCGGACTGGAAGTTTGGTACAGACACGATGATTTAATTTAACAAAATCTTGTATAAGATAATGAAACGTTTTCTTCTCGAGTTTACAGGTTTTATTTCCTGACCATTAGCTCTTGGCGCGCGAAGCTGCACATCCTTTGTGGAGAAAGCGTTGGCGGGATATGTTAGTCGAACGGAGGAGGATGGGTTATCTGACCACAGCACACTAACTGGCTTCAGGGGTCACACGCTCGGATTGACCGCGCATAGCGCTTGATCCGAACATCTTAGACTCCTTTCACTTTCGCGGGACCCACTCCGCAAGAGCCGTGTATTCTCGCGATGACCTTTGTCCACATTCGCCTTGTCTTACCACTGCTGCGAGATAAGAAACTTGCCCTCCATGTCCAGAGGTTTAATTTATAGCTTCCTATTTAGTGGTTTACTAATTAACTAATTTCCCCTAGGTGTGTAAGGTGTAGGAAGTGTACAACAAATATTATTTTTAACGAATAGGTAACAACTATTTGATATTCGATTTATTTGAAGAGATTAAAATAGTATTAAATGTAACCATATTTTAGTTTAATTTCACCATCAATGGCACATACTAATTAGCAATTAGCACCCTTGTGTTTGTGCGTTTGTGCTACCTTTACAAAGTGCTATCAACCCGGAAATAAAATGTCGAAGCACACGGAACTGATTTACATGCCGTTCATATGCAGTTTCGGTGAAGATCCGAAAGAATGTGTCACAATAACTCACCTCGGCATGTGACGCAATTACGATGCCTTCAGCAAGCAAATCTCACAGCGTTTAGCACGGCGATGGAAGAAAAGATGGAAAGGTTACAGTTGAGCTTTGTGGCTCCTCCTTTCTCTCTCGCATTGCAGTCAAGTGGAGAAAGTCAATTATTTCTTTTGACTGAATTATCATTTTTTGCGCGTGTTGACCATTTGACAGCGTCCTGTGAGTTTGGTGCCACCTATTAGTGTTGACTTGTCTCTCATAAACACCCACTTACACCTGGTTAGTGATTTTTTTGATTCAATGCTTGGCAAAGCGGGGTTGTTGCAACTCAATGTGTAAAATTGCTGTCTATTTCCCGTGAGCGCCCTTTGCAGGGAATGCAAACAGTTTTGGTTCAGTGAAGTGGTTCAGAGCCGTGAGTAGATGGTGGTATGCTCTGTTGAGATTGGTTTGCGGTCCTGAAAAAATCTTAGGTCCTTTTAAAATCCGCATGTCCAACTCAACAAAGCAAACCCCGTTAAAAATACCACCGAACACAGTTTTATATGATAGCGACACACCCACATGTGATTGAAATGATATTAAAATCATCTATAATAGATAACTACTGCAAATTGGCTACTAAATGTGACTCCGTTATCCGAGTCAACTAGATCAGTCTGTCCAGATACAGACTTGACAGAGGAGCTGATACGACTACCTTTGGCCTACTTTCCATGCAGCAGGGGTGATTTGCTTTGAGCAAACACACAGCGGATCGGTAATACACTGGATTTTTTTTTTCTAGGAATACAACAAAAATAATAATACACACACGATCAAGATGGAGTTTTATTTCTCGTTTTAGCATATTGAAAAATATCTTTGTGATTAAAAATGTATTCGGCAAGTTGTCTGACACCTCCGTATGTGTCAACTCGAGTACCTTTACACATTTTCAGCTGCATTGGGTCTAATTTAGGATCACACTCGACTATGTGGAACACGTGAACCAGACTTGGGTCAGCAGCCCTAAACACCTTCAATTTAGCGGACGTGACTATCTTATCATACAAGTCAACATCTTCCTTGCCCCAACCCTGTATTGTTTTATTGAATCCTCCAACAGATCTTAAATCACTCTTGTAAATACTGGCGATGCCGAAACCAAATTGCCGCCAATACCCACTGTCCTCGTTGATTTCGAAGTGGTTGGGCGATACGCCGTCCCTTTCTGGATAGACGATCTGGGGATCGTATTCACTGTACACTATTGGGAAGTACGCCTGCTTTCCTTCGACCGTGTTCGTCCTGATCCTTTGCAAGGCTTCTGTGGTGAAGACGATGTCAACGTCGATGAAAAATAATAAATTAGATTTGTCCACACACTCTGCCGCCCCACGCTCTAACGCCTTGGCCCTGGCGAATCTTTCGTAGACAGGAACTAATCTGATCACCCGGCCGGGATAGCGACTTCGGAGAGACGTCACAACACTCACAGTTTGATTGAAACTATCGTCCAGGCTTGGGAACAACACCAGCGTTAAGGTTGCTCGCTCGTTGTTTTGCAAACACACGCTCTCGAAGCCAGCGATAAAACGCTGAAAAGTTTTGAATCGTCCTGCCAACGGCAAGATGAAATGTATCGTTTTGTCTCTCACGTTAAAGTGTTTCAAATCTTGATATTGAGATCGAGATATTGGTTGAAAATTGCTTAAAATCCCTTTCCTGAGCGTGTTACGAACAGAATTTTCAAAATAATTTGGTGAGGCATCTTCTTGAAGCGTTGGCGGCGACTGCACCTCCACCCCTTCGTACACTTCCCTGATTTCCAGACCTGAGGACATATTTCAAGCACACTATAGCATACACCCATCATATACGAGGAACTCCCTTTACCTGTAAACTATTTACCTGTGAATTGCTGTTGCAGGTAGACATGCCGTCTGACCGGCACTGTCATCTTGCGTCCACGGTACTTCTTGTAGACTAGCAGCAGGTCCAAGATGAAGTCAGCGCCGTATTGGGGGCTGAATCGCTGGTAGCCATAGAGGATCTCTCGGTATTCGATCACGCGACCTCTTTGCTTTGAGAACATGTTGATCATGTCCATAACCTGCCAATCGAAAATGAAATCAAATAGCTGCACCAATCGAACCAGCTAGACCTCATCAAATGTCAATACCATATTTCTAGATGAGAGATATTGCATGTTCTTAGCTGACCAGATAAATCAGCTAATTGTCAACTTGATGACTAGAGTCATCACTTGAATGTTGACTTGATGACATGACTTGAGTTAAAACTTTCGGTGCATTTCAAACACTAGGGATTTCCGTGCGTCCAAACACGTTTCCAATTCTGAAGGTGAAATGGGTTATGGCGGTCATAGCCTTGCGCCAGAAGACACAGTCTGTGGTGGTGGCACCTCTCTGATAACGTCATCCAGCCCCTCCCTGAGAGGCGCCTCTATTCTCCTGCGAGGGTTGGCGCTCGTGTGCGAGTAGATCGACCGAGCAATGAAGTCCCACGGCAGAACGTCTTCCTCTCTTCTAGGACGGTCCTTATTTAAACCTGGAGGAAGGCCTGAAAATGCAGCACATCCCAACGATTTAGTAAATTACAGATGTATTTAGGGTACACATGTGAAGATGGTGTGGGCAAGTCGAGAAGAAACAGAACATTTCGGGGTTTCAGCCCAGCTAGACAACGAGTGCAGGCGTTTTTATTCTGGGAAACATTTTTTTTTTGTAATGCCGATTGTGGAAAAAAAGCAACCGCACAAGATTTGATATCGGCTACTGCACACACATGCAATAGTGTGGACAAGCGCATACCGAGCATTGCCGTGTCGCCCAAATATTGGCGACTCTCTTTGTGGTGGGGGAAAAGCGGAGCATTGTTGACTGCTGTCACGTCAGTCAACTCTTCGGGGTTTTTCCCGAGGAAAGCTGCCATTGCCGCAATTTCCCGGTGAAGCATCAACACTTTCTGCTGCAGATCCTGGATCTTCAGAGCCTGGAAAGGTAGAATTTTGTTTATCTCACCATTACAGAATTGAAAATAAGTATACATATAGGTTTGCCTTGTGAGTTGTTAAACTTAGTTAAATTATTCATCTTTTATTGACAAAATCGGCTGATTTTTTTCTTATCGATTTTCCTTCCGTTTTGTAAATTCAACTGTGGAAAGTTACCGGAACATCTCGAGAGCAGAACTATGATCTTAGGTACATCGTTCTATTTACACTGCCTAGTGCAAATATGATAAAGTAGTCAGAATTCGCACAATATCCATCGATTACCCCTTATCAAAAGTGTCATGTTTGCACGAGCAATGTTACCTTCATGTAGTTGTGGACTCTGTACATGTGTTGATGCTGCTTGATGGGATGCAGCGTGATTGCCCGATGGGTTTCCTTCAGCTTGAGGTTGCCTGTAAAAGCGTGCTCGCCGCTCGAGTTGTGGTACAGGATGGTTTGCATCTGGAACAATCAAAATGTTTTTAGAATTAACGAGTAGTTCACTTGTAAAGTCTTGCGACTACATAGTCTATGGCATCTTTTTTGTATTTCTGCAGAAAGGTTGGTTGCTGTCAGCTTCATTGTATATTTAGTAATAACGATCTCTTTTGGTGCCCTCATGGTAGTCTGGCTTGAAAATTATAGCAAGGGGAGCGATAGCAAAATGGCTTGAAGCTTAAAAAAGAAACATGCCTCTCAGGACTCAGACCTACTTTAACTGTTGCAATTTTCCGAGAAAACTCAAGTGAGGGCATGCCGACAAGTTTATAATAACACCGCTCGAGTTTTTGGCGGATATACCAAGAGATATTTTCTAAATCAAGGCTGTTTACTCACGTATCAAATCTAATCGGAGTTAACAACTCAATAAATTGCGAACGGTTGCAAATTGCACAAAAATTATCTCATGAACACACAAGACCATAATTTAATGATAGTTTACCCTGATTTATTGTTTAATAAAATAACCCCCGCTCGCCCCATTATCCAATGAATGAATTGTAGTGCATTGCGGTTGCGTCAGAGAGCAGATCGTCATTATCAGCGACATTTCCTGTCCGGTGACCTGATTAGATGCCGTTAGTACAGATCCAAGCTATCAACCAGCAGCGGCCAAAACTGTTTGGTTACCCGTCCCGTCCGCACATCTGTTTCATCGTGCAAAGCTAGACGTCTACCCTACCCGCATCTGGCGAGCACAGATCACCACACAGCACAGATCCCCGCTTAGAAAAATCGTCGGAATTGACGTGTATGTGATGTCAAAATGTTCTCTCTATCTCTGTCTCTCTTCCTCTGTCTACTGCATCATCTACATTGAAGTTTTCTCACATGCATCGAGTCTCACTGTTTGCTTACTGTTTAGTCATGCGTGGAAAGTGACCCAGCCAGACAAATTGCCCCTCATTATTAGCCATTAACTTGTACTACACGTCAATTACAGCTACCCTAATGCAATTGCATTTGTAAATTGGAATCTTCTGTCAATTTAAACCAACAGGCGGTGATATTTTGGCTAGTTTCGTCATTGCTTGACCGCCCTGTAGCATTTTAGGATTTTTTTTGGGCTTCCTTTTTTTGATTCTATCTTTCTGCTTTATTTCTGATCTGACTTCGTGAACATTCTTAAAACTCATGGCCGATTTTTTGCACTGTTAGACTTCTCAAATGGTGATTTGCTTCTCAATGTGTACGACTTCAAGTCTGTTGAAAATCTGACTGTGAAATTATCTTTCAAGCATGGCCAGCGCAGAAAAGCAATCAAACAGTTTCTTATTTTGTACAGAGCAGGAGCAGTACACGAGGGGTGTGTTGCGGCGATTCGAAGACATCGCAGTAACTACAGACCACGTCCATTGAGGAGAGATTGCTAGCATATGCCGAACAAAAAAAGTATATATCATAAGCTTGTGACGCCCCTGATATAACACGAACGCGTTCTGTATTCTATGCATGTTTAGCAGCCACTGTCTATACTCCCCTAAGGTATAACCTATAACACTTACGTTCTCTAAGAAATGAAATAAGAACCAGACAAAAATACCAAAAAAAAAAACTTTTGCATTCCATTTTGATCTGGATTGCAAACTTCTCCGTTAGTTGCTTTTGTGTTTAATTGAAATAAAAGCATTGTTCTATTCCCATCGGCTCATCTTATGATAGTTCCAAGACAATTGAAGCTGTCGCTATCCGAATCCAACCATTTCGAAGTTTGACACATAAATTATAGGCCTGTAATTCGTTGAACTTGGGTTGGCAGGATTCCACGATTTTATTGGGGTTAATTTAGTTAATGATTATAATGCCTTTAAGTCTTGGGATGTATAATCACGTAACTAAAACAATTCTCACATGTGATGGGAATGGGATGCTTGCACCAAGAGGTTTTTTTCTCTGAGGGTAGCAATGGAGCTCAGTATAACATTGAACGTGCATCTCAAGACGTTCGTGCATCAACTTAATTCGACAGTAAAAACTAGCCCCTATAATTGGCTAACTCTCAGGGCAATTTTTTTCTACCTCCCTCAAGCTAGGTGGGTGGGTCACATTCACGGAGAGAACAGTAGAGTCTACAGATTTGTAAAATGGGGTGTTTTTGGTTGATATTTGCCTTGCTAGACTTTCAATTTAGGATGGTTATGGGTTGGTTATGGGTGCCTGGCTTAGGGTAATACGTCATCCACCCCGTCGACCTAGCCCTAGGGTTCACAGAAGCTAAGATGCCATCGTATTCCCCGGCTTAGGGGTAGGTCCTCCTTTTAGGGATCGGCCGCGCCGACCGTTTTTATAGTAATTCGTCTTGGGCTGACACGAACACCCTCGCTTGGGTCCGGTCAAGGAACGGGAGGGGGAAATTCCTCCTGGATCTAAGACTGTTTACGCTAAATGTCTGGAAATAGTAACAAAGTGAGGATGTGTTAGCTTTGGTGGATATTTAAATAGGTTGTAGCAAGGTATGAAAGGCTCTTGCCGTGGAAACTGTGCGTTTGCCGGGTTTTTTTGTTGTAAAATGTTATTAAAATTAGTTATACTAATATATAAATATTAATACAAATAATGATTAGTTATTACTGTGTTACCTGTAAAATGTATTAATGTATGTACCAAATAGCAAATTTGCTAATTATAGAATGTTACTACATATCGCAAGGCTGACGGCATGCTGGGCACTCCTATCTTTATATATATTTATAGACACTTGTGATAAGAAATATGTGTCGAAATGCAACATTCAATTTTCTACACCTATATGTTTTTTATGGGACAGATGCAAATTGTGCTGTTTTACATTCAGTGCAGCCTTTCATTGGCAATGTTTGTCCAGACGAAAGCACCCTTTTCTGCTTATCATCAAGTTATTTGCTTATCACTTAACCTGGAGTTATTGTACTATTTACCTATTTATTATCCGTTCGTCTAGCTCTGATAAATGGTTTTTAGCTACTGTTATGCCCCCCCCCCCCCCCTCGTTCTCTAAGATGCGTTACTCGGGTTGCAGTAGGTACAGCGCAGCTAAAATCTCGTTGCACCGAACGAAGTGCTTGCGTCTGCAGTCCGCTTTGACATTGAGAAAAAGGTGTGAACAAACTCTGGGCTTAGTTTAATGAACTGACCAACGCTCTTTTTTGTGCCTCCGATTATCGATACGTACCTACTACAGGTAGCACAAAGATTTATAATTAAAGCGATAATAGTAATGGATTTGAAATCGTCACACTCGACGTATCTTAATTTTTATCACTTTATTTTAGCGATGCTCATGCCGGCGTAAATGCGATTGGTTGTTTTGCCACCTATTTTCAGCACCAGTTTCTCATTTGATTGGTTTTTTTGTATCACTTATAGTTTCTTATGTCGATTATCGTTTTGCGGTCATAATGACATGCACTTGCTGTCGAGATTTAGTACCCTCTCGCCGCAAACCTCGTGTCGGCTGATCTCGTCTGGGTTGCCAACCCATGCTACACCTTGTCGGACTACGTGCTAATTATAGCAAATATTGACTCGGCAAAGCGTGCTTGTGTTCGCTTACCTCGTAAGACCAAGTACACGGGATGCCGGCGAATTTCTGCACACACCGGCCCAGCTCGACGTCCTCATGGGTAGTGTACAGATTCTTCAGGCAATATTTGATGTGCGGTGCGACCCTGGACAACGTTTCCCTGCTCAATATTACTCCCGGTCCTCCCATGCAGAAATTCTCATCGTACTCGAGGCTCAACAAGCCGAATTCCTCTTGATTGCCGCGACCGGCTTGGCCGATGAACTGCGCCTTTCGGCTGTCCACCGATCGTAGAAGATGTTCGAGTTTGTCCGACCTGACGTAGACATCGTCGTCTGCTCTCATAAACCACTCGAACCGATCGCCGTAGTTCTCCCACATGTATTGCAGCATCATGAAAGACTTTTTCTGCGGTGGGTACGAGTCGTCGACACCTTTCAGACGGACTAATGGCAGGGTGGGTTTGTTAGGGGGCGGCGTCGAGACACCGGAGGAGAAGAAAGCGATGCGACCAGGTATTTCACGGCCCCACGTATCGTAGACGGCGACCGCACGCGTATCCAGATATTTCTGTGCTGTCATAACGCCGACGAACAGGAGAGATCTCTGGCTATTGTGTATTGTCTCTTGGATGTCTGTCATCTGAATAATTCGCAGGGGGTCGTCCTCGATAGACGTGCCCGGCAAACGTTCGACGTCCACGATGTACCACGAGCGGTCCGTGTCGCAATTCGTAGTCCCGTTAGCCGATGACAATTCCCAATTGACAAACATGCTGCGTGAGGCGAAGAGCAATCCCGATAGGTAACCGATCAAAATTCCGAACACGGCGTTGATGACTCGTCTCCGGCGAGCCATGCTATCGACTATCGGTATCGATATTCTCAGTGGAGGATATCGCAGAGACGCATTGTATGTGTGGAACTCTGTGGAGATATGACTGTCCCGATCGTCCCGGTGCTCGTGGTCCCGAGGAGGTACCATGACCACGTCGTCGCCGACCGTCTCTCGAAGATGCCGTGATCGCTACTGAGGGCATCTTCGTGTGGACTGGTCAATTTGGACCTCTGACTCCCCATTCTGCCCGGTCCTACAGTCCGCTTGATGGTACAAAGACCGCCGCGGGCCGGCTGGCGATGGATTGCAGATGATTGTGACAGGAAAGACCGCTCAGCTACGCCCGTCACTCAGCGCTCATCACAATACAGCAATATGTTTTTATGTTTGAAGTCACATTCGTGATTTGAATACGAATAAGATTGGTTATATTTCAAATCTTGGCAATGTCACTATTAAATGATCATAAAATTATTTTTGAACACAAAAGTATTTAATACAAATTAAAAAAAACACTTCATTGCAAAGAGATTTTCGATATTTAATAATTCAGGCATTTAATTTTAAGTGATCGTTAAACAATTTATGGAGCGCATACTTCTTGCGGTTCTTTCGATGAAGCGGAACGTTCCGAGTTGTGCAGACAAAGATCGAAGGATACCGCCGCACATGGTAGAATCCGTGGCCGCAGGCTACAGGACCAATTCAAGATCATTTTTGTCTCATATGCCGATCTCCTATGCTAACATTTCCAGCCCTGTCTCCAGTAGGGCGAGGCACAGAGAAACAACAAACCATTTACACACACGGAAGTTTTCTTGTACACTTTTGACTAAAAGAGATATATTTTCGTTGATTTCCTGCTTTATACGAACGAAATATTAATATCTGTTCACAGACGTAAGGCAGCACCACTCTTCACTGAACGGCGACGTTGAATATATACTGCTGTGACGGGCCAGTATATTTTGGTTCAAATTCTACCGCCAGATGCCCTGCTAGGTAGCACTTTTAGTTCTGTGCATGGCTACTAAGATCGTTAGTGTCGTATGACGTCAGGCCCATAATGCAGTGCTAGGTCGTGCACCTGCGTAGGTCTAAACTTCGTTCGTCGGTCGTCCTTTTCGATGAAGCCATCTTAGAATTATAGCGTCTTTATAATTTATAGGGTTAAGCTAGTGGTTTAGATTAATTAGGGCGTAACAAACAATGCGAGTGAAGACCGAAATGGACAATGATGATCAAGGGTAAGCCTGGTTATTGTATTTATCAATGAAATGCAACATTATGTCCGGATGGCGCACTGCATAGCCGGGTTCTTGGGAGGCCCCCTCCATCCACGTTGAACTGGGCTTGGTGGTTTTAAATGTTCGTTGTTTTCTTTACTTACGCGACCGAAATGGAACCAATACGAATCAACATTCTCTGAATAATTTTAGCATCACATTTCGATTAGTATAAAGGGACTGACGCGGTGAAATGAACCTGTTAAAATGAAAATGCTTTTGATGTGGATCACGGCCACGATGCCGGCAAATAGCAACAAAAAATGGCTTCGTCTACGAAGCCTACTGCCGAAGTTCGGCTCAATCCTGTTTTTGGTTGCAATTTATTTCCTTAAAAAATCACTAAACCCAGGTTGATGATTGCCTTCATGCTTAAAATATCAGCTGTGCAACGTTAAACAGTGCCTAAAGTGAGCGAACTAACTTCAAAAAGGCTTAATTAATCATTGATTAATCAGCCCATGAGCCATATTCCAGGCATTTTGTTATTCGGTCCTATTGCACTGAAGGAAAGATTATGGGTGGTCGTCATGTTTTGTTTGGATATTGTTGTTTGAATTGTTATTTGAACAGGGCATCAGACACTGGCACACCATGTCATCTTGGTGTTAATCTAAAGCTGGCACTGGCACTGAAGAAAGAAAACCTTACCATGTACTTTTCTGTTTAGGATGAGAGGAGATGACCGTGGTGGAAGGCACAACTCTTCACATTCAAGCGAGTTAGTATAGTAGCCAAATTAACCCTTAGCTCTACTAATATCTTACCCTTCTTTACCTACTTTAGGAATGCACGCTCACTCTGTGGCATTGTTTAATGGTGCTTTGCACTCTTCCAAAGTCATTTTCAACTTATATTTGTCTCTGATTAATTTCGTAAATTTATTTTCAGGAAATTATTTGTTGGTGGTCTGAGCTGGGAGACAACTCAGGGTAAGATTTAAAAATCTTGTTAGTTAAAATAAGTTTCCTTACCATATGGTTTCCATTTATGGTATTGATTTATTTGCCTATCTACTTAAGTATTGTAAATAGCTTGAAAAGCTGCATATATGGTTCTTTGTGTGCTTGATTGTGATAGTTGCATCTGGTTCTGCATCTGCATCTGGCAGTCTGGACTGTGATTATTCTACTTATTAGATGTAACTTAATATAATCAATTCTTCCTTCCAGAGAACTTGCAGAGATTCTTCACCCGCTATGGCGAGGTTATTGATTGCGTCGTTATGAAAAACAGCGAATCTGGTCGCTCTAGAGGATTTGGCTTTGTCACATTTTCTGATCCTGCAAACGTATCGTTGGTACTGCAGAATGGACCACATCAACTGGATGGTCGAACTGTACGTTAATTATGATCACTTTATTTTGAATTACACATGTGGTGGGTCCAGCAAATTTGGGAATTCGCTTTGAAGATACATTTATTGTGCCACTATTTGAACGGGTGCATTATTGTGATTAATGATGAATACAGGCCAGAGTACAGAAACTAGAAATAGTTGCTGATCGAAACTCTTATCGTTCAATTATCTGAAATCCACAATAATTTTTAGTCTGCATTTATGGTTGTTGTTTGTCTAAATGATTCTGATTTGTAATTTTTTCATCTTATTCAGATTGATCCGAAGCCGTGTAATCCACGCAGCCTGCAGAAGCCCAAAAGAAGTAACAGCTTCCCTAAGGTCTTTCTTGGGGGTCTGCCTTCCAATGTGACTGAAACCGACCTGAGGACCTACTTCACTCGATTTGGCAAAGTCATGGAGGTTGTCATCATGTACGACCAAGAGAAGAAGAAATCCAGAGGTGAGTCACGTCTATGAAAATGTGCATATTTCAGTGGGAGCCACAAAAGCAAAACAAGGTGATTTAGGGATGATTCCAAGGTCAGAGTTCAGAAACCTAATTGGTTAAGGATTGACAACAAATTCGTTCGTTAATAATCTGAAAATCACCCTTGAAGTGCAGATTTTTGCGTAAAATATGTGTCACTGAAAAGTCTTTATTTCGATACCAAGTGGGCTGGGAGAAAGCTTCTTGCCAAAAAGAACTTAACCACCATTTCCCAGGTAAAATTTTGAATCGTTATCACAAGTAAATTAATTTAGAGGAAGTCAGAAAGAGAGTATGGTATGTATTTCAAATTATTTATTCTACAGCTATGTAAATGTTTAATAAACTAGTCACTGATATTGTTTTGCTCAATTTGTTCATTGGTTTAGTGTCTCACTGTGTTTTCTGTCTTAATATTCTTAGGTTCACAACTGTGTATATGAACATTGTTTACTAATATGTTTCATGCTTTGGGACGTTCACTGCTGCCAATTTTAGTGCACTTGAGAATCCTACAATTTCCTTCATGTCAGCTTTCCAATTCCCATTTTGTCCAAAATGTATTTTTTTGAACTTGAACCAAGGCACTCGGATACATTGTATATGCTACAATAGTTACATTTAATGCCATGTTTACTGTTAAGATAAGCTTAACATATAAACTAGATATAAAATTAATCTAGTTAGGCTTAAGTCTATCGTCTCGTAACATAGATTTACAACATAATTCGTAAACCATGCCTTTCCCCCTGGACTATGTATCGAAGTGTGCTGTTTGAATTGGGAGCGTAGACAGTAGTTAAATGGAAAGCAGGAAGGAGGCAGAGGTGACGCATCTGATCTAGGCAGCAGTGTTGAAGCCCAGCGTGATGGAACTAGTTCACATCAACGAGATACTAAGTGGTGTTGCTTGGTCTGACACAATAGGATTCGGATTTTTGTCCTTCGAGGACGATGATGCAGTGGACCGTTGCGTAGCTGAGCATTTCGTCAACATGAACGGCAAACAGGTATACATTTAAGCGCCGTTTACTATTACATTCTTCCTACCAGACCTCCTGTTCTGTTGTGAAAAACTTTCCTTGTATATAGAGACCAGTTCAACAATGCAATTATGTCGTGATACCTAAGTATGTTCAGAATGATTGCGAATATTATAATAGCTGAAGAGGTTGAATGTTAGCTTTAAATGACATGTTCTACCTATATTTTTAATTCTGTTACGTTTCAGGCTCTGTATGATTAGTGTTAGTTTGTAAATATTAACCCTAAGTATTTATAGTTCTAGGCATACTCTAGTAACTACGCTAGGGAGTGTATGAGCAATAAATATAGCCAATTGAATCTGAACTAGACATTAGTTTCATTGAGGGTGTACTTGTAGCGAATTGCCACCCTGTAGATGGGCATGTGGCCCGTCTATCAGCGCCGAGCGTTACAGCGATCTGCTCCCTAATGAGTGTGCTTGTTCGTGCACAGGTTGAGATCAAGAAGGCAGAGCCGCGGGATGCTTCGGGCAAGATGGGTGATGGCCCACAAGGAGGCTGGGCACCGTCCGGAGGTCCCCCGATGGGCATGGGCGGAGTGAGTCTCAAAAACCATTAAAACCGCATGCTTCTATCCTACTTGTGTTTGTGATGATTGCATTCAGATATTGATAGTTGGTCAAATGTCTGGCTTGCTAGCAAGTGTCTTTATTTCTGGTTTTTTCTCAGGGCATGGGCATGGGTGGTCCCAACGGACAGATGGGAGGTCCGATGGGAGGCCCCATGGGCCCGATGGGTCCACCGGGCAACATGATGCAGGGCTACCAAGGCTGGGGCACTCCCCCGCAGACCCAATATCCAGGTAGGAATGCGACTACTGAGTTGTATGCCGTTACGTTATTACTTGGTTGTCGGCATTGACCTAATTAGGTTGTATCGTTACAGGCTACGGGCCACCTTCGGGTCAGGGTGGATACCAGGGCTGGGGTGCGCCGCCTGGCCAGGGCCAGCAGATGCCGCCACCGCAGTGGGGTTCAAGCTACGGACAGCCTCCGCAACAGCAGGGCTATGGCGGTTATGG
Organism: Protonemura montana; assembly: GCA_947568835.1. NCBI lineage: Eukaryota > Metazoa > Arthropoda > Insecta > Plecoptera > Nemouridae > Protonemura > Protonemura montana. Next base: position 19,043,498 of record OX387606.1, on the reverse strand, counting down.
TATGTTGGAATTGTTTTGCTGTCAACTGGCTCCTCTTGGTTGTGGGATATAACCCCCCTTAAGAAAGTCTTTTTTCTATCATGTAAATAAGGGTAAATCTTTGGATTTCCTGTGCATAGAGCCACTATTAAAAAGGCTTGCTTACATTTCCATTCCCCAAATTCACAGCGTTCCAAGTAAAAGAATAATTCTTGGAATTGTTTTGTGCTTCAGTGGGAACACTTTTAAAATTTCGCTCTTAGCGCGAATTCGTAGCGATGGTGGTGTCATCACTCGATTGGTTAATATAATTTTGCTTTGGTGCTGAAAATACAAAGAAACAGCAATTGATAGTCTTTTATTTCTAGTCAGTTTTCCTTGTGTACATCGGGTAGTTTCAGTATAGCTCAGCTTCATACTGGCACCCCATGTCGCTTCGACAGAAGCAACTGTCATGAGTGATTGCGGCTGATTGCGGGTGGAGATTTGACGTGTTTGGCTTGTGCTGCGCAGGCGACATGTACGGACGTAGCTCGGCGCCGGGCCAGACAGCTTCCGCGGCGACGGGTCAGAGCGCGCCGGGGGCCGGCGCCGCCCAGAAGAGCAGCAATGATTACAGCGCTTACGGAAGTTACAACAGCTATGGCCAGGTCAGCTTCTTTTTTAATTACTTATTCAAGTTGTGACATCTTGTGATTCTAATCCTGACCAGCATATGGAGGTGATTCGCTTGCTTGCATCGTGCGTGGTCCAGCGAGAAAAAAATACAAAATAACGATACAATCTTCGTGACATTTTTAGGTTATTGCACCCCTGTTCCATTCTTGTTATTTGTTTTTCTTGATAGCTTGACTTTTAATAAGTTAGATAGATTATTAAAAATTTGGTGTGTGGTAACAGAGATTATCCAGCCCTTTGGCTCTCTAACCTTGTTTTCAACTGTTTCCTGTACTTAGGAAATGATAGGTAGCACGGTCTGTGGGCTTTGGATGCGTTCTGATCAGTGTTTCTCATACGTCTGTTAGCAGGACTCTTCGAGCTACGGGCAGCAGGCACGCAGCTATGGCGGCGACGCTACGAGCCAGTCTGGCGGCGGCTACGGCAGCCACCCGCCAGTCCCAGGTGCGCTCAAGGCGTTTGACTTAAAAGAGTGGCCATCTTCATGACAGGCCGGCCTGAATTTTGTGACATTTCCTACAGACGATAGGCGCTGACTTACTAATTATTATTCAGGGGTGGGGTGGGGGGAGATACCAGATAATATTCAAAAGTACAGACAAAAAAATACAAGCACTGCATTTGCCAAGACAAAAGATAATTTAGGACTTCGATTGAGAAATATTTTTAAAACTACTTCAAAAATAAGACAAGAAAAACCAGTAAATGTAATTTACTTCTCACACTTGATGTTCAAATTGACGAAGGATTGCTTTTATCAGTAAACTGTAACGTTAGTTTTAATTGTTAAACTCATTATAATTGTGGTGCAAATACTACTATACTTAGTTTGATGTTTTGCACATGCCATGAAACAATATTGTCTAATGTCTAGGGACCTAGTCAGTGCCTATAGAAATTAATTAGAATAAGCTGTTTCAGTAAGAATATTACCTTTAACACAGTTAGCAAAAGGCTTGATTCCTTTGGAAGAAATTTGTAATATGTAAAAATCAAAGCTTGCTTTTATTTTAATCTTGACTGATGTAAATACTTGAATTTTTTTTAACGATGGTTATTATTGATTATTCAGTTACTTGGACTTGTCCCCACTACTCATGAATTTTAAAGGCAAGCCAGATTGAGTGTTCTGTACTGGGTTTCATCAAAACCATCCTTGAATGATTAAATCTAACCAGCTGTTTGTAGGAGTCACTAAACGAATGTGGCGAGTGACAAAAGTAAGCAAGGCCAGGCCTGGGTGCATGCTTCCGATGGAAGGCCAGAGCCATTCTGCCATCAGCCGCGCCTGCTTACGTACGTAATGTATGTTGCTAACTGGCATTTAACTTTTCGCACACTATTTTGTTGGTATTTCATTATATTTTTTTATTTGTACTGTATTCAAATTAAGATTTAATTTCCTCATGTAGAGCTTCTTAAGGAATAAGTAAAATAGCCTAAGTAATCTAAACAGTAAACAAATAAGGTGGAGTGCTTTTTCATTTTACTACCCCATTGTCTGTGCATGATTTCAGCCGGCTTTGTAAATCTAATTATATACTATATATATCTATCGTAAAACCAACATTGCGAGTACAGTAGGCCCCTAGCGGATTCTGAGAACGGTTGTCGGACAAGTTTAAGTAACTGGGTAGCGCTTTGGTAACTGTCTCGTCTTCATTCTGGTTCTTAAACAATGCTCTGTTTCGTTTCAAGCCGGTGCCTTCCGATCTGTAGGAAATGAAGTGCAAATTTCAGTGACTTTTACCATTTCAGGCTTATCCAAAATTACTAGGGGCCTTACAAGAGATTGTACTTGCAGTGTGATGGTTTTCCTGTAGCTAATGGTTTTACAACGCCTCCTGAAAGAACCACAGATCCTCTCCTGTCCCCATTCACGTCGACTTGTATGTAGTTCGCGGTGTCAGACACTGTGTTTCAGATAGTCTTTGCTTCACAGATATAAAAAAAGTAAAAATTTTAATTCTTGCAATTTTTAGAGGTAACATTTTAGATGAAAACTCTTTGAAATTTTCTATATTGAGTAAGTGGTTAGCTGTTTTACCCGTGAAACTCATCAAGGCTACTTCGTTTTTTAGGTGCATACTAAAGTCAATCCCGTGCCGAGTAGGGTCTCGTGGCATTACGATATGCTAGCGATGGATCGGGCAGGGGGTGCGATGATAGTTCCTTCCCCTTCTACCTTCCTCGATCTTATCTCCATATCCCCCAGCCATGGCTTGGTTTGCCTCATTGAAAGGCTGAAACACGAGTCTTCAGTCTGTGCCATTCAGACGGCTTAGGCCACGCTTTCAACGCCTCTAGGTACGCTGGCGATGGGCTTGGGAATGGGAGCAATTAGTCCAGTCACTTTACCCTGACTACAATCTCACCTCCATGGGTATTCCTTCCTTGCAACACTGCTGAGATCAATGCGTGAGCTATCCGAGATGGCTTGGGCCACGCTACCATCACATCAGATAGCGCGTGTCCCAATCGTTCAGGTGCACTGGCATTGGATTTGGGAATGTGGGGCGATGTGTCCCAACCCAGTCCTCGTTCCCTCATCATTCCTTGACCACTCTCCCGTCTCTCCCTTCAGCCCTGGGTGTGCCCTACGTGCTTCACCGTGTAAAGAAGCTGAAACACGGGTCTCCCGCTTATGCCATCCCAGGCGGCCAGGGCGACGCTTCCACTGCGGCCGTCGGCGGGTACCCGACGGCGCCGGGACCGACTCGTGCCAGCGCCTATCCGCCGAACGCCGCGCAGAGTTTCCATCCGTACCGACGGATGTGATGTGACGACGAAACCACCGACAACGCATCATGCTTATTCCAAGAAATGAACTCTCAGGTGTGGAAAGAAATTGTTATCGTCAGCAATTAATGTTATTACTGTTTGATGCACTTGGGAATTTGTTTCGGTTGAGCATGTTTATCGTGCTTGGCTGCTCTTGGTTGAGTGGATAACATTGTTCTATTTGAGGAAATATTTTTGTGCAGTGGTATTGCACGATGGTCAGTTTATCTCAATATACCCAATAAAGTGAAGAACACTGAAGTTAGGTGAACCTTGTACCTATGGATAATTATTAGTGTGCTATTTCAAGAACACTGTTTTTCGTCATGCAAAGGCACGACAAATCTTTGAATGGCCTTGACACCAACTAGTTTGATGAACAAACTAATCATGTAAAACGGGCATATTAGGTGAACTTATATCATTAATTAACTATAGCGTGCGTTCCTCTTTCGACTATTATGTAAGTTGGTATGTAATGTTTCAATTATTTTCTACTGAGTGAGGGCTCTTTCGGACGTTGCTTTCGTAGAATCTACACAACAAAGTCAGCCGTTCTGTTACAGTAAATGAAATGTTTGGTTTTTTTTGGAATAAAAGGTTAAAATAGTCATCACTTGTTTTTGGTGTTGAAGTCCGGTATTAATTGATTTTCCCATTTCCCAAAGTAACTACTTCAGGTTGGTTGGATGACATTGTGTGTGTATCAATTTGATGTGGTTATGAAATTTGACAGTAACAGTGGTATGACAGTGGTATACATATAAACAAAGCATTAAATGCTTGAGAGGCGAGTGTGCGGAAACTGCCGAGTAGGAGAGGGGCCGATCCTTGTCGAGTGCTGTGGCGGGTAGATCTGGTGATTCCATCGGCAAGCAGCGGACTTGAAAGGCTGGCCAACCCTGCAGAAGACGATTTTTAGCATTGTTACCAGGCATCGTTACAAAACTAGTGCTAACTGCCTGGTCTTCCAGCACTGTTCCCATCTACAGGTTTTCTTATGTAGTAAGTATTTAAAAGGATTTTAAATATGGAGTCGTGGAGTTGACGCCAACCGTATATCTGTGATTATTCACTGTCGAAAAAAAGATTGCTTATTCAAACCACCCTTCTCTCAGCACCTGTTATTTAAACATGACAGCCGTTAACTTACTTGAACAACTCTTCACTTCGCAGCTTGTTGCACTGGGCCATGGCAGCGGCAGCCAGTTTGTCGTGCTTTTGAATCTCTTCCTTACAGATAATGCACGGAATGTCGTTAGCTTTTGTCTGCTTTCCCTTCTCGACTTTGTGCTCCGGTTCTTTGCCTGCGGTCGCCTTGGACCAAGGTCTGTTCTCACACGTATCTGCCTCATCCTGCGTTGCTTGTTTTGATCTTTGTTCAGAATTCATAGGGGGTGGAGCCGGATGGCATTTGTCGTAGGTCCATTTACCTTTTCCTTGAATCTTGCGACGCTCGTCACAGTAGATTTGCCCTTGGACCAAAGAATAATAATAATAGGTTATTGTCGACAGGATCATTGTTCATGATGTGAAGACAGTCATTTTCATGCAATTCCTTTAAAGGATACACAATATTAGTAATCTAAAGTACTTTCAGTCTAATTGGTAATTAATTAGCAATATATATTGTAAGAAATGGTGATAAGGTCAATGGATTTGCCTTTCATAACATTCATGATAATGTTCCTGCTCTTGAAAATCTAATTGTAAGCAAGTGCCTGATAACTACAACATTTAAAACTACAAACCGGGGATGTATCTTTCGCTCCTGTCGAGAAGGAGCATTTTCATAAGGTCCTGCGACTCTTCGTCAGGGTTCTGTTCCGGAATGATGGCGTAGGTGTTGATGTCATCAACTGGAAGGGGCCGACAACCAGCATCGCCCCACCACCAGAAGGGTACTTGGTGCCACCATGGAGGCACTTGGCACCTAACACTCAGTGAGTTAGTACTTTTGAAGCAGCACGTATTAGCTTGCTAGGAGAAATTTTTTCCATTCTTGAAGCAAGATAAAGGATTTCTAAGTTCCTTAAGTTTTTCATGCAACGAAAGAATGCGTGCCATTTAAGAAACGTTTGGCTGGTTACCAAAATTTTGAGTTGATAATTTTAACATCCACTTGCGTCACTCATTAGCAAATAGGCAGCCTGTGGACATTGTGTGGTGATTTATTGTGACTAGTAAATTAATTAACTAATGTCAACACTTCTGTGCGCATTGGGTGTGCATGGAGGGCAATCTACGAGTTCGTCTGGTCATGTGACTCTGTCCCAGTGTAACATTAGGGTCTTTGACTGACATTGGGTCTTTGAGTTGCTTGCTTTCGAGTCACTCCCAGCACACTTAGCTTGCTCCAAAATGATCAGAGGTGCATTGAAAACAAATAGATGCACAATTTCAATTACAATCGAATGACATTTTGATTGGGTGAGAACACTCAGGGAACGAATGCAATCTTGGTGGAGAGCGTGACGTCATCGAGCAAAGCTGAACCCGCACTGGTGCTGGCCAGTCAAAAATGTCAGAAGAATTTGTGCAACTTACGTGGCCAGCGATTTGCGTGGAGGTTTTGAACAACACGATTTCTTGGGCTCACAATCGCATTCCACTTTCTTGCCTGCGTTTAGAGCGGCCGCTTCTTTAGCTGCCTTGGCGTAGCCCAATTCATACTGCTTGGGTCGAGGAAAGAAAGGCACCTTACCTATTGGGAAATACGTCAGTGATGGTGAATTTGCAACTCTGACAAGTGGTAGAACTAACTGCTGTAGATGCAATTCAAGAAATCTTACCTAACACATAAATTAAGGTACAATTCTACTATTACTTCATGGTAGGTACCAGAAAATGCTCACTTCTATGTGTGAATAATGGGTCTCCAGGTGGTTTTGGTGGCTGTTGGTCCATCATTGAATACAGGAAGGGGGTATCTTCGCCTGGGTTATCAACCCACCACGCTCTTTCCTTGTCGGTCAACAATGCCAAGTCTCGTTCCCCGAGAGGAGGTCTAAAACAAGCCGGTCACACTGTCAAAATTCTTCTATGAGTAGATTCACATTGCATGGTAGAGAGAAGTTTTTAAGAAAGCAGACCTTTTTGCCTGTTTGTTTTGAACCTCTGGGAGCAAATATTTGCCGATGTTGGATTGGGTGACTCTGGGTGGTGCATCTCCGGTATGGGCAGCTGATGACAACAACGTGTTGGAAACCTGATGTAACCAATCATTATTGTTTAATGGTGCCCTGGTTAAATTGAAGATAAAATTAATATACTAGAGAAAATGGTGCGAGGCAGCCTTAAAAGGTGAACTGCAAAATGACATCGGAAGAATTTTCTGGAAATATTTGTGTTGGCATGAAGGATATTATTCTTACTACTCTATGACCTAACATTTATGTCTAAATTTATAAACAGCAGCATTTTTTAAAAAATGTTACCCTAAAGTAAACCAAGTCAAGCATTCATTGCTAAATTATCCAGGATGGCTACTTAAAATACATCTTAATTATATAGATCGATGAACTGGTAAATGACTGTGACATTGTATGCTACGCACTTGCAGAACAACACAAGGGTCCTCCACGGACTGGGTCATGTCCTGAACGTAGGATGGAGTCTCAGATGCAGGTATCAGAGGCCCACCGACTTCTTTCGGGTATCGCGGTGGTTGGGCCTTCGGAGTTGCCGACGCCCTTTCCTTTTGCTCATCGCATGGTCGACACTGCGACATGGCGAGCTCTGATTTTCACAAGATAGTTTGGGATCTAATTTGAGGAACTTCCAGTTGATAGGAGTAGCACTAAAATTTTATTGCAAATCTATGGAAATGAAAGGTTTGAAAATGGTTTGTCAGTTCTGAAATAATATGAATTGAAACAATTGAGATTAAATTAACAATGTAGTTTATTTAATTTTTACCGATTTTTACACACAAAAAAAAAGTTATATTAAGTAAATTAATAATGCAAAGAAAACACCCCATATTTTGACATAGTTCTCCAAATTTCATCAACCTCCTCTTCTACTAGATACATTTTAGATGGATTCACAAATTGTTATTGACGAAGAACCTTCCAAGTTATCAATGATAATGTAAAGAAATTGCCAAATCATCCTAGGGTAGTAGCAAGACCTCAAGGCTAGCTGGGACAACATGAATTATTTCCATTTTCAGACAAATTCACCAATTTAGTGTTAATCAATCACAAAACCACTTAATTTTGGCTTTAACTGTAATTATTTCAGATCAAATGATCTGGGTGACAAATTGAACTCTGCAAAGAACCATCTGAATTCTTTTGATTGTTCTTCTGAACATTTTTAAGTGTGATCCTTTTTTAACAGCATGTAACTAAGCTTTATTTGAAATATTGGTACATATTCCAAAGTTGAAAATAAACCAAGGATAAAATCACTGTTGCAGTCAGAGCTGTAGACCAAACTTAAAAGATAAACAACAAGCAAAGTTTGTTCTAATTATATTTTAAGACTAGTATTTAGCAAAACTGTACTTCTTAAAATGCTGCAACATGATTAGTCCGACTTAGATCTCCATTTTTTGGGACCCAACTTTTGCAACCTAGCACGGTACATATGCGACATCATAACGTACATAGCTGGGAAAAACAACACTAGCAAGTAAATTCTCATTACAGTTGGAAAGTGGAAAGCAAAGTTCCAAGAGTTTGGCAACGCAACTGTGAACCTGTCCGTTTCTTCAAAGTATGGTATGTTTCTGAAATAAATAAGTAACAATAAACATTCATGAAAGGTCGATCAAAGCTGAAAAAAAAAAACATTTACATTCCCAAAACATTACATTCCCTTATTTTCCCACATTTATCTCTACAGTCCTCAAAGACTGGAAGCTTATTAGTTATTAGTTTAGAATGAAGATATATCAGAAAGAAAACTCACACACAGATGAGATCAATGAGATCGATAGAGTAATGAGATCAGTTTTGATTACTTAAGGTCACCAAATGTAAGCCCAAGTGTCTGACTGTATTGTGTAAATATCCACATTTTCAGGCCATCCTTTTCTTCAATCCATAAGAAATAAACAGTGTTTACCACAATTATAAGTTAGAAGAAAGATAATGCAAAGTACTCATGCCCTGAAGCTTTGCTCGATATAGGAGATGGTGTAGTCTAGCCCCGTAGCTGTAAGGTGGCATGGTTTAAGTAGTTTATGTCAGAGACTAGTTTTTACCTTAAAACTACGATGCCTTCACATAAGAATCCTAGTGGATACAAGGGTATCCAGATTGTGTATCTTAGCCATGTCAGGACCATTACATGCTTCTCATATATTTGTGAGATGTAGTATGGGTATCTCACAATTTCTACCAAGCTCCAAATAAAAAATAGGTAGAAGACAACTGGTTTCGTTTGCATACGAGCCTCTGCCTCGATCATCAAAAAGAGGATGATTGCTCGTCCACCAACCTAAGAGAGGAAAATATAATCCATAAATATCAATTAAAATAATGTAAAGGTAAGTGTGCCTACAGGTTATCATAACATTATTTACAATATGCCAGCCTAGATTTAATTCTCCAAATCCTAAATTCTACTTCACCACTTTGGTTGCATAACCAAAACCAACTAAAAGACACGTTTATAACAAGGTAGCTTACCAAAAAGTGCTAGATATGCATTGAGTGCAATCTTATTCACTTCACATTTCTAAAACCTGCCATGCCAAAGGATTTTGGGTTTAAAATATAGCCTGCTGACCTAGACTGTGGCAGAAATACTTGGATAATTGAGTATGCAATGTAGACGTAGTAAATAAGAACCAATCAGGCTAACTTCTGTACTTACTATAAATACTATTTATGGGATTTGAGATGGTATTTTTCTTTATTACAGGTTCATTAATTTGTGGTTAACAAGTTTATACAGGGCCAGTGTCTGACACTTTGACAACCGCAAGTACAAATATCCAAGTCCACTGGCATTAGTAATTTATCTCAGAGTAGAAATGATTAATCTTTCACGTCAGCTACGGAATTGCTATCCCCCAATTTTTATGCCGAAGAAAGAGCACTCAATTTTATCCCTCAATGTCCAATGAGACTGGACAAAGAGTTGTCGATTGAAAAAATCTTCTGGCAAAAAGGGTCATCTGGCAAGGAGAAAGGCAAAGACAAAGAGAAAAAATCTTCTGGCAAAAAGGGTCATCTGGCATGCTTTAAAGTAGTGATGCTTGCAAGCATTTCATAGGAACCAATATGCACTTTGTAGACTACGAAAATCTAACCTGCATAAATGGCGTGGACACTGCTCCTTTAGTATAACCAAACATAGGGTGCATAATTTCAAGAATCTGCATCAGTTGACAAAACTTCATAGCACTTCCCACAGCCACATATGTTCCTTCCATGGAATCTGAAATAAATATCGTAAAATTAAGGCCGTACTTTGTACCCATGCCAGGAATTAACATCACCACAAATATCAGAAGACTACGTTATACTCAATTCATTCTTAAGCCTGACGTACGTTATCAGTTCCCTGCAATGACGTAGTCATGGAAATGCGTTATTTTGCGTTCAACAGCTAGGGTATGTGGTCGTGTTTGTAACTTTCAATTAGTAATTGCAAGATCTACCACCAATGTTATGGTTTAAATCTCAAACTTGGCTCATTTTTCTTCTGTTGTATTTCCAGCTGAATTTCTTATTATAAACCACTTCAAAATCTACATCATGGCAACAAGAGATTTTTGCAATGAGGCAAAAACCAAATCTACAAGTTAAAAAAGTGTGATCCTTACAGAAAAAGAAAAGGATGCTTATATGATAGTGAATTGCTCCATTTTACAAAAACAATCTTCATGGGAACAAGTAACATGAACAATGATGCCAATAAGATTAATATTTAATGAATGTTGAACTACAGACACGTGCAACATATCTTAATATTTCCCTACAAGGAAGTTAGCCAGTGGTTTGCATATGTGTGGGTATGTGTGGCATATGTGTGGTTCATCATTGCAATGATGAAGAGTCTATTAAAATTATAATTTTAAAAGATTTTGATTAGATTTTAGTAAGATTTGTGAACATTTAAAAACAATTGAAAGATTGACGCAAACGTTCTGTGCCGGTATGAACTCAGAGTGATGGTTGCTACTTCTGTTAAAAGATTATTCATTTCCAAAAATAAAAGGTACATTATCATTTGTGATGAATTTTCAAGAATTGTCTGCCAAATTCTCTTCAAGGGTAGAGAATTCATATTTGGTCTCGGGTCACTCCAATGGGATACTCCTATGAGATTATCGGTTGCAGTGAAATTAAAGAGAGTAAGGCTTGAGAATGAAGAAAGTATCAATAAGGCCTCAGTTCTACACACAACAACAAAAATGTTTTGGGTGACATACCTGGCCCATCTCGTGAGTATCTGATAGTCATTACTGTTAAAATATAAGTAAACCCAATAAACTGCATCAGGTTGTAAAACACAAGATATACTTTTTTCAAGTCCTCTCTTCGATATCCGAGTTCTTCTTTTTCCAGTTTACTGTATAAATCAGGATAGTCGCCAATGACATCCCTGGTTTCCTCATCATCAACATCTTCTTCAGATTTCCAGCGGTCAAAGTCTATCTTTAGCCACACTGGTTTTTGAGGAGTGGCAGTGAGTCTGGGCCAAAAACCAGTGCTTTTCTTTTTTAGCGTGAAATCAACTTGTCGGTCTGATACTTTGTACTGGCTGCCATCAGTATCAATAGCAGAATGAAAGTTCAAAATGAACCCATAGTCATTTTTTCCTTTTGCGCCTTGTCCAGGGCCAGAAAACGTCAATTTTTTGCTATTGAGAGAAACATCTGGATTCTGAAAATTATGTTCATTCAAATTATCAATGTGGAATGTAAAATAAAAGGTAAAGAACTCTTAAGATAACTTTGACAGATAATGTGAAACCGGTAGGGGGCGATAGTTTGAGTTTGCCGCTTACCTTTACATCTTTCAAGTCAACCTTTAGAGTTATTACGGACTCTGTTTGGGCCCAGTATACGAAAGGACTCAGTGTTTCCCCCATATTATTTTAAATTGTAAATTGCACAATAATAACAGATTTACAAACAAATATTTAACTTCGTTAGATTCATTGAGCCGATCGGCGCAGATTCGGGTTGCTTCGACTGAAGTCGGGATAGACAATGAACTTCCTGTCTGCCGGAAGTACGTAACTGGAAAATGCTGTCATATCCATGAGTCATTAACTCTTTATTCCTTGAAAGACCAAGCCTACAAGCTAGGTCAATCTAAATTTTTGGTTTCTTCTCGTAAGAAACTACAGACTCCGCCAGTGCACACTGCCGTATATTTGTGACTAAGGTATGCGCTTTTATTCGTAGTAACGTTATCTTATTGTATTTTGTCTTTTTGAGCTTGAAGTTAATAATTGCGTTGTAATTTCTAGGACCAAAAACAAGCAACAACGGACGGCCTTAAAGAAGCGAGAGGTGTTTCTGGTGCCCCTGGAGGAAGGGACGAAATTCACACCCTCTCAATAAATCGCCGCTGGATCCCTCCATCAGTTCTTCAGAGAAAAGATGCTTTTAGCCCAAATTCAAGTAGGGCCCGGGCTACGTCAGAAAGCCGAAACGACTCGATTTTCAGGAACGTACGCAGTATTCTAAACAAGCTAACTCCGGAGAACTTCCACAAGCTCAGCGATGATTTGCTCCAGATAGATCTGAATTCCAGTGTCATTCTCAAGGGTGTTATTCTTCTGATTTTTGAAAAGGCTCTCGATGAACCCAAGTACAGTTCTATGTATGCTCGGCTGTGTAAGCGGCTGAGCATTGAAGCGCCCAACTTTGAACAGCCGACTGAGCCGTGCACATTTAGACTCCTGCTCCTGAATAAGTGCCGAGATGAGTTTGAAAACCGGTCCAAGGCAAATGATGCATTTATCCAGAAAGAACGGTCACTGGGGCCTGATGAGGAGGAGCGAAGACAGAATGCCAAACGCAAGATGCTGGGCAACATCCAGTTTATCGGAGAACTGGGAAAATTGGATGTTTTGGGGGAGGGCAACCTTCACAAATGCATCCGGGAGTTGCTGCATGGAAAGAATATTAAGCTGGACAGGGAAGATGGCCACAGTGACATTACGGAGGATTTGGAATTCCTCTGTCAGATAATGAGGACCTGCGGTAATACTTTAGATATTAAAGGGAAGAATCTGATGGATCAATACTTCCAACGAATGACCCTTTTGTCTGAGAATCCCAAAATGCCAATACGTATTCGTTTCATGCTGCGCGATGTCATTGAGTTGCGTATGTGTGGGTGGGTTCCACGAGAGGCAACATCCACAGAGGGTCCTAAGCCAATGCATCAGATCCAAATCCAGGCTGATAATTCTCGAGGCTCCAACAAGTCTAATCAGTCTCACATGAATTCCATAATGCAAAATGATCACGCTCCTTCGTACAACAGACCTAACAGGGGCGGTATGGATTATGGGGCCATGGGAAATTACAAGAACACGCAAAACGGAGATTTCAACTACTATCCACATCGACAGTATCAGGATCAGGGAGGCTACAACTCAAACAAGCAAAACAACTTTCAGCGTAACAACGGTCCTCAAAATTACGGACACAACACGGGCAATTCTGGGGGACAGGGACAGGACTTCAACAAGTCTGGATATAAGAACGATCTGCCGCCTAACTTCACCGAGAAGATTAAGATGGTCAACCAGCAGAGCATGAATCTGGATGATTTGTCGCTGCGACCTCCTCCGCAGTCGTTTAGGCGTGGTGGCGGAGCCAAGCCGAGCATGACTGGAGCCATGGGTGGGCAGAACAATGGAAGCAAGCCGCTCACTTCAATGGGTCAGCAAGTCTACAAGGATCCACCAGTGATGCTGAAGCAGACGTCCTTCGACATGAGCAAAGCCGTTAAAAAGGAGGTCAAGCCCGTGGTCAAGGAGATAACTATCGAGTCACTCATGGAGGAGTATAACAAGCATGGCAAGCTTCAGGATGTGTAAGTAACAATTTTGATGCTATTTCTTGTTGGTTATTTTGGTGATTAAAATAAGAAATCTCCATACAAGAATTGCAATGGTGGGGGTCTGGCATCTTGGAGGCTGAATTGGGTCAATCTTTAAAATAGGGTTTGCCAGTTCAGTCAATACAAATGTTTAAATCATTCAAAGGTACCTGTGAGCTCCATTTCAGTTAGTACATTTCAAGTACCACACAGCCGAATTTTCAACTTTTTTATTTAGGACCTTGGATTTTTATTAGTAAGTAGGTATCCATTAGAAGAAGTTTTTTTTTATACTATACAACCATAATGAGCACATAATTATTAATTATCTAGCAATAATGCCACTTGGGAAATCTTGCAAACACCAAGCAGTCGAGGTTAATTATTGCTTAATTTATAATTTTTTACTATCAAGCACATTTTTTTTTATTGCCCCATATTACACTAATTTCCTATCATCTTTTTCAGTGAGCCGAAAATCCCGGATAAGCTGATTCGCCCGCTGCTTCAGGCCGTGATGGTCCAGTCGCTCAGCAAGGCTGACAATGACCGTGAAAACGCTCGCTCTCTCATCACTCAGGTCTTAAAGAAGCCGTCGCCTGCCACTTCTGGTCACTTCCTGGAGTCGTACCGTAATCTCATGTCCCAATTGGAGGGTAAAGCGGATGATGAAATCCCTGACATCCAAGTTAACATAGCTGGTTTTGCTGCTCATGCCATCACCGAAGGCATTGTGTCTTTGTCAAAGATGTCGGAGTTTACCGAAAACGGAGAGAATTTCCCCCTCTTCTTGGTAGTTGTCTTACAGTTGCATCAATCGCAGGGCGAAGCTAAGGTCAAACAACTTTTTGACGATAGTAAGGTCAATCTCTTGAAGCAATTGCCAGAAGCCAACCGTAACAAAGAATACCTGGTAAAGGTTCTTGACGATCGCAACCTTGGTTTTCTCTTGCCACTCCTGGGAATCCAGACAGAGCTCTGGAAGCAGCTCGAGGTCGACTCGAACCCAACTGTTTTCTACAAGTGGATTAAGGAGAACATAAATGCAGTTCATCATACTAACCCAGAGTTTGTCAACGGGCTGATGACTGTTGTTTTGAAATATATTGTTCTCGAGAGCACCCAACTCCCAGAGTTGGATGTGGTAGCGATCCAAGACAAGGCTTTCTTTGAGAAAGAGAGAGCCCTGCTGGATAAATTTAAAGTCGTTCTCCAAGCGTTCATCAACGAGAGAGTGAAGCTGCAAGTCAGCGTCTTGTATGCTCTGCAAACTTTTTGCCACTCACTTGATTTTCCGAAAGGGCTTCTTTTGCGTTGGTTCATTAATCTGTATGAGCTGGAGGTCGTTGAGGAGGAGGCTTTCCTTAACTGGAAGGAAGATGTTTCCGATACTTACCCTGGGAAGGGGAATGCTCTGTTTCAAGTCAACACGTGGCTTACCTGGTTGGAGTATGCGGAATCCGAAGGAGAAGACGACAATTAATCGAAAAAAAAAATAACATGAGTAAGCTTAGATACTAAATTCAGTGTTGCAAATCATTCACAATTTATCACGTGCCACATTTGCTCTGAAGCAGAAAGCAATTTTCAAATTTATCTATGGTTTATTTTGAAATACTTTACATTTTAAAAATATTCGTTCAACCTTCTTTCCCTACTAAAATATTAGCAATCATTTATTCTACATTCACTCTCCTGAAAACAAAAATGCAAATTGATGTTAAACCTTTCTTGTACACCAACTGATTTTTAATAAAATAATGTCAAGTCCATCAATTATTGTGAAAATTATTTATCCTAAAGAAGCAATTTTTATCGGGCTAATGTTTTGGTTGTGTATTCTCATTTGTGTGCTATATTGTTGCTTGTTCTTGCTGGTGACCTAAGATACTAGTATATAACCTTCAATGACAGGTACAAGGTGCGTATGGAAGCAAGTATTTTAGCTTAAAGAAAGGACTTAAATTCTAGTCAATTCTGAACTGAGCAGTTAGGTGTACTACCCCAATAATGATAGTCTAGTTATCTTTATAGCAACAAAAGCCTGGAATGTAAGAACTTGCAGAGAATAGTAGCTCTCCGAGTCTCTCTGAATGAACGCACAAATTGACGCCAAAAAAAGCGAAGGGCAAGTCAGTTGACTACCAAGACAACTACTAGGGAGACTGCCTAGGATGTTGTTTTTGGAAACTCACTTGGAAACTTCATGGAACTTTGCATGCTGTAGTTTTCTCCAATGTTTCTTAACCTGTGCTAGTTATGAGATCAACTAGATCAGTATAACGATTCATGAGTAAGCCCACGCATCTATTTTATTCTAAAATAAACAATGTGTGTACATGCCACGAAGATGCGATAATTATTTCGCTTACAACAGTTAAAAAAGCCACTCTACACAGTTTTGAATAATAATGGTAATTCCGATTGATTAATTTATGGTGATTTACTTTGCTGACACCATATGTAAACCAAAATATGCAAACTACAAAGTATGTTCTCCATTGCGCCGCCAGAGCCTGTGCCGTGGTAGTCGCTGTGGGACCTGCTGTACCTCCCTGCGGTTGGTAAGGCATTGTACAGCCCAGTAAAGCTCGCGGCACCTCTGCCTCACGCCGTCGCGCTCTGATGGAGCTCCGTGGTGGACTTGACATCGTCAGCACCGTGGGCCGACAATTCGTACAGATGTACGACCCGTTCCGCTCACTCAAACCTGCGCAACGAGTAGCACCTTTTTCTCTCAACTTTCTTGCGATAACTAGCAGCTCACTTTTCCTAGTCTCGAGTACCGACTCTTGCTTTGTTGCAATTTCACTTGGAGTTTTTCGATTCATACGACTGTCAAATCAACTACTTACAGAACTATCTCTTTTAGAAATTTGGATTTTTTGAAACTAGTACTGCCAATTTAATTTAATTATTTTTAATTACTAAACAGGTTGGATTGATCAAACAAGAATAACGATCTTTTCTATGAAAATTTGAATGATTGTTTGTAGTTTACTGACAAGACAGTTTTGTTTCTTGAGCTAATTTTTTTCATTTTACTTTCATCAAGTGTGTAAAATCATCTGCCATGAATTGCTTCTTTCTTGAGAGTGTTTTTCTTCTTCGTTTTTTAGCTTCCACTACCATCCAAGCTTACAAAGACCTGACCAACACAATCCACCAATGTCTATCAATCTATCCATCTGGACATTTAACGAGGTTTTATCAATGTACGGTGGCGTTATTTCCCTCTAATGCCATATGGTATCCATCCCTACGAAATACTGGACTTGGCAGTCTTTATTTTTATTCTACAGGATTTAGATCTCTGTTAGCTAAAGATACCATTCTAATACCTTCAAAATGTAATTTTTTATTTCTTGTTGCGTTTTAATTTTTGACTTAAGCAGTTGAATCGGTAGTAGTAACGTGCACGAATTTTATTGCTTACTATTATGCATTGATCTCTTACTCAAATTTGACTGCCGGCGACGAAACGCTCGGAACTAAACAAATAAATTGTTAGAATGGAAGTGTATAGAATTGTTCTTCCTTTGCTATGGTGAGCCTGTTGACGAGGCTCTTGTCTCAGCTGTTGGCTGTTGGTGTATCAATTTAATTAAACCTACCTGGACCTGTCATTATGAATTTCTCCGTCCCAGAATTGAATACAATTTTGGAAGGGAATCTCAAATAGTTGTCATAGTTTTGCTAGAGATACCTATCATCTCCTCCAGATGGGCCAATCTAGTTGATTTGAATTTATTTTATTAAGTTTTGCGCAATAAATAACGATATAAATAATCAGAAGGACAATAAAATTATGAGGCCAGGAAAAAAAAAATGAAGGATCTTGAATCTGAAATCCAAAATAGTTCCTAACGTTACGGATTTGAACCTGAGATTGTATATTACTAGTGTCACACACTAACCATTGTACCACCAGTACTTCTGTCTATCATGATTGATTTTAAAACCTAGATCAATTGGCAAATAACCGGTAAAACAGCACGTACCTTTTTTACTTTCTGCTCGCCTGATACAAAAGCCAGTTTATTTCGAGGATTGAGTTGCGTTTTTCCGTCTCGATGGAGCTGCGTTACGCCTTACGTATAGGCTGGAGGCTGTACGCGAGTGTGCCGCTTGTTACCTAGCTATTCAGGGCTCGGAAAATCTAGCTTAGCTGACAAAGACAGAACGGTTATTTAGATTTACTAACCTAAATAGGTTACTTACTTACTAAATAAAACTACATAAAATATACTACATTTAGTACATTTTTTACTACATTTTTTTTACTACATTTACTATATAAAATAAGAACAATTACAAAAAAAAACATATTTGCGACATTTTCAATTCTGGGGCATTTTTTGAGGGTACGTTTAAAACTCGTTTGATTCAAAACAAGTTAAGTGCCAAAAAAATTCGTGTGCGACATTCGCCCTAGTCTCAAATAACGAGGATTGAGCATAGGATCCAGCCAGCTGATCGAAAACAACCTGGATAGAATCCTTGACCCGACCATTCGCTTCGAGCTAGGTGCAAAACACGCGGAAGAAGTCGACGATAAGAAAAAGAGGATCTACCAGCCCTGAATCGCCGATATTTCCAGACGCTATCAGATCCCTGTCGGAAAATGGGAGGTAGTGGGCCTGCTGGTCGGTGCTCGGGCAGGAATACCGACGTTTTTTACTGACTTCCTCAAGCAATTCATCATCTCGCTCTCATTATTAGACTATATAATTCCTGCCGTTCTTAAAAGCATCAATTTGCATCTTGCATAACCATTTGTATAACAACACTTCATAATTACCATAACCATAATCATAAATATTATAATATCATAAAAAAATTTAAAAATATGCCAAAATCAAATGAAACAACGGTAAACATCAACAACAATGCCATTCACTTCAGTGATACAGTTCACTGATTCAGTGATGATTCAGTGATTCAGGTTTGACTTTTGACCCTCATTTTAATTGGGAGGAACATATAGATAAGGTTAGGAAAATAGCTTATAGTAGATTAAGACATCTCTATACTTTTAGAAAATACCTTAGTGAACCTGTAAAACTACGACTAGGAGAAGCATTCATTCTTCCATTATTTGAATATTACTTTTATAATATTTGTGGTGTTTAACGACGCACTGTTTTGACAACTGGCCCTGCGGCACTGGTCTAATGGCGTCGGTGAATGAGTGGATGATGATGAGGATGATGATGAACCTAACCTAGCCTAGAAGGGAGGAGGGGAAACCCGGTGCCGGCACGTAGCCTACTCCTGTCGAAAAGCACCAAGGGGACCACCGGCTTCACGTCCCTTCCGAAGGACGGTACAACTCGAACAGCAGGATTCCTCCACAAATCCATGCTGTCGAGAGGTTGATAAGCAAGGCGAATGAAGTTGCTGTACTAACTTTCATCCCTTAAACCTCTCTCCCGAACAGAACTGGTCATGTGTATAATGGTCACCCATCCAATACCTGACTCAGCGCAGTGTTGCTTAACTTCGGTGATCCAACGAGAACCGGTGTTTCCAACACGCCAAACCGTTCGGTCATTATTTGAATATGGTGACACAGTGTACATAGGTATAAATAAGTCTTCAGCTAAGAAAATACAAAATGTACAAAATTCTTGCATTAGATACGCATTAAATATACGAAAATACGACCACATAATCCCCCAGACATTAAATCGCCTCCGAATCCTCAATATGGAAAACAGACGCATTCTGCACCTTTTGACAACAACTTTCAAAATTCTGCAAGACCAGTCCCCTGAATACTTATTTGAGAAATTAATCGCTTCATCCAAATCACATAGTCATAGCACACGAAATCACTCACTTATCATTCCAAAACATTCCTCCACGGCCCGCAGTACGTCTTTTTCAATTCTGGCTCCAAAATTCTGGAATAGATTGCCCCCAGTCATTAAAAAAACCAAATCAGTAACATCTTTTAAAACACTCTTTAAGTCGCATCTTTTAAGTTCCCAAGCCAATAGTAACCAGAACTTATTCTTATAAATGTGTTGTAATATTGTTTGCTTTTATTTCCAAATCTTGTCTAAGTCTAAGTTACTTGTCTAAGTCTAAGTTACTTGTCTAAGTCTAAGTTACTTGTAAGTAATAATATACTTTCTACATTAATTTAACACTGCAATATTGTTACGTAATACCTATGTCCTAGATATATAATGCACATAATTTAACTGTGTTTTTTTTAAATCTTAACTAGAGATTATAATATAAGTACATATTATAGTTATGTGTTTATTTTCTTATCTAACTTGCAATATTGTAGAGGTTAAGTGGAAGAGCGGGGTAACCCGAACTTCGCCTCGTGTAAAAAAGACCAATAAAAAAAATAAATAATAATAAATATTATTAATAAGAAATTGTATTTATACTATATATCAGAAAGCCAGACCTTAATGGTCAACCATTTATTTGGATAGCTGTCGATTGTGTCATGAATTGATTTTCCTCCAGCCAGCTGATCTAAAATAACCTAAATAGAGCATAGGATCCAGCCAGTCAGGTTTATGCCAGCACAAAGTTTTCTCTTTTAGGTGAGGCAATGGTAAACGTTAAACGGGTCACAGTTAGTCTTTTTTTATTTGTCACAGCAAGACTTTTTTCCAAAAAAAAAAAAAAAAAATCTCGTTAGTCGGGACTTGAACTAGGACTTTCCGCGCATGAAGCAGGCAATTCAACTGCCCGGCCATAAACGATAACTGATCCCACGTTTTTTTTATTGCTACTTGATAATGCAAGCCGAGCGAGTAGTATCCGGTTACCGATCGATGTCCAATATTAATTGATCAAGTTCGTTTGATACCCAACAGGTTGAGCTAGCGATCATTTTGCTAGTTAACTCGACTGCGGGTTCGGTGATACTTATTATAAGACTAGAGGACGAGTGGTCCGAAATTAACATCGGCTGGCTCACCACCAGTCGGGCTCTATCGTCTTGCGGATTCACGTCGAATCTTGTCAAGCTATGGAAGCCGTTGTGTTGGAGAGGCCGAAAGCAACTGCTGCCTCTCCCTGGAGGCAGGATGCAGGGTGCTGGGACTTTCCTCACTCTGTGCACGTGATGCATGGAGCTTTGGTAATTTACAGGTGAGCACTCTGATCGAGTGCATTTATACGTTATCTGCGAAGCCTGTTCTTATCGCCTGAAACCTACGTGTCCATGAACGGCTCGTTGCTACCATTGCCACCTGAGAGAAAATATTTACACCTTTATTTTAACACCTTTTTATAGCATGACATTGGGTAGCTGTGCGACCCTGATGCCACCTGGTAGCCAAGCTGGAACTAAATTTTCCTCGATCATATTTTTGAAAAATATTTGCTTTGTCTGGAATGAATGAAAGAAAAAAAAAAAACCTGCATAGGACGAGGATCGATCGCAGTCCGCTTTACTTAGGAAGCAATCACTCTATCCCATAGACCGCTAAGACATCTCTACTTGAAGTAGGTTATTTAGTCAATATAAACTATTAAACTGAGTTGAAAGCTGATAACTTTGGCCAAAAATTCCGATAAAATATCTACCAATGCATCGATGAATTTTAATGAAAATTTATTTCGACCCCATCAATCTTCATTTTCAATATTTTGCATCTTCGTAGAGCATTTAAATTGTTTTCGGATCATTCTCATTCAGTTTAGTCATCCTGGTGCTTTCACCAAGGATGAACAACCTGCCATTCACAATAACCATGCTCCCAAATATGTACGGAATTCGAACCGGTCGCTTTGGTCGACTCATATGAGTTGGCCTTTGCACCCAAGTGATTTGAATTCCGCCGCCGCCGTCAGCGGCGAAGCACATTACTACACCTCACCACACAGGCCTCGACCCCATGGAACATATCGCCGCCGGGCCTTCATGAGACCACATAGGAATATTGGATCGGGTTGTAGTGCTTTAGTTTGACATTTTTGTTGCAATCAGCGCTACCTGGTGGCAAAATCTGGCATTCACCCTGGACAGCATCTCAGTTCCATGTTTAGATACCAGAGCAACTCGAGCTTGGCGCTGCCAAAAAGCTACCAGGCCGGGAGTCGAACGCACGCCCACCGACTCGAGTACAAGCACGGTACCCAGAGGACCACTGCGGAATTAACAATTTCGAATGGAAATAAAACGACTGAAGCAGCACAACTTACATTTACGAAGAATAAACCTTGTGTGCCAAAAATAAATCCTTTATCTAAAATATGCTCAATTGTTAAACTTTTTACCCGAAAGGTGCCCCACCTTTCGGGTAAAAAGTTAAACAATCGAGCCTATAAAATATAACATATAAAATACACCTATAAAGTAGGTGGAAAATGTTGTATGTTTGCTGAATTTTTTCATTTTCATTTTTTGACATAGTCTCTCTAAGAACAATCAATAATACCAATAACGCCAAATAATACCAAACGATACTCGTTTGGCTATCGAAGGCAACCGATCTATGATGCTGTCCTCCACAAGAACGAGTCTAGCTGACATAATAATGCTCTTTTTATTTCCAGATTGGTTATGCGATCGACACCATCAACAGGGGTTGAAATACTAGTGGTCGACGGCGAAGAAGGTGAATGGACAAACGCCGATCGTCGCGATGCGCCGAGACTCCCGGCGCCCCAGGCTATCCAAGACGAGCCTGCAGGGAAAAAGTCCATGCCGAAAGACGGGCATCTAGGTCTGGAAGACCTGCTTGGGAAGAGATTTGAATCCCACATTTCTGGATTTGGAGGAAGTAACAGACCCCTAGTTTGTTTTTAGTACAAACTGATGACGAGGATGGATTATGTCGAAGGGTAGAATAAGAACACGCTGTTGTGCAGTCTGATTTACATTACACATGCTTGCAATGGGCAGAGTATTTTATTATTAGGAACACTAAAAGTCAAACTCACTAAAATTCTTTTAAAAATGACATGTCTAAGCTCAAATGGTTAGAGCAACACCCGCGGTGGGTGGATTTATTATTATTATTATTATTTGTGGTGTTTAACGACGCACTGTTTTGACAACTGGCCCTGCGGCACTGGTCTAATGGCGTCGGTGAATGAGTGGATGATGATGAGGATGATGATGAACCTAACCTAGCCTAGAAGGGAGAAGGGGAAACCCGGTGCCGGCACCTAGCCTACTCCTGTCGAAAGGCACCAAGGGGACCACCGGCTTCACGTCCCTTCCGAAGGACGGTACAACTCGAACAGCAGGATTCCTCCACAAATCCATGCTGTCGAGAGGTTGATAAGCGAGGCGAATGAAGTTGCTGTACTAACTTTCATCCCTCCAACCTCTCTCCCGAACAGAACTGGTCATGTGTATAATGGTCACCCATTCAATACCTGACTCAGCGCAGTGTTGCTTAACTTCGGTGATCTAACGAGAACCGGTGTTCCCAACACGCCAAACCGTTCGGTGGTAGGTGGAGATTGGGGTTCTAGTCCTCGTTTAAGAGGAATTTTTGAGAGGTTATTAAATTTCCCAAATGAAAAAATAAGTACGCGTTGTCCTATGTAGTACCCATCCCAATCCTTTTTCCGGGTACATGCTATCTAGATGCTTCCCTCACGTAGTGAGGAAATAATTTTTGCCTTTCAACTGTCAGCTTTGTACATGAGACTTTTCGTGCTTTTCAAAGTTTCTGGAGCTGGCCGTGCCGTGTTCTGTTCATGCTCATAAAGACTTACCATGTTTTCAGTCGTGCGAATAGAACGAAGTTTTGTTGCCTGGATTCATATCAGGAAGCAAAGGGATCAACAACAAGTTTTTTTTTGTCATATTTACAAACCATTTTATCGCCAATTCCATATTTATAAGTAGTTACATTTAAGTATCGCAGTATAAAATTATTTAGGTACATTTGTGTAAGCTATCTCCCAGCTTTGCTTTGCACAGGGAATTTGATGTTATCACTAAGAGGTAATTTACAAAAGTGTACAGAAAACCTTATAGCATTGATACAGATGGCCGCGCTTAGCACATGACGCATGGCGCATTATTTGTTTCAAACGAATCAATTTACACTTATTTTCATCTCCAATATCAACATAATGAACTTGTATCTTACAAATCAATCCACAATCGCAAACGTTTACTTCATATTTTATATTAAAGAATAGTTAAACTTCAACGTCAATCACTACCGTGTTTAAAAAAATGTCCACAACCATTTCCCGTCGATATCTACTTGAATAGCTGTCTTGCGTAGTACCATATCCTGAAGAAATATTCGTCCTTTCTCAGGAGCGAGCCACGCGCATAGGATTTGATGTCCGGATCCATTCCAGCTTCTTTCATCCACGACATGGTCGTCTCTGTGCTGAAGCTGAGGGTTGGTGCTGTTGTGAGGTCTGCGTTTTCGGGCTCGGCGGCTTCCATCACTGAAAACGTGATTACTCGATGAAATACAGTTGGTTTTTACAGATCGCACGGATGGAAATCGCCTATATCTAGTATTCCTAGGGATAAAACAATTTGCCACGATGGTGGTTTTTAGACTCATGTCTACTTGATTTAGCCTTAACACTAGTTTTAACAAAAACCCATTTCAAATAGTTTTTGTTAATTTGCTACGATTTTCTTGAAGAGTAACCAGTACGGCATTTATCACCGAAGAGTATTTATATATATTTTTAAACACAATTGGAAGAAGAAGCGACTTTTTCTTTATGACGACCGATCGAGTGGTGTGAAATGTTATTCAAATATTGAAATAGTGTTCTTATAACAAAAGTATCAAGTTACTAGACGACCGTGAAAAAAAACTAAGTGCACGTTAAGAATTTAACAGCCTGTTACTTTGTTTCTTGCTTGGCTACAGCCAATCAGACGTTTTTTTTGCTATTTATATTTTGTCACTGAAAAACTGGCACTAAGAAGCAAACAATTAAGTAAATTATAGTTAAAGCCTGTGTTAAAGTTGGTCTTACCGTCTGGCCGCAGCATATGGAAAGGTTCATCGGACTCAAGCGGCTCGCTCGACCCGACCTCGTTGCGTGCGAATATTCGAATCAGGTACTCGTTGTTCTCCTGCAGATCCTTGATGGTCAGCCTCTGGATGTCAGCCTTGACGCGGCCGACTTGCATCCACATCGTCTTCTTCGAGTCTCGGATGGCGATCGTGTACCCCTCGATGGGGGCGCCGCCGTCGGACTCGGGGATACCCCACTCGATGACCACGGAGTTGGGGCCCACAGCGCGCACCTCAAGGGGCGCGGTGGGTGGCGAGGGGACGGCTGCAAGTGAAACAATCCGGTCAATCATGAAAGGCGGGACTACTTAACTGAACTCGGCGATCATATATTTACTTGCTAGCAGGCTATAGACAAATAGGTATTACAGGACAGAAACTATTTGAACTGGGGTTTGAATCCTAAGTGAAGAACAACTAAATTTCCTAACATTTCGTAAAATGCACCTGTTACGTTATCAAGGGTAAAAGCAGTCCTGGCAATTTGCCGATATCAAAAGAACCACAAAAAATTATAAGAATGACTTTGTTCAATTATCCCAAATGCTTTTAGGATGCTTGAAGTAGGCAATTTTTCAAATTGTTAACAATTATAGTTTATTATAATAATGATAATAATATTATTACTATTATTAATATTATTATTATAATAATTATAATATAATGATGATACATGCATAAAGGATGCTTGAACTAGGTCTTGTTATAATTTTGTGTGGTTCTTTTGATATCGAAAAATTGACAGGACTGCTTTTACCCTTGATAAAGTAACAGGTAGGTACAAGTAACGAAATGTTGCGATTTTTTTTTTTTTTTTTTTTTACGTAGCATTTAAAACCCAGTTTACATGGTTTTTGTGAAAACTAGTGCTAAGGTTAGATAAAGTAGACATGAGTCTAAAATCAATCATAGGTATTATAGGAGTTCAGAAAATGTATATCGGTTCAAAACAAAGTCGTTATTATAAATAACACTCATGGACAGTTGGCCATCGTACACAACGGGTAGGATAAGACGCTAACTTAATTTGTATAGTACATGGTTGGTGCGGGGCATCCTATTTATGTGGCAACTGACTTTAAGAACTGGACCAAGATTGACAGAGTTGGAGGATACAAATGTAGAACGGGAAGATAGGCCCCGAATGGAGGGCACACATGGATGTATACTTACTGGCATGGGTCTTCAGGCTGACGAGCTCGGTTCCGGCCGGCGGACTTAGGCCGATCGAGTTCTCGGCGTACGCACGGAAGAAGTACTCAGACTTGTCCTTGAGGTTCTCGATCAGGTGAAGGGTTACTGTTGGCTCAAGGGTCACTACCTTGACCCACTTGTTTTCACTTGTGAGGCGTTTCTCTAGCACGTAGCCTGGAAATCAAAGACGAATTGTTAAAGCAAGTTGTACTTAGATTTGTGAGGGTCTTTTGAAAGTAAAAATGCACTTTATTCTATTGTTTTCAATATGAACAGCCTTTTTGCATTAGACTAGTTGTGAAGAGTCCCTAAATTCTGGATCCCAACCTGCGACAATTTTTTGGCAGCATTGAAGAGAAAAATATTGACTTTAATATTGATATGCCCGTAGAACGATTGAACTAGAAGGGACATATTGATATAAAATGACTAAAAATAATTAACTAGATCTCATAAAATATTTTAGGGGCACTTGAGAAGTTACCGAACATTAGCTCTAAAAGATAGTTTGCCCTGTTAGTTGGAAGAAGTCCATGCATTGACTCAAGACTCGAGTTACCTGTGAGTTCTGTGCCTCCGGTGCTGGCTGGCGGACCCCACTGCAAGGTAACGCTCTTGCTGGTCACGTCGGAGATCGTAAGATTGGTTGGGGCGGACGGGGCACCTAGAACAGCGAGAGGGTGAGAACATGCCCTGCGCTCTTTGTGAACAGCACGCAAACACAGAACATCGAAGGAAACACTTATAGGAGTGGGTATTCAACCACTAATGCTTATAGTACAGGAAGAAATCTAATGAAATTAGAAGAGAACTGCATATTAGACAAACAAGTTATAGATTTGCGTGTTAAAAACGCTTACACAAATGAGCCGCTCCAAAAGATATCTGTCCGGTATCTTCCATACATTCCTAAAAACTGTGCATACCACTTCTAGCTAAACATTAAACAAATACACTCACACATCTAGACAATTTAAAATACGACATGTCAATTTAAATTGACAAAAAAATATTTTATGTCAGAATACGGCATACTAAGTTAGGTCATGGTATTAGTTAAATGCACTAAAAATTAAGAGTGAAGTTAAATAGTATTAATTTCTTTGTTCCGTATCCACGCAAACAACTAGAACATTTTTACTATGTCTTGGTAGCCTCTGTGGCACAAAGGGTTTTTCCTTGATGTGGTGGAATATTTCAACATAATTTCTTAGTCAGTGATATATATAAAAAAAAACAAGGGCTAGAATAATATAAACGACGTTACGAATAATAAAGAGAGCTAAAAAACGAAAATCATGTAGACCCATCTTTAAAGAACTAGAAATTTTAACGGTGGCCTCACTTTACATCCTAGAGGTACTTTTGTTTGTAATTGACAATCCTGGTGCTTTTACATCAACCCAAGAAGTACACGGGAAAAACACGAGAAGAAAAGAAATTCGTGTAATAGAAAATGTGAAATTAGACATCTCCAGGCGTGACGCTTCATTTGCCGGTGCTATCCTTTTTAATACTTTACCGACGACCCTGAAAGAAACAAGAACGGACCGAAACATTTTTAAGAGCAGGGTCAAAACTTTTTTAATAGAGCATTGCTTTTATACCATCGACGAGTACACTAAACGACAGAATTGCAATTGTTCTACTTGTAAATAAATTTTATTATATTGACGTATTTCAATGCTCCTAAGTGTATCTATGTATTATTTTATACTTTTATTGGAGCGTGTGTGTAATTTAAAAAAAAAACTTATGTACAACGAAATAAAGAACCTTTGAAATTGAAATTGAAATTGAAACAAGATTAAGAGATTTTAAGAAAGAGAAGGTTCAAAAATTGAAAATGGTATTAGATAACTCACGTGACTTTGTGACGTTAACTGATAACGATTTTTTCTCATATCTCAAAACCTTACAAATAAACATCATAGACAAACACTTACACGCACACAAACATGTATTTATTTTATTTCACATTTTACAGAAAAGAAAAACCAGCTCCAAAACCAAAACAAGAAGAAAATCGTCTGAAAATCATCTTGGCATAAATGTTAGAGAAAAAATATCAGTTTTCCAGCGCTCTCACAGCTAGGACCGTCGGAGTCGAAGAAAAATGAAACGACACAAATAATCAACAAGGCCAACATAAAGACACAGAAGGAATTGACACATTGACGGCAACACCAGGGATGGGTTGGGCAACATTTGGCAACAGAGTAGACACAGACAGCCCTTGCGTACTCACAATCTTCAATCTCAGCCTCGGCTACTGACGGGAACACCCCGAGCAACGTGTACAGGGCGCTCTTGGACAAAACGTGTGTATTTCCTGTGTAAGCGGTAAGCAACAAAAGACAGAACGGCAAATGAACGGCACAGATTAGTAAAGCGCTGCGGAATTGGGTGAGTAAAGACGGACAATAGATGGTAAGCGTTGCATTTGAGACGGACGATAAGCATGAAGCGTGGAAATGTAAATAATATAACAGAAATGCCTAAAAAATAATTTTTACCAATTTGGACAAAACAACATTGAAATTCTGCTTTGGCATTAACCAATTTCCACTCCGAACCGCACTGTCGCTCGCAGACACTAAAATTCGCAAGACGATGGATGTATTGGTGAGAAAATTAGTCATAAGTAAGCCAAAAAAATGTACCACCAACAAATGCAGGTATATTTTAATTTACAGAGCTGTGAAGTCACCAAAAAAATGGCAATAAAAAGCGAGGAAATTGGTGAAAACTTACTGATTCTCTTTCCGGCGGTGATAGGGTCTTCCGGAGCCAGGGGTACGCTCGTGCCCACCTCGTTGCGTGCGGTCACGCGGAAGTGATACGACACATTCACCTTGAGATCCTGCACCATTATGTGGGTGTCGTCCACTTTGGTGCTTCCAACCTTTCGGGAGAGAACACAAGGGTTTAGTTGGATTTGTGAACTGTCGTTTTAAAAGTTAGAAAGCACTCATTTAATTTCTAACGTGGACGGTGCAAAAAATTTGACGGCTTTGGTGGATGAAAAACAGGAAAACGTCTCACCTTTTGCCACGCCTTCTTGCCAACTTCTTTCCTCTCGACAATATATTCAATGATTGGAGATCCACCATCGTCCTTCGAGGGCTTCCACGATATAGTGAAGGAAGTCATGGTCATTCCCGAAACGTCTAGCGGGCCTAGAGGAGGCGACGGCTTGTCTGCACAGGGAAAAATAAACGTAAGAACACGGAAACAACATATTCTTGGAGAAATTCAAGCCGCTAAGCACTTTACTCACCGAACTTGCTTCGAACTGTCACGGAATTACTTTCAAGGGCTTCTGAGAAACCAACTGGATTCTCGGCTATTACTCTGAACATGTACTCAGAGTCTTCTCGGAGTTGCTGGACGCAGTACGACGAGACGTCTCGCTCCACATCGGCCACCTGGCGAGCATTTCATGTCATACGAGTAACAATATTGTTTGAAAAAATTATTTTGTAGCCATGATAAAGGATATTCTGGCCACATTCCCTTAAAGTAGGTATATCCGACACATTTGAGTCGCTGTTGATGCAAAAGAGAGAGCAGTTATTTGAAGTTGAATGTTGCAATTTCCCTACCTTCATCCAAACCATTTTCTCGACGTCGCATTTCTCAACCGAGTACTTGGATAGCTCCAGGCCACCGTCGTCCGCCGGTGGCTTCCATTCTATCGTCACAGACTCTTTCTTGATGTCCTTCATCACAATTGGTCCCTCGGGTTTGCTTGGTTTGTCTGGAATATCGCACAAATTGGGTGACAATCTTGCACGTGATGTGAAACAGACAATTCTTTCCAAACGTCATTCCTTTAATCACATCACAGAGAGAAGACAGTGCAAGCGAGAAATGGGAGACGACAAGAAAACAGTGTACAGCTCTAAATACTTCCTGGAAGAAAGAACATTGAGTAGCCTATGGAAGAAAACATAAAAATGGAGAGGTTTTAAACAATCAGTGCCACAAATTTACTTCAACAGACATCTTAAAATGTCCGCGACGGAGAGGAGAAAACTTGGATCGAAGTAGGTTCAAGTGGAAACATAAAAAATAGGCCGTACAGAAAAATGAGCGCAGGCGAGTAAAAATGAGGTGTCTATGGTCTAATTTTGTGGGCTTTATAGGAGAGGCGACAGCGAGCGTCTGAAAGAGGCGGTGAAGGTGCACAGCTTGCAGAGAGGAAAAGTGTCACGTGTAACTTTACCAATAATTGTCTCTTCTGGGCTCAGGGAAATACTCCTACGCTGGGTGTCATCTAGGGACAACACGTCTCGTTATTTTACGTCCAGAAATGATGACTAAACAAAAGCCAGCAAGAATTGTGAAAACAGCTGTTAACTTGCGGAAAAGAACCAAAAATATTCAGTGAAATATTTTCTTATTTCTTGGTTAAAAAGCAGTGACAGATTTACAGCAGCTCTTGCTTGAAAAAAAAAAATCTTGTGAAAAAGAACACACAGACATTGTAAATGTATTTCAATTCTGAAATCATAGGACCACTTATTCTGGTGTAAAATATTTTTAACTGACGCTAGAAAATAATAAGTACAAATACGTAGAAACATTTTAACCTCAACAAATAATCCATCTAAAAGCGCTAACAGACCAAGGAAGATAGAGAAACATGAAGCCAACAGCGAATAAATCTCACCAATAACTCGGAGGTTAAGTTCTGCACTGGCAGACCCCGCAGAGTTCTTCACTATCAGCGTGTACTTGGCAGTGTCCTCCTTCTTTAGCGAGTAGACGGCGATCGTGGTGGCCGCCTCGTCCACGTGGTAGCTGCAGTGCTTGGTCGAGGTGAGGTCCTTGCCATCCTTGGTCCAGGACACGCTCGGCTTCGGGTAGCCGGAGAACTTGAGCTCCACCTTCCATTGCGACCCAATGCGCAGCTTCTGTAGCGTCAGGTTCTCATCGACCTCGATCTTTGGAGCGTCTGTAAGAACATAGGCGCGGTGAGTCATTGCTAGTAAAAGGTTTGTAACGCAAATGTCAAATCATCGTATTTATGCAAGAGTTCAATGAAGACACGTCAAGTATTTCACTGATTTTTTTTTGTTTGGACGGAAAAGCTTGGTTTGAAATGTGAATCCCCGTTTGTATTCACAGGGCCATCTGATTTTGTAGGTGCATTTAATACCTAGAGTGTGAATTTAATCTTATACCACTTACCTATAAACGTGTATTAAATTATGCTTCGAGTAAAATAATCAAAAGTACAGAATGGCATTCCCAAAAACTTTTTTTGAAATTATTGTAAGCCAAATTGCTTTTTTTAAAAGCTGGGTTTCAATAGCTCCCAATAACTGCAGTAACATTTTGCCTCGAGCTAACATTATGGCGCTCTTAATTTTCTTAATGTTCTTAGATTGTGCATTAGCATTCGACTTTACCTTGAATCTTGACGGTGCACGATGTTTCCGCCTGGCCAGCTTCGTTCTTGGCCTGGCAGGAGTATGTCGCCGCCGTCGCCTCCGTCGTCTCGGTGATGACATACTTGGCCACTCGACTCTCGTACGTCATGTTCTTGTTCTTGAACACTCGTCCATCGCGCAGCCTGGAAGAAAACAAAGCGAAGAAGAAATTAGCGAATTCATCAGACAGAACTTTTTTCTTTGACTTGACAGAGACAACAGTTTTTATTGATAGTTGAGAATGACCAAGGCTGTTCAATAATCTGCCAGACAGACTTTAAATAAATGTTCAACACAAAATCTCGCTTAAGATTTCAAGCTACTCGATGGTATCTAACACAAGGTGAACGCACCATTTGATCTCCGGTTCGGGAACACCGCCGACGACACAAGAGAGCGTGATGGTCTGCTTCATGCCGGCAACGATGTCCTTGAGGGGCTCCTGTATGGTTGGGGGCTCCGACGTCGACGGAGCGGCGATCTTCAAGTAGCGAGTGTTGTGCGACGGTACGCTCGGCCCCACGGCGTTGACGGCCGTCACTTTGAACATGTACTCCATGTTGCGCTTCACCTGCGACACCTTGTACGTTGTCTCCACGATGTTGAAGTCGGCGTTTACTTTCGTGAATCTAGGGAGGCGTTGGCACGAGTTTATACAATTAGATATGTCAAATGCTTTGTGGTGAGTGAACTCTTGTTAATAGAGTACATGAGCGAGTTTAAAGTTCATGCAGAAAGTTGAAATTCGCAGTTCACGTAAATTTTTACTTTTTTAAATTTTCTAATAACTTGGCTATTGAAAAATCATACTTCTTGACAGCACTTACGATATTTCACTCTTGTCATGGTACTCGAGAATGTAGTTGATGATTGGCGAGTTGCCATCAGACTCAGGAGCCTTCCAATGGAGCGTGATACTGCTGTCAGTCACTTCAATCACTTCCGGTATACCAGGCTGCGAGGGAACTTCTGCAAGTACCGTGGAGAGAGGCAAATTATTAATACATTTATCAGATTTTCAGTCCATGTAAATAGCCTCGTTAGTGCGTTTTTGCGATGTTATTTAAAAAAAACGTACTATCGAGATATTGTCATAGTTCTTTGCCAGAGTGAATAGCGTAGCTAAGAACGGCTAAGCGTAGCCTAGCTTAGCTTAGGAGAGTCTTTAGTAGCCCAGCGTAGTGTAGAGTAGTCTGAGCCTGATGTAGCCTTACTTAACCGGGCGTAGCCTGACGTAGGCTAGTGCGGTCAAGAATATCTTATGTCTCCATGGGAGACACTTATGCTGATATTAACTGATGTGCTTCCAGAGAAACGTGTTTAATTAGGGTTTAATTGGAGAGAGAGAGAGAGAGAGAGAGATAACTTACCCATCAAGACGAGGGTTAGTTCGGCTGACGCCTCCCCGCAGTTGTTGGAGAGCTTGATGGTGTAATTTCCGATGTCGGCATCCTCCACCTTCTTTATGGTAAGACTGGCAGAGCTCTCGGTCAGCGTCTGTGTTACGCGCTTGGACTTCTGGACAAGCTTACCGCTGACGAACCATTCGTCTTTGGGCGGCGGCAGGGATGTGTACTTGACCTCGATGGTGACGTCGTCGCCCTTCTTCACGCGGTACTCCTTCTGGATCAGCTCCAGGTTGATCTTCGGCGCGGTCTCGATCACTGGATGGGAACAAAGTAGAGTCATCTTTGGATGAAGGCCTTTGGAGTTTCGATGCACATTACTTTTGTTCGCTATTTTCTTAAATTATTTTGCAACTGGTGAAACAATCATTGCAATTCAGGCCAATCCGTTAATTGACACGGAACATATATATTTATTAAATTTATTCTAAAATTGATTGATTGAGAAAAATGGTCTCATATCTGACCACCCTACATCTATTTAAAAACTTATCATATTTTCCGATCAGATAATTCGTTAGGTTCACCGCTTTTTGTAGTCGTATATTGTAGAGAAAGATGAAAGATGTACATACCTTCAACCTTGAGTTGCGACGATGTCTTAACGTTGATAGCAACGCAAGTGTACTCTGTCTGGTCTTCCAGAGTAACTTTCTTGATGACCAACTTCCGCACTCCGCCATCGGTGGTGATGATGAATCTTTCTGACGCTTTGATCTCTTTTCCCTTCCTGTTAAAAGACGGCACTAGTTAGTAAAGTTGTCCTTCTGTAAAAGTCCACTTCTGATATCAACCTGTTGACTACTTACTTCAGCCACTTCACTTGTACTTCCGGCCTCGACAGCTCCACTGTGAAGACGGCGTCCATGTTCAGAGGGATCAAGGTGACATCCGGTAGTCTCGTAATGAAGTCAACCACAGGTTCTGGAAGAAAAGCCACGTTCAGTTGCGAGACGAATAGAAAAATAAATACAAAGGCTTAAAAATAAGCTACTTAATAATAATAATTCTTTTATTGTCATGAAACCATTACATAAAATAAAAAATGCTGGTGTATAGACATTAATTTTAAAAAGATTAAAATTGCACATGATAAAATATTCTAAACCTAAGATCACTGTACATTACATGACTACAATACTTATCATAAACAGTCTAAAAACTCTTGCACATTGTAACATGCAATATCAATTAATAGAATTTTGAGCCGCTCCACAAAGAGCTTTGTTGAAGGCGCATTTTTAACACTGTTTGGAAGCTTATTAAAGATGACAATGCCCATATTTTCTGATAATCGAGTATCGAGTTGGTGTATTTAATTTTTAGACACTTTATTTCACTAGCAGGAAATATATGAAATTTGACTGTTTGCCAAAGGTCAAATGCTAAACCAAACCAGTTGGAAAATTTAATGGAGGCAAGAAGTTTACCTTCGACGGTGAGCTTGGCAGTCGACGTTTGTTCGCCCACTTTGCACGAGTACTCGCCAGAGTCTTCGGGCACCGAGTTGTACACCTTCAGCTTCTGGCGCTTGCCGTCGATAGAGAGTTGCACGTGCTCTGAGAACTGCAGCTCCTTGCCGTCCTTGAACCAGCGCACGAGAGCGTCGCCCTTCGTCAGCTCGATCTCGAACATGGCCTTCTCGCCTCGCGCGATAGTCACGTCAGCCATCTTGTGGATGATTTCGGGTGGCAGCTCTGTTACATTCGGGTGCAGAGACAAAGGATTAGAAGCTATGACAAGAATTTTTCTTCCTGTCTATAAGTTAGTTGTACAAGTTATCAAGGCCTAGATTGAAAGATCAATACTATACGACGTGAATAGTATATCGACAGTGTCATGCAAAATATAGAGTGAGCCAGCGAGCTTGTGGCTCATCTTGGGTGACAACAGACTGAAATTTGAACAGACATGAAATCATCAAAGTAACTGGATTGTCTTTTACCCGTAGAGTAGCATTAAAAGATTCAGTGTATTTTAAGGGGATACTCGCAAAAAAATCTACTTTAAAAGGGTCGCCAAACAAGTTAATACCAGTGCTTGAAATCGGATAGTTCATCACATTGTTAGAGTAATGGACGAGTAAAACAAGGGCTCTCAAGACAATACAAAACAAGGTATCTGCTAATAAGTGAACCTGAAATGTTGTATTGTAGACTATTTATCGCAGTGCTAAGAAAACTTTTCACGACATCTCCATGATTCAACGACTCAAAAATGTTATGCACTCACCGACAACGGTAACTTCTGCGGTACATTCCTGCTCTCCCAGAGCACACGTGTATTCTCCCTCGTCGTGGACCGACGCCCCTCGGATCAGCAGCTTGCGCACGTTTCCGCTCTTCTCGAACACGATCTTCTCGCTGATGTCCTTGATTTGCTCCCCATCCTTGGGATATGACAAAGACCAGCGTTAAAATGAGAAACCGGCAACTAATTTAAGAATGCAGAACACAATTTTTAAGTATCTCTCTGAGATATCTAGGGAGAATAACTAGTGTTTAGTACTGCACGATTACGGCAAACGGCATTTTATTTTAGTATGGTAAATACAGATTTAATGGTGAATACGTGCACTTAGTTTAGCGGTTCAAACTGTACTATTTAAAAAATCATTGAACATCTGTTCACTTGATGCTCACTTTTCTATTTTGGCTACTGGTGCTGCTATCTAGTGGGAGGTTCGCTAAAGACATGATTGATAATACATGCTAGATGATGATTGAAGGGGGGGGGGGGGGAAGGAGGGGTTAGATTACTTAGATTTCACTCAGAAATACGTGAATTATGGTAATTAGTAC
This sequence comes from Protonemura montana, assembly GCA_947568835.1. Classification (NCBI taxonomy): domain Eukaryota; kingdom Metazoa; phylum Arthropoda; class Insecta; order Plecoptera; family Nemouridae; genus Protonemura; species Protonemura montana. The sequence continues at coordinate 19,008,211 of OX387606.1, read as the reverse complement.
GCAAAATATGTTACGTTACCTTATGCCAGGTGACATCAGCTGTTTCAGATGAAATTTCAACTTCAAGAATTGCACTTTCGCGCTCTTTCACTTCGAAATCTTGGAGTTTGCGCACGAATTCAGCCTTTGTTTCTGAAAACAAATACACCCACACGCACTTTCAATATTGGTGGACTTTGTGACAAGATTATTGTAGAATACGGTCGATTTATAGACTCTACGCACCTTTCACCTTGACCACGCACTCCGTGGTCTGGTTCTTCACCGTGCACTTGTACGTTCCAGCGTCTTGGCTCTTTGTCTTCTTGATGACCAGCCGGTGGATGCGACCTTCCTGTATCACCTCCCGATGGTCCATGCCGCTCACCTCCTTGCCGTTCTGGTACCACTTGGTCGAGATCGTGTGCGAAGTTTCGCACTCCAGCGTCAAAGAGCTCTGCTCGTCTAAGTTCACGGACTTTTGAAGCTTGCGCGTGAAAGTACTGCGAAGGGTGAAATAGAATGTTAAGTCACGAGTAGAAATACTTGCAGAGTGACATCTTAAAGAGACTGGAAAGTTTTAAGGTGGACAAGGTTTCTTTCTTCAATGCTAGCTTTCAAAACAATGGCTACTACATCCGTTGTTAGTGTAATTTTGTTTATATCATTGCTAAAATCATGATTGTATCTCAAATCTCTTGGAATTTGACATGGATGTTTGCAAGTCGTTTCGTATGTAGACACTCCCTATTTCTTTGACTCCTGAGTAGAAAGATTTAACACGGAACACTCGAAGCCAAGTAACTTACACTTTGTCAACGTCGACGGTGACCCTCGCCCCGTGAGACGTCTTGCCGATCGGGTTGCTGGCCACGCACTTGTAGTCCCCGGCGTCTATCTCGGAGTCTGCTTGCGTGATCTCGAGCAGAATGTTCTCGCCATCGAACGTCTCCTTGATGGTCGGTCGCATCTTCAGCGGCTCGTTGTTCCTGAAGACCAAGCGACAATCATGCAACATTTAGAACTGAAAAGCAGCCTACAAAACAGCAATGGACTTGGCCACTATATGTTAGTTTGCATTTGTACGTGGAACGCTTGTTCGGACGCAGGTTTAGATCTTCTCTGTTAATTTCTGTTTTGTTTCATTTTGTTCTTTCTTTCCTTGTCTATACAACACTTAATTCGAAGAGGAAATAACAGAATAATTGACGGCAAGAGTCAAAGTAAAATAGGTTCAGGGTGTGAGGATCAAAAAATTTGCTTAGATTAAGAAATTGAAGCCACTAAACATACAAGGTTTGTAATTTTCACCAGTTTTTGTAGCACAAAAAACTTTGCAACAAATTTCGTGATCACGGCGATTGATAGTGACGATGGTCTTGGTATGCAAGAGTGTAACGCTTACCTGAGCCACATGATCTGCGGAGTTGGGTTTCCAGTCACCTTAGCGCTTAGCCGCACGGTTCCCTTGTTCTTGACGTTCTGTTCCTGGAACCGCTCGACGAACATCGGAGGCTCATGAGTTGGTAGCTCTGAAAGAAAACACTAGCTGTAGAACAGGAATCTTAATTCTACGCCACTGTACAGCTTTCTGATTGTCCTAATAAAATGAATCACACTCAACAAAAAACAACTGCAAGTAATAGACTGACAAAAGCATAGTCTAAAACCTGCAAGGAAACACAAAACACAAAAATTAAGACTGAATGACATTTCCAGAAAAACTTTGATGTCATCATTTTGTCCACAGGTTTTCCAGAACATGTATCCGTTCTAAAAGCAAACACTATCCGCGTCTATTACGTACACCAGCTAATAAACAATTATGTATCCGATACAAATGAAGTGAGAGACTAATACCGTCTATAACAGGTGGAAAGAGGCACACAGACTGAGACTCAGGGGTGGGTAAACAGCGGCTAGCGTACCGTGAATGTTGCTCGCGCCCGAAACAATGACAAACGGGTTTTGCATTCGAAAATCTGTTAGCGATTCGTAGGCTGGAAAAATATCGAGAGTCAAGCGCCGTGGTAAGTGTTAATTATTTGAAATGCATGCGGAGCTGCCATCCCAAGCCATCTCCCTCTAATCGTGCGCCATGTGCGCAAACGGTGAATTTCATCTCAACTGCCAATAGGTACAAAGGCTAAAACAGATCTAGCCCAATCTCTTATTCTCATTCCATTATCTCACAAGTCTCCTCTGTTAATGACACCACTGATGGGTGATAGGACAGTGCTGATACAACAAGCTTAAAATGTAAATTTCGTTCTGTAAAATCAGGTTTAAATTGCAAACGCTTGAAATGGACTTAGTATTTTAACATTAGGAACATTAATAACCTCTCAATGATGGACGCTCAAATGGAGACTAAACCCGATCCCCACCTGTCACATGTGTCGTTCTCACCACTTGAGCTGCTTGAACATTTCATTTTTGAGAGGCTCGGGCACCAAGTTTTGAGAGGTTGTTAGTGTTCCTCATAATAAAATGCTGTTTATATGTACATCATGCACATTCGACATCTATTTCCATCGTCATAGCAATGAAAATAATAAAAAAAAACAATAGCATCTCTGCAGACACTAGCTGAAAAAGAAGCGTGCCTCACCTTCAATGACGACTGAGGCAGTGGTCTCCGCCTTGCCCATAGGGTTGACGGCGGTGACCGTGTACTCGCCGGCATCGTCCTGCTTAGGCTGGATGAGCGTGAGGACGTGCGTGTCCTTGTCCACCTTAGTTGGAGTTCCCGCGAGGGGCTTGCCATTGCGCAGCCACGTGATGGTAGGTTTGGGAGTTCCCACGATTTGCGTGCTCAGCACCAGACTGTCGCCTTCACGCACCACGGCGTTGCGAAGTGGCTCCAGGATCTGCGGCGGTTCGTTCTCGCCGGTTCTCACCTAAAGATTAGGGGTGAGAGTGAGGCGACCGACTTGTTAAAAAGTGTTCTTGTATTAGCTAGTAAAGGAAAGAACAATATCGACATTTCATCTCACTTGAATAAAAAATAAAATAAAACTCTAAGCGTATTTTAAATCAATACGAGCTTCTTTCAAATAACATGACTATTGTTGAGTTCAAAAGTGTAGAATCTCATTCAATTTAATTTCTAAGAAATTTTCCTTCAAATGGTAACAAAAATTAAGAGTGGACAAATTGTTGCTTGCCGATTGTATTAGTTGTGAAATAGATAGTAGAAATAAGACTCTACATGAGACAGAGATTCAAGTCAAAAGTATTTTTGGAGTTTTATTAGAATTTATCCCAGAAAGTAGAAAGTTTAAATTCTTACCTTAAGGGTGAACTGTATGGACGCCTCTCCCTCCCGATTCTTGGCGACAATCTCGTAGATACCTTCCTGCTTTTTGAGCACCTTCTTGATGCGCACGATGCTGCAGTACATGTGCATGTCCGAGTCGGTGGTGACGGTCACGTTGCCAACGCTGGTCAGTTCCCGGCCGCCGATGAACCAAGTCACGTCCGGCTCAGGGATTGCCACCAAGCGGCACTCCACCTCCACGTCAGTGCCCTCATCGACGCACAGGGCTTTCGGCTTGCGGGAGAACATCGGTGGGATGCCTTCCAAGATGTCCGCCAATGACGACTCCCTGGAGACAAAAGCCAAGAGGTTATATCGCAAATCCTCGTTTATGCGTTTTTTGGTTATATTCGTACATTTGTGTTGTCCTGGTGCAAGGAAGATTTTAGGGAAAGCGTACATCGATGGCTAGGTCTGGGGGTCAGGAAAGGAAATTATAGGATTTAGTTTACGGACATTTCGTCTTCGAGTCAATACCAAAGAAACTATACGAATGTAACGTAATTCAGAATGCACGGAAAATCACGTAAAATAGCTTTCGAAATTTTAATTACTGTAAGTAAATTTCTCTTGTAATTCGGAAGATTGATAACTTAGATTTATCTAGATTGGTAATCTCCAGCTACGTTTAAGAAATCAATCTTGCGATTTCACTTACCTTGAAACACTTTTTCTGGACGGAATCGTGATGTCTGAACCATGGTCAGAAAGTGGCGCCTCGACGTAGAGCTCGGTGGTGCTCGACGCGAACCCAGCTGCGTTCTTCGCAACGCACGTGAACATGCCGGCGTCTTCGGGGAACACTTCGCGGATGATGAGTGTCGCGACGTTGTCCTCGTCGTAGAAGATCTGGAAGTCGGCCGACGGCAGGATGATCGCCGTCTGTCGGAACCACGTGATTTGGGGACGCGGCGAGCCGACCACCTGGCACTCAAACTGGACGGTGGCACCGTCGGGCGAGTGCTTCGGCTGGAGTTTCTCGGTGAATCGCGGAGCTGAAACCTTCTCGTCGGAGGCCGGTTCTAGAAAGTTTGAGACGAAGTTAGGAAGAACGAAGGAGTTGCTCGAGGTATTGTATGTTGCAGGACCATAGGTAATCGATGGATAATATCGTGGCAGTGTTTTATTTGATACTGTTTAGGGAGTGATTGTTTGTTTTATAAAATGTTTAAAAGAAATAAAAACTTGGTAATAATTTTGTTCTCAAGTGATTTGTTCTGTGCTGGATTTTTTAAAAAATATTAGTAGAAACACCCACTCATATCAAAGAGATTAACCTTACACCTATTTCAGCATTCCGTCTTCACCTGCAACTTTATAGAAACATTAATTGTGGTTCATGGTTAACCAGTTATGTATAATAAATACAATTGTCAGAATATAAATGGATACATTTTTGGTTGATAAACGTTAATAATATGGCAAAGTGTTATGATTAGAGTCCCAAGCAACAACAACTTACTCTCGAATACTGGCAGCTTGTCAATCTTCTCGTGCAGTGTCTTCTGGACGTATAGGGTGTAGCTGGGCTCGTCCTTGAGGAACTGTGCGGGCACCCAACCCTTCTCCTCGGTAAGGTGCTTCTTCACAAACCACCAGTCCGAGTTGTGGCATTCTAAACCGTCACACACACGCCATCAGATACTGATTTTTGATATTTTGAAAGATTCAAAAGAAAATAAATACACAATTTTGTGTACATTTATGCTAACAAAAAAGGAAACTTGACATTGAAATTGTTTTTCAAGAAGCAACTGTACTAAATAAAAACAAAATACATTTTGTAGCTGTCAATATTGTAAGCAATATCGTTGGCATTCGGTACTTGTGTATTTTTCAAATTCTTGCAATTGTCGAAGTGTAATAATACAAAATCAGCAGTCTCTCACCAAGGACGTAAACTCTCTCGCCCTCCACCAAGTTAATGGCATCAACGTTCTCGGCCATGTACGAGCAAATGGAAAACAACATGTCTCCTTCGTGGATTTCCGTCAGAACTGCTTCGCGGACGACTGAAGACAGAGACACGGGGTGTAATAAAAAAAGTCACAATTACATCTGGCAATTACTTTGCTACATTATACGTACCATCTTCAAATACCTCGGACTCCCTTTGAATGCTCAGAGAAACTGCCTCTGTGGAATGATCGACAAAGATAAGTAATGTGAACTGGCATTGTTTGACCTGCGAAAACAGTCAGTTAATATTTACATACATTACATGCAAGAACATATAAATTTCACCAAAAACATAGAAGTACGACTCACAAACTACGAGATTACCTACGGTTCCCTGAAAAATAAAAACTTTGATACATCTTTTTCTTAATAAATTATCAGTGAATGTAACTGTGTGTTTAATGCAAACAATAATTTGATTTAAATGGAAATATTTATAAAATTGTTGTACTGGCCTGTGTATACAATGATAAATTGACGACGTACTTCATCTATAATGTAATAATGTAATACAATTGAGTACAAACTTAAGTCTAAAGATGATTAATTGTGTGAGTGAAAATAACGCAAACTCTACTGTTTTCATTGCTCAAGTGGAAATTGCAATGTGCGAGGTATATTATTTTGTGTTAATAAAGCATATTTCACTATACAAAATATTGTGGTACAATAATAAATGTTAACTGTGGGGGGATTGAATACAGCACCCTTGGTGGTAAGTCAAGCAGTCTTTGGTAATGAACCAGGAATGTCAACCCCCCGAAGCAAACTAGGGGTGGTATCCGCTGTCAACAAAGCGTGTAAGAATCAATCTGATCAATGAAAGAGCGAATCTTGCATCATCGCTTACACATTTGTTCTTGCTCGTGGGTTTTGTAACCTAAAAGCAGTACAAAGCGTAAATTCTGTGTTAAATGCATCAAGTGTTTAGTAAGCGCAGGTAAAAGTGGCATTAGTGTTATGAGTGGTGAAATAAAAGTTCAGTGATTAACCTTGATGTAAGGTCTGTGAAGGTTTTCTGGTAGACTTGAGTTTGAGCTGTAGAGACTCCTCCTCGTAAAGGGCACCTTCGGGAGCTGGCCTTTCTCGCTTGAGTCCGATCTGGAATTCTTCTTCGTGGTGCTCGACAGTGTACGATGGTCGTCGCACTTCAGTCGATTTCTTTCGGAATGGAACGCGGAAGCTTTCCTCGATGTCCTCGCTGGGGCGCCGTTTTAGCGCGACCAGCTCCTCGACTTCGTCGTCCTCGTAGCTGGGCTCACGTCGCAGCTCGACAATCTCGTCGTCTTCGTCTTCGGGTTCCTCCACAATGGGTTCGTCCAAATCTTCAAGTTCTTGTGTGATTTGGATGGTGGATTCGCCACTCTCTTCGCTGAACGTCTGAGGGCGACTCGGCTTTCGCAGGCGCACTTTCCCTGACATGCTAATTTCTTCTTCTTCGTAGGTGTTCAAAGAGATTTTGAATTCCTGTTCGATTTCTTCCTTCGTTCGAGTGATACGAGGTCGCATTGTTATGGTCTCTGTGCCAATTATCTCCTCGACTTCAGGCATGGACGGCTTTCTTGACGCCTTCTTTAGTGTAATTTCTTCAGAATGTTCCTCAAGAGATAGCTTGCGTGGTTTCACAGTCTTTTTCATAGTAAATTCACCAACAACGTCCTCCTCGGGCTCTGATTTTGGTTTAAGCTTCTTCAATGTAACTTCCTCGCTCACGTCTTCAGTCTTAGTAGGCTTCTTTGCCTTCTTCTTGAGTGTAATCTGCTCGGAAATCTCTTCCTCTTCGGGTTTCTCAGGAGCAACCTTTCTCAGGGTAATCTCATCAGCTGCCTCTTCTTGCACAGGTTTGATTGACGGTTTCTTCTTAATTGTCACAGCTTGACTGACTTCCTCAGGCTCTTCAGCAGTTGCCTTCGGAGTAATTTTCTTTAAGGTTATTTCCTCCGACGTCTCTTCTAAAGACTTTTTGGGTTGTCGCTTTTTCAACGTCACCTGTTCGCTGACGTCTTCGACAGGCTCTTCTGGAACCGTCTTGCGGATAGTAATTTCTTCAGCCACCTCTTCCACAACGGGCTTCTTCGACTTCTTCTTGATCGATATTGCCTGACTGACTTCTTGTTCTTCAGTTGGTTGCTCGGGTGCGGCTTTCTTAATTGTAAACTCATCGGTCACTTCCTCTACGACAGTTGGCTTAACCGAAGGGCGCTTCTTTTTTATAGTTACTGCTTCAGTCACATCCTCTTGGGGCTCCTCGACCTCAGCGGTTTTCTTTATGGTTATTTCCTCGGCAACTTCTTCAACCACAGTTGGCTTGACGGATGGACGTTTCTTTTTTATTGTGATTGCCTCAGCGACTTCGTCCTGCACCTTCTCAGGAGTTTTCTTGAGTGTAATTTCTTCCGAAACCTCCTCTTCGTCTACCTGCTGTATCGATGGACGCTTCTTCTTTATCGTAATTGCCTCTACAACGTCTTCTTGTGGTTCTTCCACAGTCTTCTTTATAGTTATTTCCTCTGCCACCTCTTCAACCACGGTTGGCTTAACTGATGGGCGCTTTTTCTTGATGGTTATTGCCTCAGCGACTTCGTCCTGCGCCTTCTCTGGAGTTTTCTTGAGTGTTATTTCTTCCGAAACCTCCTCTTCGTCTACCTGCTGTATCGATGGACGCTTCTTCTTTATCGTAATTGCCTCTACAACGTCTTCTTGTGGTTCTTCAACAGTCTTCTTTATAGTAATTTCCTCTGCCACCTCTTCAACCACGGTCGGCTTAACTGATGGGCGCTTTTTCTTGATGGTTATTGCTTCCGCTACTTCTTCCTGAGGCTTTGCGGGTGCTTTCTTTAAGATGATTGCTTCTTCTACATCATCGGCTACAGTTGGTTTAATAACAGGGCGTTTCTTCTTTATCGTTATCTCTTCCTGGACATCTTCTTGCGGCTCTTCCACAGTTTTCTGAATAGTAATTTCTTCGGCAACCTCCTCAACGACCGTTGGTTTTACAGACGGTCGTTTCTTTTTAATGACAATGGCCTCTTCAACGTCCTCTTGCGGCTGTTCTGGCGTCTTCCTAAGTGTAATTTCTTCAGCTACATCTTCGACCACGTCCTGTCTTATTGACGGTCGCTTTTTCTTAATCGTTATAGCTTCAGCTACTTCTTCTTCTTCTGGTAACTCCGGTGTCTTCTGAATCGTTATTTCTTCAGCTGCTTCTTCAACGACAGGCTTCTTAGGCTTCTTTTTCTTGAGAGTAATTGCCTCTACTACCTCTTCTGGCTCTGGAGACGACTTTTTCAAAGTGATCTCTTCGGTGGCTTCCTCAACGACCGGTTGGACTGATGGCCGCTTCTTGAAAGAAACCTCCGCTACTACTTCCTCTTCTTCCGGCTTTTGTACGACCTCTGGCTTGAGAGTAACTTCAGCTGCGGCCTCATCATTCACCACCTTCTTTGGCTTCCTCTTTTTAAGTGTCACCGCTTGCGTTATCTCTTCTTCCTTTTGTTCGACCACTGAGCCAGTAAATGTCACTTCCTGTGTGGTTTCTTCCACCGGTTGCTTCTTACGTTTAACTTGAATTATTTCTTCTGGCACATCTTCTCTCACCTCTGGTTTAGGCTCTTCTACAACTACTGGTACTGGTTTAGGCTCTTCTACAACTTCTGGTACTGGTTCCGGCTTTTCTTTGACAGCTGGAACTGATTCCTCTACAGGCTTTTTGATTTCTTCAACCGGTTTGGTTGGTTCCTCTGGTGTGATTTCTTCCTCAGGAGTTTCCTCAGGCTTTTCAGTTTTTGGTTTCTTCTTCAGCACTTTTTTCTTGACTGGTTCTTCCTTGGGCTTCTCAATATTTAGAGTTATTTCCTCATCCTCAGGCTTTCTTTCGGGATGCACAGGCTTTGGAATGCTTGCAACAACTGGTTCTGGTTCTTCTTCTGGCTTTTCCTTGGTCCAAGGTTTCAGTTTGATAGTCACTGGCTCCTCTGGCTCCGGTTCACCAACCTTGTAACGCAGCTTTATGTCTTTATCTTCTTCTGGCTCTGGCTGTTTTGGCACTCCTTTCACAAGTGGAATTTGAACAACTTCTGGCTCAGGCACCGGCTTCTTTTGTTTAGGTCGTTTCACCTTTACTTCCTCAGGAAGATTTTCTTCTGGCTTTTCTGGTTCATATTTCTCTGGTTTCTCCAACTCAATATCTTCCCGTTCAAGATCATACGGCTCGAATGGTTTAAATTCAGGACGGACTCGCTCTTCCTTTTCTACTGGTTTAGGCTCCTCAACAATAACTTTCTTTGGCTTAGACTTTTCTTCTTCAACGATAGGCTGTGGTTTTTCTGGGATCTTCCTGAGTTTGACCGGCTGAGGCTCTTCAATTTCTGGCTCGGGAACTTTTCCTTTCCCGACGCTCAGTTTACGTGGTTCGGCTTCTTCGGGCGCTGGTTGTTTAACTGCCTTTTCGTACGGTTTCTTATCCTCGACTTCTTGTTTCACTGGCTTTTCCTGTTTCTCGATAACGAATGCAACTTTTTCGAGAACAATCTCCTCTTTTTCCGACAGTTTCACCTTCTTGACCTTCTTTTTCAATACTTGAAGAGCCTCTTGCGTGTTTCGTGAAATAACTCCATGGTCAATTACAACAGGAGTCATGAACGTGATGACTGGTTTGTGCTCTTCGGGCGGATATTGAACGACCTCCATACGACTTTTGAGCATAAACTTAGGAACCTTTGCAACAGAAACACTCTTCCTCTGCACCGACGACTTTCTCAACTTAACTTGCGCAAAGAGAGGCACCTCTTCAGGCTGTTTGACGTCTGTCATCTTAATCTGTGTTGGTTTGATCTCTCTCCGCTCGATAGTCATCAAGACTGGCTGCTCCTTCATAAGTTCTGGCTTTGGTTTGATTATCTTCAACTTTTTGGGCTTCTTTTTCTCTAAGTCTGGTATATTAAACACGACGTCTTCGACCACAGGCAAGCTCTCAATCTCAATTTCCTCGACAGGAGATTCTTTCTCGGGACTCTCTTCTTTAGGCACTACCACCTTCTTCTTTTTCTTGAGAATCTTTTTAGTTGGCGTTTTCTCAGTGACGCTGATTGGTTCGTCGTCATCTTCTTCTTCGACTGGCTCAGCTACTTCGGGTTCCGTCTCCTGCTCAGGCAACTCGAAAGTTCTTGTCTCTGGCGTTACCTGAACGACTTCAACAGCTTCACTTTCCACAAGAGAATCTTTTACTTGTTCTGGAACGGCGGGAGCAGTTTCTAACACCTCTGTTGTTAGAATTTCTGGCTTTTCTTCTTCGGGCTTCCCCTCTTCGGGTTTTTTCTTCGGCTTCTTCGGCTTTTTGGGGGCCTCTTTCGCCTGGGTGTCGGTGGCCACGGCTGTCGGTTGTTCAGGGACGACAGTTTGCTTCGCCTGGACTTCTGTCTGTACGACAGAGTCCAAAGACTCTTCATTCAGCTGTGAGCGGACTGTCTCGACAATAACCGACTGCTTCTCTGTCGGCGTCTCTACTGGCCTTACCTGCTCCTTGACCGTTGACGGCATAGATATTTCACCTGGAAACACGCCAGTTTCAACTTGAGTAATTGACAAGTGTTTCTCTGTTTCCGGTAATGTAACTGTCGCTTGTTGTACAGGTGTTGTTTCTGCTTGGAGGTCGGACTCCTTTGTGTCAGTGGATACTTCTGTCACTGTCGCTGCTTTCTGTCGTTTTTGGACGACTTTTTGCGTTGACAATGTGACGTGTGGTGTTTTCTCGTTGCTTGTCCCTGTAGCAATCTGTTCTGTAATCACTTCTTGTATATGTATTGGTTCCTGTGTAGATTGTTTTCGCTGAGCCGTGTCAGATTTATGTTTAATTGGTTTGATAAGCTCACCTGTAGATTGGCCTGGTTGTACCTCTGTGATGGTCATCGATTCAGCAAGTGTTGAACTAGTTGTTGCTGTCTCTCCCAGTGTTTCTGTTGGTTTTAGCTCGGCCGGTGTTTCTGATGTCTCAACTTGGCTGATTGTGATAGAGTCTTGTTCGGGAATAGATTGTTTTGCTGAAATCATATCTGGTCTCTTTGTGGTGAACAGGTCGTCCTCTTTTTGTTGAGGTTCAACCTGCGTGATGGCGACTGACTCCTGTGGGAGGATGGATGGGGTTGCTTGTTTGGGATGGGAGTCGGGTTTCTCAAGGTGTGTGTGCGTGTCGAATGTTTCAACCTGATCGACGGTGACGGATTGTACCTCAGATAACACCTGCTGCGCATGCAAATCAGCCGGTTTGTCAGTAAGAATATCTTCACCTTCGGATTGAGCAACTACTTCGACGACGGTCACAGATTTCTGAGCCTTCACGGAAGGCTTGGCTTGCTTCTTCTCGGGCTTCTTCGTGACTTCGAAGGCCTCGGCGATGGCTTCAGACCTAGTCTCTTCAAGTGACGCCACGTGGTGCTCGCCTATGCTGACCTCGGCTTGCTCCTTAATCGGCGCTTCTGACTCAAACGGTTCAACGGTTTCAATTGGTTGCTCTTCTCCAGCTGGTGTCTCCGTTTTCTTTTCTATTTTCTTCTTTTTCTTTACGACTTTTACAGTTTTCTTGCCATCCACAATGGTTTCTATCTCCTCTTGCACAATCACTTCCGCTACTTGCGCTCTCTCTTCAGTCTGTGACTCTTCGACAATCTCTTTGGAGACTTGAGTCTCCTGCTTTTTCTCGGGAATGTCAACTAGTTTTACCGATGGCATCGGCTCTTCTACGACTAATGGCTGAACTTCGTCAACTTTAGGCTTCGCTTTTCTCTTTGTCTTTGTTTTAGGCTCTATCAAAGTAGCTGATTCCTCTTCCGTCACTGCATCTTGAGGTTCTACTTTCATTGTAGCTTTTTCTACTTCTGTGGAATCGACCTTTGAATCTTGTGTGAAGTTTAACTCCTGTTGCTCAGTGCTTGTGACAGATTCTAGTTCGGTGATGACGATAGCAGCAGTTTCTGTGGCAGGTTTCAACAATTTATTCAACGGTTCGGTTTGTTCGGTGACCTCCACTTGCGAAGTTGCCACAGCGTCTTGAGACGGGATAATAGGCCTCGCCTCTTCCGGTTCTGGTTTCACATCAGGAGTGTCGAGCTCTTTCTGTTCGACCTCAACTTTCGAGGATTCGGCTGCTTTACGTTCCTTGACGACCTTCTTTGTTTTTGCTTTCTTCTCTGGTTTCTTTTCATCGTCTAGTGGGATAGTTTCGTCATGAGCTGTTGCTTCCTCTACTGTGACAGGAATTTGGACTTCTTGCTTTGTAGTTGCTTTGCCTTCTTCGGTGGGTGCCTTCACAATATCACTGACTTCTTCACTTGGTACCGTGTCGGTGATTTTAATACTTTTCTGAGGCTCCAGTTTTATTTCTGGCCTTTGGGTGTCATAAACAGGAGAAGCGATTTCTTCGGTCTTTTCTTCGGGCTGTACCGGCTTCTCTTCTTTCGCATCTCTTTCTAAAATAATTGGCTCCGCAATTGTTACCTTCTTCTTCTTATTTTTCTTGATATCTTTCTCTGGTTTCTCAGAGGCAGGACTCAGCAGTGGCTCAGCAGGTTCCTCAACATATATGCTTGCTTCTTCAATTTCCCGTGGTTTGAACTCGATGGAGATTTCTTCTTCCACTTCAGGTACAATCTTTACAGAGGTGATGACTGTTTTTATTTCCTCCTCGTACTCTAGAGGAATTTCTTTCTCTGTAATCACGTCTTCTTTTTTGGGAATTTCTTCAACTGGAGACGGCTCTTCGGTTGGAGTTGGTTTCTTTTTCAATTTTTTCTTCTTTTTGATTTCGTCGTCAAGAGCGAATGGTTTAATATCAAAGTTTTCATCATCTGGATTCTTGTCTTCTGGCTTAGGTTTACCAACTGTCAGTGTGATTGGCTCTGGTTCTTCCTCTGGCTTCTCCTTGGTCCAAGGTTTCAATTTGATTGTCTCCGGTTCTTCCGGTTCCGGTTCGCCTACTTTATAACGCAGCTTAATGTCTTTATCTTCTTCCGGTTCTGGCTGTTTTGGCACACCTTTCACAAGTGGAATTTGAACAACTTCTGGCTCTGGAGCGGGCTTCTTTTGCTTCGGTCGTTTTACTTTAACTTCTTCGGGAGCTTTTTCTTCTGGCTTTTCTGGCTGATACTTTTCGGGTTTTTCCAACTCTAAATCCTCTCTATCAATATCATATGGAGTGAACGGTTTCAGTTCAGGCTGCTCACGCTTCTTCTTTTCTTTTGGTTTCTCCTCTTCAACTACTTCTTTCTTTGGTTTCGGCTTGGGCTCTTCCTCAACAAGCTGTGCCTTTTCCGGAATTTTCTTAAGCTTAATTGGCTGTGGCTCCTCTATCTCTGGTTCAGGGATCTTTCCTTTGCCAACCACCAGTTTGGCTGGCTCGGTTACTTCCGGCGCTGGCTGCTTTGGTGACTTCTCATAGAGCGTCTTTTCTTCAACTTGATGTTTAACTGGTTTTTCTTGTTTCTCTATAACGAACGCAACCTTCTCCAGCACAGTTTCCTCTTTTTCAGAAAGCTTCACCTTCTTGACCCGCTTCTTTAACACCTGCAGAGCTTCCTGTGTGTTTCTTGAGATGACTCCGTGATCTAGAACAACTGGCTCCATGAACGTTATGACAGGAGTGAGCTCTTGAGGTGGATATTCAATTATCTCCATGCGACTACGCAGCATGACCTTTTGAAGTTTCACACTTTTAATTTCCTTTTTCCTTTGAACTGTGGGCTTCTTTAATTTAATTTGAGCAAATAACGGGGTTTCCTCTTGGTCTGTTATTTTAATCATCTTCACATTCGTTGGCTTAATTTCTTTCCTTTCAATGGTCATCAAGACAGGTTGCTCCTTGACAAGTTGAGGCTTTAGTTTTATCACTCTCTTTTTCGGTTTCTTCTTTTCCACGTCGGGTATATTAAACACTACTTCTTCAACCACAGGTATTTCCTCGAAATCTGGAATTTCTTCTTGAGGGGCAACAACAACCTTCTTCTTCTTTTTGATTATCTTTTTTTTTACTATCGTTCCTCCAGAGAGCTCCTCTACGTGGATCACCTCTTCATCAGATTCGATTTGTTCAACAGTCTGCGGTTGTTGCTCCGGTTCTTGAGGGAAATCTTCGATTACAACTGGCTCGATCGTTATTATTTCAGGCTTTTCATCTGTAATATGAACCTTTTTCTTTGGCTTCTTCTTTTTAGCTTCAGGTTCCGCAGGCAAGTCTTTAGCAGGATATTCTTTAACGTCTTCGAGGACATCAATGTGCTCCTGAACATCAACTGCGGCCACAGTCTCCACAACTTCGGCAACTTCCAGTTCCGTCACTTTCGTTTCGCTAATCGCAACCTTCTTTTTCTTCTTTTTTGGAATCTGAGTTGGAGTACCAGCTTCTACTGCTTCTTCTTCCGGTACAGGAACATCTTCTATTACTTCTTCGGTTGTTATTTCAGGCTCCTTGGACTTATCTTCGACAGTGATAATCGCCTCCTCTTCCTCTATGCCAACTTTTCTTTGAGTCACTTTCTTCACTACCCTTTTCTTGGTCTTCTTAACTTCTTGTGTGCTTTCCTCAGCCTCTGTCAGGCTGTCAGTGACTTCCACAATGAGTGTTTCTTCGTGAACATCGGGAATTTCCTCAATTTCCTCGACTTCTGGTGATTTTTGAATCTCCTCTACAGGTGTAAATGTTTTTTCCTCTACTATTTTCACATGTTCTTCCACAATTTGTGTATTATTAGACTTCTCCACCACAGTCTTCTTCTTTTTAATTATTTTCTTTGTTGGTTTCTTATCTTCTTCTTCCACGATTGGCATGATAATTTCAACAGTTTCTTCTTCGGGCACTGCCACATCTTCCACACTTTCTTCTGTTGTTACTTCAGCCTCTTTAGCGTCGTCTTGGACAATAATAATAGTCTCTTCTTCGTCATTACTTACTTTCCTCTGAGTAACTTTCTTCACAACCCTTTTCTTTATTTTCTTCACTTCAACAGGCGCTTCGACCGCAGTCGGAAGATCATCGGTGATTTCAACGATGACCGTCTCTTCGTGTTCGTCAGGAATGTCTCTTATTTCTTCGTCGTCGACATCGACCGCCTCTTCAACAATCACGTCACCCTCACCCTCATCAGGTTGAAGCACCCCGGGACTCGGTTTTCCCCCCTTCCTAATAGTGCGCTTCTTCACCACTTTCGTGGGCTCGCGGCCGGGGCTCGATTGGAACCGTGTGATGAACTCTTCCACCTCTCGTGTTTCGTCGGGCACATACTCACCGTGGGCAATTTCAGTGATTGTTTCCGATATAGTTACCGTCGGTTCTTGCTCGATCAATTGTGTGGTGATGTGTGTGGTCACAGTGGGTTTGATCTCGGCCAGGGTTTCTGAAATGTCAATGATCCGGTGAGGAGACGTCGTGTTGACATGGGCCCTAAACAAGACGTTGTCTGGTTTGACCTTTGACGCTGTGGCGTGTTGTTGCTCTGGTGTTGTCGTGTTTAGTGGCTGGATGGTGTCTTCGGTGCTGCTGGAGTGTTGTGTTCGGTCCTCGGTGGTATGTGGTGGTTGTGGTTGTTTGTGTGTTGGCAGTTTGTCAGCAGGTGCCATCGATGTGGTGGTGTGTGGTGCCGGTGTAACTTGTTCTTCCAGTGTGTCGGTGATAGTTTCGTGTACAACATTTGATAGTTTGTCGTCGGCGATTGGAAGCGGTCTCTTTGGCTTTTTAATCATCGACTCGACAGATTCTCCACTTACCTCCTCACTCACATCGTCGCTAACTACACTACTCACAATCATGCTAGATTTCTTAACCCGGGTCTTTCTAATCGCGCCTGTCTTTAAAGTCGTTTCTTCCACCTCCTCTTGTTCAGCACTGCTGATGGCGGTTACTTTCGCGTCTACCGTGGTAATTTCGTCTCCTTCGCGACCGTCTATTGTCTCTGGCTCGTCTTTCGCGATTGCACTCTCCTGATCTGGTTCTACCGATAAAGACGCTCGTTTGTTCGGTTTCTTTGTCTTAGGTTTCATTGTGGCAACTACTTCTAGCGTGTCGGTTGTAATGACGTCAGCTATGGTCAGCAGCTGCTCTCGGCCGGGTTTCAGCGAGTCTCTCCTAACAGTGTCTGGTCTGAGGTCAGCGGTCATGTCAGAAGTCACAGTATCCTCCACTTGCAACGCTACGCACACGTCTACGACGAGATCTGCGGCAGATTCGCTCTGTTTGTCAGGAACGCTCAAATCTCCGGTACTTTCGTCTGTAAAAGGTGTCTCCTGTACTGCTACTTTCTTTGAAATTATTTTCTTAGTTGCCTTAGTTTTCTTGGTCGATTTGGGAGATTTTATTTGTGCCAAGTTTTCATCGGCGATCGTTTCCTCTGTAACTGTTGACGTTTTAGTGACAATTGGTTTTACAGCTTTTGTAAATATTTCCTTGAAAAGACTTGCAAAGTCTGTGTTGATCGCAGTCTCTTCTGGCTTGGTCAACGTGATTTCCATCACTGGTAAAAGCGACACGTCTATTTTTGCTTTAGTTTTTGCTGCTGGTTTTATTGGAGTTATTTCTGTCGTTCCTTCTTCAGTGACCACCACCTCTTGCACCGCTAACTTCTTATCAGTCTCTTGTGTCTTCAACGGTTTTGTTTTCTTTGTCTTTTTAACAGTATCGTCTTTCAATTTGACTAGACCCTCTTCTACTGTCGTTTCACTAGTTTCAGCAGCCTCTCTGGCTTCAACTTCTTGGCCTGCTGTAGACGAGCTTGGCGTTTCAACTACAAGCGTTGATGTGTCTTCCTCAACCAGAGTTTGTTGAGTGACAGCTACCGGATGGGAAGATATGTCCGAGCCAGCTGTGGTTTCTGATGGGGATTCAGAAGGCTTTATATCCGATGTGCTTTCTTCAACGTTCACTTGTTCCTTCACAGCCAGTTTCTTAGAAACTGCTACTTTCGTTGGCTTCATTTTATTTTTCGTCGGAGAAACATCTAGTAAATCTTCAGTTTTCTCCTCAGGCTTGACTTGAGACGTCTCGGCAACCTCTCTTGATTCTACCTCTGGCTGAGCCGTTGATTCCTCCGGAATCTTGATAACTACAAGCCTGGATGTTTCTTCTTCTGCCAGTGTCTGCTGTGTCACAGCCACATCTCTTGGCGTCACTTTTGGTGTTGCAACGGCGTCTTTCACATCTTTGGGTGCCTCAATTTCAGCCACGCTTTCTTCAGCAAAAGACTTCTGCTTAACAGCTACTTTCTTGGACACAACTTTAGGCACGGCTTTCGTTTTCTTAGCGGACTTTGTTTCTTTTAGATCGGGCGCACTTTCTTCTGCCAACGTCTCCTCAGTCAGCGCAGAACTTCTTGCATCTGACGGCGCGGCTTTTGCAAATATTTCTTTAAAGAGATTTACAAAATCTGAATTTGTTGCTGTTTCTTCCGACTTGATCTGAATGGTTTCAGCAACTTGTCTCGCCTCGACCTCTGGCTTTGCAGTCAACTCCAGAGGTTTCTCCTCACGCAGCAGTTGCGAAGATGTCTCACCAACGACTGGCTGATCGGATATTGCGACTTCCAGCAGCGCAGTTTGAGTCTGCGCACTAGTTTCTGCAACACTCTCGGGGAAACTCAAGTCGGTGACTCCTTCGTTAGCAACCTGCTCTGTTGTCAGGGCCACCGCTCTTGGCAAAACTTCTGCTTGTGCATTGGACTCGTCTGCTTTGGTCGGTGAGCCCATTTCTGTGATGCCTTCATCAGTCACCAGTTGCTCCGTGACCGCGACCTTTTTCGAAACGACCTTTGCGCTGGCTTTTGTCTTCTTGGGAACAGGTTTCTTGTCTTTAATGTCTGGCAAATTCTCTTCTGTCTTAGCTTCTTCTGTAACTGCAGCGTGCTTTGTGTCTAATGGCTTTACTGATTTTGCAAATATCTCTTTAAACAAGGTAACGAAGTCAGAATTTGTAACATTTTCTTCGGTCTTCGTTTGAATGACTTCAGCTGCTTCACGCGTGTCAACTTGAGGCGTGGCCTTTGTCTTCTTCGGTTTAGTTTTCGTCACAATTTCTGTGATTTCTCCCTCAGTGTGAGTCTGCTGCGTTACGCCCGCCTGC
Organism: Protonemura montana; assembly: GCA_947568835.1. Classification (NCBI taxonomy): domain Eukaryota; kingdom Metazoa; phylum Arthropoda; class Insecta; order Plecoptera; family Nemouridae; genus Protonemura; species Protonemura montana. The sequence goes on along the minus strand of OX387606.1, from coordinate 18,989,858 downwards.
CTGACTTCCACGTCGGCTCTGGCGGTCACTCCTTCGATCATCTCCTCGCTCTTGAAATCTTCCGCGCTCTGTTCCGACCGGGTCTGCTCACTTACAGCCACCGCCAGGGAATCCACTTCCGGCTTGGCCTTCGTTCCCGCTTTCATCTCTGGGGTTTCGAAGTCCGCGCTTCCTTCTTGCGGCACTTGCTGCTGGGATATCGCCAGTTCTCTAGTCTCGAATCCAGGCTCGGCGTTAGCACCTTTCAATAATACCTCGGGAACGAGGTCGGCAACAGTTTGCTGCATGTCAGCCTGCTGGGATATGGCGACGTCACGAGATATCACACTCGGCGACGCGTTCGCATCTTTAATCTTCTCCGGCGCCGCGAAATCAGCGGCGACCTGCTCCGTTTGCGGTTCATCCGTGATCGCCACGTCCAGCGTTGTGAATTGCGAGGTGGCCTTTGAGCCTCGTCTCGCACTTTGCGGCGCAAAATCTTCAGCGTCTTGGTGAGTTAATGTCTCAGAAATCAATGCCGCCTTGTTTCTAATAAAGTCGGTGTTGGCTTTGACCGTTAGTGATTCTTTGATGGTCATCTGCGCAAGGCTTTGCTCGACGTCTACCTCATGCGTTTGCGCGACCTCTCTCTCTATGACGTCAAGAGACGCTTCAGAAGTGTCGGCCATTAGCGGAACTGGCATCTCAGTTGCATGCTCTCTTGTTAAAGTCTGTTCCTTGATAGCCACACTCCTAGTCACAAGATCTGCAGTGGCATTGGAACTAGATCTGATTTCTTCGATTTGTAGATCTTCTGTGGTTTGCTGAGACATCTGCTCGTGTTTAACGGCAACGTCGATGGAAACGACTCCTCTCTCAGCTGTGGTACTTGCTAGCGTTGTAGGGGCGACAAAGTCAGACGTGTTCTCACCAGTCATCTGCTGCTCTGTCATGGCAACCGACCGAGTCACTATTTCAGGAGTTGCCTGCGTTTCTTCCAGGAGCTCAGACATTTTTATATCCGTGACTTGCTGTTCTGTTTTGATTTCCTCCGTGATGAGAGCTTCACGCGTGGCCAGAGAAGAACTGGCTGTTTCATGCTTACCTGCTTTAAACGTGGTCATGAGAGTAACGTCCATCTCGGAACGTTGTTCTTCTACCAGAGCGACTTCGATAGACGAGACGTCTGGTTTGGCGACAGCCAGCTTTTGTTTGGCCGTGAAAAAGTCCTCGGCTTTCTGATGCGGCAGTGGTTGCTCTGTGATTGCAATTTCCCGAGTCACAACTTCGGGGGTCGCCCTGATTTCTTTCAGCTTGTCGGAGACTTTGAGCAACAGATCCGAGACATCTTGATCGGCGAGAATGTGCTCGGTGATTGCAGCCTCTCTCATCATAATCTCCCTGTGAGCATGCTCCTCTTTGACTCTATCATCGTCGACGATCTCAACAGTGTTTTGGTGCGTGTCCACTGTTTTAGTGACCACCGATTGGCTGGTGATGAACTCAACGCTTGCCTGAGTCTTAGACTGCAAAGCTGTCACGGCCAAGTTAGAGATGTCTTGTTCTGTGTGCTGCTCTTCTGTTACAGCGACTTCTCTGGATATAAAGCTAGACAACGCTTGAAGCTCATCGCGTTTTAAAATCTCAAGTTTATCTAAGCTCTCCTCGACCCTTAAATCTTGCGTCATGGCCACCTGTTTGAGAATTATATCTGAGGACACTTGGACACCGGATATTTTTTCTGCACTAAATTCACCGATTCCTTCTTGAGTCGATGATTCTTCGACAGCAGCCACCAATCGGGTAGCCTCTATGATGCATTCTGCTTGCGACTTCTTTGACTCTAAAGCTTTGCTTATGTGTTCAGTGTCTTGCTGAGGAGAAACCTCAAAAGTGACAAGAGCTTGCTGAGGTGTAATTTCAGCAGTTGCTGATCGTCCTGTTTTCAGTTCTTCAACAGACAGCGAATCTACCGAGTCCCCGATGACAGTTTGTGTCACCAAAGCTGCGTCACTTGTGATAATGTCAGACCTAGCTTGTTCAGTGAGTGCGTTCAAGGAGAGTGACAGGTCGTCGGTAGTTTGTTGTGTTATTGTCTCCCTAACGGTAACGCTTTTACTTTCTGTTAAAGATACCGAAGCTGTTTTTGTGCTGAATTTGAAAGTATTTTTGTCGTAATCTGTTTCGTGTTCAGTAACCCCAGCTTCAATTACCGTAACCCCCTCCTGCACATCCTGACTAACCTGTACAGTATGTTCGTTACGCTGCAACTTGTCTACCTTACCTAAGAGCTCCTCCGACCTCGTTTCCTCCACTAAAGTCGACCTAACTTGCACGAATCCTGCCGATGCACGCCTAGAATCTACATGTTCTACCACAAACTCCGTTTCAGTGTCATGGAGTCTCGTTACCCACACTTCCACCCCGCTTTTCGCGCCTTCGAAGTCGACACCCGCGCTCTTTGTCTCCGGCAACAACTGTTCGTACCTTCCCTCGCGTTCGTTTGACGTCGTCTCCGACACTACGACCGCCCCCCGCACTTCGGATCGAGCTAAGCTAGCGCGTTGCCGGGTAGCCTCGTCGTGACTCTCGGCCAAGTCCTGAATGCTCGCACCCGCGACTGTCTCCTCTCGCACGACCGCGCACAACGCGTCAAACAGAACGGTGCCGACTTGCACGTCTCTACTCGCGGGTGCAGTGTACTCACCCTCTCGGTCTTCGGGCTGGATCTGCGTCACGAGAAGCTTCTCCCTTTCCTCGAATGCGATCTTGACGTTCTTCTTTTCCGGCTTAATCATGTCCGGCAGCTGCGCTTCGATCTCTCCAGTAGTCTCCACGTCCGTGACGAGCACCCCGTGATGCTGACTAACCGAATGTCTGGCTACCCCTGCGACTGGCGTGTCGATGTCTAAAGATCCTAACCCACTCTCTGCAATCGTCTCCGACTTGAGGGCCACCTCCCGCTCTACAACGTCCGGTCGCGCGACACCTTCCTTGGCGACGCCAATGATGACTTTATCGCCTTCTTTGTCTTGAACCATGACTTCGGTCACGTTGATGCTTCGAGTCTCTTGGAATGAGAACTCGGCGCTTGTTGAGTCGGGGCGCGTTGTTGATTTAAAAACGCCTTCACTTTCTTGGATCGACGGCTCCGTGAGGACGATGCTCTCGTACGGAAGCTGTTCCAAGCTTGCCTGGCCCGTGGTTGGCTGAACGTCCGCCATCTTGCCTGTCGCAAGATTAGTCAGCGTCTCGGTTTGCTGGACAACCTCTTGTCCCGTGATCTCAGGGCGAGCGATTCGCTCTTTGGGCCTCTCAGCGCCGACGTAAATTCCCTCTTTGTCTTCAGGCACGACTTGTGTCGTCGTCACCCCCTTATTAGCATCCTCGAAAGTTAGCTCGGCGCTCTTGGTTTCCGGCTTGAAAAGTCCCTCAAAGTGGCCTTCCCGTTCGCTCACGGTTGGTTGCGTTTGAATGACACTCTCCAGCGTGAGCTGTTCCGGCTTGGCATGAGCAGTGATTGGCGTCTCATGTGTAACCTGACCAATTCCAAACTCGGTCAGCACTTCGGTCTTCTCAGCGACTTCCTGGGAGTTGATGTCGGGCATAGCTCTCCTCTCTTTCGGACCTTCGGGCGTCACAAATATTCCCTCCTTGTCTTGCGTGGTTACTTCGGAAACCGTGACAACCTTGCTTTCTTCGAACACTACGTCGACATTTTTACCGGTCGGCTTAAAAGCGCCTTCGAACGTTCCTTCGTGTTCTTGGACATTTCCTTGCGACACAATCAGACTCTCCAAAGGCTCTCGTCCAGGTAACGCCTGCTCTCGAGTCGGAGAGACACGATCTACTTGACCGACGTGCGATTCAGCCAGCACTTGGCTGGTCTGAACTGACTCCTGGCTGATGATTTCAGGCTGAGCTTTCCTCTCTTTGGGCAGGTCTAGCGCCTGCAAGGTCCCTTCTTTATGATCGACAGTGACCTGAGTAACGTTCACGCTGCGCCCCTCCTCGAATATCACCTCGGCACTCTTTGTTACGAGCTGCACTTTGCCTGTAAATTCGATCTCGCTCTCGCGTACATTCGCTTGCGACTGCACGATGCTTTCGAAAGGCACTTGTTCTAGGTTCGCCTTGCTGGGCTGCGCTTTCTCCAAAGTCACCTCACCGACACACATTTCCGTCAGCACTTCTGACTTTTGTGCTACTTCCTGTCCCGAAATGTCGGACTGCGCTAACTTTCCAGTCGGCACTTCCGGCGACACGTATTTCTCCTCCCTGTCTTCCGACACGACCTCCGTTATCGTCACACCTCTTCCCTCTTCGAACGTGACATCAGCACTCTTCGACGTGGGCTTGAAAGCGCCGGAAAACTCTTCCTCTCGTTCGCGCACCGTCGCCTGCGTCTGCACTAGCCCCTCGAAGGGCACTGACTCCGACTTGGCGGTGGCTGACGCGGGCGTCTCGTACGAAATGAGACCGACATTTTGTTCGGTCAGCACTTCGGTCTTCGAGGCGACCTCTTTGCCAAGTACTTCCGGCAGCGCCACGCGGCCTTGCGGCATCTCGGGAGTGACGTACGATTCCTCTTTGTCTTCGGCGGTGACTTGTGTCACTGTTATGCTCCTTCCTTCGTCGATCCGCACTTCGGCGGTTTTTGATATCATTGTAAGTTGGGTCTTCAGCTCCTGCTCGCTTTCTCTGATTGTTGCTTGCGTAGAAATTATACTTTCGAATGGAACTTGCTCCAAATTAGCAGTTATCTGCTGTGCAGACACCCTCGCCACCTCCCCAACACATATTTCTGTCAGCACTTCTGTTTTTTCTGCAACTTCTCGCCCAGTGATTTCTGGCTGCGCATTCCTTCCTGAGGGCATCTCGGGGTTGTTGAATGTGCCTTCCTTGTCGCCCGCGAATACCTGCGTGACTGACTGCACCTTCTTGCCTTCTTCGATGAACACGTCGGCGGTCTTCGTGCTCGGTTTGAACTTGCCCGTGAACTCAGCTTCGTGTTCCTGCGCCAGTCCCTCGGACACGACGACGCATCGCAGCGTTTCCTGTCCGGGTCGCGCTTGTTCCAGGTTCGGCGCTGCGTCGACAAGTTTGCCGAACGCTTGCTCCGGCGTGACCTGAGATTGGACCGCCACATCCTGGCTGTCGGTGATGTCCGGCAGAGCTTTCCTCTCCTTAGGCAGCTCAGGTGATTGGTACTTGACCTCCTTGTCGCCGAGAGTGACTTGCGATACGCTAACGCTCTGCCTGGTTTCAAACTCCAGCTCCGCGCGTCGAGTGTCTGGCTTCTTGTCTCCGGCGAGGTCACCCTCCCGTTCACGGACCTCGGCTTGCGCAAGCGTCACACTTTCAAACGTAGACTGTTCTGCCAAAGCGCGAGCCAATGAGGGAGCTTCTTCGGAAAACTCTTTCACCGACGAATCAACAACAACTTCTGTTTTCTCGGCGACTTCGTGGCCAATAAGATCAGGCCTGGCAAGTCGTTCTTTCGGCCTCGCCGGCGTTACCAGCTCGCTCTCTCGGTCTTCGGTGGTCACAGACGTCACAGTCACACTCTTTCCCTCCTCGAATACAAGGTCGGCGAGCTTCGATTCAGGTCTTGCCAACTTGTTGAACTCGCCTTCACTCTCCCGTACGGTGGCCTGTATGTGAATGACGCTTTCGAAGGGTGTCTGTTCGGGAAGCGCAAACGCAGTCGTCACCGTCTCATGAGTCAGCGCGCCGACGCCGAAGTCTGTCACGACTTCCGTCTTCTCGGCAACCTCCTGGCCCGTGACGTCAGGCCGAGCCACTCGCTCTTTGGGCAGCGCCGGGGTCTCGTAGTTCGTCTCCTTGTCGTCGAGCGTGACTTGAGTGACCGTCAGGCTACGACCCTCCACGAATGACATCTCGGCGCTGAACGCATCGGCCTTGAACTTGTCCTTGAATTGCCCTTCACGCTCGCGAACAGTCGCTTCGGTGGCGATCACGCTGTCGAACGTCAACTGCTCGGAACTCGCCTGTGCACTCGTCGGCGTCTCGACGACCACGTCTCCAGTCGTACTTTCGGACACCACTTCGCTCTTCTGGGCGACTTCTTGACCAGATATGTCTGGTCTCGCAAACCGTGCTTCCGGTTTGTCTGGCGAGGTGTATCTGTCCTCTTTGTCGTCGGAAAACACCTCGGTTACAGTGACTCCTGTGCCCTCTTCGAAGGTAACCTCTGCACTCTTCGTGTCCGGCTTGAAAAGCCCACAGAACTCTCCCTCGCGCTCGCCGGGCGCCGTCTCGGAGAGGATGATGCTCTGGTAAGGCAGCTGCTCAGCCACGGCCTGGCCTCGAACCGGGGACTCTCGGTCAAGCTTTGACACGCTGCTCTCAATGATCACCTCCGACTTCTCGGCCACCTCGTGACCGAGAACTTCGGCCTGCGCTCGTCTGGATTTTGGCGCATCGGGCGTCACCAAACTTTGCTCTCTGTCTTCTACTGTGATCATCGTGACCGTGATACCCTGTCCCTCTTCGAACGCAGACTGAGCCGTCTTTGTTTCCGGTTTGGCGTCTGGATGGTAGAGACCTTCGCTCTCGCGGATCTGTGTTTCGCTACGAACGATTCCCTCGAAAGGAATCTGACCTGACTTTGCTGCCGCCATCTGCGGTTTCAGCGGCTGGATTTCTTCGACGCTTGAGTCGGTAATCACCTCCGCCATTTGTGCCACATTCTTGCCGCTGACGTCAGACGTCGCTTTCCTCAACTTAGGCACTTCTTGCACCACCAACGGTTGTTCGTGGTCCACAATTTCCACTTGCATCACATTTAGAACTTCGGTCTGCTCGAAGACGACACCGGCTTGCTTCTGGTCGGGTTTGAACGCCCCTGTGTACTCGCCCTCTGTCTCGCCTATAGCAGGCTGCGTGAGGACCGCGCACTCGAGACCATCCTGCTCCCGTCGCGCAGTCTCCTTCACTGGCGACTGTCTCTTCCAATCGCCCACTTGAGAGTCGATCACGACCTCTTCTTTTTGCGCGACCTCCTGGCTCAAGAACTCCATCATCGCCTTCCGGTGTTTTGGCATCTCCAACGATTCGAGTAGAGCTTCTTTGTGGTCGGCCACGATCTCCGTGATCGAGATTCCTTGCCCGCCGTCGATGGTCACGCCGGCGCGCTGTTGTTCGGGTTTGAAATCTTTGGTCCACTCCTTTTCGGTTTCGGTAATTGCGGTCTCGGTGACGACTAGCTCTTGCAGTGGCTCATTGTCTCTCTTTGCCCTCCCTAGCAGGGGGGTCTCATGAATCAGCTGGCCGACGTTGAGCTCGAACAGCGTCTCGGTCTTGATGGCCACGTCCTGGCTGGGTACGCTGGACGTAGCTGTCATCTGTTTCGGCGCCACTTGACTCAGGTACTCGGTCTCGCGGTCGTGCGCGACGATCTGCGTCACCGTGAGTCCTGTCATTTCGTCGCCGAGTTCCACGTTGGCTTGGCGAATGGACGGCGCGTCGGTGCTGAATTTGCCTTCCTTCTCCACTAGATGCGCCAGCGAAACGAGCAAGCTCTCCAGCGGTGACGTCTCTGACTTGGCTACGCCCACGACCGGGGCGGCCTCGACCAGCTGGGCAGCCACTGATTCAGGTTGCACTTCCGACTTGACGGCCACCTTTTGTGGGGAGATATCAGAGGACGCAAAGCATTCGCTTGGGCCTTCTGGGCGCAGGTATTTGTCTTCCTTGTCTTCGGTAATCACCTCTGTCACGCTTATGCCTTCTTCGTGCAACACGGTCACATCTGCCACCTTTTGGTCAGGCTTGGCACCAGTTGTGTACTTTGCCAACCCCTCTCCAATAACGGTCTCCTCTACGATTGTCTCCTGGAACATTTCTTGTCCGACCCTAGCCAAGCCCGATTGAGGAGTGATTTCCTTGAGGTGGCTGGCAAATCCTTCGGGAAGCGTCTCACTGATCTCTATCGAATGCACCTGACCGGCAGGAACGTGCTTGCCTTTGTGTGATTCGGGCAAGTCGTACACGGGAAAGTCGCCCTCGGTCTCCACGAACTGCGTGTGCGTGACGTTGATACCTTCTTGCGGTCTGAATCCTGCTTCCACCTTGCACACCTGCGGCTTGTCTGTGTCGGCCATCAAAGCCTCCTTGTCTTGAGTATGCGTGACCGTTATCTGCTTAGCTTCTTGCGTTTCGAAAACTCTGACAGCCTCGTCGGTGCGATAGCGGAGTGTTTCGGTGAACTCGGAGGGGTGATCTACTGGCACGGTCTCCGAGACTGCGATGGACTCGTCAGGTTTTATAGTCCGTTCAGCCAACGCGCTTGTCGGGGTTTTCATTGGAATCAACTCGCCCTCTGACTCCTGGATCAGAGACTCTGACACATCAGAAGTCTCGAGACAAGAAATCGACGTGCCGGCGTGTTTTACTAGTGGTTTGTCTCCGGGGTTGTACACCCCTTCGCGCTCTGACGTGGTCGTCTCGACGATCACGAAGGATTCTTTCTCCGAGAATTGTACGTCGGCCGTGCGTTCGTCCTTGACGATCGCGTTTACATCCTGCTCGTGCAGCTGAGCGTCTATGGTGCTGACGCTCACCCCTTCCACCAGCGTGATGTCGCGAGTTGCCCTAGACAAGTCTGGTTTACGTTGGGCTAAAAGTTCACTCTCCTTTTCTTGCACTCTCAGCTCGGAGACTTCCAGTGATTCTCCGGGAGTAATACCAAAGCCAGCGTTCTGTGAAGGAGGCAACCGTCCGGGAACGTATTCTCCTTCCTTTTCGGGAGCGTTCATAACCTGCGTAGTGACTTGCTGCTGCGTGGTAACGGACTTTGTGGCTACCTCAGTTGCTACGAAAAGCTCTGGATAGTATTTGCCTGGCTTTATTTCTGCGAACACTTCGCTTACCACTAGCGACTCTGCCGACGGTATTTCGAACCTCGGCTTCACCGGCGTCGGCTTTGACATCGACTCCAATCGGTCCTCAGATTGTCCCTCGTGCACTTCGGTGACAGTGATTCCTTCCTGAGGGACGATGTTCTTCTCGGCGTGATACTTGGCCGGTGATTTCTCCAAGCGCATGTCGCCCTCCCTGGTGGACACCTCTGTTTCGGTGACGAATGTCGCTTCCTTTAAGGTGAGCGACATCGTAGCCTGCGTACGCTGCAATTGCGTTTGCTCCACGACTCCCATCTTGTGGTCTGGCCTCGTCTCGCTGACGATGATGCCTTCCCGCGTGGAAATGCTCTTGCTTGCCTCAAACACCTGCGGCTTGAAGGTCGTGTCGAACTCCCCTGTTCTGTTTTGCACGTCAGGCTCGGTCACCTGGTAGGGTTCCACGGTGTCCAAACGCCGCTCTGCCCTGACGCCCTCGGGTTTCACCCCTTGCAGACTGTCTCGCTCTCTCTCCTCGACGCGCACCTCTTGTTCGGACACGGCCGAGTGCGTGATCAGACTCACTGTGACGTGCTCCTGCATTGCCCTGTCGGCGGGCAGCCGAGCGACCGCCGCCGACGGGATGGTCTCACCGACTTGCATCGGGGTGCTAATAAGGGGTAATCCTTTCATTGATGCGTCTGGGAATGGCTTCAATTCTTCCGTGTACTCTTCATCGACGACCTCTTCCTCTGTGTCGGGACGTTGGGCCCTCAAAGTCTTTCTAACGATTCTCTTCCCACCACCCACTATCTCTATCTCAACTTCAACTTCCTCCTCTGATTCCTCTTTAACTACCTTCTTAACTTTCTGTCGCTTCAGTACCCCCTTTTTCTCAACGATAATCAACTCCTCCTCGACGCGCTCTTCTTGCTCATCCCTTGTCTTAACGACTGTTTCGTCAGTCGGTTGTGTGACGATCGCCAGCGATTGCTCGACTACTGTCACTACCTTCTCGTCTAGCGGCAACTCTGTTATCGTAACGCCCTCCTCTTCTACCTGTGTGTGTTGTTGTGTGACGTCAGCAGTCCTAGATGCTGTTCGTTGTTCTGTGTCCTCCAGCGTTTCTGTGGAAGTGTATAATCGTGTCACTTCAACTGTTCATTTAGCATGGTCAGTGTTATTTGTTGGTAATATTGGTGCTTGCTTTCGTCATGCATGTAAAGCGATCAAGGTGCATCTCTCGTTATTGTCCAGCGTGATTGGTTACTGCGATGGGTCAATCGTTTTCTGATGACTTTGTATATAAGCGAGTTTCAAACCATTGTGAGTAAACGTCAAAGTAAAACATTTCATTTCTATGTAAGGATAAGTGCAGTTTGGATTTAGTTTCAAGAATGTAAGCGTTGCATGATACCTAGCGTTATTGTTGCATGGTACAGAGAGAGAGAGAGTGAGAGTAAGAGTAGGTAAGAAGTTTGTGAAAGTGAAAGAAAGACAGATTGCTTCAAGAGATGGTTTGTGTCAAGTGAGATGATAGAAGTGAGAGCTGCAAAGAAATCTGTATAAAGAACAATGGAGTATGGATTAGGAGTATGGACCAGGAGAGGAAAGAATAAGTGAAAGAAAACTTAAGAAGAGTGGTTAAAATCGATATTTTGAGTAAAAATTAATTTAGAGGGAAGTAAGTAAACTATTAGAATGAACCTACCTACTGGGATAGAATCTATACTAAAAAAAGTGACTAAAAGAAAGGAAGACAGAGAAAAAGACTGTAAGAAAGTTAGATAGATAGGCAAACAGATAGATAGAAAGAAGAAAGAAAAAAAATCGAATAAATGAAAGATTATTTGGAGGTAGACAGCACAACAGAAAAGAATGCAGATAAGAATTTCACTAAGCAATCACAGCAAAAGCAATAAGCCACAAAAAAATGAGTTAATGGCTTGAGAAAATGAAATTGTTATCTGCTTATGTTAAAAAGTATAACAGAGAAAGAAAAAAAGTCTCTTTTATTGAGAAGAAAAATACTACAAAAAATCAAGAACATTCCGAAGAACGGCAAAAAATGATACAAAATGTGTCTTACTAGAATCGCACATTTGATAGAAGAAAGAAAATATGAGGAAAGAAAATCGAAGCACGGAAGCTGTCGAGCGGGCAGGAGGTTTGGCTGAGGAGTTGTTGAGACAGACGGAGTATCACATAAAACAGCGTTCATCAAACTTAACCCAGGCCAGAGAACTCACCTCGGTTGTTACTTAGTAAGCGCGTCAAGTAAATTTGCAGCTTGCAAAAATAAAATCACGAAAGCAAAGTTGCGAATCAAGTGAACACAAAACAGAAAAGCTATAGCAAGATGTGTGTTTGTTACATTGATAAGCCAGTGTATGAATCATTTGTGTTTCGAGTTCAGGTCAAACCAGAAGTTCATACGAACAATCAATTGGATTAAATATCTAGACAAGATCACATCTAGATCAATTAATGATAAATGATAGCCTAAGCTAGAGAAAAATTAATGATAGCAACTGAAATAAAAATATAGAGAGCCTTGCAAGATACAGCATAAAACATGTGACATTATTAATTAAAGATTATGAATTGTTGAAATTCTCCAACCGTTAGTAAATTCAGGCAACATTTGAGGGTCTAGTCTACACTGTGGCATATTCTAGCCGGTTACTGTTCAAGGGGAGCACATTTTCATGTCAACAGTTCGAGTTATGTTCAAGTCTCTACCAACATCTATCTATCTACACAACGCTAGACAGAGAAACATGTTCTAATACAGTTCTACGAGAAAAGTTCATAGCTGGCAATACAACAACAGAAAAATAATACAATACGATATCGGGCATGTGACTTGAAAAAATATGTCTTTCTAGTGACTTAATTGTTTTACGTTTTGAAACATGGAACAACTTATGTTTCATACGTTTCTATCAAGATTTTTATAATACAAATTTATAATTGAGGGACGGAATCAAAATAAATATATGTAGAATAAAGAACAGAAGAAGAGTTAATCGTCTTGCATCCTACCTTGTGTTTCCGCCTCGGCGCTTGATTTAACAACTCTAGTTTTCTTGGTAGACTTCCTCTTTTCTGTAAGAAAATCGTAGTGTGTCAAATCGACAAATCAAACAAAAAGTCAATTAGCACAATATGAATATAGGGTGGAATGACTTGAGAAAACTCCGAACGGTTTGGCGTATTTCACATGGGTTTTCAAATGGGTTAAGCAACATTGAATTGCGTCAGGTGTTGTATGGGAGACCATCATATCCTACGCATGGCCACTTTTGTTTGAGGTTGAAGGGTTGATAGTTAGTACTTCACTCGCTTTGCTTATCAACCTCTCGACAGCATGGATTAGTAGAGGAATCCTGTTGTTGACCTTCGTAAGAGACGTAAGGCCAATGTAAGCCCTTGGTGCTCTTCAATATACTCATGCCCAGTTCAGGCTCCTGGATTTTTTCTTGCTTTCTAGGCTAGGTTAGGTTTGTCATCATCCACATCCACATCATTATCAACACATCACCCACTCATTCACCGAAGCCATTAGGCTAGTTCCGTCAGGGCCTGTCGTCAAAACAATAATTGGTTAAACACAACAAATCAAAACACAAGATTTTTTTTTTTTTTTTTAATAATACAATTAAAAGTTAATGACAACAAAAATAAAAACTAGTATTAATCAACACACAATTAAAAACATATTTTATTTCTTTATAATATCTAGTAAACAAACAATTACATTAATATCACAACATTGACAACAGAAATAAAATACGAAATTAGTAAAAACATCCTTGCGGAAAGGTCACGTTTGATCACAGTTCATCGGTTTGGAATGAGAACACTATTCCTACAAGCCATGCTACAATATTAATAAACAGGGCACAGAGCACAGCAAACACGATGTACTCGGGCTGGAGGGTCTTCTCGTCGGGGAACCAGTCTGCTTGGCAGAGTGGGGAGGTACGTGGTCGCGACAGAGCTTGGCTGGAGGAGGCTGAGAAGAAATTCAAACAACAACCATGCTTCACAACTCTACACAAAAACACAGGTACTACTTGGAATGCGTTTACATTTGAACACTTCTCAGAGAAAATATGAAAAAATGTATTTAATCCAACATAATTTCATAACATTTTCATGCCTACCACCAACGGAAATATAACTTTCTGTGAGTTTATTCAATCTACTGATACGGGTGTTAAGAAATGACACTAACACTCACATGCCATGCAAAAATCTTGGCAACCAGCAGACAAAAGTGAATGATAAACTCACCATAGTGAACTTCCGTACGCTCCGCAACGTCAACAGTTCCTGTCGCTTTCCTTGTCACCACCTGAAACATCAAAGTCGTTGATTTGTCTGCATTTGACAGTTGGCAAGGAACAAAAAGTGCCACCCAAACTGGTTCTCACACGTTAAAGCAATATTGCGCCAATTACCGAGCCAATTACTGGACCACAATTTTCACGTAAATTGCAAGAATTTTGAGGGATTGCAATCATTACTACAACACATTTACTCGTAAGATTTTTAGTTTCTTTCAGGTAAGGTTAGCTTTATAATAAAAATTATCATCACGGTATAATGACTGGCTCAATTAGACCAGCGCCACTTTGCTGGATAGCTAACGAGAATTACTCTGATAAGGATTGTTCCAATGAGGATTGCGCCTACCTGTGATACCTCGGTGGATTCCCAAGCACTTGGGCTGAAGTCTTCGGGTGAAAAGTGAGTGATGACCTCCTCGACCGTGGCGTAGTTGAGCTCCACCATACGCATGAACGCGCGGAAACCAACTGTGGCAGCGAAGACGGTCTCATCCATCGTCGACTCTTCGGTCAAGATCTGAAGACACAAACCAGCCCGACAGGTGTTATTCTTACTCTTTTTCTTAGTACGTTCACCCTCGGTAAATCCCTTCAGTTCTAGATCTGGGTCTAGGTCTCAAAAAGGACTTCACAAAGTATTCTTGTTTTAAATGGTGACCATTCAACTGCAAGATGTACTGAGACACATCGAAGTGCTCACAGCAACCTATTCTCTCTGGTTTATCACGATTATCTTTGCAATTAGTTGATTACTATGTGCGCTCACGTGGACACGTTCTGCTCTGAAATGAAGCAATCTTTACAAAATGTTATATTTATGGCTGGTTTTGTCACACCACGTGCAGGAATCGGAGCCCTAAGTTCAAACACCTGTCTCCTTGTCTCTGACGTGCATGCAAAGTATCACACGCTTTTCAATTTCCAACTTAATATCAGTTCATTCCAAGTTTGCTCTGCGGGCTGCGTTTAGGGGTAAGGGACACAAAATGATGCTCAGAACTAAATGATACGATAGTTTTGTTTACATATTATCCCAAAATATTCCATTATTTGTTTTAAAAGTAATTTTTTCGAGGTATAAACTATTTTTCTTGGTGGAGGTGCCAGGTATGAATAGCGGGTTGCGTTTAGGGGAAGTGGAGTGCATAAGGACAGAATTACAAAATTATAAAAGTAAGGGGGTCATTCCATGTCAAGTGCCCACACTCAAAACCTTCACTATCTCAGAACTTGACGAAATTTTCAGGAGGGTTAGAACACCGGAAATAAAAAATCTCTTTTAAAGTTTTTTTCCATATGTCTAGCGGTTTGCCCGTGGCAGGGGATGGAAAAATAAAATATTTTACTTTTTGCCCCGCACGGCCATTCACTATATTCACTCTAGCGTTTGAACAAATAAACTTAAAACAATGGGATTAGTTCTAAAATGATAATCGTGCTTTCATTAACAAGAAAAAATGCATAAATTGCTTACTTATCAAGTTTAGGGGTAGAAAAAATCCACCCTTAAATTTCAACCCTTAATAACTCGAGAAGTAATATTTTTTTTTTTTTTTGTTTTGTTGTGAAGCATCTCCTGTCTATTATCTTTCCATGAAAAAAAAATTAATCATTAACAGCCGTATGATCAGAAGTTATGAGATTTTTATTGTATAAATGTGTGTGCATTTAGTTGTGTTTCTGCAAGTCTGTTAGCATGGTCCATGCAAATCACCCGTAAATTGATAGATTATATAATTTTTCAGTTTAAAAATTGTGTGTAAGTACTACAAAGATTCTTTTTACTCACTCATTTCTTCGTTTCACTCTGACCTATCACTCTGGCTTCTTCGAACAACGGCGAGGAGGAGAACACCCGCGTGGCTACTGAGTGCTCAGACACGGGTACGAAGCAATGCAGTTTTTGCGTGCCGGGAATTGGCCGGGATGACGCAAATCGTGTGGCTAGCACCTGTTCTGTGTCTTGGTGCTCCTCAATAGTTCCGAATGTGAAGTTGATGGTCGGGATGGCTTCGACCGCCCAATCGAAGAGTTGCCGGGGTGTTATTATTTGCGACTCGTAGGGGCGCTGAAGACTCGCCCGCGCTGCCAGCCGCTTGACCGTCCCTCCGACGCCGTCGCAGGCGCTCTTCCCATGTGACGTCGCCGTGAAATGCCACTCCACGTCGGCCCCAAAGTCTCTTTGATAGTGGCACAAGTTGGCAAAATTTTTCCTATTTTTATATTGCGAGGCTGCCCCATCAGAAAAATAGAACATCTTCTTTATGGTCTGAAATTTATTGTGCAAAAAGCTCACGAGTTTTTTTATGAATAGATGCACTGCGACAGTGTTGTGGATCAAACTCTCGGAAATTACAACAAAGCTGATGTGGCGCTCTTCCCCGCCCTCTTTGTAATATGCCACGAAGGGGTGGATGGTGGCGGACGCATTGTTCCAGTGGAACCCCTGGGCCTCGTCTTGTAGCACGAACGCATAGTTTTCGGCAAAATCACAGATCACCAAAAACTCGCCGGGCAGGAGACCGCACTTGATGTCCGATTGGTGCGAAGATTGTTTTTTAGCAATAAAAGAGTGGCGGCACAGAGCAACTAATTTTGCACAACAACTGTCCACGAATTCCTCGGATGAATCGATGTGCGTTTGCAGGGTGCATCGGTCGGTGCTCTCCCACTGCTTGTAGATAACATTGTCCACCATTTCGTCGTCCAGCAGTTGCGTGAGGCGCTCCTTTAACGGCTCGATGCCCGGGCACTCCTCACACTCGCCTAGATGGCATTCGGGGAGGGGACTGTCGCAGACCAACTGCTCAAGGCAGTCGTGGTAAGATGTTATCGGATAAGATTGGTCCACTGTCAACTTCGTCAAGTCGGCACCGATGATCATTAGCTTGACGTTTTGGTGGATAGTGCACACGCACACCGAATGAGTCCCACTGGCACCAGGCAACACACAGTTCTTCGGCCGCAGCTCTGCAAATTTTGAAAATCCACTCTTTTATTGCTAAAAAACAATCTTCGCACCAATCGGACATCAAGTGCGGTCTCCTGCCCGGCGAGTTTTTGGTGATCTGTGATTTTGCCGAAAACTATGCGTTCGTGCTACAAGACGAGGCCCAGGGGTTCCACTGGAACAATGCGTCCGCCACCATCCACCCCTTCGTGGCATATTACAAAGAGGGCGGGGAAGAGCGCCACATCAGCTTTGTTGTAATTTCCGAGAGTTTGATCCACAACACTGTCGCAGTGCATCTATTCATAAAAAAACTCGTGAGCTTTTTGCACAATAAATTTCAGACCATAAAGAAGATGTTCTATTTTTCTGATGGGGCAGCCTCGCAATATAAAAATAGGAAAAATTTTGCCAACTTGTGCCACTATCAAAGAGACTTTGGGGCCGACGTGGAGTGGCATTTCACGGCGACGTCACATGGGAAGAGCGCCTGCGACGGCGTCGGAGGGACGGTCAAGCGGCTGGCAGCGCGGGCGAGTCTTCAGCGCCCCTACGAGTCGCAAATAATAACACCCCGGCAACTCTTCGATTGGGCGGTCGAAGCCATCCCGACCATCAACTTCACATTCGGAACTATTGAGGAGCACCAAGACACAGAACAGGTGCTAGCCACACGATTTGCGTCATCCCGGCCAATTCCCGGCACGCAAAAACTGCATTGCTTCGTACCCGTGTCTGAGCACTCAGTAGCCACGCGGGTGTTCTCCTCCTCGCCGTTGTTCGAAGAAGCCAGAGTGATAGGTCAGAGTGAAACGAAGAAATGAGTGAGTAAAAAGAATCTTTGTAGTACTTACACACAATTTTTAAACTGAAAAATTATATAATCTATCAATTTACGGGTGATTTGCATGGACCATGCTAACAGACTTGCAGAAACACAACTAAATGCACACACATTTATACAATAAAAATCTCATAACTTCTGATCATACGGCTGTTAATGATTAATTTTTTTTTCATGGAAAGATAATAGACAGGAGATGCTTCACAACAAAACAAAAAAAAAAAAAAATATTACTTCTCGAGTTATTAAGGGTTGAAATTTAAGGGTGGATTTTTTCTACCCCTAAACTTGATAAGTAAGCAATTTATGCATTTTTTCTTGTTAATGAAAGCACGATTATCATTTTAGAACTAATCCCATTGTTTTAAGTTTATTTGTTCAAACGCTAGAGTGAATATAGTGAATGGCCGTGCGGGGCAAAAAGTAAAATATTTTATTTTTCCATCCCCTGCCACGGGCAAACCGCTAGACATATGGAAAAAAACTTTAAAAGAGATTTTTTATTTCCGGTGTTCTAACCCTCCTGAAAATTTCGTCAAGTTCTGAGATAGTGAAGGTTTTGAGTGTGGGCACTTGATATGGAATGACCCAAGGGAATAAAATGAGTTAAGATGTAAAGTAGAGAAACTTTCTACTAGATAAGATAAAATATGACTACTACATGTTTGACCCAAATAATTTTTGTAATCTGTTCATAAATTTACACATTACTTATATTGGTAATAAAGCTAATAGCTAACAGCTTAAATAATAATGTTCAGATTTGCTGACTCTAAAGGAAAAATTTAACTTCCTTCCAAAATTTATCCTCTCTTCAAAAAAGGTGCAGATAGATGACGTTAAGATTCGAAATTTGACGAATCGAATTGAAACACAAACGCCCCCTCCGCATAACGCCACACATTTCTCCGCTTACCTGCGACACTAGGGTGCCGTATCCCCTGCGCTCGACCACCTGCACAAGCGCAGACTGCGCTTGAGGTGTGCGCAGCGCGGGGAACAGGTCGGCCTGGTAGAGGGTTGTAATCTCGTTGACTGACACGCCGTGACGCACGAGGAAGCCGATCTTGGCCAGCTCGCGGAGAGGCGACTCGCCGGCACCGAACTCGCGGGCAGAGATGGTCTGCATTAATTCCTCAATCTCGGTTGCCATGCGGATCTGCAAAGGGCAATGGGTCGTCAACAGAATTCAAGGAACTTGAATGTGTCAGAGGACTGAAAACTTATTTTATCATTTAGATGTCCCTTATTTTACGGAGATGGTGTTTTATTTGGAAAAAGTATTTTCTGAAAAATGATTAGTTCTATCCACATTTATTAATATTATTATTATTAGGTAAAAAATTATTATTGCGTTTTGAAGAGTGATACGATTGCATGGAAAGTATTCGCTGGAATTAAAGCGAGAAGGTGCTGTTTTTACACGCTGCCAGAAAGATATTCGAATGCAACGCCTACCTCCTCGTGAATCATGATCTCTTCCGCCAACGACGTCTGGACCTGCGTCACGGTGGCTGTCTCGGTGACTGAAACCTTCTTCTCCGGCTTCGCACGGCGAGCCTTTGGCTTCTTATCGGGCAGCTCTTTGACCACGTCCTCCGGTTGGATCTCAGACACGGTGATGGACTCTTGGATCGGCGCCGTCTTCACGGCCTTCTCCTCAATCTCGGCGACCGCCTCCGTCTTGTCGTCGATCTTCTTGCACGAGGCGACCGCCGAAGTCTGCACGGACTCCGCTACTGAAAGGACTTGCTTGGCCTTCACCGACTGCGTCGTCTCCGTGATTGTCGAGGTGGACTCCATTACTTGGGTCACGCTCACACCCGCGGTCTCTCTGTGGAGAAATGAGAAAGGTTCATAAGCGACAGATTTAATCAAATAATAAAGCAGAAATAATCGAAGAATTTTTGCTACCTGTAAATATGAATAGTGAAAAAAATTATTATAGTGGAAACATTTTAAAGAGCACAAAATTGCAGTTAAAATACAGCATGGATCTTACTTTGTTTCTGTTTCGAACGTTACGGTTCCCTTCTTCTGGCGCTTTTCTAAGCGCTTCTTTTCAAGCTGTATTTTCTCCATTTTGATTTTCTCCTCTTCCTCTTTAGCCTTTTGCAATTCGACTTCCTTCTTCTTGTCTCGGGGCAACTCTGTAAATTAAATGGGTTGGTAAAAAATGAAACCCATGAAGCGTACGGTGATCTTTGCAGACCGTGGTCTGCAACGTGGTCTATTCGCACCTTGAACGTATAGTTTGCCCCTGGTCGTCGTCTCTCCGATCTGGCTCGTTGCCTTGCAGACGTAAGTACCCTGATCTTCGGGAGTCACCGAAAGGATGCTGCACGACGACTTCAAGTTCTTGGTGTTGATTTTGACATTCTTCGTGTTAGAAATTAGTTTGTCGTTGCGATACCAAACAATATCTGGAAGAAATTAAAACACAGTTGTAATCACAGTGACATGTAGAAAGGGGATGAAATATTTTAAAATGCAAGCAGTAAATAAGGGACGGTAGCCAACTAACCAGGAACTGGCATGCCTTGATACTGGCATTCGAAAGTAACTGGTTCAGTTTCCTTTGCTCGGTAGTCCTTGACTTCAATGGTGAATGTCGGCACACATTGAGTTGCTGCAAGAGAAAAAAAAATACAGACCGGTTCAACAATATGTTTCTGTCAAAAACTGTTACAGGAAAAAAAACGATCTCACTCAATTCAGAATGATATTTGCAGGTCATACGTACCTTGTACTCTGAGAAGAAATATTGTTTGGCATTCTTTGTGCTCCGTCATTGGTCTATGAGAACGACATGAAACACCAAACATGCGATTACATGGACAAGGCACACGAGACAGGGTGAATAATTAGATGTTGGGTGCACCAAAAACACAACAAACAGCACGAGGTGGTGTTACAAAGGTCCTTGTGAGGTGAGTGCAGCAGAGCGTGGTACCTCGTTTATGAAACCATGATTATGTGAACAGTCATGAAGGTCATCGTAACATTATTTTTGTGTGGTGGTGAAGACCCAGTTTTGAGAGTGAATGCATGGTGCTTATTTCGATGAAACGTGAACGGAAAGTATTGTAGTTTTATGCGATTGGAAACATAAATTGAGATAAGTGTGTAAATGCAAGAATATTGCGGGGGCTAAGGTGACTTCTTTCCCGTGTTACCTGATTCTTCCTCGTCGTCAGAGGCGACAAAGGCGGACGCTATTCCTCGCCTGTTATCTGTGGTCATGCATTGACTCTCTAAGAGAAGGAATTCTTGCAGCTCTTCTTGGCTGTCGGCGTTGTGCAGCTGTTGAAAGCTCTCCGGATCCAGTTCGCGAGGCTCCAGAGGGTACATGGACGGGTCCTCGGGCACGTCATAGCAGGCGTTGTTGCGCATCGGCGAGAGAACTGGGATCTTGGAGCGCGGGAACGTCTGGTACTTAGTTTGAGTCTCGGAGCTCATCGAGACGTCGTACGTCCCCTGCAACGCTTCGCACGACGCCGACAACAGCCTTAGTGTCGACTCTGGCTGCGCAGACTTTCTGGAGCTGCTGCTGGCGGTGGAGTGCTCGCTGCTCTCCCGGATCGGGGACAATAGGTAGAACGGCAGGTGCGCGTCAAGCTTGGGGTTGTCGACGAACACAACTATTTCCTCCGACTTTTCCCGCCGTTTGCGACTGAAATCAGTCTCTGGTTTCTCCGGTATGTTTGCTTCCAGCGCGTCTATGACTGCTGATATCGATATCGGATGGGATTTTACGTAGTCGTGCATTACGTTCAGTGGACAATCGAGCTTGTCAGTCTCGTCGCCGCCCAGCGTGGCGAGGTTAGTGTGTGTAGTGGACTTGTGGGGCGACAAATGGAACGGCACAAGGACAGAAGCGTTAGAACGAGCAACGCGCACATCTTCTGAACACAAACTACTTGCGCTGGACACGAACACGGACTCCTCTCCGGCCGACATGCTCCCTTGAGAGGGGTCGACGGCTTCCTCTGCGCGTGGACGTGACCATCTGCACTCAAGACTGTCCACGGACAGGTCACTGCCATGCGGCATGCAAGCGGTCCTAGACCTCGACCTGACGCTGCTAGTGACTTCATTACCTCGCAAGGCTTCCTGGAGTTCCTCCATGTGGGTGACCCATTCGGGCTTGCGGTATTCCTTGGTGCCGACGATACCTAGAGACACAGAGAGCGGTTAGCGCGGGTACTTAAGCAGGTACTTAACATTGGCTTTACAAACAATGGACGATTTACAAATAAAATGCAAAATATTGCCAGTTTAACACGAATATGATGCAAAAAAAAAAAATTAAAATATATGTACACAAATTAAAAGACAATTGATTGAATACGAGAAACACAGGAACCAAAGAAGTAAACTAATTCACAGAGTCATAGAACTGGGACAACTGCATTCAACTAAATGCATTATAGCTTTTGTCAAAATCTTTGGTTCCCTGGATTTCTTGTATTGTAATAAAATTAAAAGTACAAGAAAACAGCGTAAAGTTAAGTTATTTAAACGCTATGAAATCAGTCATGCACATGTAAAATGATGTGACAAATAAAATGTGCCGTTGATGTTGTGGTGGTCCGTGGTGAGTTCTGTGCATGTACCGCTGCCACTGTTTCAATGTCTGTAAGCCGTAATATAGCGTGGTGGCATCTTGTGAGTGTGGAATTTGTCATGTAGGTTTTGTGATAAGAGAGATGAGAGAGAGAGAGAGAGAGAGAGAGAGATCAAGGATTGAGAAGGAAGCTGCTTAAGCAACATACAATATAGCAATGAAGAATGACCCAACACCATAGAAGAGAAACTCGATTACGATAACTGGAAAATAAAGAAAATTTCATCAAGAAAAGCAAACCAGATTAATTGACATCAATGCAAATCTCTATAGCTCTAGAAAAAAATTGAAAATTGAAAATAAATTGGTTTCTGAAATCATCAAAAGCAAAAAATTGTTACAAAAAGCTTTTTTTCTAAGAAAAATGAAAGAAACGATTTGAATATGAGACCCAGCCAGATAGTATTAGCCATCTCAAGTAACAATTCACACAACTTTGAAAGAAAAACATGATTACTGGCTTCTGGAAGGTGTCTGCATTCAAATTTAATCGTTCCAAGCAACAAAAAAAAACTTTCGGTCGAAAATGGACTCAAATTGGACTCACCCTCTACGTCGAGCTTGCAGACAGTCTGGTCAACGCCATACTCGTTCTGCGCTTCGACCAGGATCTCGCCTGTGTCGTCGGGGAAGACTTCTGTGATGGTCAACACGGAAGTGCCGTCCTCAAAGTCCTCGACTTGGAAGTCTCGCGACGGCTCGATGGGAACTCCTTGCTTGTACCAGCGAACGGTTGGCCTGGGCGAACCCTCCACCTTGACCTCTAGTCTGCACAGGACACAGCATGGATGAGTAACTGGCGCCAGGGGGTGAAATTTGGTTACAAGTTTCATTTGCTTTGTTAGTACCTGGTGAGTTCGCCATCCCTCGATGGTATGTGGATTGGTAATTTGGTGACAAAGTGCGGCGCGTTGCCAATCTCCTCTTGTTTCAATTCTACTTCTGGTTTTTCCTCGATTACTTCCCATTCCTGAAAGCCAAAGCGCTGGTCAGCTCACAAATGTATGATGATGAAAATGTATGATGCTTATGATGATCATAAAAGCAGGATATTTCTAAACTTTTGTTTCTACTGCAGGAAATTGGTGCACACTTTTTACCAACTGATTTATTTTTATAAAACAGGATATTCATAGCCTGTTAACTACTGTCTATTCAATGTTAGCTGAGCCTGGAGTTGTGTTTGATTGTGAGCCGAGGAACAAGTCCAATGCTGGCGAATTTATTGAAAATGTGACTAAAGCAGTCAGAAACCAATTCGTTTATTTATGAGTGAGAGTTAAGTTGTTTTTAGTGAAGCAATTAAATATATGTAATTATTTCAGTTATTGCTTTGATTTTCTCATTACTACGTAAAATTCATTGGGGGTTGAATGCTTTAATACACATTTTATTAACACAATTTCAACTACAAGTGATTTCCACACGTACTAACAATCCATTTCTAACAATCTACAAAACATATATAGAATCACAGGTAATATATTTGTAACACAGGATATGCGCATAGTCCAACAAAGGAAAGGGAAAACTGCTAAATTTCCCAAAGCTCAGATTTCCACTGGAAAGATGATTCTAGTTCATCCATAGTCATTGTCGTGAAGTGACTTCCAATAAGTTGTTACCTTTTCTGCCAGAAGGTCCTCTTCCGATCCACTCTGGCCCGTGACTAGGGACGTTCCGACAGTCACAGACGCGATTTCAGAATCGGGCACATATTCGTATGCTAGAACGAAGAGTCGATTGAGCACGGATGAGAAAAATAAATCAAACGAATGAATGTTTGTGCTACTGCCTTGACTAACGTACCTTCGACCACCAAGGAGGCCGCGCAAACAGCCTCGCCGACTTTGTTGACAGCCTGACACGTGTATTCACCGGCATCCTCTGGGAAAACCTCGCCGATCGCCAGCTTGCAGACGCCTTCAGAGTCTTGGTAGAAGATAACGTCCTTAGCCTCTTGGACCGGTTCCTTTTTGTGGAACCAACTGACTTTCGGCGTCGGTTTGCCCACCACCTGTTGAAATAAAGATGTTACACCTTCGCTCAAGTTAACGAACAACAAAAAACACGTTAGGCAATAAAAAAATGCACGTGCCTGGCACGAGAACTCCATTTTCTCTCCGTCCATCACTCGCTGGTGGGCCATCTTCTTGACAAAGGTCGGCGACGCGAGTTCGACGGCCTCCTCCCACTCAGTTTCGGGCACCACGTTCAATGTAGCCGTGCACGTGACTGAGCCACCCACGTTCTCTGCTCGACACGTGTAAATGCCCGCGTGCTCGGGCAGAATTTCCCTCACAAGAAGCACGGAGTGGTTGTCTGTGGTCACCACGCGTAGCTCGGGTGACGACTAGAAAGGAAAGATTTTGGTCAGTACAGTGGTCTGTGGGCGAAAACTTCAAGTTCGGTAAATTTTGAGTTCAATTTCACCTTGATCGGGACCGAATGTTGGAACCATTGGAACGAACACGTCGGATGGGACTCGACTGTTGTCTCCATTATCACAACCTCGCCTTCTGCCACTATCTGTGGTTTGATAGGTTCGATGAACCACGGAGGAACCACTTCAGCCATTTCTGGTTCTGGAACTAGAAGAAAAATACAATTTCAATATTTATTTTAAAAGTTCTTTAAAAATGTATTTATTTTTAAAGACTTTTAAAAATCAGAGAAATCAGCTTGATTAATAATCACCTTTCACAGCCACAGATCCAGAGCTCCTAGCTTCTCCTACAGGATTCATGGCTCTTATCTCATATTTTCCACCATCTTCTTTGAAAGCTTCAGGAATGTGCAGCGTCGTCTTGTTCTCTTCCGTTGTGACTTTGACATCAGACTTTGGTAAAATTTCTTTTCCATTTCGATACCATTTCACTTCGGGCGTAGGGACTCCTTCAAATCTTGCCTCCAGTGTCATTGGATGCCCAGTCGGAACAACCATTGCCTTCAGTGGCTGTGTTATCTTCGGCGCTCGAAGAACAAGTGGCTTGTGAACTTTGACGGCTTCGCTGACAATTAAATTGGCCCTGCATTCGGCACGGCCGAAGTTGTTAAACGCTTTCACGCTGTAAATGGTCTGATCTTCGTCGACCGGCTCGAGGATTCGCAGAGTGGCCACCCCTGTTTCTGGGACGAAGGTGATTTCGGTGCGCCGATCGGGCACGACTTCCTTGTCGAGGCGAAACCATTTGACAGTTGGGGTAGGCTGACCGACGACAGCGCATTGTAGCAACGCCGGCTGATGTTCGTGGACAATAAGGGGCTTGAGTGGCTGGACGAAATGTGGTGCAACCCCTGTTTCTTCTTTTTCTGAAATTCACAGTGAACGCGACTAAAATTAGATGGGAAAAAGATTGACAATCAAGTTAAACAGGTGTTAGCGCTCATGTTTAAAGTTAGCCTCAGAATCAAACGTTTAAAATGAGCTCTACAGAATTAACTGGTTAAGAGCCAATTTAACCTGACTCTTGGCATCAATGGTAGACACATTTTACAGACTGTCTCGATTAATGTATGTTATTGATAATTAATCACTCAAATATTCAAACACTATGCACTGAAATTTATGTTACTATGCATCACTGTTCACAAAAACAACAGGTTATTAGCGCTCTCAGGTGGTGAGTTGAACAAGTACAAATGCCATGCCACGAGGATCACAAGACTTACTATCTCTCGAGCCCATTGCTCTGATTAATTGTGATTTGGGTAATTAGTTGTGGATGCGCTACATTGCTAAGGATGGGATTAAGGAGAGGAGCTAAGGAAGGGTGTCTTGTGCAAAGCAAAGCTAGGAGACAACTGAGCTCGCGGCGCTGGCATTGAGCCCCGTCGAGGGTCATTATTACGAGCTAGGAAGCCAAATGACCCAGCATACAAGCCAGAGCTATTTAGATCTACTTCCATCGCTTTATAAACCTTTGTTGCTTGCTTTATAGCCAAGGTTTATAACACACAGTTCTACGAAAAACAAACATACGTAAACCTCTAGTACAAGCAAAATATTAACTATGGATCAAAAGAAGTAAATCATGCGGTAATTAAATTAACAATTTACGTGTGAAACATAACCATACGATGCATGTTGCTTGGCCGAACTCCAAACAGTTTCATGACCACAAGTCGTTACACACATGCTCGTGATTCAGTCCCACATACCCAAGACCAGTAGGTTCACGGTGGACGTTGCCACCCCTGCCAGGTTGGTAGCCCGACAAGAAAACATGCCGGCATCTTCTAGTCTCGTTTCGGTGATCTCCAACGTCGCCGTCTTCTCGAGCGATGTGATCAGGTGGCGTTCGGTCGCTTTGACCACCTGTTCGTTGCGGTACCATGTGATTTCGGGGAAAGGAGTGCCGTCGACTTTGCAAGTGAATTTTGCCGGTTTGGTAAGTTCGGCGATGACCGGCTCCAGGCGTTGGATGAACTTTGGCGGAATGTTTTTGGTCGAGGTTGACATTTCAACTGCTGACTTCTGAACCAACGACCGGCGAACGGTGCGCCGGTCTTCACGAACTTCCTCCTCTTCGACGACGTCTTCCTCGGGAAGCCTGAGCATGCCTTCGGTGACGCGCTTCGCTGTCACGATTTCAAGTGATTGAAGCGGCGAGTCTTCGCTTGAGTGTTGCAGTCTCAATTGATTGGTTACCTTCTTCTTTGATAGTGTGTCCACTTTCATCTCTTGGTGCCAAACCTCCTCGGTGTCCTCTTCCTCTTGGGAAACCACAGATTTGTCTGACTTCACTACTTGTTTCTCTTTCTGCTGAAGTAAAACCATTTGAGCTTTAGATTTCAATTCTTCAACGACTGTGTCCTCTTCTTCGGTTGAACCGATCTGCGTTGCCACCAGTTTGTGTTTTTTCACCTTTGGTTGACGCTTCTTTGGCCAGCTTTCTTCCTCAGGCTCCTCAAGAGGCTCCAGTGGTCCTCTAGGTATTGTCACGCGCTTAGTTTTCAGCTTCTTTCGCCAAGAAATTTCAGTTTTTTCTTCAGAAGTCGTTTCTTCAGGCTGCGGTGCATCAGGCAATTTAACCAGCTCCGGAATGATAATGTCTTCCGTCTCCTCCTGAGCTGGCTCTTCCGGTAAAGGTTCATCTAGAATTTGTACTGGCTCAAGAACCAGTTCCGGGACAATTTCAACCTCCACTTTCTCTACCTTCACAGTTTTTGGTTTCTTTTTGCGCCAGGATACTTCAGATTTCTCTTCCACAACCGGTTCTTCTGGTTTAGGTTCATCCGGGATTTGCACTGGCTCAAGAACCGGCTCCGGGACAATTTCAACCTCCACTTTCTCTACCTTCACAGTCTTTGGCTTCTTCTTTCGCCACGATACTTCTGATTTCTCTTCAAGAACCGGTTCTTCTGGTTTCGGCTCGTCTGGAATTTTAACTGGCTCAAGTACAGGTTCAGGTACAATTTCAACCTCCACTTTCTCTACCTTCACAGTCTTTGGCTTCTTCTTTCGCCACGATACTTCTGATTTCTCTTCAGGAACCGGTTCTTCTGGTTTCGGCTCGTCCGGAATTTTAACTGGCTCAAGTTCAGGTTCAGGTATAATTTCAACCTCCACTTTCTCTACCTTCACAGTCTTTGGCTTCTTTTTGCGCCAAGATACTTCTGATTTCTCTTCTGGAACTGGTTCTTCTGGTTTAGGTTCATCCGGGATTTGCACTGGCTCAAGAACCGGCTCTGGGACAATTTTAACCTCCACTCGCTCTACCTTCACAGTCTTCGGCTTCTTCTTTCGCCAAGATACTTCTGATTTCTCTTCTGGAACCAGTTCTTCTGGTTTATGTTCATCCGGGATTTGCACTGGCTCAAGAACCGGCTCCGGGACAATTTCAACCTCCACTTTCTCTATCTTCACAGTCTTTGGCTTCTTCTTTCGCCACGATACTTCTGATTTCTCTTCAGGAACCGGTTCTTCTGGTTTCGGCTCGTCCAGAATTTTAACTGGCTCAAGTTCAGGTTCAGGTATAATTTCAACCTCCACTTTATCTACCTTCACAGTCTTTGGCTTCTTTTTGCGCCAAGCTACTTCTGATTTCTCTTCTGGAACCGGTTCTTCTGGTTTAGGTTCATCCGGGATTTGCACTGGCTCAAGAACCGGCTCTGGGACAATTTCAACCTCCACTCTCTCTACCTTCACAGTCTTCGGCTTCTTCTTTCGCCACGATACTTCTGATTTCTCCTCAGGAACCGGTTCTTCTGGTTTCGGCTCGTCCGGAATTTTAACTGGCTCAAGTTCAGGTTCAGGTATAATTTCAACCTCCACTTTCTCTACCTTCACAGTCTTTGGCTTCTTCTTTCGCCAAGATACTTCTGATTTCTCTTCAGGAATCGGTTCTTCTGGTTTCGGCTCGTCCGGAATTTCAACTGGCTCAAGTACAGGTTCAGGGATGGATTTTTCAAATGGTTTGAGTGTAATTTGTTCGGTTTCTCCTTCGGGTATAGCCTTACCTTTAAATGGTTTTAGAGTTACTTGTTCTCGTTTCTCAGGTTCTTCCTTTGGCCCACGTTTAAATGGTTTCAGTTTTATTTCCTCAGTCTCATCCTCTGGTTTTTCCCTTTTTATTGGTTTCAATTTTATTTCATCTTTTTCTGGAGATTGCGGCTTACCACGCTTAAACGGCTTGAGAACAACCTCCTCTCTTTCCTCCTCTTGATGTGGGATTTTACCCTTTCCAGGTTTCCATGTAGGTTTTTCAGGTTCCTCCTCTGGCTCCGGCTTTTTCCCTCTTCGCCAAGGCTGTGACGCTTTGTCTTCGACTCTTTCGACAGGTTTATCTTCCTCAATGGGTACCGGAGCAGGCTCAATTTCCCTAACTTCTGTTTCAACTTCAGGAGTCGGCTTTGGTGTTTTTGTCTTCTTCTTTCGGCAAGAGACTTCTGTCGTTTGTGCAGGAATATCGTCAGTTGGCTTTGCGTCGTCAGTGATTTTCTCTGGAACTGGAATTTTCTCTTCTTGAGTTTCTTTTACGACTGGCTTCAAGGTTATAATCTCACGGTTCTCTTCTATTTGCACTTCTTGTCTTTTCACCGGCTTCAATTTCACTTCGAATTTCTCCTCGACTTGGGGTTCCGGTTTTTGAGCTGGCGTTTTCTTTTTACGCCACGAGACGGCAGTAGTTTCTGTCTGCTCAACCTTGGGCTGTTGCTCCTCAGGGACCGCAACAAACTCGGGAAGAGTCTCTTCGGGAGCTACTGGCTCTGGTACCGGTTTTTCCGGACGCTTTTTCTTACGCCAAGAAACCTCTGATTTGTCTTTTTCAACTGGCTCCTCTGCTTCCGACATATCTGGAATTTTGACAGGCTCAGCTGGTTTTTCTTCCTTTGCTGGTTCAACCTTTTCAGGCTCTAGAGTTTTCTTAACTGGTTTTAGATCTACAGTTTGGGTGGTTTCCTGATGTTCTTCTCTCTTTTCCTTCTTGACTGGTTTTAATGTTATCTCCTCCTTCTTTTCGGGTGAATTTTCTCGCTTGATTGGCTTAAGCTTAGCCTGCTCACTTTCATGATCAGGAATAGGAGTCTTTTTGAACGGCTTTAAAGTTATTTCCTCGCGAACTTCTGGCTCCTCTTTTTTCCCCCGCTGGAAGGGTTTGAGTTTAATTTCCTCCGTCTCGTCTTCAGGTCTCTCCTTTTTAAATGGCCTTAACTTTATTTCGTCTTTTTCAGGAGATTTTGGCTTTCCACGCTTGAAAGGTTTCAAAACGACTTCTTCCTTTTCCTCAACTTCTTGTGGTATCTTTCCTTTGCCAGGTTTCCACGAGGGTTGCTCTGGCTCTGGCTCAGTTTCTGGTTTCTTTCCGCGGCGCCAAGGGGCCTGAGCAGCCTGCTGTTCGACTTCCTTTTCGGGCAACTTAGCTTTCTGTGGTTCCACAGGTGCGATGGTAGCTTCTTCCGCTGGCGCGGGCTTCTTACCTCGTCGCCAAGGTAACTGTGTCTCTTCTGGCGTGGGTTCTTCCTTTGGCTGTTCAACGGGTTCCATTGGAACTGGTTTTAATTTGATGGTTTCATCTTTAAGAAGCTCTGGAACCGGCTTCTTAGTGGGTCTCAATGTTGTTGTCTCTGCCTCCTCGGTTTCAGGCCTAGTAGTTTTCTTAACTGGCTTCAGAGACACGGTTTCCTTTTCGACTACTTCTTCTTGTGGCTTTGTCTTACGAGTAGGCTTGAGCGTGATTTTCTCTGGTTCTGGAGTGACTTCTGGTACAATTTTCTTAGGTGCGTCTTTGCCTCTACGCCAAGGGAGACCTGCCTCTTGCTGTTGTTCAACATCTTCGCTGATATTTAGCAATGACGTATCCTCTTCAGAGACAACTGTCTCGAAAGTTTGATCTGGTTTCAACTCATCCTCAATTTCCTTCTCTTTCGTTGCTGGAACTTCCTTGTTTGGTTTCTTAACCGGCTTCAGTTGAACCTCTTCCAAATGTTCTTTTTCTAACACTTTTTTGTCTTTCATGGGTCGTTTCAACGCCACTTGTTCTGTCCACGGCACAGCTTTTGGTTCTGGTTCATTAGCCACTGGAATTGGTCTTTTGGGACTGGTTTTCCGTTCCTCGAGTGATTCTTTTAACTGAAGAATGTTGCTATCATCTTCCTCGGTGATTGTCAACACGCTTTCTACCTCGGGCTGCATTTTCTTAGGTCCCTTCGCCTTTTCGTTTAGTGTTCTTTCAATACGAAGGATGTTGCTATCATCTTCTTCGGTGATCCTTAGAACGCTCTCGGATTCTTCAGAAGCGAGCTCTTTTTTTGTTGGCTCTGAAACGTCCTTGCGAATTGGCTGCAGATCGACGTGCTCCAATCCTTCTGTAGGCAAATCTTTCTTCTCACGTTTAACTGGCTTCAATGAAACCTCCTCCATTGTTTCTTTTTGTATTTCCTTCCTTTCCTTGGGCGCTCGTTTCAACTTTAAGCTCTCTTGCGTCCAAGGTACCTGCTTTTCTGCTACCACCTCAACTGGTCTCACCTTTCGAGGAATTCGTTGTTTGTCTTCTTCTTGTCTTCTGTCAATTTGCAGTAAAGAAGAGTCGTCCTCCTCATTTATCTGAAGCCGAGACTCAACCGTCTCCGACTGATCAATAACCAACATGTTCGAATCATCTTCGTCCATCATTCTCAATAATGTCTGTTCAATATCTTCAATCTGTTGAACCTTCTTCACTGGCTTTAACTCAACCTGTTCAATTCCTTCTTTGGGAATTTCTTTGCGATCTCGTTTCGTCGGCTTAAGAGATACCTCTTCCAGTTTTTCCTTTTGAACTTCTTTCCTCTCAACAGAGGCTTTCCTCAATTTCACAGTCTCTTTGGTCCAAGGAACTTGCTTCGACTTGGCGTCCTCTTCGATGGATTGGTCGACCTTAAGGAAGCTCGCATCGTCTTCGTCCGTCGTGCGCAGGAGAGATTCGACGTCAGTCTCCTTGACGACTGGTTTCAGATCCACAGATTCGATGCCTTCTTTTGGAATGGCTCGCTTTTCGCGCTTCGTTGGCTTCAGCTGAACCTCTTCTACTGTCTCTTTGGGAATCTCTTTCTTCTCCCGAATTGCTTTCTTCAGTTTTACAGCTTCAGTAGCCCACGGCACGGCCTTTGCAGACTCATCGTCCGTTCTCTCGATATCGAGCAAAGAAGAGTCGTCTTCTTCCAAAAAGCTCTCCACCCCCTGCGGTTTGTCCCTCGGTTTTCGCCACGGAGCTTGCACCGTTTCCTCAGAGTGCCTATCCAGCTGAAGCAAGCTCGAGTCGTCCTCGTCTGTTGTGCGATAGATGGACGAGTCGTCATCGCCCTCATCTTTCGATCCCCGTCGCACCGGCCGCAAACTATATCCTTCGGGCACAGCCTGCTCTCTCGGCTGTTTTTTAACGGGCTTCAAGTCAACTTCTTCAAGTTTTTCACGAGGAATGTCTTTCTTCTCACGCTTCGTGGGTTTCAATGCGACTTCTTCGACTTGTTCTTTCGGCAACTCCTTTCTTTCTCGGGGTGCTTTCTTAAGCTTGACCTCCTCCTGCGTCCACGGCTTGGCTTGCTCAACGGGCTTTGTTTCCAGCGACCGATCTCTCGAGGGCCTCCGCCAAGGAGCGGCAGACTCCTGAGGTCGCCTGCCACGTCGCCAAGGCAAGGTTTCATCGCCTTGCGGCAGGGCACCCATATCTTCCATCGCCTGGCTACCGTCCACACCGTCGGGAGCGAACGGCATGCCGACACCCCCCTTGGACGCCCCTGGGAAGCCGTGTGTCGAACTAACATTTCCACCTCCTTTTTGGTCCGAAACTGAGGTACCATAGCTAACTCCTGATCGTCCTAAGAGAAAAGAAACACCACCACCACCACCGTATTTGAAATTCAAAGCACCCAATAAGAACAAACACAATATAATAACATACAAGTATTTTAAATCATCATGCACCAGCTGAAAGTACACTCAGGGGCCAGGGGGAAGTTGTCTGTAATTAATGTGGCTCTCATAATTTATTTCACTTTGATGTGAGCGTCCGGAGAGCGTTTCGCGTTTCCCTCGAAGTAATAAAACACATGCCAATGCCACCGCATCTGGGCCGTGTCCAATAACGTTCTCTTTCGCCGAGACTATATTTACGTTTTGAAAACACAACCCAAACAAACGGATTCTCCCCGTGGGCGGCGCGCGTCGAGCCCAGTGCGGTGATAGTGGCGTCCGCAGCCGGGCGCGGCGTCGACCAAAATGTGCAGCTGTGCACTCAAGATGGGGAGACAAACGACAAGAGCGCGCTAAGTTCACGGCGGCTCGCTAAGCGACCAAGCGAAACCTTGATACGATCTGGAAATAGATCTGTCTATTACCGACTAATTTTGAACACGTGGGGTGGAAACGCGCGGGAGATGTCAGAAGTAGAGGCGATAGCGTGCGTAATTTGTCGTAGAAATGAAACGCTCGAACTTGAGCTAATTTCAGATAATTGCTTTGGTAAGGCCAAAGTTATCACTTTATGAAAACTGGGCAATATAATGAGGAAACCGACGCAATTACCGCAATGGGCTTTTAGTATTAGAAATATTTGGAGGGTGCCTTAAGGGACAAGAATTTGGAACGGTGCCCGTGTTGAAAGAAGAGATAATTGAGATGGTATCATGATAAACAGAGCTGATTAACAACTCGTACAGTCGCACCAGCAAAACGCCACAGGGCGTGAGTTCGTAAGAAACCAAATGCAGCCTCGTTTTCTAGGCATGACGTCGAAAGTAAATTGTGGAATTTCAAGTTATTAGACCGAGCAGGTATCGACAGGTATCAACTATCTCTGAACCACCAACGAGACGGGATCTCAAGAGCATCGATGAATACACGGTGTTTGGTTGCAGTCATTCATGTGCGGTGTGGACCACACAGTGGAGGTACAGATAAAAGTTCTCGGGGAACAATATTTAAACTATAAAAAAACGATTTGATATACTATCTAAAGTATAATAGTCATCTTTATGGCATGGAAGCACATTTTATCACTAATAGTATAGGGATGAGCTTGCCTCGATAAGATTTTTAGAAAAAATATTTATGATCGCATGACATTTATGACAAATTTATGAAGGGTTTTATGATTTACGACTTCGAACTTTGTACTTATGAAAATTGCCTAATATTTCAGATATAAGGATTGCAAAATATCTATCTCTGGGCTTAACTGAAAACTAAATTATCAAGTGCGCACCAAATTTAAAATGTAATTGCAGTTGCATAATGAGCTAGCGATGCATCTCTCAAGTTATTACTAGATTTGCAAGACTACAGCCGCTCTTTCTTTCGCAGTGAGTGCCGTGTTCGAGTCCAAGTTAGAGCATCTTGCGATGACGCGGACTTCAGCGAGGGCAGAGAGGGAGGCAAGAATGATGTCATTTCGGTGACGCCCCTCTAGCAAACACAGAGTACGGGAGAGATGAAGCGAGCAGTGATGCTGCGACTGCCGAACGGTGCGTGAGTGCGTGTGCGTGTGCTTGTGCTTGTGCGGGCGTCGGCGTCGGCGCCGGAAAGGTATCGCGGGGCAAGTGACATAGTGTTGCGAGAAGTTCTTTCAAAGTGACAAGCTCAGATTGAAGATAAGTCGCTGTAACGAAGACGGCTCTGTTTCAAGATTCGACGCTTTTCATCTGCGCGAGGATTATTTTTAACGGGGCAGAGCTTTTTTGCGCTTTTAATTTTTTTATCGCTTTTGCGTTTGCCAAAGTCATAAATCAGATTAACAGGTTCGGAAAATGAAAATGAGATTCAGTTCTATATCGTCGAGTTATAAAATGATAGAAAACATTTTGAAACATGTCCAGATGATGTTTTCTTGTAATTCTGTCGGTTAAAATTATTTTAGAAAAGCAAATTAAGAAAAGTGTCGTGTGCCAGTCTTTGAAACGGTCAATGCATGTTCACTTTACGCTGTGTTACGAAGCTAGGCTGTGTCAAATCTAAAAGAACGATCACTCGTCCTCTGAGAACTGATTACGAGTTGATTCCTGTGTCTTTCAGTTTTGACACAGCCGAGTTTATAACAGGACACCCCGATGGCGAGTAGAAATCGAAAAGCTGTGGAGTAGAGCAAAAGACAACAATGCAATGTTCCAAAGTGTGCTCTAGCGCTAAAAATTAGGTGTTAGTAACAGCATCGTGTGATTCATTCGGTGTTGTCGTGATGAGTTTTGAAAGTGGGTGACTCGGCGAGGAGATGCAGAGCGAGACCACAGTCGGCAGCCAAGTGCTTGATCCTGCTCGGATATGCTAAATTTACTACCAAAGTGTGGCTTTTTTCGTCTGGATCACGATTGGTGGGAATGGGTTTTCATCGGGATATGCCGACAGACAAATGCCACGAGCTGTACATTTACTTTCCTCTACTTCAAATAACGCCCCACCATAGTAAAAACAAACAGTCGCTCAGATAATAACAAAGATAGCTTTGTCTTTTGGTTTTTAATAAATTTATTTGCGCATCGTGTGAAATGAGTCACTTTTCTTTCTTCGCTGCTTCTTGTAAGAATTATGTCCATATCAAAAGGAGTGTGTGACGATTTCTTGACATATTCGCTCATCGCTGGTGCTAATATAAGGCCATCAATTAACCCACATGCCGTTAGCTCTTCAGTGTTATGTACTTAACAAGTCCTAACGGCCTGGTTGATAATGAATGTGGGTAGAAGAACGAGTTACAAGAATGGAGGACAAATGTACTCGAAGGTTGTAATGCCATAATTGGGCGTTTTATTTCCAATGATGACGTTCATTCAGCGATGGTGACCTACTTGGATGTGAATATTATTGTGATTTATCTTGGCTGTGCTCAATAAAGCGGAATTATGTTTTGTTTTTGATGTGTTCACCCAAAAATGATTTCCAGACTTCTAATTTTGACGTTTGAGATGAGTATTTTTTTTTCTCGAATACATTAGGTTTTATATCCACAGTTTTTTGTTCTCCCTCTTTGCTCTTCAGAGCGGATTCTTGTGAATGTAGCGAGGTAAGTATTTTAATTCGGTGTTCGCGGTGTGTGCTCGTCGCCGTGGGAGGTTGGAGCGCCAAACGCGGGATGCTGCAAGATTTATAGACCTCACAGGTGGGAATACGTGGACAGGGATGCCACTGCATTGAGTCTCTGAATCATAACGTGTAATAATGAGAAGACAATGAATGCAACAAGATTGGAGTTGAGCCAGCCGGGGTTTGTGAAACGCGTCCAACAGTTCAATTTATCGGCGAGCTTAGGTTCTGATTCAGCAGAGAAAATCAAGGAAAACCATCACTTATAATTATTATGCTTTGAGTCACGCGTTTTACGTGGGATTGGAAAAAGCGGGCAACGGTCGCTCACTGAGTCACGTTATTATTTCTACGCTTTAAAAACGCGCTTTTGCTAAAAATAAATTCCTCAAGGAGAGAGGACCGAAAGAGATGAGTGTGCAAGATAAACTTAACGGCATTTCCAAGTCAAAAAGAGTTAAACAAGCAATCTGCTATCAATTTGTCCCACCGTTGGTATATAATAGTTTTTTCTTATTGAAATGACCCAGATATCGTTGAAAATAGTCCAGTGTTATCGCATTTGGCAAACATGTGTAATGTTTTGCTAATATACTATTTTCAGGCGGGTAAATAATAAAATTGACGGTTATATTTTGACAAACAATTATCTTCCATTAGTTAACCTAGTTGTGCAAATAAACAATGCGTGAACCATTAATCATTATCGTTCTATTAGTGTACAGAGCCAAATTCTTGCAGTTTCGCGCCACAACGTCAACACGGGAAAACCGCGGGAAAATCGCGGGAAAATTGCGGGAAAACTATTTGCAATTTGGCTGCACATCAATTACATGTCATGCAGCGATGTTGGCGGGAGCAAGGCAGCAGGTACGATAATTGCCGGCACGGGTTTTTGGGAAGGAAAGTGGGGAGACTTTTCCAAGATCAAGACATAGCCAAATTTAGCCTCAGGTAATGGTATCCTGCGCTAGGGGCAAGCTGCACAGAAATAGCTTCCCAAAAAGTGACGTCAAAGCAGCGAAAGCGCTCCGTGAGAGCGCGTTACTAGCTCGCTGTGACACACTGGCCAGACCAGCGAGATTTCAATATATTAATCATCTAGATTTATGCTGTGAACAACATCAGTTTAGTTGTCCCATTTATTTTATTAGTGACCCATAGCTGTTCTGAGTCAGAGAAGGGATCAAGCCGTGGGCAACATTTACGTTTCGCAATCTTGCAATGTGTATTTTAGATTGCGATCGCTTTGAGAAGTTGGCTAGCCTTTCATCTTTCACTCATCGTGATGGATTTATTTAGTTGACAGGAATGTCATTTTGGAAAGCGTGTTTTCGATTTTTGAGTCGTTACTTATTGTTTCACGGTCTTAGGGTACCCAAGTGTCTCCATTGAGATTTTTCTTGTGGCCAGGTTTTAAAGACAGCTTATGCGTGTCATACCATTTTCTTTCTTCGTGTTGTTGTTGTCGGTTAAAAATAACTATAATTTAATTCCACATATTTCCTTCACGTATTTTACATTGTCTATCATTTATTGTTGATTCTCCAAAATTGATAATACATAATTGAACAGACAAGCTTTATTTTAAATTTATTCATTGTTAGATAAGCTTGTTTAGCAATTATTTGGATACACAGTCTGCAATTATTTGTTGCAGCAAGTCAATCACTAATAAAATTATGTAGCACACTTTGGAACATTGTATAATACCTTATTAAGCTTCACCACATGTTTTCGAACCAACTCGCCAAATTTGAACATCTTGGAAGGTTCGATTATAACCAGAAGGGAGTCTTCTTATATCAATAAGATACAATACATACTTTTGATTGGCATCAACACAGTTAATGTAAGCGAATAGCGATCAAAATAACTATCATGAAAGGTGACATGTCAATTACTAATGACTAGAAACTTCACAATAATTATAATTCCTATCAGAACTGTTCCTACCGGATGATTGATTAAAATTCCAGAAAGCTAATTAACCTGTATTAGGCCCGTCATTGATTAAGCTGATGTGACGAAGCGTTCAATGCTGAAAGCACAATTCTATCCTCGAAGCTAAAGACACAACAGTGAAAACTTGGCTAGAGTGACACAGGGAACATCACTTAGCCGTGGTCTACAATTCGAGTCCTATAATTGGTGGCGTTTGGTAGATTAGTCCAACAAAGAATTAGTTTCAGTGCTCTGAAAGCTATCTTGGACGCTTCTAAAACCTTGCACCTCTCTTTTTGAGAGACCGTGCATGATTTTCCTTTTCATTTATTGTACCCGATACAACTTGGGGTGCTTCTTTCACTAACTAACAATCTATCCAACACCTAGGGCTCTTCTTCATTTATACTAAGCGGCAGGTCTTTTATAAATTGACCCACGTACGAGTCAATGCAAAAACGATAAAATCTTCCTTAAAACTAGATAAAATACGATTATAAAAGCTAACAAAATCGTGTTAAAAAGCTATCAATATTGTTTTTCTATCGCTATGATAGTTTACTGTGAGGCAGGGGGGGACATGTGCGGACTTTCGCGAGAGCACGGTTCCAGTGCTCTCGCGTCTAACTACTCTGTGCTGTGATTTCGAGTTATTTCTTACTTTTTACGATCAGCTTTGCAGATGTCTCGACCTGCCCGGCCGAGTTCGTGGCCCGACAGGTGAACTTGCCGGAGTCCTCCTCGTAGGTGGTAGTGATCAGCAGGACCACGTTGTTGCCCTCGTGTATCATCTGCAACGACCAAACATAACCTAAGTGTTAAAACTTTGTTAAAATATGATAACATATCATCTTCAGATAGCTGTGACAAATGAGATGGGTACAAAAATGAGACCTTCCTTTGGGGCTTGCAATCTTTTTGAAGTCTTCTACATATGCATAAAATTATAAGTGCTAGCAAATCAATAGATTTCTTATTTCTCGGAAAGCTCTAGGATACAAATGGCAGTTGTTGGGCCAAATTGTATGTGTGACGCTGTTGCATTTTTGTAAGATCTCATCTTAACTTAAGATGTAGAGGGAATCGGATGTCACCTGATTATTGCTTCCCAACAGTAGTTAAAAGTCATACGACTTTTCACCATTATCTTCTTCATTTTAAAAAGTGCTATATTGGGAGACTCAATCTAAATATTTTTTAAAATACATATGGACTGCAGCAGCATTTTTATCTGTTGATTTCTTGATGTTCAACTGACCTGGAAGTCTGCCGATTGTGGAATCAGCGCTCCTTCTCTGTA
Source organism: Protonemura montana (assembly GCA_947568835.1). Classification (NCBI taxonomy): domain Eukaryota; kingdom Metazoa; phylum Arthropoda; class Insecta; order Plecoptera; family Nemouridae; genus Protonemura; species Protonemura montana. Next base: position 18,951,500 of record OX387606.1, on the reverse strand, counting down.
CCATTGGATGGTCGGTGTCGGCTTTCCAGCGACTTGGGTGCGGAACTGAGCATTACTTCCTTCCGGTACAATCACGTCGCGCAACGGACTCAATGTCGGCTGCTGCTCTTGGCTGTCAGGTGCTGAAACATCAAACGATAACACGGTTAATAAAATGTCAAAATACAAGGTCGTATACCAATTCAAAAACGGGTATCAATCTAGCAAAATTAGCAATGCAGTAATTTGTATCGTACAAGTTAATCATTAAGGCAAGAAGAGCTCACCAAGTACGTGCAAGTTGGCTGTCAAGGTCACGGAGCCGGCCGGGTTCGTGGCCACACACTTGTAGACTCCCTCGTCTTCGGGGAACGCCTCCGATATACGCAGGGTGTAGACGTCGCCGTCTTTCTGCATCTGGAAGTACTTGGACGGCTTGATGACCTTGTCACCCTTCTGCCAGGCGATCTGGGGAGCTGTCGAAAAAAATTATTGATTAGTTTTCCAGGTCGTTAATATGTGTTTGTGTGCAGCTCTGTTTAAGTGTTGCCATAACCAAAAATCAGCAATATTTTAGCATTTATCAAGGAAAGAAATTCGTGTTATGACTATTTGTGCTTCAGCTGTAAAAAATTACTTTCCTAAACCCAAATTTGCAGTAGGTACATTTAAAATGTTCTTAAGGTTTGGCACGTAGTTTTAGTAGCAAGTTCACCACATTCTGGGCCCAGAGGTATTACTAACAATTTCTCCAGGTAATTTGGTTGCCCAAATTATTTGATTAAAAACTCCAAAAGTTATCAACGTTTTCGCACCTGGCTTTGCCGTGATCTTGCATCTGAATGCGACTGCTTGACCCTCGCGTATGCTTTGCTCCTTAAGTGCTTCGGCTACCGTCGGGGCTTGGTCCGTGCCAGGGGTGGTCGGCGCCGCCTTTTTGGCGGAGGGTGGCGACTGCACGAAGCATTCGGCATCGCAGCGAGCCTCTCCGGCGCTATTGAGGGCCACGCACTCGTAACGGCCGACGTCTTCGGCAAACGCCTCGATGATTAGGAGCGTGAACACGTTGTCTTCTTCCACGGTCTTGTAGCGAATGTCTGGAGAGATTTTCTTGCCATTCTGACAGGGATAGAGAACTATTAGGGTCGTATACTTTTAACTGAGTTATCAGTTTATTTTTTTCTGTACATATTAAATTGAAATGCAATATTTTGTGCAGATTTGAACATTTAAAAAAGAGTTAAGTTAAAGTAGATATCGTAGGTAACGTATATAAACTTAAACGGAGTCTTGACTTTTCACAAACACTTAACATCATATTAGATTAAGATACCAACAAAAAGTATTTTACCTTCAGCCAGTAGACGTCAAGGGGCTTGGTCCCGGCCACCCTAGCGTCGAACCTTGCGAGTTGCCCGGCGGCCACTGTGGTGTTCTGCACTGTTGACAGGAAGCTAGGAGGGACAACACCTCCCCTTCCGGCTCTCTTCTTTTCCTCCACTACGAGGTTGGCACTGCACTTGGCTTTGCCACCCCTGTTTTCGGCAATCACCTGGAAAATGGAAGAGATGGAATCAGTTCATGCCTACGAAGAAATTAACAACGGAGACATTTTACGAATCGGTATTTGAAAGGGGCTGGAAAGAGTTTAAATTTATCTCAAACTAAAAATTATTTCAAAATACCTGCATACTTTTGTGCATCGGCAAGACAAAGCCTACAAGAAGGGTTTGTAGCACTTTATTAACCCAGAAAGGAGTCCTTTGTCTAAGCACAGATTTCTGAGTGGCCTTTAATTAAGATTAAGGTCGTTGAGTTTTGAAAATGGAACTGCGTGTGCCCATAAAGCTTAGAATTTATCCTTACCGAAAAGACAGCAGAGTCCTCCATGAAGACCTGTCGCATGATGAGCACAGACTTGGTGCCAAACGTGTGAATCTGTAGGTCGGCCGAGCTGGTGATCGGGAAGTCCTCGCGGTACCATTTCACGGTGGGGATCGGGTCCCCGTCGAACTCCACCTCAAACTTGGCCTGCTCCTGCTCGAACGCGCGGCAAGGCTGGATCTTCTTCGTGAATCGCGGTGGAGTCGCGGGTTTCTAGAGTGAAAGTAAGAAATGGTGTGTTATTAACTGTGCGGTATTTGTAAAATACATTTGGAGGATACTTGAAGCTACGTACCACTTTGCCTTGAACAACCCTCTCCTGGGTCTTGGCCTTGTGCTCCACTTCGGTGGTTTCTGTGGCGGTGATCTTACGAGTGATCTCCAGATCTCCTTGAACCTAAAATTAAGACAATTATATACCGCCGAGTACAGTAACAATTATATTTTAAAATATTTTCACTTTTTTGTGTATTTTTCCAAAATAAATCCGTAAGTCAGGCCGTCGCTATGGGTTTCTAGAGCAACTAGGTTAAAATATCCAATTTAACCTTCAATTCAATCGTTATTGATGAGTCATTAATTTAATTAACCTAGTTTTGACTGCCAAAGATGCGAATTTATTAGAAAATATTTAATAACCGGCATCTAGACAAGAATACCACAGCTGAGTTTGAGTAACAAAGCGTGGTGGGTCGTACTTCTTTCTGAGTCTGTTTCTGTTTGGCCACGTGCACCTCCCTGCCGTGGACAGTGGATTCCGATGGGTCCGGCGCCGGCTTCACGCGCTGCGAGTCGATGCTGACTTCCGAAGTGTGCTGGCTAACTTTCTGCACGTCTGGAGGCGCGCGAGAACTGCTGATGTTGCCGCCCACGGCGCTGATGATGGCGCTCAACGCCGCGCTGGAGCGGGCCTCATTGGCACGTACCGTCGACTCGTCGGTGTCCCTTAGAGGACATGAAGGTTACGTTAGGCCGAACTCCCAAGACATTTGTTTAGAGGCGTTTGACATTGCACTTACAGCTTATCGTCGTAGCTTTGGGCCATGCCCTTGGCTACAGACGAGTTGACGACCTTTTCGCCGGGGATTGCGAACTGGTGCGATGCTTCGCGAAGACGGGATTCTTTGATCACCTGCTCTTCTTCAAGCTGTTCAAAAAAGTCAGAGTTCAATATTGAAAGCAAACATTTCTTTGAAGTGCCTTTAATGTAAAAATTAAATATAAATTCGTTTTTACGAACTTTTTAGTACTTTTTTTGAGGGTACCAACAACTATATGTAAAAACCATACGGTAAGTGTGTCAAAATTTTATTTTATTGGTAAATAATCTATTGTTGCTGAAATTTTTATGCGTAAATGACCATGAGAAACGGTTTTCAGTGATCCGTTAAGTAACTAACAGTCTATTGATTTGTTATTTGCTTGGAAACAGCCAATCAGAAGATATTTTTTGTTTTTAAGCGGGCTGTTATTTATTTAACGCGGCACTAAAAATCAGGTCCTTAAAACGTGCCCTCTGAATGCAGCCCGCAGAGCACATCTAACTCGGCTCCTCCACCACTAAACAGATTTTGCCAAAAATCAAGTCTGTTGCGTCGCGTGCGAGCTTCAATGTCAAGAAAATAGAGGGCTTCAATCTTGTGATTTAAAAGCAAAGTTAGCAGGTGGTATAAAAAATTACAAAGTCAGTTTTTCTACCTCCTTGAGCTTCATGTAATAATCCTCTCCTTTCTTCTTCTTGACATTCTGCTGCCACTCCGTTTGTGGTTCCTTTGTCGGAACCTTCTTGAGGTGGTCGATCTCCACCTGGTTCTGGTTTGTGGACTGGCGCTCCTCGAACACCCTGGTCAGTTCGGTGTCCTGTCGCTCCTTCTGATACGCTGTCAGTTCGTAGTCGTACCAGGCTGTCGTCGATTAAAAACTGTCATGTTAGTGCGGTCACTCACCACGTGGGGTGCACGAAAACGGAGTGATTAGGAGATGAAGAATACACCGAGGCCTATATTTCTTTTAGCTGAGTTAAATCATAAGTGATACAGCAGCAGTGAAAGAAAATGAATAGGTAGATGTAGACAGGTGACTTGCTACCATATTATGTGGAGACATTCGTCTATCCTTATAGGACTAGTGATGCAAATGGGTAAGCATTGCTATTCGTAGGGATACAGTGGAACAGTGGTTGCATGAAACAAAATATGAAATTATAAATTGAAAGGAGTGCAGTTCAGGGCTAGCACAAAATAAAATGGGTGAAAAATTCGGTCACGGGGCAAAGAAAAAAAAGTAAATGGAAATAAATTGTTGCGCGGTAAGGGATACAGCCAAGGAAGTTTGTTTGAAGATGATCGTCGATTTATACGGTTCAAGATTTATCAGTTAGTGCGAACGATATTAGTCGATTGGCAGAGGCATGCAGACAAGAAATAATAATAAAGCAACAACTATACGCATAAGAACAACGATACGAAAAAGATACCTACTAGAGAAGGCTTACCAAAAGTGTGCTTGTCCATACCTGTCAACGTTTCCTGATTGGGGAGGCATGGCGACAGAAAGACGCGATGCAATCAGGTCTTCGAAAACGTTCGGTCATCGAAAGCGAAGCAAGGAGCTTTGGGCGAGGGACAATGGCCATAGGGTGGTTGTCTTGAGTTGTGTTAGTGTAGTATTTGCGTACAGATTTATAATCGACAAGTGCACTCCATTAAGATACGTCATACCACACGATTATTTACACGATTCATTACTTGAGTAGTGCACATTAAAGAAAGGGTATGATGACATAAAATTATATCAAAATTTGACCTCTTCCTGCTTCGAATTATTTTTTTGCAATTTTTTCTAGAACGCCGTCTTTATTACATGCCAAATTATATGTGCTCTACTTTTTAAAAATAAAACAAATCAAAACGTTACAACAACTGTTGAAATTACACAATACACATGCGCAAAGATCAGAAGGCTCGCCCCTTGAGTGAAAAAAAGCACAAACCTATCCTTACTCATTCTCTGTTCTAGGCAATACAATTTAGTAACCACATTCAAATACGTAACGTTTTAATCTACTTCAGTTTTACCAAATGGAAAGACCACACCAAATTAAATAATTTTTGCGGAAGTATTTTCGAAAATGTGTGTTCACCGTTTATGTTATAAGTTCACCGTATAAACAGCAAGTTTTTTCCAACCTACTGCGACGCAAACTGAGTCCCTCCCCACATTGATATAAGTGAAATCGAAGAAGCAAATCAAATAAAAACCAAAATGATGATGATGGCATTAGACCAGGGCACACATTAATGGAATGCACTGACCAAAACCTAGTGTCGAGTGAGAGAAGCGTTGTGGTGGTGTTAGGTGATGGTACTGTGGTGACAGGTGTCGTTAGTTTATTTTGTTATGTGGCAGATGCTCATTTGCGGATATCTTTATGGTGTTTGTATATTTAAAGGTGAGGATTCGAGTCGAGAGTATAATATTTACATGGCATTTCCTATTTTGTCGGAAAACTCAGCAACATGAATACAGAGTGTTAATTCAGCAGATCTGCTCCTCGGAAAGCTGAAAATTGTTATGCCTCTTGAGAAGATGGTTTGAAATCAAAAAGGCAATTATTAAAAATAGTCAAACTTTAACTTTTCCTATTTGAAATCGAAAATAATTAACTTTCATCCGATTTCAAACCATCCTCATTTAATCTGAAAGAGAAAAAAATCATCGACGCCAAAGTCTCGAACCCAGCTCCCTCGTGACCTACAAAGGAAAAAACGGTTAGTAATGCCGACTAGGGTCGACGACTTACGCCTGGGCGAGTTCTTGAGCACATTCCTGTAGTCGTCCTCGCGCTGCTTCACCGTCAACTCGGTGGTCGCGATGGCCTCGCCGGCCGAGTTGCGAGCGACAACCTCCACCTTGCCGTGGTCGTACTGTCGCGTCTTCGGGATGTCAAGATGCCACATTCCATCGTATGTCAGCTTGTAGCGCATACCCTGTACACAGATGCATGGAGGTTGTGGTTAGTTGCGTTAAGCTGACAAGGCTTTAAAATTGCTCACATTTACTGGCTCATAATTTAAATCAACCTGATATTTTGGGCAGCTTTTTCCCTCAAGCAATAAGGATTAAATTTTATCGTAACGCAATGCTGCTTTGAGACTGAGCGAGTGTGGCTTACGTTGACAATGGTGTGCCCGTTGATGAGCCACATGACCCTGGGTCGAGGGAAGCCGGTGACGCGGCAACAGAAGCGCGCGCTCTCGCCCTCGATGGCCGTGTACGGCTCGGGGCTGGTCACGAACAGCGGCGCGCTCTTTTGGGCGGCGGGGTCGATGATTTCCTCTGGGGCGCTGCGTAAAAAAAGGTCGTTGGACTTACAGCTGGGCAAATGGGTCATAAGGTTATTAGGTCGACGATCATGAAGGCATAATAATAAACTTCTGATATGGTATTTTTTAAAGACAAGCAAGAAAATATGGGGCTTTAAGGCAAGGTTTCACAAGAACTACGAAATGGCCACTGAATTCTGTGTCTCATTAACTTACACCTGCCACGCGGCCTCCATTTCTCTGATCATCTCGATACTCTTCATGTGCTTCGGAAGCTGCGAGTCGTAGATGATTCCAGGCTTGCCAGCGGTCTTGATGATCGCCCGTGTTTCGTCCATGCCGTACAGATTGGTAGCTCTGCACAGGTACTCGCCACTGTCTTCGGGGTACACCCAGCCGAAGTTCATCGCCACATAGCCGAAGTCGTAGATCGGAGTGAAGCGATTCTCTGGAAGAAACAAACAATTTGTATACACTTTGCATGTTAGGCATCGCGACAGTTCCGGTGACAATCGGTGGCAAGGGAAGGGAGTGGTTTGTATGTAATGAGTAGAGGAACTTACTGTATGGCAAAGGCTTTCCGTTGAAGAACCACTCGACCTTCATGTTGGGGTCACCAACAGGGGCCAACTGGCACTCAAACTTAGTGGCTTCCATCTCGACCAGCGTGGATTGGTCCTTGATCTGCGTAACGAATCTGCATGGAATAAAAGGTACAGACATAAGTTAAATTGTGAGCATTTTTAAAAGAAGATTTAGCCGCTCCCTAAGAATGTAATTTTACCGTGGTGGTTGTTTCTTGTCGACGTCATAGAGATCCTCTTCTGTGAGATAAATTTCAGAAGTGTATTTCTTGATGGTAGCTTCCATCTGCATTAACACTTCAGACTTCTTCATGCCCTTTGGCACTTGATTCTGGAGGATGATCGATGGCAGCTCTGCGGAAAATGTGATAATATTATAGTTTTATTTTTTGGTGATAAGCAACATTCTGTCTTGACAGCACTAGGTCCATACCGCTAATCTCTACATTTTAAAAGTGACTTACTCTTGCACTGTATGGTAGCCCTGGTCTTGTCTTCGCCCAAGTCGTTGTAGGCGCGGCAGACGTACTCGCCGTTGTCCTCGGCGTACACGTACAGAATGTCGAGCGACACGAACCCGAGGTCGAACACGGTGCGGTAGCGATGTCCGCACGGCAGTAGTTTGCCGTTGCGGTACCATTCGACGCGAAGGTTCACGTCGTTCTTGGGTTCCACGCGGCACTCAAAGTGCACCGGCTCGCTCTCGCCTGGACAAAGACAAAGTCTTCAGTGCAAAGCTCACGCGGTTGTGGTTCAGATTTATTAATATGTAATGTTCCTGTATTGGCTTTGGAACCAACAATACAACTAAGGCAAATTAAGGTACTCACCGACGGACGCCGATTCGATCTGCGTGATGAACTTGGGAGGCTGGCGTGGCGCTTCTTCTGGCGGCGCTTGGGAAACTGGTCCGCGTTCGAGTTCCTTCAGTTTCTCGCCACTCATTCCTGTGGGAAGCTGCGAGTCCAGAATGATGTCGTGCTTGGCTGCAATAAGAAGGGTGCAAAAATAAGTAACACGGATTCCAGCGTCAAAATTTGGAAAAAATTTTAACGTTAATACAAGGGTCCATTTTACAAATGTTCTAAATACAGCAAATTGCATAAATATACACATCTTAGGACATCACACGTCAAGGTAGTTCTAGTTTTTTTTTTTTAACATTCTACTTACTGACAATTTCTGTCAAGCTAAGAAATAAACACAAAATTCAGTTTTTGAATCCAGAAATGAACCTGGTTACACAAGATAATATAGAAGACCACAGCCCTAGCACTTACATTTGCAGGTCAGCGTGGCCTTGGTGGTGGCCGATCCCCATTTGTTCGTGGCACGGCACAGATATTCTCCTGTGTCCCGAGCGTACACGTAGTCCATATCGAGCACGATGAAGCCAAAGTCGTTGAGCATATGAACGCGAGAGCCGGTGGCAAATGGACGTCCGTTGAAGAACCAGTCGATGCGCATGCTTGAGTCGCCGACAGGCTCGACCCGGCAGTCGAAGTGAATGGCGCCGCTTTCTTGGACCTCGACGTCCTGAGAGGAGAGAACAAAGGGTAATTGGAGGTAGGTTGTAGCGGGATTTTTTAGGAAAACAGCACAGAGCTCGTTGGTGTACTGACCTTGAGCTCGACGATGAACTTGGGAGGGTTGGGTTGTTCCTCTTCGGTGGCGAGCTCGTCGCGTTTGTATAGAGCCTCCTCCAGCTTCTGTATGCTCTCGGTTCCGGTGCGGAAGTTGGACGGGAGCTGTGGCTCCATGACAATGCCGGTTCGTCCGCGCACTTGCAGTTTGCATGAGACGGTGGCTTCACCGTGCTTGTTGGTTGCCTGAGAGGAAAAAGAAAACAATCTCGGTTACTTTACTAAGTCTTGGAAAATTCGCAGAGGAAGGAATGCTTTAGTATTAAAGTTAACACGAAGGTTTATGCAGTTCACAATATTATTGGTGTTCTTTATGTGGGGCGATAAAAATAAGCAGTTTTCACTTTAAATAAGAAAGCGAAATTACCTTGCATGTGTAAAGACCGGAGTCGCGTTGGTAAACTCCAGCGACCTCTAAGATGACAAAGCCAAAGTCGTTGATCGTCTTGATTCTGGATCCAGCGGACAACGCCTTGCCATTGTGGAACCATTCGACCCTCATGCTCGCGTCATTGACGGGCACCAGGCGGCACTCGAAGTGCGCCAACGTGTTCTCCGTCAACGTCAGGTCGGTGGGATTCGTGATGAACTCTGGCGGCTTGCCGGTGTCATCCTCCGCGATCGGTTGGCCGCGGGCGTTGCCCAGTCCCTCAAGCTCGGCGATCTTCTCGATGGTACGCTCCATACCCTTCGGGAGTTGCGACTCCAGGATGATGCTACGTTTGCCCTGGACCTTCATGGTGGCGGTCGTCACTGCTTGGCCGTAGTCGTTGAACGCGCGGCAGGAATATTCGCCGGAGTCTTCTGGGTAGACGGGAGAGATCTCCAGGATGACAAAACCGAAGTCGCAGAACGTTCGGAATCTGGAGCCGGTCTTCAGTGGCTTGCCGTTCCAGAACCATTCAACCTGGTCGTGAAAACTTGGGTTTTATTTCGACCCTTGCCAAATCGATCGGATCAAATTTCACAAAGGTATAGCACATGTCCGAACGACAGCTAGCAAAATGAGCAGCTTTCTGAGCAAAAAAATGTTGGATAAACATTGCATATTCGCAACATACACAACCCCAGCCCTCCCAATTATCTTAAATACATTTTCACTCTTACCCAGAGTTCAATTATTCTAAGCTTAAGATGGATGCTAAGGCAACGTGAGCTGCAGTCTTTTTTCTCTCACTTTCTCTACAAAACGCTTTTAAAAACACATCGGGTTATTATGAAAATGATCGTTTCCATGCCTGTTATCAGAGCAATTATTCACAACTGGTCGATAATATGAAACCGGACATTGCAAATCTGACTCCTACCCACCTTACCCTAGTAATCTGAAATGTAAAATAACACCACTGACAACAAACACACCAGTGAAGTATGTTTACAGGACCACAACTACAAGGATCAGGACGTTTATTCAAGGAACATGCGAGAATACAAGGACATCATGTGTATGGCGACGCTTCTGGATGCATCGTGATCGTGTGGAGTTGACAACTGTCGTCTACCTTCAATTTCGGATCGTCTATAGGTGTGAGACGAGCCTCAAAGTGAGCATTTTCTCCCTCTCGCAAGCTGTCGATGTTAGCCAAAGGCACGGTGAACATCGGAGCTTGGCCCTTGGTGACGGTTGACTGCTCGTCGACACCTCGAAGGTGCGAGTCTTCCAAAGTCTGGATCTTCTCCAAACCTCCCTCCATGCCCTGGTAAAGACGAATCGAATAATTCATTAAGGTACTGGCCCTAAATTACAATATAATATTTATCAGACGGTCCGCAAATTTTATCTTGCAATTTAATCAATGCACAGGTTATAGTAATGATGTATGCACATGCAAAGAGATAATTTCAACCAATAAGATCACACTTACATGTGGAAGTTGCGAGTCGAGGATGAGGTTTGCCTTCGAGACGCACTTGAGCGTCGCTTTTGTGACGTCGGAGCCGAGCTTGTTGACGGCACGACACTCGTAGACGCCGGAGTTCTCCTCGTAGCAGTACAAAATGTCGAGGATGACGATGCCAAAGTCGTGGAAAGTGCGGTAACGGTGGCCGTGGGGCAGCTTCTTGTCGTTGTAGAACCATTCGACCTGCAAGGGATAGGAATGAAAAAAACCTTTGTAGCGGGTAGGAAATAAGAAAATTTGCAGAGTAGACTTTCCAGCATCTACTCCCATGGCTCTATTTTTTCGCTGTATAACTTTGTGTGCATACAAGTTGCTCAAGATACATAGTGCAAATTGGTTACGAGGGAACCATAAGATACACTGGAATGTGTTGGAATGAGCTGTTCCATCAAGACCCTGAATACTTTGAAGTCAAAAAGTGTACCTTGAGGTCGGGATCGTTGACAGGCGTGAGCCTGGCCTCGAAGTGGGCACTCTGTCCCTCGCAAAGATGAGTAACGTCGGAGATCTGCGTCTGGAACTTGGGCGGTTCCAGAACTGGACCGGCAGGGGTCTGGGGGGCACCACCTTGACCCAACTCGAGTTCTCGGATGCGAGCCAGCGAGTCGGGCTGCAGGGTGTCCAGGTACACTCCGCTCTGAAAGAAAATTAGGTCATGATATTTTTGTATTTTAACCCCTTTTAGGATCTCTTTTAGGGTCATAAAGTTGTGATATGTTCAATTTTCCCTCAGTAAATTTAAACAAAAAGATAGGTACCCAAGTTGTACACCTTTTTACCGAGTCTTTCAAATATTAAGTTTAGCTACCATAGCTTATATTTGAACAGGTGCATGTGTTGTCGTTTCCACGTCAAGAGGTACTGCAAGTATGCTGTGACATCTTACCTTGCCGAAGCATTTGATGGTGGCCTTCGTGAAGTCCTCGCCGTATTTGTTGCTGGCCTTGCAGACCCATTCGCCCGAGTCATGGCTCTGGACGTACGAGATGTCCATGAAGACGAACCCGAAGTCGGAGACGGACTTGAATCGCGAAGAGTCGCGGAGGGGTTGCCCGTTGTGGAACCACTCGACCTTGAGGTTGGGGTCACCGACGGGGATCAGGGTGCACTCGAAGTGCGCGGCCTGTCCGTCCTTAAGTCCTTCCAGGCTCTGTAAACGTAGATAATCGATGTTATTTCCAAAATAATTTTTTTTTTTGAAAAGCGATTTTGGATTGCAGAGTAGGTACTAAATGAAAAGCACACATTATTTTAAATGCATCTGCGGTAAAAAAAATCCCAGATTTTAATTGTTTGTTTTAATATGATTTGTTATAAAGTGTATGAAAATAGCAAATCCAGAAAACATTATTAATTAATTTTACAGCTGATACCATTGTAACGTTTTTTTTTTGTTTTTTTTCCTTTCCTTAAGCCATCACTTGCTTTAATAGAGAAATTGTGACTTAGTCGCTTCTCTAATTCATTGGTGAAATACATAGTGACCAATAATACTTAAATGAGTAACCTTCCAGAACTAACTGTGATTGGCGCTTACCGTGATCTGCGTGGTGAAGTGCGGCTTTTGTCCCATGCTCTTGTCCACGCACTCAAGGTCGACGCTGATCTCGGCCTTGCCCCACTTGTTGGTGGCGCGACAGGTGTAAGATCCTGAGTCCTCGATCTTCGTGCCCAGGATCTCCAGCACGACCATGCCGAACGCGTGCACGGTTCGAGTGCGGTGACCTGCGAGGGGGCAGTGCGTTGAAAGAACAAAGAGAACAAAGACGGCCAGTGCTTAAAGCAGAATCTCATTCTAGTTTTAGGTAAGCACATTGTAGAGAGAACATTACTTCACTGCACTCACTTGCTTTCAACACCTCTGACTTGTAGAACCATTCCACGACCATGGTCTCGTCGCCAACGGGAGTCAACGACGCCTCGAAGTGGGCAATCTCACCCTCGCTCAAGTTCTTTAGGTTCTGGAACTGCGAGGTGAAAACTGGCGCATGGCCTTCGTCCTTCTCTGGCAGACCCAGTTCCTGTCTCCTGAGAGACTCTTCCAAGTCTTGAATAGCTTCGAGTCCCTCGACTCCCTTGGGATGCTGTGTCTGTTCGATGATCTTGTCCTTGCTCGAGCAGTAGACGGTGGTAGACGTGAACGCCTCGCCCTGCGCGTTGGATGCCTTGCAAGTGTAGATGCCTTGGTCTCGCTCATAGACGTCAGTTAGATTCAGATTGACAAGGCCAAAGTCGCATGTCATCTTGAACCGGGAGCCTGGAATATAGATAATTTGATTTAAAGTTCTAACCAAAAAAGTTGAATAGCTTTGTTGCAAAGTGAACCATTCAACACACCGTGCTCCAGCGCTTTGCTGTTGAAGAACCATTCAATCTTGAGGTTGGGGTCGGTCTTCGGCTCCACCTGGCACTCAAGCAGCAGCGGCTGGGTCTCCCCGAGGTTGAACTGGGGCTCCAGAGGGACGATGAAAATCGGTTTCGGGAATTGGGGCTCGGGTCCCGAAGGTCGGCGCTGGCCCTTGGACAGAGCTGCTAGCTCCGCTTCTTGGACCTTTTCCAATCCCGCCTCACCCTGGAAAATGAAAACACATTTTTGTAAGCATAAAGGAGACGATTTTTTTAATTTTTGTATGGCAGATTGGGACTGTTTTGTGGCTTTGTTACCTGTGGATGCTGCGTGTCTAGATAGATGTCCTTCTTGCTTGTGCATCTCAACGAGCCGGAGGTCGAAGCTTGGCCCTTGCTGTTGGTGGCCTTGCACGAGTACACTCCCGAGTCTTCGGCATAAGCACTGTTCAGATCCAAAGACACATAGCCAAAGTCGTACGTCGACTTGAAGCGCGCAGCTGACGGCAGGGGTTGGCCGTTCACGAACCATTCTGTGGAGAACACAAAGTGTTTTATAAGGCCGTATAAGTTGCATATAACAAAATTAAGAAAATGAGAATGTTTCTAACCGATGGCAAGAGTAGGGTCCTTGGACGGCTCGACGTGGCACTCAAAGTGAACGTTGTCACCCTCTTTGCACTCGACGTTGTTGAGGTGAGTGATGAAGATCGGAGTCTCGTAGACAGGCTCTGCAGCCTCTGGGCGGGTCTCGCGAGGTCCTTCCAAAGACTCGATCAGCGGGAGGGCTTCGGGCCGGAGGGACGACGCCAACAACCATGGGCTTCCTGGAATTCACAAGCGGTTAATAGTTAGTTACAAAAAAAATTAATAAGTTACACATTTTCGTTAAGGGTAAATGTTGAAGTCTTAGTTTACCTTCGATCTTGAGTGTGCATGTAGAGACTGCCTCTCCTAGCAGATTGGTTGCCTTGCACGTGTAAATGGCGGAGTCGTCGTCGCGCAGTCCGTTGATGGAAAGAGTAACGAAGCCGAAATCGAACGTGCTTCGAATACGCGTACCTGTCGGGACAAGAACCAGAGTAAAATACAACACATAATTACAAAAGATTGGTTATGAATAGGTTTCGAGCCGTTGGGGTACTGACCGGTGGTGAGTGCGACTCCGTTCTTGAACCACTCGACGCGCAGATTGGGGTCGGCACGGGGCTCGACTTGAGCCTCAAGACGCACGTGCTGGCTCTCAGTCAGGTTGTTCTGGCTGACGAGGTGCGTAGTGAAGACCGGCGCCTGCTGCGGCGTTGTGTCCACGAACATCGTCGGCACCTTGTTCATCTCAGCCTCCTTCATCTGGATCTTGCGCCAGGCATCGGGCTGGATGGCGTCGCCGGCGATACCAGCGCGCGCTGAAAAACAGTCACAACGTTGTTATGGTTTTTATACGCATGTCTACTTTATTCAGAACTGCTTTCACCCTTGATGAAGTAGTAGGCATCAGTTGCGAAAAGTCGGGAAAATTACTAGTTTTTAAATATCATTAAAAACCCGATATTAAACTGTTAATTTTCGGTTTTTGGCGTACATGTATGTATTCCAAGGCATATTTATTATATAAGTAGTTGTTAAGCTTCTCTTAACCTACAGAACATCAGTAAGCCGCAGTAAGCCAACAGTATATAACGCAGGAAACTTACATTTCACTTTGAATGACGTGGATGACACGGCCTCTCCACTCTTGTTGATCGCCTTGCACATGTACACGCCTGAGTCGTCGGTGATGACCGAGTTGATGTCTAGCGTGACGAAGCCAAAGTCGTTGGTCGTGTGGAAGCGAGAGCCCATCTTGAGCTCGACGCCGTTGACGTACCACTCGAACCGGAGGCTTGGGTCGCCGACGGGCACCACACGACACTCGAAGTGGGCGTGTTGACCCTCCCAGAGTTCGGCGGGGCCGGTGAGGATCTGCGTGAAGATTGGCTTCTCGAAAACGCGGTCTGGCTCCTCGGTTCTGGCTGGTCCAGCTCCCGACTCCAGCTGCTGGATCTTGCGCATGCCCTCAGGGTGTTGGGTGTCCAGCTGGATGCTGGCTTTGGCTAAAAGGAATATTTAGGTTGTTAGCAATATAACCGATAAGCTAGAAGTTTAAATCTAATAAATTGGAGCAAAGCAAAGCTAAATCTTTTACACAACTTTCCATTTTCTTGTAAATGTGATTTCAGTAATCTGTGAATACAAATTTGTGATTGAGAATCTACATTTACATACAAAATATGTCGGTTCCTCACCGGGGTAATCAATGTCGTGGAGGTATACTACGTAATATGACATATTGTGTTAAGTGTTCTTACAGGGCTTTCAAAAAGTTTCGGGGAAAAGAATAAATGTGTAAAAACTGATGTAATTTGCTTTATTTGTTTAATTTGTTTAATTTGTTTAATCTGTTTAATTTGTCTAATTTGGCTTTGTAAAAACGAAAATTTTGGATTTTGGTGCCAAAACGCTGAAATCTTGGTTACAAGTATAGAAATAGATGGGAAATGATAAAGTGGTTTCCATTGTCGGTGATATTAGTTAATTATTAGTGAAGTTGTGTTTGTTCTTGCACTTGCTAGCTAGACGTCAGCAATGTAGCGGATAAGCTAGCAGCATGAAACTGAATTGTTGCTAGCAAAGCTTAAATTTATCCTAACACTGCTCACTGTTTTTTTCGGAAATGCATGTTCGGTGACCTGGGAATCCTGTGAATCCTGTGAATAAAAATGTTATAATTGCGAACTTACATTTGATCTTCATCGATGCGGTAGTGACCGCTTCACCCAAGGAGTTGGTCGCCTTGCACATGTAGACGGCCTCGTCGTCGTCCCTCACGTGTGTCATGTCCAGAGCGACGAAACCGAAGTCGTGAGTCTTGGTGATGCGAGAACTGTCTTCCAAAGCCTTCTCGTTGCGGTACCATTCCACCTAGGGAAGACAAATGACTGTTAACTAAATCATCCTCAAGGCACCTGGTCTTAGGCCACGAGTTGTCCAATACTTACTTTGAGCGTGGGATCTCCGACGGGAATGAGGCGACACTCAAAGTGCGCCGTCTGGCCCTCGGCGATGGTATCAATGTTCTGCAGCGGCTGAGTGAAGACCGGCTTCTGGCGCGTGGCCTCCGGTGCGTCGGGTCGCTGGAATGGCACGTGGCCTTCCAGGAGGCGGATCTTCTCCAGGCCCTCGGGACGGGCGGACTCCATGATGATATTTCCCTGGGGAAGGTAACAAACGTTACACTTTTATGTGGAACAACTTATATTTTATTCAGACAGATCAACAAGTGCATGCACCTTTAGAGAAAGTCTCCAAACAGATTAAGGATATGGGATATAAATGGCGGAAAAGCAATGGAATTGATTATGACTTAAGATAACTATACTCCATGTCACTCTAAAAAGATAAGTAGATTGACGTTTTTAAGAGGGAGGCAGTAGCCACTGTATTTTAGATAAGCATTAAGTTTTAAAATGGACATCTTTTGTCTTGTAGGCAAAATGCCTACACGCTTTTGGCGTATGTTTTTAACAGCAGTGTGTTTCTGATCGAGAATGCAAATACACCCTACTTCTTAGCGTAAAATGAAGTGTAGTTGTCACCAGACCAGGAAATTGTAATTCTACTCTAGTAATTTCTACTGTGACTTTCCCGCCGCCAAAACTAGAGTTACCCAGTCGTGTTACTTACTTTGGCCGTAACGTTGAGCTTGATGGACGAGACGCACTGTCCAAGAGCGTTGATGGCCTTGACCGAGTACTCGCCGGCATCTTCAGGCACCACGTGGCCGATGTCCAGAGCCACATAGCCGAAGTCGAACGTGATGTGGAAGCGTGACGCCGACGGCAGTGGCTTGCCGTTGTGGTAGAACTCGATGCGTAAGTTTGGGTCGTGCAGCGGTTCCACTTGGGCCTCGAAATGCGCGGTCTGTCCCTCGACCAGGTCAGTGGTGCCCTAGATATGGGAGACAGACGTTGAGATATGTACGCACAAGGAGGAAAACTGTCTTTGCGTCTGAAATTGACTGAAAAGCTGTTCTTACAAGCAGTTTGAAACTTACCCTGAGCTCGGTGACGAATCTTGGTGGTGTTGGCACGAACTCTTCGACCTCCAGCCTGGCGGTACGACCTTGAGACTCGAGCTCCTGGATCTTGACCAATCCCTCGGGATGCTGCGATTCAAGGTAAATACTTCGCCGAGCTGCAATAGCAAATTTTATCGTTAAAATAATCCCATCATAGAAGATGTCATTACATTCAATTGGAACAAAAGGGGATTCTGTAACGTACACGAGACGCTGATGTTGCAGGTGTTGACGGCCTCCCCTAGAGGGTTGGTGGCCTTGCACATGTAGACACCCGAGTCCTCAGCGTAGGCGTAGAGGATGTCGAGGGCCACATAGCCGAAGTCGTGCGTGGTGCGGAACCTGTGGCCGGTCTTGATGGCGACTCCATTGACGAACCATTCGATCTTCAGCGTCGGGTCGTTGATTGGCTCGACACGGCACTCTAGGTGCGCGTGCTCGCCTTCCTTTAGGTTCTCCAGGCTGCGGCACAGAGAGGACACGTTGGTTGTTAGATACTTAACGGGTTGGTTCTTGTGGCATGTAACGTTTTTAATTATTTCAGAGTGAAAATATTTAAATAAGAAAATTTGAGGGGATTATAAGAAAACCAGATACTATTTCCTTAAGGAGAACCCCCCCCCCTCCCTTGTATTTACATACACTGTTTTTAATTTTAGCTAGGTTATGAAATAACTAGCTTAATTTTATGAAATTCACGAGAGGACAGATAGGGGGTAGGAAAATTGACCCTTGCCCAAGTAAAATTCGAAACCAGTGGGGATTCAGGTTTTTAAAAAGTCATACGTTGATGCCCTGGTTGTACTCAAAACAACCAAGATTTAACTCTGTGTTTACTTGGTAGCTGTTTCAAGAACCTACCTGTTTAAGGGGGTGATAAAGACGGGTTTCTGAGAGTCGGGCTCGACCTCAGACTTGGTTGGGCGCTCGTAGTTCTCGAGCACGCGAATCTTCTTCAGTCGCTCAGCGTCGAGCGTGTCAAGGTACAAGCCACTTTTAGCTAGAAATGGGGACAAGAAATTAGCTCACTCTAAAATCATGGGTTGAAGTGGAGTACGATAACCTAAATGTTTCGGTATCTCACCATGGTAAATGTCGTGGAGGTAAACTAGGTGAAACGACATTTGGTGTGAAAGTCTTCATTTGTGAAAGCATTCTTAATGATTATCAAAAATTGCAGGGATACGAGTAGATGGGTAAAAACTGATTTAATGTATTTTTTTGCTTTGTAAAAAGTAAAATTTTGAATTTTTTGCCCAAAACGACGAAGTCTTGGTTACGAGTAAAGAAACAGATGAAAAATTGATAAAGTGGTATCTATTGTTGCGGAAAACTAGACAAATTCGATTATTGATGTTATGTTTGTTTGTGCACTTACCAACGACCTTGATAGCGCAGGTGGTGACAGCTTCTCCAACGGCGTTGCGAGCTTTGCACATGTAGGTACCAGAGTCCTCAGCATACGCGTACAAGATGTCCAAGGCCACGAAGCCGAAGTCGTATGTCGTCTTGAAACGGTGACCTGCAAGTAAAGATTGTAATGGATTCAAGTTAATTAAGCGAAGTTAAACTCCAATCTCAATCTCAAATCCAATCTCAAATCACCGTTTGGTATGGGACGTCCGTTGCAGTACCACTCCACTTTCATGGTGGGGTCGTTGACTGGTGTCAAAGTGGCTTCCAAATGAGCGCTCTGTCCCTCGGCCAGGTTCTCGATGTTCTTCAGTGGACGCCCGAACTGAGGCTTCTCGGCGACCACGGTGTCGTCTTCAACGGTGCGTCGGTAGCGGGAGTCGTCCTCGAGGTATTGGATCTTCTGCAAAGCACCCTCATGCTGGGTGTCCAATATGATGGACTTGCGAGCTGAAACGGACAAAGCGGTCACTAAACCTCCGAACGCCACACGTCACCTTGTGGATTAGATAAGAGAAACAAATTTGCTTACTCTTAACGTTGACCTTGATGGAGGAGGACGCGTTTCCGAGCCGGTTGGTGGCACGGCAGGTGTATTCACCGGAATCTTCACCGTAGACAGTCAGGATGTCTAGTGCAGCAAAGCCGAAGTCGCTGGTCGTGCGGAAGCGGTGACCTGCGAGGGCATAACAGTTGCATTAAAAACTCTATTATGTCATTTTATTGGCTGCTTGTCCAATGACAAATGATAGTGTGATGGTAGTTACCAGTCTGCAGAGGACGACCGTTGTGGAACCACTCGATCTTCATGTTTGGATCGGGGTAAGGCTCGATGCGGCACTCGTAGTGAGCGCTTTGGCCCTCCACGAGGTTGGTGGGCCCGTTGAGCTGGGCGGTGAATCGCGGGGCCTGTGTCACGATGAGGTCGTCCTCTTCGCGGCGCTGGTACTTGGTGGAGTCCTCCAGCTGCTGCAGTTTCTCCAGCGCACCCTGGTGTTGGGTCTCGAGCAGCAGGGATGCTTTGGCTGGTGAACACATGCAAGAGGTTTATAGTGTTGAACAAATCGAATACAATTTTTACAATTCCAGGGTAGCACTTATTTTCAGTTGCCACTGAAAAAATTGCTTTTTAGAACACAGGCATTGAAATTGATAAAGTTTAACATAGAAAGCCACTTTAACGTGATTGCTACTCTGATCGTTTTGAGCCGAAAGAAAACCAACTCCTTGAGAAGTCAGTTTCATGCTTACAGTGCACGACCATGGTAGACGAGGTCACAGCCTGGCCAAGTTCGTTGATGGCACGGCACGTGTATGTGCCCGAATCTTCGGGATTCACGTACTTCATGTTGAGGGCAACGTAGCCGAAGTCGTGCATGGTCGTCACACGATTAGCTGTTGAGTCGACAGAAGATGGTAAATATTCCCGAGGAACATAAAACACCCGCCGAAACATTATAAAGAAAACACCATTCATATTTTCATGACTCTATTTTAAGTTACTCACAGGCTTGAATTGGGACGCCGTTTCTGAGCCACTCGACGCGCAGTTTGGGGTCGCCGACGGGGATCAGTCGCGCCTCGAAGTGCGCAGCTTGGTTCTCAGCGACCTTGACGTCGCGCATGGGTGTCGTGAAGACCGGTGCCTGAGCGACCGTGTCCTCCTGTACCGTCTGGCGTTGGTTGCGCGATGTGTCCTCCAGGATGTTGAGTCGCGTTAGCGCGCCCTCATGCTGGGTCTCCAAGTAAATTGACTTCTTGGCTGCAGGGATTAAGGAACGTAATGTGTCCGTTGTTTCATATCAACATCAAATAGTTTAGCAAAATCATGGTAAAAATATGGCACTTACAGTTTGTCACAAGATTTCCCCTCGTGACAGCTTCTCCCAGAACGTTCTTGGCTCGGCATGTGTAGGTACCAGAGTCCTCCGGGTAGCTGTATAAGATGTCGAGAGCGACAAAGCCGAAGTTGTTGGTCTCTGTGAACCGCGATCCGGCCTTGACGGGCACGTTGTTGTGGAACCATTCCACCTTCATGGTAGGATCCGAGACGGGGATCAGTCGGCACTCGAAGTGAGCGCGCTGTCCTTCCTTGATCTCAATGTTCTTCAAGGATGTCGTGAAAGTGGGGGCCTGCTTGGTGACCTCCTCCGAGAACTCAGAGCGCTGATAGCGGGAACGATCCTCTAGATATTGGATCTGTTCCAGGCCGGTTTCGTTCTGGGTGTTGGTCAGAATCTGTGCGGTGCCCGTGCATCGCAGGTTGCAGGTTGTCTCGTCGACGCCGACGGCGTTGACGGCGCGGCACGTATAGGTGGCTGAGTCCTCGGCAATCAGGTCGATGATGTCGAGCGCCACGTAGCCAAAGTCGTGGATGGGTCGGAATCGGTGTCCTAGGGAAGATATTTTCAAATATGTAGTTAGGTTGCATTATATGTATATTTTTTGTTTCAGCTAATTGAATAGTTTTGTTTTCCTTTTATTTAATGGGCGACGACCAAAAAATGAAATCGATTAAAAATTAAAATATTTGCTGTTGACAAACTGGATGAATCAATTTTAAATATCACACGCGTGTGCCAAAAGATAACCAAATTTATTTTCATTAGCACCTGGTTTTCCCTTACGTTTTTAACACGCTCCCCCCCCCCCCCCCCTCCCCCCCCCCAGCTAGGCATGACAATATGGGGCAATACAAACAGTTGCGCCTTGAAAAACTAGTTCAGTCTAGGTGTTCATGTGCACTCACCGACGGTGACTGGCCTGCCATTCTTGTACCACTCAACCTTGAGGTTGGGGTCGGTGACCGGCTCAAGCTTGCACTCAAAGTGGGCGTGCTGGCCCTCGCGCATCTTCTCCAGGCTCTTCGGCTTGGTCACGAAGCGAGGGCGGATGTTGACCACCTCGTCGACGTACTCGTTCTTCTTGTAGCGAGAAGAGTCTTCCAGGTATTGGATCTGCTCCAGTCCTTGGGGATGCTGCGAGTCCAGGATCAAATCCTTCTTAGCTGCAAACACAAATGAAGATACAAGGTTAGTAATCTCACTGATCTCTTTGGAGAAGACAAGATTAAATCTGAATAGCTCTTACCAATAACTTTAACGGAGCAGGAAGTGACAGTCTCTCCCAGCTGGTTCCTCGCCTGGCAAGTGTACACCCCTGAGTCAACTGGATATACACTCAGTAGATCAAGTGCGACATAGTCGAAGTCGTATGCCGGACGGAAGCGATGTCCAGTCTTCATGGGGCGGCCGTTGACGAACCACTCGACCCTCATCGACGGGTCGCCGACGGGCTGCAGGCGGCACTCCATGTGAACGTTGGTGCCTTCGATCGTCTCAATGTTGTGGAGGGCGCGCGTGAATTGTGGCGCTTGGATCACGGTGATGTCTTCGTTGACAGAACGACGGTTGCGGGAAGAGTCTTCCAGAAACTGGATCTGTTCCAGTGCGTGCTCGTTCTGGCTCTCGGTCTGGATATCGGAGCGGCCGATCACCTGCATTGAAAATAAACTAGTTAGCAACGGCGCACAAAGATTTCAAATTATTTTAGGGTTGACTAAAGACACTCCGCACTGTAAACTAGTTTTCCCAACAATACCACAGAACCTTACATGCATGAAATATAGTTGGTTGGCCATTGGTCTAGCTCTTGATTGGGTTTAATATTACAATTGTGTGAATAATGTGCTTGGATTGGGTGAGAACGTACCCTGACGCAGGCAGAGGTGTGCGCCGAGCCAAGGTGGTTGGTGGCACGCACGGTGTACTCGCCCGAATCCAGTGCGGTGGCGTGGACTATGTCCAGCGCCACGTAACCAAAGTCGTAGTAGGTGCGGAACCGAGATCCCACTGTCACCGCCTTGCCGTTGTAGAACCACTCCACCTACGGGAAAAACGAGTTGCATTTTAAATCTGGCGAGGGTTGAGCTGTTTGCATGACTTGCTACCCATAAAGCTCATCCAAAGATCACATTTATTTGTTAGGTATCAATTTTTAGCATCCGAAATTATTAATGAGACCCAAAGTTCTGCAATATATCATTTTACACCAGCAGCTGTAATCTCTTATCCTGGATCTCCTCTCCTATCTTATTTACACTGGAATTTATAGTTATCTATATTTTAAACACACGAGCTTGGAAGAATAATACGAGAATATCAAACAAATAGGCTAAGGCCTCTTCAAAGCAAAGAAGGTAGAGTACGTTAACGCAATGAAAGGGCGCAGATGAATTTTTAATTTGTATCCATGTACTTACTCTCATGGTAGGGTCTCCCATCGGCTCCAGCCTACACTCGAGGTGGATGTTCTTCCCCTCCGACACAGGCGCTGGGTCTGACAGCGGCTGCACGAAGATCGGCTTCGACTTGGAGATCTCCTCGATGTGGTACTGAGGCTCCACGAACTTGGAACCCTCGAGGCGCTGGGTCTTTTCCATGGCTATGCGGTGCATGCTCGACGTGTCGATGCTCGAACGGGCTGGAATAGAAAACATTTTGCTGTCACAGTGGAGGTAACCGATATGTTCAGGTGTCTTAAATCTCAAGAAATTCAGTATCGGTGCGTGTTATTGGTCTGGCCATATTTTTCAACACATTGACCAACGTGTTTTCTGCCAGAAACTTACTTTCAACCTCCATCGTGGCGGCCAGTTGCGCCTCTCCGAGCGCGTTCCTGGCGATCACCGTGTACGTTCCTGCGTCTTCAGAGCGCACGCTAACGATGTCGAGGGCCACGTAACCAAAGTCGTGGTAAGATTGGATGCGGTTGGCGCTCTGGATTACCCTTCCGTTAAAGTACCACTCGATCTGCATGGTCATGTCGTTGAGTGGCTCGACGCGAGCCTCGAAATGGGCGCGCTGGCCCTCAACGATTTTATTGGTACCCTTCAGGGGCCCCAAAAAGCGGGGCTTTTGAGTTACAGTTGTCTCTTCTTGGACGCTGCGACCGGCACGGCTGGCGAAAAAATAACGTAATCAAAAAAACACACTTGAAGAAGTCACTTAGATTTTGGTACAAGTGTTTGGCTTTAACCTTAATTAACATCCCATTTTTATTAAGTTTTGATTAACATTTTTGAGATTTTTTTCCCACAAACCAGCTTTAATTTTAAGCTCAAAAATCCGAATTAGGTTTTGTATTGAAAGTGAATTTTTTTTTCCCAACGTTTCATTGCGTATATGGTAGTTCTAGTAACTTTATCAAGGGAGTTCAAACGATTTGAGAAGTTGGGAAAACACATCAATTTCACTTATCGTTTAATACTCGATATCTATTGTGTGTCTCGCAGTGAAGCAGCTGAACGAACAGGAACTTATTATATCTATCGTTATTACCTGGAGTCTTCGAGATATTGTATCTTCTCATATCCGCCAGGATGCTGGCTGTCCATGATGATGTCCTTCCTGCTGACGACCGTCATCTGGGCAGCGGTGTTGGCCTGACCCAGAGTGTTGTACGCTCGGCACGTGTAGGTGCCGATGTCGTGGACAGTCACATACTTGATGGTCAGTGCTACGTAGCCGAAGTTGAAGAAGGTCGTGATGCGTGAACCTGTAGTGCGGAGGAATGTTCGAGTCCAGGAAAATGACACCTTTTTCTGTCAATACTAGGTTATGTTGAAAAACAAGGTCATGTTTTAGTGTAGAATGAAATAAAAAATAATTTAAATCTAAAAATAGTTGAAATTTATCATACATTTATCATGCATTTTTAGCAAATTAAAAAAAACGCACTATCGAGAGTAATTGTATTTTTGGGTCTACATCCCAGCAGAGAGCCGACAAGCGAATGAAATTGATCAAAGTCAATTATATTTATAACGTAAATACATATTCAGAAAATCGATTGTGAAAAAGGTTCGTAAAATGGCCGCGCCAGTTATAATTAGCAAGTAATGTGCAGCACGTACTGGCTTCAACCGGGCGGCCGTCCTTGAGCCACTCAACCCTGAGCGTGGAGTCTCCGATGGGCTCCAGTCGTGCTTCGAAGTGGGCAAACCCGCCCTCTCGGATGTTCAGCTGGTCCTTGATGGGCGTCTTGAACTCTGGAGGAGACGTGCTCTCCGGCGCTTCCTGTACGTAGCGCTGCTGTTGCTGCTGGTGGTAAGCTTCCAGCTGCTCGACCTTTTCAATGTAGCGTTGCTGCTCGGGGATGCCGAGGTCGCCGGTCACTCCGGTCTTGCCTAGAGGGCAGCATGAATATAGCCGCAATGAGATCGCGAAGATCAAGCAATATGTGTACCTGTACCATTTAAAGGTATTTTTCGGCCAATATCGACTTAGTACCCACTAAGATTTCACTGCATTACTTTAATATGCAAACGAAGATGAAAATTCTGCAATAATAATCTCACAACTTACATAACACTTAAAAACGCTGATACACTTAAATATGTTGTCAAAAAATATATTTGTGGGACCCAGGTATTTTATTCAAGGGTAAATAGAATTGCTAGGATTAAGGGAGTGAATATTATAAAAATACATCATCTTGGACTTACCAAAGACGCGAAGGGTCGAGTTGCTGATTGCTTCGCCCAGACGGTTGATCGCTCTCACGGTATACGTGCCAGCATCTTCAGCGCGCAGATGCAAGATGTTAAGCGATACATAGCCGAAGTTGAAGATGGTGGTAGTACGAGAGCTGGCCGTGATCGGTTTACCATCCTGAAACAAGGAGCAGACACCGTTTGATAGGGGCAATCAGACAGAAAATAACTGTAAATGATTGCTTATTAATTATGAATTAGATTATATGATGCAGTTAACGGCGATCTTGACAAATCGACTATCTGAACACTTTTAACAATTAAGTGGTGTTCTTGATCTTGGTAGGTCTTTGAATTTAGAACCGTAAGACACTAAAAGTTGCCTTGGACTCACCTTATACCACTCCACTTTCATCGTGGGGTCGCTGACGGGGGTCAACTGTCCCTCGAAGTGGGCGTTGCGCCCCTCCTGCAGCTCGCCCAACTCCTGGAGCGGGCGGATGAACGTTGGGCGCTGGGCGGCTAGCTCCTCCACGCTCTCTGTGCGCTGGTAGCGCGAGTAGTCCTCCAGCTGCGTGATGTACTGAAGACTCTCGGGGTGCTGGCTGGACTGCTCAATGCCGACACGGCCTGGAGCAGCAGCAACGGCGTGAGAAAATACTTGCAGAGATATTGGCAGTCATGTTTAAGAGTGAAATGATTCAATGGTCATGTTTCTTACCAGACACTGAGAGCATGGCCTGGGATTCGACCGAACCCGAAGCGCTCGTGACACGGCAGACATATTCACCGCTGTCTTCATAGATAACGGTGATCAGGTCCAGTGCTATGAAGCCGAATCTAAACGTGGTCGTAGCACGGGAACCTGCGAATGCAAGAAATACAAGTTTAATAGCAAGCAGTTATTTCTACTCAAGATAGTGTGTAACAGCATTTAATCTGTTCGACTTGTCATTTTGTTTTAAATTGTTACTCACTGGCAGCGAGCGGGCGGCCGTTGATGAACCACTCGACCTGCATGGTGGGGTCCCCGACGGGCTCGATGCGTGCCTCGAAGTGAATCCTGCCTCCCTCCACCTGGTTCACGCTCCGCAGAGGGATGATGAACGTTGGTGGGGGGTACGTGCGGTCCAGCTCTGACTGTGGAGCGTGCGGCTTGGCGCGCTCCACGTGACGCAAGTAGATCACTTCTGGGCCTGGAGCCAGTCTGGAAAGAGAGATACGGTTACGCATGGCTTGTGTTGGAGATACCGCTGACTGATTTCGAAAGGAAACAATGGAATTATATCCCTGTAGTTTGTGTTTGCACATTTTTGAAGACAAAAATAACACAACTTGCATTTTCTTCAAGGTCAATCGTATATCACCTGAAATTGTTTTCTGTGACTTTAACACGATTCTAGTCTGTGAGAAACTCACTCGGGTTCGATGACCTTCGTGGGTCGGGGCAGGTTGAGTCGTCGGGGCTGAGGGGTAGAACCCTGCGGCAGCTCGACGAAAAGACGCGCCCTCGACGCGGTGGAGCCGGCGACATTCTGCGCGGTACACTGGTACCACGCCGCATCCGACGCCTTAGCTCGTGGGATGTCCAGGGTTGACGCTCCACCTGCGGACGGAGAAGATCAGGATTAACAGGGGGAAAAATTGAAGTGTTTTTCCAGTAAAGCAGATGTTGGGAGCCAGTTGAATTGAACAATCCTTAAGCCAGAACAAAAATCAAGCAAACGTTTTATTGAACTGATTTCAAATCTTAAGATTGATTCTGAAAAGCCAACGTCCCTCAATTCCACGCCTTTACCAAACGCCAAAGTCAGTTCCTAACAGCGATAATCTATTTTCCCTTCTAAAGACGTTGTGGACAGGGTACGCACCGTCGATGGTGATACGCATGTCAGGACCAGAGGCCAATGGTATGCCGTCCTTCTGCCAAGTGATGCGTGGTATCGGCGTGCCGACGGCCCGTGCGTTCAGGACCACCGGCTCGCCCTCCTTCACGTTCACAGTCGTAAATCGTTCGACGAACTTCGGGGCTACTACTTGCTCCTTCTCGATCACATTCAAGTTGCACTGAAATCAATAAAAAAATACACGGCGTTCAAATAATGTGTTTTCATGCATAGAGCATCAAACATTATACAAGAACAAGCATACGTAGAACGCTGGTTGCAGAAAATAATCTGCAATAATCTCTCGTACTGATTTGAGTTTCGTATCCAACAAAATAGCACCTCGACAGGTTTGCCCAATATAAGCTGCGAATGTTATTGCATGTTTACGCAGGGAAATAACTGTTGACTCATTACCACCAAAGATACAACCAAAAAAGGGGGTGAAAAAAAACGAAGTGGAATGTATTTTTATTCCACTTAATTATCCTTCTTCCGGTTTACGGTATAAGTTGAACCATAAAGTTCTACCTGGAAAGACGTCTCTCCAGCTCTGTTGCGCGCTATGCACTGCACGACGCCTCCATCGAAGCGGCTGACGTTCGTGATCATGAGCGCGTGGTTGCCGGACTCGTTGACGAGTATCTTATGCGTGTTGTCGTCGGCCACCTGGCGCCCGTTGATAAACCAGGCCACCTCGGGGTACGGTCGACCCGTGACACGGCAGTCGAACCGCGTCATCTTGCCCTCGGTGGCGTCGCGATCGTTGCAAACGCGCACAAAGTTCGGCGCCAGCGTCTTGGCGCTCTCCGACGCGTCCACGGTCTCCACGCGGGAAGACTTCTGCAGCGTCTCGCTGGAAAAATACAGAGATCTTGGTTCTGAAAAGATTTCAAACCATACGAAAGGGGCCAACTTATGTGCCATCGTTCTTCTTGCTGTGTTGACTTCAGGAGAAAAACAGTCAAGGAAATCTTTGCCAGTCCACTGCTGGGTCATTTCTAAATAAAAAAAAACGACTTCCCTGTGTGTCGTGTACAAACGTGATAAATGCACTGAAAATTAATTTGCTTGGTGTGACAAAGCATGCCATGTTCTTGGCGTGAAGCTACATTTCAAATTGCGCTGCTTCAATGAAGGTGACATTGATTTTAACCTGGTCTATATTAGGTCCTCACCGCTGCTGTTCCTGGACGTCGCTAGAGGTGGCCTCGATGGCCAGGTACGCCGAAGACACGACACACCCCTGTGGGTTCTCGGCCAGCAGCGTGTAGTGACCCGAGTCCTCGGGGCCCGCGCCGGTGACCTTGAGCGACGCCTGCTGGTTCGTAAAGCTCGATTGGAACTTCTGCGACTGCACGACGCGCTGGCCATTCTTGAACCATGTCAACTGCAACAAGAAAATAATTCCTGTTGAAAGAAACTCTCTGGGTAAAGAGCGACAATATTAAACTTCACGTTTCACTGTATTTCACCACAATGTCCTTCAGATAGAATTGATTTATTGTTGTTTTTGTTTTTCTTGCAAGTAGCGCATATGAAAGGTTTATTACACTTACACTGCTGGGTGACAAGAGTTTTAACTCCTTTTCCAAATGAAAATGATTATCAATCTATAGTTTCAATTCCACTGGTGATTTAACCGCATTATTTTACAACCCCTCTAGGCACCTAAGGTCTGTCTAGACGAATTGGGGTCGATGGAGAAATCACGCGACCTACCCTCGGCTTGGGATTGGCAGTGATCTTCGCCGTGAAGACGGCGTCAGAGCCGGCGACCAGCTTCGAGTTGCGCGGCTTCTGCGCGATCTGCGGAGGTGCGATGGGCCCCGCAGACCGCTCGATTGTCTGCACCAGTTCGACGTCACTCTCGCCGGCGAACCGGCGCGTCAGCGACTCGCGGAAAGACACTTCGCGCAGGATGCGGTACTCAAACGTGTCTACCTTGAAGTCCTGTGCATTAACAAACACGTGGAAACGTGCGTTAGGTGTGTTGTGGATTATAAATCAAAGTGAGTTGGTAGGGTTACTTTATTTAATCTTTCAAGGCACTTTTATGGTACATAGTTTTACTTATAGGATCCACTGACGCTAGGCAGGTAGGTCTCAAGTTTCAAACTTAGTCCCTATTATATGGAGTAAGTATGATGATGTAGCTTATGCTTCTTTAATGCGAACCGTTTTAGTGAAATTAGTGAAATTAAGGAAAATTTAGAGATTGCACATGCGCATAAATCTCAGTTTTATGCGCTAGCATAAAATGACCGTGAGTAGCTAACATATTTGACGCTCTGTTTTAGAAGTAGTTGTCCTTCTTAACTATTGAGACTTACCTCAGACACGGTATGCCCGTTAGAGTACGAGGTCTTGCCGTTCGTTTGCTGGAACCGCTGGTAAGTCGACTGCTGCGTCTGCTGCTGCATTGTCTGCTGTGTCGTTTTCTCAGTGCTTGAGTGCGACTGCTCGAACTCCCTCTGTTGCAGCGCGGGAACCAATTGCCCCTCGGGCTGAATATACACGGAGCAGATCGCCTCTCCGTACTGGTTCTGCGCTGTGCACGTGTACTCGCCCTCGTCCCCGGGCCCAATGTGGTTGATGAGTAGAGAAACATTCCCTGTTTGTTCCTCGTACACCATCTTGTACTTGTTGGACTCTGCGGACAACAAGCTTGCGGTTGAAATTGGCTACTCACTCGCACCCAGGCATAAGTTGTTTTTTATTTTGATCTCAAAAGTCATTTCAACTTAAAAAAAAAGAAAGGAATTGCGATTCCTAAGAAGACCCAGTGTTTAAAATTTTAAACCTTAGACAAAAGACTCTGTGATCAGTAACAAAACTACTGGTGAACGACTTAAAGCTGAAAGGCTTAAAAACCTGATATTCTTTAGCTAAAAATGGAGTAAAGTTGTTGGTATACGGGCCAATGTTTAAATTTAAATAGAAAATAAATCACTAGGTATAGGAAAGTTATTAAAACATATTTATATCTGTACGATTGCAATGTGAAACAAACGTTTCAACTTCATAGCCTGATATTGAATGCATCGAAATGTAGCCATGAGTGCGACTAAAACCGATCGACAGCGGTTCGACCCCAGGTTTGGAATTATCGTCACAGCATTGGGCACAATCAGCTTCGGTGTGGCGTCTTACCGAAGAGAGGTGCTGCCTTCCTAGTCCAGGAGACGACCGGCTTAGGATTTCCCTTGACCTTGCCCTCGAACAGAGCGTTGCCGCCCTGTGCAAAGCGGGCATTGCGGAAGATCTGCTCGAAGACGGGCGGGGAAATATCCACGGGTCGTCCTCCAAATCTGTACACAACAACAACCTAGCTTGGAATCGTGACGCTTGATGTCAGTCTCGGGTACTTAGTTAATTCTGTTACTTGTTTTCTGCAACGCTTGTTTCGCTTCTGAGGATTTACCAGTACCACTAGGGTTGAAAAAAAGGGTTAAAATTAGAAACATGAGTTTTAAAACCCATACTTTGAAAACTTTGAGGATTATTTCGTTTCCTATTTAAATTTATTTCAAAACCGAGTTCTAAAATACTCGTTTAAGTCAGCACCCAACAAAAGTTAGTCAAGTTTCTGATAATGCTGCAGATTTTTTATTTTTTATTAAGACACTCTCATCCCTTCTATCTTAGTCTCTGTTCACGGAGGCATAAGATAAATATTACTCATGGCGGGAAAATTTGTTAAATTGCAGTTTGTAATTCACTTTCAATAAATGCCATGTTTTTCGTGTTCAGCGCAATAAGTTTGCCTTCTCAGCACTTGTTTGTCAGCGTGAGGGACAGAACTAGACGACAACATGTTTCTATAGCACCAGACGACATTTTAAAACACAAACTGGTTAAAATAACGATTTATTCAAATCATAAAACATGATATCAGGGTCTTGTGAAAAATATCCAGTTTAATCGCTCCGAGACGAAAGAGCTTTCGATTCTTTCCTTGATCCGGGGTGGTTCCTTGTTCCTGGATCTGGACTCAAATAGTACCCAGAGGACCTAGAAAACTCTATCACGCCAAACTCCATGCCCTTTTCGAGAGCCATCCTGGTTTTTTTGATCGCGCATTCCAGGGAAATCTTGCATTCGGCGGCTATGAATTCCGCAATGTCAATAAAGTTGGTACCGCTTGGCTGACGACTCATTTTATTTTCCGTGCTTATTGAAATTGCGACTTGTTTGTACTAGGACAAAGTATCTGGTTTGAGGTTTTTAGTCTTGGTTTTTAGTCTCTTTCCATGGCAATTCTTATTTTTTTCCACTTTACTGTCGTTATAACAATGCAAAAAAAAATGGGAAATTCACTTACACAGGCTGATTTGGAGTCTGCTGGAGTACCATTCCCTGGACTGTAACAAAAGAAAATATACAGATTAGACACGTAGTAGTCATGCTTCAGTCATATTATTAATTAAATTGGGTTTAAATAACTTATTGATAACCTCTTGTTTTCTGTATTCGCTTGTGCTTATATTTAATTTATGTTTATTTGTTATCTTTACATTTAAATACATTGCAATCATAAAATCAACAAGTACTTGTGGGCACTAGTCTGTAACAAATAAAGTTAAATAAAACAATGTGTCTTGTTGTATTAACTCATGTTCCTGGACCAAAAATTTGAGTGCAGGTCAGGGTTTGTTAGTGTGTCATGGGTAGTACATCGATTTGAAACATTCCTTAGGGAACATTTTCATGAGGTCCCCACTCCATCCCAAGAATCAATTTCTATTTTGGGCTGGTGTGTTGGAATTAAGTTCTTGGCATTCATAACCGCACTTTGATTTCCAAGGCAAACAATCGAATATGTCTCTAAAGACGTTGTAGTAGTTGACTAAAATGTTATATAACCAGAACATTAGAATATCAAAATGGTTGCCATTGACTCATTATTCGACATCGTTCGCCATTTTGCGACTCGACCTATTTTTATTTCCTGAGAATCATAATGATTATCCGTTTGTGTAAAAATAGAAATCGTCATCAGTTGCTGGCGACATTTAGCATCTCATCTGTGTTTCAGGATCACTCAGGACCCATTCAGAGATAAATTGTTAGCGACTCTTTCATATTTAGAACACTTTTACCCCCCTTTGTGTTTATGTTTTCTGAAGAAAAGAGGAAAAGACCTCCACTTACGGAAGACGTCAAATGATTTTTCGGATTGCTTTCCTCATAACTATTGTGTAAACACACAATCATATATCTACGAGCTCGTAAGTAACTAAACTTTAAAATGGGTTTAAAAGTGTGTTACAAAATTGACAAGATCCATTTTTATTTTAGAAAAACGTAACTGTCAAGTCTGAATGATTTATGTCATCGACCGACGTCCATAGACCGACGTCTCTGGTACTTTCGACGCCAGTTACGTCACGGCGATTACAGACTGCCGATGACAGTTAGGTAAATAAAGCGTGGAGCTGCTGTACTTTGCGTGTGCTGAAGAAAAGGGGAAGATGCCACCGTCGATAGAGAGGGGGGAGTTGGCCCCTTTGCACGCCGCTGACGAGACAAACTATTTTCGGTTTGCCAGTTTGGATCGCGTTACCCCGTCCCATTTTAGGAGCATGCCACTGGCGCGGCCGATGCGCTACCGAGAGCATCTCACATTGAAGATCTTCAAACATTTCAGATTGAATCTTGTATGAAAAGCAACTGCTTAGAATCGAAACTGATTCAATTTGGAATCAATCCATTGCATTTTATACGTGAAACGAAAATGTAACCATATCCATAAATCCGTGCACGAATGATTAAAGATTATAAAATACTTATAAATGGAAATATCAATGAACGTTTCTAGATCCTTATTAAGACAGATATTTCACATGGCTGGAAGACAAAAATGCATGGACAAGGCAGAACTGTGAATTGCTATCTAATCTGCAAGAGATGATTATCTTGTGATTCTCTTTCTATGTCACTGCTAGGGTACAGTAGTAACGGTACACCTAGCTATTAAATATGCAATTGTCTTGATAAGTACTTCATCGTAGTTCGACATGTATGGTAGTTAATTGAGAATGACCATAACTTTATCCGATATTATATTCTGTCCAGTAATTTATTACACGCGTGTCTTTAAACAGGTATATTAGTATCTAATCAAAATCATTTGGTAACCAATCGAAGTAGGCTACGTCAATTTCAAACTGCACGCGTGGGCAGTTCCAACTTTTAAAACTGAATTTTATTTGCACATAAACATAAAAAATAGCGATTTGTGTACAAAACTTTGAAAGTGGGTTCAATTTTGTTTAATATTTGAATCGGTGATTGATCGGATGAAGTGAAACAGCAACCGGACGTTAACGAAGTCACCGAGAATCGGTCATCTTCCGACCTGCTGGCATGATTCTTGCAGACCTCGTTCGACTGCATTGATAAAGCAGTCACGAGTGCATCTCTAGCCGCAGCATGGCATTGTAAAATTTATCATTAGGCTTGTTTAGTCTGCCTCGCTGCAGCGTAAACAGGCTCGCTAAATGCAAATCAACGCCGCCAATAATCTTGCATCGATTGACGAGCAGCCTAATTCTGTGAAATGCTTCGTTTGGTTACAGCCGGTCTATCTTAGTCTTGCTTGTCAGAAATGAGCCGCCAATATTTTCCTCGGCTCTCAGGATAATTAAAGTTTCCTGGGACCATTCGATTGAGAAGTAGCACACGATGAAGAAGGCAAGTGAGAGATAAGAACTGGGTGTGTGCGCCTGGAATGACAGAAGCTAATTGTCAGACGTCAATGAAACACATGGTCCAGTCCACGGTCCACTGCACGCGTTCTGGAGCTGTCATTAGTAGTAATAAAACTGCAATTGTTATTAATAGTGGCTGACGGGTCGCTCTGTGGGTCATTCTGCCATAGACTCTATTGACCATAAATAAAAATATGAGAACTTCATTGAACAGTGTTAGGATTTAAAAAAATTACTTCCCGTTTTTTTTAACTTTTGGGAATAGATGAAGAAGGGGTTATCTATTACCATGTGTGCTGTCGGATAATTTAGCCTAGTCTGAGAACCTGCATTCAGTTTTAGCCTAATATTAGAAGCGTTTATTTTTAAATGGCCAATTGGTCTTCTCGAGTGCTAATTGGTATATTCAAACGGGGTCTTTGCCTGAAAGTGAATTATTCTTAAAAAATGCAGCCTATACATGCAGAAGGCGCCAGTTTTTCGTGGCCCACATTTATAACACGATCGGCCGGTCACCGAACACTACTGAAACTGGACCAATTACGCTCCTCTCAAGATAATTGCAAGCCATCAATTATCGCAATTGTCGACTGGACACACTCGGTTTACGCGCAAAACAGACCTCGTTGCTGTTGTTGTTGAGTCTGCTGACTGCTGACTACTTGGCGAGTAACATGCTGTTCGACGCGTCGCTGTTCGGTAAAGTGCTGTTGCGTGCTGAATTGCTGTTGTGTTG
Organism: Protonemura montana; assembly: GCA_947568835.1. NCBI lineage: Eukaryota > Metazoa > Arthropoda > Insecta > Plecoptera > Nemouridae > Protonemura > Protonemura montana. The sequence continues at coordinate 18,917,480 of OX387606.1, read as the reverse complement.
TTGTGATCTGCTGTTGCTGTTGACGGATCACTTGTTGCTGCTGCTCTTGGGTGGTAAACCCTTGTTGAAGTTGACGAGACATTTTGCACCACTTATCACACTACACAATTCACTTCAATACACAAGCTTGACGGCAAAAGCACTAGACGAACACACACAATCACACTGTTCGAAAGAAAACGGACTGGTCTCTTTTCAAATTAAAATTATTACTACGGAAATTTAAATTGAACAAAGTTTCAGTTTGAATCGCTGCCTAACCGGCTTCAGTTAGCAGAAGACGACACATTTATAAAAAATCCACGAGCAGAAATTTCGATTAATTAAAAACTAAAAAGGCGTCGGTCGAGTACGAATTGCGAACGAAGAATGTCAAAGTCTTGGGTTCTGACTCCGGTCGGGATGCGTGCTTGCCCCCACCACGACGCCGCCGTTGCCTCCGCGTTATACATTGTCATGGGCTAGCGCAGTGCGGGAGAAGGACCCTCCAAGAGGGGATGCCGACGGGATGCTGCTACCGCTGGACCGAAATATCACCGAGCTGATTTTAGAACTTGACGAGGTCTCCACCGAGCAGCATGCTTCCTTTGCTACACTCCCACAGAGATGTCTTGACAAACGCCTCGCAACTCCGTGGTAGAATGCATTTGGTGTAGGACGCGTATTATTAAGATTAGTATCTTCCGACAATATGACACTTGCATATCATTGCGCTCGCTTATCAAAGGAAGTTCTATTTTAAAGTCAGAATACATTAATTTGTCAGTGAACACAAGCCCATAAGCCCACAAGTTCATTACCTAGACTTTTGACGCATGTTAAAATGTGTACACTGTTTGTACACTGGCTTCTCCGATGACACCAATTACTTGAGCTGACAACAATACCACTGGATTACGATTACCACTGTAACCTATGAATCACTGGCAGAGCAAACATTTTCTAACTGTTTTGTGTAATATTGTTAGAACTGATAGTCAGCTTTTGAAATCGATGCCACTCGTTTGAAATCACACCTTTTGGTGTCGGTTGCCAGGTCGGGTGCATTCTCACCGGTTATGTAATACACTTCATGGCAACGCCTTCAAAGGGATAAATAATTCCATACGGTGAAACTAATTAGCGCAAATTTGAACGCTCATTAACAATTGCTTCGAAAATTTATTAAAAAAAAAATTATTTACACTAATTGATAGCCAACATTTTGTTGATTGAATTAAACTAAATGTTTTCGCGCGATACAAAAGACAGCGTATTTTATCTTGGTATTAAACTTTTCAACAACCTTCCTGACAATGTTGCTACAATAGCTGATTTTTCAAAATTTAGACGCACTATTAAAAAATTGTTATTATACAAAGGTTTATATAATATTGACGAATTTTATAAATTAAACGTGAATGATTGGAAAAAGGTGTGACTGTTGTTACTTTAGTATTTCACATGCCTATCTTAGTATTTTAGTATTAGGCATTGTCTTTGTTTTCTGGTAATTTATTTGGAATGTGTAATCACAATGTATTTTTAATTTTGTAGAGTCCACATCCTTTTACTCTTCGAATGTAAGCCCTGTGATTATGGACAAATAAAGATACAATAGAATACAATTGAGGTACTATTTCGATCACAAACCAGTTGAAACCCGACGCTCTTTACTGTAACCAAATACTAGCGATTATAAAAGGTAACTAGATATTCAGTGATAGAGAATTTAAATGTCCATCCAAATATGTTTACCATACCAGCGGCTGCACCGCAATTCTATTTTTGCTTTTTGGTTATAAGCGAATAAATATTTTTCCTGGTCGCACAGCATTGCTCTAAATTGTGAACAAAGAATTCAGACAAGTTCTAACAATCATGTGCAAAAAGTAGTTTGCGAACGACGCTCGCGTCTGTGGGACGGATCGAATAAATTATTTTATCTCGTCTATACCGGACTGCATCGCAAGAATGGCACATATTCTCTATAAGGATTCCGACCGGAGCAACAATTTCTCGGCAGCAAAATGTCGTTACGCTTATTCGCTCACTGTACGCCCCTTTTTTGCGTGCTGAAAGAACCGCGATTCAAATTTTCAACAAAAGAGACGCGAAACCTTGATCCTCTAATAGGATAGGTATAAATTGCTTGCATTTTATGAGGTAAATCCAGCACCTATACTGTTGATCTGGCCGACGGCCATCGGTGCTTTTTATGCCGAAATGCAGTTGCAAGTTGCACACGTTCTAAGCAATTGCCTTTCTGACCTTTAAATTCGTCAGTTGAAAATAGGGGGTGAATAATGGTGCGATAATTTAGAGGAACATCACATTGTATTCATGGCTGATAACATTTGAAACAAACAAACAAACAAGCGACGGTTTCAGGGATGCGATCAGAGCGGGCCAGATTTCAATGGTTCCCAACTGGAGCAAAAATGCCATAAAATGCCCGAGCAATATTTATATAGCACACACATTTTCATGCAGAACATTAACCATTTCCTTTTCTTTGCATATAACTACGTAGATTTCGGTGAACTACAAAATATGTTTATAATTGTAAAGCTGGGAAACCGTGTGAAACTGAGCCAAAATCATAATCAGGTTCTATTTTCGTGCCAAACTGCGCCCAAGCTCTCCTGTCCAGCATTCCACGCTTTGCTCAATGGCCCATCTGGAATGCTGCACGATGCAGTTGCCGGGAATGATCATGGCGGGATTGAAGAAACGCGCTTGCTTGATTTTTGTGTGGTAAATTGTGCAACGCACACTTTTTACAATTTAATTAACCTTCTGACTGGCGTAATTACTTCGGTAAACGATGAGGTGATAAACAAGATTTTATTACATAAAATCATTTATTTGTTGCTTACTTTACCAACCCAGCCTTACCTTAAGAATCGTAACCCAGTCTTACTAGCCCAACCTAGCCTTACCGAGACTAACCGAGCTTAGAAGAGAGTAGGAGCATTGCTGTAGGTACTGGATCTAAGGTTTCATATCCCGCCCAAGAACTCCAAGAAAATCATGGATTAAACGGCTCTCCGGAAGGACGGAAACTCAAAAAATAATATTCCTACATTAATGCATGCAAACATTCGCTATGTTTGAAGCTGTTCTTCTACAATCCTCCACTCCCTGGCCATCCATCCGATATCTGACTCAGTGTAATGTTGCTTAACTTCTATCAAGAGTTTCGGAATTTGGGCCGTGAAATATTTGTGCGCGTGGACAAATCCACGCGCACTTTTCCGGGAAGATGACAAACCCAAAGTGATTTCCGGTGGGAATTTATGGGGTACTCACTCAAGTCTTCGATAGAGGCGACGTCGGTCATGATGGAAGATATCGTCGTCTCCCAGTCGAGCAAGGGCGGCGACGGGGACGTGTATGGGACGTCGTAGTAGCCCTCATTGATTCCTAGGGAAATACGGGAATGTGTCAGATTTACATTGACCTAGACCTGCTTTTAGTCTCTAATTGAAATCCCCTTCATTCATTTTCTTTAGTAGTAAAAACAAGAACATGTGCTGCATGAAAATCAGTTCATCTCTCCAAAATATTGGCAATTATAAATTAAGGCACCAAATTGATGAATAAATTACGGCTACGGTGCTAGAGAATATTTCGTTTGACTTTTAATATTATTTAATGCGGCATTATGAATTGTGATAAAACAAAATAAGTTATGCGTACAAGTATTTTAATAAAACACAAAGCAACTTTTTACTGAAGTGCTTTTTGTAATTTATCTGAGGACTTTTTCTGGTACATTAAGTGCTCACGGTGACGCTTCTAGGGCTCATTCTATTAACAACAGTTTTTTGTCGGGAAATTCAGGGCCGGGAGCGATCGAACCCGCCAAACTTGTTGATTTTAACAATATAAGAAGTCTTGCCAACGTTCCTGGTGTGTGTTGGAGCGTGCATCAAATAATTTGTGCACGGAGAGTGTGAAAATAGTGGGCACCTGCACCGTGCAAAACTTCTAGGATAGAACTGGGAATGGAGCAGACAAGTCTAAAAACACAGAGGTTGCCTTTTTAAATTAGGAAGGAATCATTCATTTGGCATTATCTGGAAAAGATTTCTAGTTTATGTTCAACCCCTTTTGGTTTTCACGGTTGTACCACTTCAGCTTTCAAGAGTAACGACACCTACAGAGCAAATGATCTGGATAAGACCCAAAGATAAGGACCACTCTGTTTCAAAAACATATTTCCTTTTGTCCGAGTTCATTAACACTATTGGCAGCGGTCGATAGCTATGAAGGAATGCTGGGCACAACAAGCGACACCTAATCAATCAAGAGATGTGCAATGAGACATGCGGATGAGATGCACACAATCATATTGACCGAAAGAGAATGACACATACACACATTTATAAATCTGTCACACTTTTATATCATTGAAATTGACATAAAGCTGGCTGCTCATTATATCTTGTCTCTGAATAGACTGATACTTTAGCAGATTGATCAATTTTTAATAACTGTTGAATGAAATGTGAAATAACACTACTCGATGCAAAAGTATAGGCAAGGTTATGGAAATTTTATCCGAGAAAAAGGACGAAAAAGCTCGTAAGAAAGAAAGTAGACGCATGATAATGGCATGGAAGAAGTATGATACAAAAGTACAACGGGATCATGCATGACAATGTCGTTACATGCAGATGGTTTCTAAAATTCAATTAGCAATGCTCTCAGCACAAATGCGTGGAAACTGCGCAGTTGCATCGGACGGTTCGAAGGCAATGACTCAAACCAGCGGGCAGACGAATATTTTGGCAAAGCGACTGTTGTTGCGAATTATGTGAGAGCTTGTCTTTGGCCGGCGCCCATCTCCTACGAATCTTGCACCCACGCGACTTGTCGACAACGTCCGTGTTGCAGGATCAAACTCAGGGACAGGCCGCTGTGTAATGCTTTTAATGATGTCTTCGAAATAAGAGGGGGTCGTCACTTTCATAAAGGGATTTTTGTAAGAGTAAGTTGATGCTAGATAACAATTTAAAGTAGAGTTCTCCGAGGAGCAACATGTTAAGTTTTATTAAACATCAATGTCCTCTAAACAATGTTCAAAATAGAGCTAACGACACATACCAGGTCTTATAAAAAAGCCAAGAACAGCAGAAGAAAATAACCACTAACATGTGTGTGACAAACAAGATGGTGTGTGCAGAAATTAACGCAATTATTATTATTATTATATATTTGTTTAATAGCCGAGTAAACCTGCAAAACGTTCGTTTTTGCTATCATCTTGTATTATCGACAAAAAGCGCTAGTTTTTCAGCATTTTTTTGACAAGAATCGACGGTTTGAAAAAAAACATCCTTCATGTTGCCAGGAAAGTCAGTGATTAATTTAGCTGTTATTGCACACGGATGCGTGTGAGTTCGTATTGTTAGCCTCCCCATCACCAACTTCCCACAACTCGCGTCCGCCAGAAGTGACGCAAAATTTCGGCGCTTGGTACAGAGCATTCCAAAAGTCGACGACATACGTGTAGACACCGACAACATTGAACCATCGCACGGAATATCGCGCAGAAAATGGCCGACGGCCATTGGGATGTACGAAAATAGGTATCTCTACCCGGAGCTGCTAACTCGCCGCTTGCTGACATTTACGTTATTTACAGCTAAACATGAAGCATTTCTTTGTAAACAATCATGCGTAAAATATGCAGTGATTCGACGTGACTGTGATACCTTGACACAGTGACAAATTGATGCAGCAGAACAGAGTCTGGCACGAGACTCACAGTCATAGGCGGCGAATTTTTGTAGATCTCGCGTTGATTTCAGTCGGTACGCGTCAGTGCGGACATAGACCATCAACCAAAATCGGTAAAAATACATTGGAAATTGTTTAAAATAAAAAAATGCAGTGCGATTTTCTATTTGAGATTTTTGCATTGACGAAAAACGATCATATTTCAGTGCTGTAGGCCGTAAAATCAGCTGGAGCCAGAGTTATTGGTACAGCAGAAGTAAGTTTACATACGTTTGCATCTGTTGTTTGTTAAAGAACGGCTGATGGTCGACGAAAGAGAATGTCAGTTAGGAACGAATGCAAAGCTTAACCAAAAAACAATAATTGTTCTATTATTGGGCTCTCATCGAGGTCAGAATTTGCATTGAACATCTCAAGCATAACTTTTTAACAATACAGCGTTGGTTGGACTTCTGGTGCCAAATTTTCCAATGACGTCAGCAGGCTCGTCGCTTGGTGACTCAAGACGATGATATACCTAGCTAGCGAATCATCTTTCTAATCTTAAAATATACATTTCTTTCCCCAAAGCATGAATTTTCCCGTCTATTCCACGGTCGACGTGTAGGTGTAGTAGGATTAACTACTGAGCTGCAATGGTGGTCTCTGATTCATTGCCCGAAAGTCATTAGCAGAAATAAAACCATCGGTACCTAGTTGTTAAGAGCTTGAGCCAAGACGACTCACCTGGCTTTAATAAGAGATGGTTATCTGTGCGTTAATTACGCTAAAATTACTTCAAAAATAAAACACTATTCTTTCAATTATGCGCTTCTTTGCTGCACAAATATTAAAATGTGTCAAGATTGTTTGTTTCATGCATAATTTACCACAGGGGTCGGTCACATGCAAGATGAGAAGATAATAAATCAATGTTCTTACCTCAAAGAGCAAGTAAATCCGCCACCAAGCAAGCAAAGGAATTCCAACGACCTCGGCCCATGCGTTCGACCATCACCACCACTTTCCCAGGCCAACATACTTTTTAACAAGCAATAATCCCTGCAAATGGATGCTTTGTAGGCCATTAAAATGTTCTGGCAACAATTCAACTATAAAATATATCTTAAAAATGATTACAAACATCCACTTGAGAAATATTGATACAAGAAATAAAACAACCATGTTCAAATTTGATTTTATTTACAAGAAGAGCACCATGTCAATACACAATGGAAAACAGTTTGCACAATTTACCATGTTTCAAAAGTTCTGAAGCTGCATATCCTGTGATTTAGCCGTGGACACCTGCTCGAATAATTAATAAAGCTCCAACGACTGTCATCTCAATTAATCTTGCAGATTGTCCACGGAGAATGAATTGCATGCAAAGACCGAAAAGCTATTTCTGGACAGACGCTAATAGAAAACATTATTTTACTCTTGAGATGAAAGAAAATATCTCCAAAACAACACCACCGTAGAAAGGCACTCGACGTGCATGACTAGAAAGTACTTGTTACAATAATGACGAGAGTATATTTGGGATAATTTCCATTCAGTTACACCCTAAACAGAGCTCCAATTCAGCAAGCACCTCGCACCTCGCACCCAGAAACCCATGCCTTCCTGCCAGCCACCAATCCCAATATTATGATGATACCACCACCAGGCAAACAGAAAGTTACAAAATAACATACAGGTAATAATAAAATTAAGCAACAATATTATATGAAGGGGTTCTTGAAAACATACAAAACCTTTTTTTTTGCCATTTCATAAATTAACACTTTTTCTCCAGGAAACTACACTAAAGATTTTCTATTCAAGTGAAATACTTCAAGTGCTTCACAAAACAAAGGTAACACTGTGCTAGGTTTGTGTGTCTTCATTTTTTTGTAGGCAAATAGTTAATTTTTAAAACTTGTCGACTATCTGATTAGTGAGTAAATGACTTGTGTGAACAATGAAACATTGAGGACAACATTTGAATTGGCAGTGTTGATTACTTTCTGAACCGTCTCTCACCTGGCACTTGCAAAGAGGCGGAGGTACCGGCGGTGCCAAGCATATTTGTGGCTGTGCAAGTGTAGGAACCGGCGTACTCTGCAGACACAAAAACCGTCCAATTAGCACCTCACAAAACAATTCACTTTGGCAATCTTGGTAAAATGTGTTTAAAGATTGATCTCGGAAGACAATGCTACGTTTTATAAGCAAACAACGGGACTCTTGAGACGTCAAAAACAAGACAAGAACACAACGTGTTTTGTGAAATAATCACCTGTGAACGCTTGCGGGATGGTCAGTCTACAAACGCCGTTTCTGAACTCGATTTGATAGTAAGCTGAGTTCTCGAGAATTCTTCCGTTGCTGGACCAGATAATGTTTGGTGGTGGTTCAGCCTGGACAATGCATTCAAATCTCGCAGATTGGCCGCTGACTACAGCGATGTCGCGAAGAGGCTGCAAGTGAAAAGTACATACTTGTAAGCAGTTCGGAAAATTCTAGTTCTTACTGTTTTAAAGATGAAAATTCTAGATTTATCTTACAAAATGTGAATGAATTTATTAAGTCAGACATGACTCACGGGAATCACGACAGGAAAATAATTAGGCATTTGTGGCAAGGGGCAAGGGTACAGTCTTTAAAAGAAATAAACGCCGGCACTAATCACCACAATTCCACCGCTAAAGATTCGAAAAACTTAGGGTTTAAATTCTACAAATCCCAATTTTAAGCTCTAAAAACCACATTCTCTTGTCAGTGAGACAATGTTTACGCTAGTGTACAAGTTCCTGGCAATGCCATGCTTTCTATGGTCACTAAATAGACGCTTACCAACAAATTATTGAAATAATTGGGATGAATTATTCAGAAACAATCAGAAAGTGGTAGTCGTTATTGTTCCCCTAGTGCTCAAATCTTGAACGAAACATACCGTAATGAAAGTAGGCGGCTTCTTTGGCTGTGTCATCTGGTGGCTGCCCAAGACGATTCCAGACGAGCTCCTAGGTGTGCTGGGTGTACTAGGAGGTGTCGGGGTGCCCCCTCGCCCTTTGGCCGGTGCTCCCTGACCTTTGACCGGACTCAAAGTTGACCACGGGGACTCACCTGCATGGAGTACATCGCAACACCCGGTGAGAAAACGTGGTATTTTATTTGGGAAACACATATTTTGTTCTTCGTGATAAAAAAATATAAGAAACCCAACCGCTTGATGGGCGAAACATTTCGGTGGTACTCATATGGATCTAAAACAAGCCACAAAAAAAACGAGCAGAGACAGCGGCTAATCTAAGAAATAAAGAAATAAAATAATCAATAAATTATAAGTATTAATGAAGAATTAATAAGAAATAGTGAAGAAATAATGAAAGAAAATAATAACAAAATAATAGATATTGATACATATAACACAGAATTAGTGACACTTTACTAAAAGTAGATAATTAGTAGCTAGCTAATAAGGTAGTGTGTGCTGTTCACGATGCGGTATCACTATTGGTGGACAGTGTACCTGCCGAAGGGCCAATGCTGCTACAGTACGGAGAAAGACTGGGCAAGCTTGGCGACAGAGTCGACGACGGGCTCATCATCCCCGAGTTGGGTATCATTATGTGGGGCTCCCTTTGCATCATCGCCGCCGTCGGTTGCGGCAAGCTGTACCGCTTCTTGTGCTGCAAAGAGTCTTCGCCCTCTGACATCTCGCTTTCAGACATCGGGTCCCATTTGACAGACTTAAAGTGGGTGAACTTCTTTGGTCTGAACTGTGGCACGTTTTTTGGTTCTTCGACCACGTTTTTGTTGGTTTTCTCGTGTATTATCGGAAAGTCGACATCGTCCGATCGTTTCTCCTCGATCCTACGCTGTTTGGTTTTGTCTCCGTCTTTGCTGCCCTCGCCAGGCAGGACAATACCAAACTCATACCCGAAATCATACTTGAAGTAAATCAGTCCAGTGTCTGGATCGATGTGCTTCGTTCCTGTTGTGAATGTAATTGTATTATTTTGCCCACAACCACAAGAGAAAAATTATTTTGACCGTCACTTACCGTATTCTGACAACCTGGATTCTTCGCGGTACGCCTGGGGCTCGTCTGCATCGGCAGGCTGATTGCTTCCTGATTTCAGGATGGGTTTGTCTGGTTTTCTAGAAGCTTCAACGTCGGTGATAATGTCGTTCACGAACTGCTGTGCCTTTGATTTGAATGTGCTGGTCATCTCGTTCATTTGCTTTGAGGCGGCATCTAAAACAAGAAAAGTTTCAACAGAGTTATTCCCGTGAAACACACAAATTAGTTGAATAAAAGTGAATATTATTAAATTAATTACATGAGGCTGAGGCGGGCATTGTAGCGGCAGGTCGTGCTACCTCCTTTGATGGCAAAGACGTGGCTTTGTTTTCTCCAAACCTCTGTCTCATTTCCTCTACCCTCCTCAGACGGTTCTGTTCGGCTTCCACCTCCACCCTCGTCGTCATTTGACTAGAGCTCTCTGACTTGACGGTCGACGACGACAGATACGGGGGCGCCGTGTCGAACTCCATCGGCGTTTGCACCTTCACCGCCCTCTCTGTAACGCTTGATGACCTGGTCATCGTCGGAGGTTGGACTTTGCGGTACTGAATCCCGTCGGTGTCACTTTCCCCCGGCGTCCACTTCGGTTTGAAGTGGACAGCCTCCACATCGCTCTCATAATCACTCTCCCTGAACTCTCCTTTGACGAACTTCTTCGGTGTCGTGGGCGGTGGGCCCACACTGCGTTTCGTGTGCGTCACCGGATCGGGCTTGAACGGGAATGGTTCCAGCGGCACCTGAGGCGCCGGCGCGTGTGCCGGTCTGTTTTCCTTTTCGCCGAACTTGATGATCCTCGTGGTTTGCTGGACGCTGACAACTCGATGGCTGTGTTCCGTGGACTCGGCGAAGTTGACCACGTTCGACGTCTCTGTCTGCGTAGCGTTGTGGTAGGGCGACGACTTCTGTGTCCTTGGAGCAAATCCCATCTCCGGAGGAGATCCTGGCTTCAGGAAAAGAACGTCCTTGACGGCTGGAGTTGCTATGATCGTCTCCATTGGTGAAATGCAGGTCGCTGCAACGGGTTTCGGCTTGAATACCGGCTGCTTATTGGTTGCTTTTACGACCTCTTCTCGTTTCACGACCGGCTGTTTTTCGATCGGTGTGAACTTTGGCCTGGGAGGACCGTCTGAGTGTGGAGGGTTGTCGAACTCTGTAGGCGGCGTCGGCGTCCGTCCACCCACCGACGTACGGGACGGCTGGCTGGGCGTCAGCACTGGACGGACTGGCTTGAACATAGGCCCGTCGGTATCCGAGCCGTCGGGACGCCATCTTGGGGGAATCCGGCTGTCATAGTAGTCGCTCTCATAGTCACTCTCACGGTACTCGCCCTTGTGGAACTTGGACGGGCTTGGGGGTGGAGGGCCGGTTGGTCGTCTGGCGACGGGCGGTGAAGGCTCGACACTGTAGGGAAATGGCTCCAGGCTTGAAGGGCGATCGTCTTTCTGGGGTATTGGACTTGGAACAAGCACCTGAAAATAAAATGTGTGTTTAGAAAAACACAGGCTATGCAATTGAACTTTGAAAAAAAAACAAAAAATTAAAAACACAAAAATGCTACCGTACTAAGTTAAAAAGACAATGACAAAATAAACAGACACAAATCTACTGGATTCATGCACAACCCTCTACTAATAATAAACAGCATGTAGAACACAATTAGGTATTACATGAATATAATATAAGCACACTAGTTGATTGCTGCGACACAATTTAAAGCTGTGAGTGAAAGAAAGCATTTGCGACATGAACTATAAAGCTGCGATTTGCGTTCCTGCAAACGGTTATATGGCGGTGCATTGCGGACATTGGGCTCTCGTCGCAATGCTTTTGCTGGTGCTTCGCAAAGTAGAGATGTGCAATGGTGAAGGCGGAACGGTGTTTTTAATACTGTGAGTTGGCGACACACACTTAGACAATCGAACGCTGCAAACCTTGGCTGGAGGCGGCGCTGCTATCATCTTCTGCTTGGCTTGAGTGTGCTGAGCTTGGTAGACGGGCTGCGGCTTCGCGATCGTTTGTGAAGAGTGTGATGATTGCGAGCTGCTCTCTTGCTGTCGGTGTTGGCTCTGATAAACGGGCTGTGGTTTGACAGGAGTCTGACGGCTTACGGTGGTCGACTGTGAGCTTTGCTGCGAAAAGTTCTCCGTTATTTTCGTAAAGTGTTCGATTGTGGTTTTCACGCTGGTTTCTTCCTGTTTGGTTGACTTCTGTGAAGGTTGTTTCATCAGCAGACGCGGTTCGTCGGTGTCAGCCATGTACCCACTGTCTTGTTGCTTGCTCACGAGCTTGGCTGGAGATTCAACCTTCTTCGGCTCCTGTTTAGCAGGCGCTGGCTGCACGTAAACGGGAGGCGATCCTGGCTTTAAATTGGGGGGCGACACCTTCCTTTTCTCTTCTTGGTGATGATGATGATGATGATGTTTCTTCACTTTTTCGGTCTTAGCTTCAACTTTCGCTTTAGTCTCAGTTTTCGTTTCTTTCGTTGGTTTTACTTTTTCGATAATCGGACGAGGTGGGCCTTCAAAAGTCGGTGGGTTGTCGAATTTCGAGGGCGGCAGTGGTTCGGGGTCGGTCGACCTTGGCCTCGAAGCATGGGGAGTATACGACGGGGCCTTCACTTTGCGGTAACTCAGATTGTCTTCGGTGTCACTCTCGTACGGCCGCCATTTTGGCAAGATGACTGTAGACTCCATGTCGCTGTCGTAATCGCTTGCACCAAATTCACCTTTTTTGAATTTCGATGGCTTTGGCGGCGGCGCGAGCTTTTGCTTCGGTTTGCCAGGCTCGGCTTTATACGGGAAAGGCTCCAGGTCTGGAAACCGTTCGAATTTTGTCTCTACAGACTTGGTTTCTTTCCTGGTGATTTGTTTCACTTCTACAGGAGTTTTGACTGGTATTGGTGGTGGAACGACTGCCTGATCTTTTGGAGGCAATGGAGGTGGCAGCGTCTTCTCTTTAGAAGATGGCGGGATTATTCTCACCGAGCCAAAAAGTACTCTGGAAGGTTCCTTATTTAAATCCTTCTCCAACTCCTGCTCGATGGTCTCCTTGTAGGAGAGACGTCGTTCTAGCGGAGCCCGTGCGACGCCAAACTCCGGGGGACTTCCAGGTTCAAGGACAACGTCGTCGAACTGGATCGACTGGGGTCGGGAGGTTGGCTCCCGACTCAGCAACACATCCTGCACAGTCGGGGGAGCTTTCAACACGAACTCGTCCTTCTGATTTGGCGGCCAATGCAATTTAGCTTCTGAAGGTTTAATATTTCTGTCGACTTCTTCGGACGAAGTCATCGACTGGAAACTTGATTCGAAATGGCTGGATTTTGTTTCTTGGAACGAAGTTGAGGTGGAAGACATCATGTCACTCTCGGGCATGGACGACGAATGGCTCACTCTAGACTCGGAAAAGTAATGCTGTTGCTGTGGGGTTGGCACTTCTTCTTGGAAAGACGTCCTGATCACAGAGCTTTCATTGGACTCCTGTCTGATTGACTGGAAAGATGTGCTGTCTGAAGGTATTACTGTGTCTGGTTGCACTTTCGCTGGCACAATAGCTATTGGTTCTGGAGCTCTAAACGCCGGCTGTCTTGTGGGTTGTGGAGGTTGGTAGGCTGGTTGAGGAGGTTGGTAGACTGGTTGTGGAGGTTGGTAGACTGGTTGTAGAGGTTGGTAGACTGGTTGTGGAGGTTGGTAAACTGGTTGTAGAGGTTGGTAGACTGGTTTTGGTGCCTGATAGACTGGTTCGGCAGGCTGGTAAGCTAGTTGTGTGGGAGGTTCGACTGGTTTTGGCGCCTGATAGGCTGGTTGTGGCGGCTGGTAGGCTGGTTGTTTGGGAGACTCAACTGGTTTTGGTACCGCGTAGACTGGTTTTGGTTGCTGAATTGGCTCTGAAGGAACTTCACGCACAACTTCCGCCTCTTGCACTACTTCTTTGTGTGTCAAAGATACTTTTGTGTCGACTGGAGGCCAAATTTTCTCCGTCTCTTTGGCCGTCCATGGTAAAATCGGTCTTTCTTCAACGCCTTCTTCTTGGGGCGGCCACGATCGCTTCAAACTCGAGTCCTTGTGTTTGTGCGCCCAGATCTTGTCCATCTTCAAGCCTTCGACAGACGGCTTGTCTGTATGGTGTCCACTGACTAATGGTTTCAAAATGATTGGCTCTATTTCGACAGGCTTCCGGGGAGTCCAAAGCTTCTCCATTGAGACGCCTTCGGCCGAAGGTCTTGGAGAAGCGGCTCTCATAGTGTCTTCCGTGAGACTTGATGACTGAAATGATTCGAACTTGTGAGAAGTCGTCAGAGACGAAGACCAGCTGTTGTCTGTTGTAAACGTTTGAGGCTTCGGCGTGATTGGACGAACAGGCTCTGCAGGCTCTCTCATGATTGGTTCAAATGGCTTTACGAGTTCTGGTTCCGGTGATCTTCGAGAAGCCCATAACTTTTCCATAGAAACCGCTTCCGCTGATGGCCGTGGCGTCGTGGGGCGCTGTACTATCTCAGCTTGTGGTCTCAAGATGGGTGCCGGTTGATAGACTGGAGTCACCGCTGGCTTGTCTGGCGAACTCACCCAAGGAAGCGAAGTGAAATCGTCCTCTTTACCGTTCCATGGCTTGATTGGGTCAAGAGGTATCGTTGTGTCGCCACTCCCGGTCAAATACGACTTGGTCAAAGAAACATCTTCCTTGATAAAAGTTTCTTCAACAACCTCCTGCCGATTGTTAGCTGGAGGAGCAGAAGATACTTCCTGTCTCAACGGCTCTAGCTTCACTGGGAATATTCTGACAGCACCCATCGGAATGTCAACCGGTGACAGGATCCTTGTGGCCTCCTCAAGGCGTTTTACCCTGGTAGTGACGTCCTCCCTAACAGAGACCTGTCGCTCAGGCTTGGGGCTGTAGCCCATCTCTGGGGGAGGCTCTGGCTGAAGGAAGAACTCCTCTTGTTCCAGCGTGGAGGAGCTCGACTGAAAGGTCTGCGACGTAAACTCTACTGAAGGAGTCACCTGCTCGGGCGGGAAGTTCATGGAACTGATTTGCGCCGGCTGGAGGGCGTAGACAGGTGAGCCGTACTGGGGACGGGTGGCATGAAAGTCAAGGTCACCGAAAAATGAGGGTTCTCGTTTGTGAACGATCGACTCTGTCGGGTGGACCGTTTCGAAGGGTTTTAATTTTGATGGCAGGTCGACTTTTTTTTCTTCTTTTGGCTCGTCATTTTCGTGCATTTTATTCAAAAAGAAGTCGAATGCAGATTTCTTACTGATGGACCCGGTCTCTACACCGTTTGTTTCTGCCTGAGATGGCTCTTCGGCTGCTGGTGGAGCTATTTCCGGTTCCGTGGGAGCAATAATTTCTTCCTTGACATCTACGTTTGTGTTTTCCTCTACACTTACTGGTATCTCGGTGGCTTTTATCTCTTCTGGCACAGCAGGAGCAATTTGCTCTTGAATCGGAGTTGTAAATGTGTCAACTGGTCTTTCACGGTGGTCAGAATTTATGGTCAACTGCTCTGATTTTGTGCTTTCTAAAATTTCCATGGCTTCGATTGTGAAAGGCGAGTAACTTCGCTTTGCTAGAGGTGCGAATGACAGGGTGTTTGGCACGATTTCAGGTTTCTTCGGTTCACTCTTGGTCTCGTTTATTGGTGGGCCTGTATTCTAAATGTTTAAAAAATCGATAAAAAAATAAAGGAAATATATTAGAGAAAAGCTACAACAAGAAAATCTGTAGCGGAAAACCATATCTCGAGGAATTTTTACAAAAATGGCAAAATCAAATCAAAAGTCATATCGAAGAAATTAATAAAAAATTTAAATTTAATAACTTACACAAACGCATGAATCTAAAATGCATCGATAGTCAACCTGACTGCTGTCTTTGAAAGAGTGCCTTTGTTTACTATACCTAATAGCCTTATATACCTGTAGACTTAAATAGCTCAGGGCCTCTGCTTCCCTGGCCCTTAGCAAAGGACGCTGCAGGTTCATTTTGTAACGTTTACCTGCGAAGTATGATGGACCACGTCCTCGAACACGAGATGCTGCACGATCTCGACGCCGGTGTTGACCTGCGGCTCGTACACTACGAAGTCGGCGATGCTCTGCGCCTCTCCCCCGGCATTCACTGCCCGCACCATATACTTGCCAGACAACTCGGGCAACGCTAAAAATATGTACATAATTATAGAAAAAGAAAACTGGACTTTTGTCACTCATAATATCCACTGTTGTTCTCTTCAGTGACGTTTGTTTTCTTGTCGCTAATTACTAATCGTCAGCCGCTAGCCGCGATTCGTGGACGCTTACAGTAGCTTAGTGTAGTGCGACCGAGCCGGTCTAGAGGGCCGCCTCTGCTCGTGTAAAGATACACAATTTGAAATCATTGAGGAGGGTAAGCTCAAGACAGCTCGGTTCCAATTATAAGTTCTACAATTTATCCTTATTCACCACTATTATTTAAAAAAATTCTATGAATAAAACTCACAACGGAGGCAAAATTGACTTAAATAACCAATAACAACTAAGTTGTTTTACTTTCCAAACTTTAACTTATATATTGATTACCCCTTTTAAGGTAATTGAAACTCATCAAAAGCTAGATGCAAAATTGTGAATTTTGTTGAAACTACGAAGAAATGAAAAGCAATAAACAACATGGCAAATAAACAGTGACGTAACAAAAACTATTTGAAATGGGTTTTGAATGCTAAGTAAAGGACAACTATATTTCTATAATTAACTGAAGGGAAATTTAGTTGTCCTTTAATTTGCATTCAAAATCCATTTCAAATAGTTTTTGTTAAAACTAGAGCTTAGGATAAATCAAGTAGACGTAAGTCTAAAAACCATCATAAACAGTGATGTGTTTAATTCTACTCAGTGACTCGTACTATCCGTACCTTTCTCAATAATCAGCAAGTAGCAGTTTCCTTGCATCTTCGTCCTGAACATCGATCCTGGAATGGCGCCCAGGATCTGCTGGCCGTCTTTGTACCACGTGACTGTCGGCTCGGGCGTGCCAGTGACCTCGACCTCCATGTTGACGCGTTCCCCAACCTTAGCCATCTGAGCCTGCAGCCGACGCCCGAATACGGGAGGGAACACAGTTTCTGTGGGACACAAGCACCTGAAGGTTAGATCGCTACACATGGGAATCGAATTTAACTGCATTTCACTATGGTAATGTACATAAACCTAGCATATTTATTCCAAATCCAAACACATGTAATATCTCATGCGTTCCCTCAAGTCTTAAAAAGCTTTTCCAGCTTAATACTCTCTCCACCTCCCTTCGCTGCACTAAAACTAATGAATAACTAAACGTTGCTGGTTTTTCACACTCCTAATTGACAGAATACATAGCACCGACACAAACAAATTGTGTGTTTGCGAAAACGTGGGCAGAAGCAGGATGAAATGTAAAGTTCCCTTCGTTCTCTTAAGTTCTAAACCTAACCTCTGGCCACTCTCTTGTTGAAGGTGAGAAATTATTCATAATAAACACAGTGAGTTACTTTTGACGACAAGATCCGCCGTGCTGCTCGCCGACCCGACCTCGTTGACCGCCTTACAGGTATATCGTCCTGCATCCTTTACACTGGCATCCTTGAGCTCCATACGCGCCTTGTTCAACGCCCACGTGATGGTCAATGCCTCCCCGTTGGGGTGCAGGTCCACCCCGTTCTTGGTCCAGCTCACCTCGGGCGCTGGGTAACCTGCACAAATCAAGACCAACCAAAATAAGCGCCTCACAAATGAAAACATGTTGAGTGAAAATGCCAAATTGATAAAAAAAATCTTAGTCTTACCATCAATAATTCCCTCAAAGATTACGTCAGTGCCCTGGTCAACAATCTTCCCGTTCAGTGGAGTCATAAATCTGGGGGCTATAGATTTTCTGGTGGCCTTGGGTGGTGATATCGGCGATGGTAGGATTGCGTTGGTCCCTTCGCCTTACGAGGAAAACAACACTTGTTAAGTTTTTTTGTTGTCAACGATGTCCATAATTTTGGGAAAACAGCAAGACTTCAGATATAATTCCAACTCCAAGTCGCAAAAACACAAGAAGCGAACGTTAAAAAAGCTTAAAACAATAGAACAAAGCAGAGCAAAGCTACTCACCGTTTGATATCTTGACAAAGCTGTCCTCCCTGACTTCCGGAGTCTTCTGGTTAATTTGCCTGAACTCGTGTATCTTCGTCGACTGCGACTGCACTGGGGGCTTGTTGCCATCTTGCAGCAGCGACTCCTGAGATTGCGTCGAGAAGCTGTGCACTTGCACTTTCGGATCGCCACCTCCTAAAGTCGTCGACGAGCTTGTCACGTGACTGCTTGAAGACTGGACGAACACAGAGCGTTTCATGGTGAATGACGTCGACCCGATCTGCTCGGTCACACTGGAAACTTCTATCGGCGAATCAGCGTCCCCTGGTGGCGAAAATCAGACTCATTTTGTTGGCAAATTACACCGACAGCCTGCATGTTGCAGCACCTGTAGAAATAATTGCCCACTCACGCATGATCTTTAGTGTCGCCACGCAAGCCGCTTTTCCGGCGTCGTTTTCGGCCACGCACGATATCTTGCCGACCAGTTCCGTCGTGACTTTCGGGATGGTGAGCACCTGTCGCTCGCCGCTTGTGCTCACGAGGAAGCCGTTGCCGGAGACAGGCTCGTCGTTGAAACACCATTTTACCTGCCAGAGTGCGATACCGTCATGTTAGAGTGGCAACAAGCATGAAATTAACATTTTTTCTACACCAGTCAAACTTTTACGACTTTTTTCACCCTTAACTACTTTGATATATCTGGGCTAGGATAGAAAATCAGAAAAGAGAAAGTCAGAGAGAGTCTTTGAAGTGATTTGTTTTGCTTATGCTTTACTTGGAAAACAGTCACGCAGAAAGTTTAATCGGCGGAATGTAAATTGTTAATTGGCAATGTTTAAAGACCAAAGTAAAATATAAATGTATCGTAAACTCACACGAGCAATGCTTACCTTTGGCGTTGGTTTTCCATAGACAATGCACTCAAACTTGGTCGTCTCGTTTTCGAGAACGTTTCTGTCGGCAAAGAGTTCCCTAAAGGAAGGTGCTAGCGACACATCTTCGACCTGCCTGGTCTTGCTTTCGGGCGTCTGTGTGGGCGACGCTTTCACAATCAGCGTCGCGAAGCACTTTGCCTCCCCGAGGGAGTTGCTGGCCTTCACGGTATACACTCCTTTGTTCGACGGGGACACCTCTAGGATTGACAGGCTCACGTTGCCTTCCTCGTCCTCACCGAACTAAAATATAGGACAAAGGTCAGGAAAATTCGATTAGAAATCCTGTAGTCTGCTTCAGACAAGTTGTGAAAAAGAAAAAAATTTTAGTAACTTTTTCATAATTAAATCGATTGGTTGTATCTTATTACCTCCATTCGTTCTTTCGGCTGAATCTCGCTGTTGTTGAGGAACCATCGAATGTCTGGCCTTGGATCTCCGGCCACGCAACATTCGAAGAAAACTTTGTCGCCTTCGGGGACCAGAATGTCAGTCAACAGTTTGCTGAATTTCGGCGGAGCCCCTACCACTTCTTGCTTGACTTCTGGTGGAGCTTGACTTCTCGACACGGGCTCAGTTGGATTGACAGCTAGACAGAAAAAATATACTTGTGATAATAACCGACTGTGCAAATCTCACAAAGCAGCGGTGCTACAATGAAACAGATTAATATTGGGCGAAATACTTACAGGTGACTGTAAGATTACATGAGCTTGACGCCTCTCCTCCAGAGTTAATGGCAGTCACTTTGTAATCGCCAGCATCTTCCAAGAAAACCTCTTGAATAACTAGCGAGCACCGATCACCTTGGAACAACAACTTGAACTCTGGCGACTCCTTGACAGGTCGACCATCGTGGTACCAGATGACTTCCGGTTCCGGCTGGCCAATGATAATGCAGTCCAACTGCACACTCGCCCCCTCGAAGACAGAGAGGTTCTTCAGCTGCAACTGGATGGCTGGTTTGACGGGCTCCATGTCGCTAGCCAGTTCAGAGTCTGACGTCTCTGTCGGCAATCTCCCTTTGACGGACACGTTGCAGGTGCTGGTGGCCTCGCCGGCCAAGTTCTTTGCAGCTACTGTGTACACGCCGGCATCGTTGGGGAAAGCCTCGCCGATCACCAGGCTGGCTTTTTTTTCCTCAAATTGCACCTACGACGAAGAATTTTGGTCAGTATTTAGTCTATAAATTCGATATTTGCTATTCACGTTGCTTTTGATAGTTTGTGGTTTTAAAAAAGTACAGAACGGCTCCACGTGGTTATTCTCATGTACCTACAGTTTGTTTTGCCAATTAGAATTCTCAATTACAAGCAAATTTAGCAAAGGTAAAGTACACTCGACGCTACAACCGTCAATGAATTAGTTCTTACGTTTCATACGCAGCGTCATGCTGTGGGCTAAACCGGTGCCGAACTAAACGTGGCAAAACGTTTGCGGTCAAAAACCTCTTTTGTAACAAATGCACCGCCGCACTTCTCGAAGATCTCTACTTGAGCTCGTCCAAAAACCCACGCGACTCTAAATAAAATATGGCATCTTTTCAAGTCGAGCGGCATATGATTCCGGTGCCAAGAATTATATAAACATAGAGCATTAAACTGATTCCGTCTGAAAATTGTTTTATATTTAGCTTTATTTCCCATCTCTAGTTACGCGACTGGAAGTAAATGTGCCGTGACATTCGGTCATTCGCAAATCACTTAAAAAAAAAGTGCAGAGCTTCTGTTCTAATTGTGTATTGAATTCTGCGAAGAACATTAACTATTTTGATGTAGCTTGACGAGCACCGACTTATTATAACAGACTCCTGTATCACAGCGCGTAATTGTTGGCCGAAGATTTAAACTAAATTAGCATGAGATTTTAATCTCGCTTTTGGAGAGCCTCCCATTTTCTAGAAAATGCGCGCAGTAATCCATGCATTTTGTACAAACATATTTCACACCAACCGTGTTGATTTTCGTGCCCGAACCAAAATAAGTAGCCCCCCTGAGCATGCACTAAAGTTCACAGTTGATTGCATTCGTGTGAAATGTTTAGCTTACTTTAACGTCTCTCGTCTCCTTGATAGGCTTGCTATTATGACTCCAAGAGAGCTGAGGGACTGGCAGTCCAGTGACCTCACAGTCTAGCTTGATCTTCTGACCAGCTCTTGCCATGACATTTGTCAAAGGAGTCGTAAACGAAGGAGCTTCAGTAGGTTCCAGAGCTGAAGAGTGACAAGATATCGATTAGATTTTGCCCTCATTGACATAGGCAACACGCGCAACACAAGCTCAGTGATTGAAAGCAGAAACTCGAATAATTACCCAATACCTCGTTACACATGAAACAACTGTCCAATTTCTTCACAATACAAGCAGGCTGATAAAAGACATGAGTTCTTGTAACACAGCTTAGTAATGAGAAGTGTTATCAGAGCGATATATATTAGAAGTGCATGTAACTTACGTTCAACATTCAAATTAGCTGTAGAAGTTGCAGATCCCATTTGATTAATTGCTCGACAAGAATATTCTGCTTGGTCCTCTAAGAAAACTTCTTCAAATCGTAAAATTCCTTCGCCATTATTATAAGTGATTGTATAATCTGGCGAACTATCGACACAGTTTTCATTTTTGTACCACTGTACCGTGGGAAGAGGGTTTCCCTCTACTTTGCATTCTAAATGATATGCGGACCCTTCTTTCGCTGTGCTTGGGTGCAAGTGCTTGGTAAAAACTGGAGGAGAAAGAATCTCGTCGGGCTCGTTTTCTGGAAAATATTCGTGTATTAAACGTTAAAAATTCCAGATCAGAAATGGTACATTTCACTGCGTCATATATTTCCATATTTTCCGCTTACCCCTCACTGATAGTGTGGCACTGGTCTCTGCAAGACCTGCTATGTTACCCGCCGTGCACGTGAACCTAGCCGAGTCTTCGGTAAACGTTTCCTCGATGGTGAGAGAACACCTTCCATCGACAAAACTCGTCAGGTAATCGGGGTTATTTTGTATCGACATACCATCTTTGTACCAGATCACGTCCGGCTTTGGAATGCCAGTTACGCTAAGAAAGAAAATTATGTCAACTCCAAGACTGTTGGTGATAGCAAATGGAAGTAGCATGGTAGAATTTTTTACCTGCACTCGAAGGTGAATCGTTCCCCTTCTAGAATGTTAGAGTCATGGAGAGGAATGATGAACATTGGCGCCTCTGGTTTTGGTAACTCCACTTTCGGCGGTGGAGTCGGCGATTTCTGTTTTGGTTCAGGGGATGGCGGCATCGCCTCGACGCCAACGTCAACCTACACATATTTATTTGTTTGTAAGTAAACATTTTATCTGGTCTCTAAATAGGGTTGGCTGATCGACAGAAAGAACATTTTTTTCAACGACATAGACAACATTTTATCTAATAGTAAATAAATAAATAAAACTTAATAAACATGAAGCGTAGATAACTGTAATGTAGCATAAATGACTGTAATGATGGGAACAAAAGTCGTGGCATCGAAATGATAACGTTTAAAAGAGAATTGATCCCGAATCAAGTCAGTATCAACTTAGAATCAATTCCACTTCCATTGCCTCAGCACTCACAGTTTTCAAAACCGGAGGAACGGCATCTCTCAAAGCCGTGGCGACAGCTTCGGCTGCCCTTCGCGCTTCTTCGGCTGCACTAGCCGCTGCTTTGGCTGCCTCGGCTTCTGCCCTAGCCTGTGCTAGACTCGCGTCCAAATCCTCCTGCTCCTGAAAGAGATCATCAGATCATCAGAATAAATCCCTTACGTCTGAATAACTTTGGCAAGGGGAGCCTTGAACTTAGCTGCAGTACCTTTTTCTGGCTCTTGCGTTGTTCCACGGCGATGGTTAAATTCCTTGTTAAAATGATGAGCTCTTCGCTGATGGACGTGAAGGACTCCCTCATTTCCCGAGTCTCAGTTACCACAATGTTAACTTGTTTAGGCCTCTCCTCGCCTAGAAGAAAAATATGAAAGCCAATTAAGAAGTTGTAAGTTGATTGAAAGAAAAGCAAGGATGAAAGGAAGAAAATGAAGGAAGAAAATGAAGGAAAACAAGAAAGAAATAAAGAAAGAAAATAAGCGTGTTAGCAGTTATGTGATTTAATATCACGCATAATGCTGTACTAAAAAGCTTAAATGATATCACATCAACTTAACATGACATAACCCATGTTAAAGAGTGCTACAAGCCTACGACTAAACTGTTCGTTATCTAAACCAGCGGTTAAGATGTGCCAGGAGGTGTACCGTAAAGTTCGACCGCCAGCCGCGAGATTTTCTTGATACGTTCGTCTTGCTGCGCCTCGCCTGGCTTTAGGAAGACCTCCACGTCGTTCAGCAACTGCGCCGCCTCTTCGGGCGTCTTGACACCAGTGGCTTTCCTTGCTATCGTAACCAGCAGCTTGCTGCCTCCACGGAACCACTCCTCGGCCTGCAGACAAAACAATAGAACATATAGGAAGACATCAAACTAAGACGGTTAAACTGTAAATATTTAACTGCGTATAGTGCCCTTGGCTCCAACCACTCATGTGCCATGGCTTCAAGAAAAATGTAGCGTTAGTTTGTTCACTATTAGTAACAATGTACATTTTCTTGCAGTGGAATGTTACACAATTACTTTTTTTTTTTTTTTAATAAATCTAGATTTATACGCTGGGTCAAATTACGTAAGATTCCTCTTATTTTGTGCCACTGGTCTATTTACGCTTTTACTGCATTTTTTAAATCAAGCAACACGCCAAGCGTTTTGCAGACTCACCTCCTCGACTAGGGTGAAATACTGCGTGCTCAGGTTGATAAGTCGCCTGGACTCGAGCACCTGCCTACGGAAGGCGGCCCACCGCGCCTGAAGGTGCTGCACCTCCCGCTCGATGTGCGGCGAGGACGCGTGCTGCGTGGACAACAGTGACTCGGCCGTGCCGATGAACGTCTGGATGCGAACCTCGAGCAGCTGGGTACGACAAGAACATGTCGGTCAGGGTAAATAGACAGGACGCTGGCGTGAGTCTCATGGCTTATTTGCCTCACAAATATTTACCTACAAACTAGAGCCCTGGAAGAGATTAAAAAAAAAAAAAAAAAAAAAACAATTGGTGCCCAGCGGTGGGATATAATTTAACAATTGATGACCGATTGATGACCAACTTTAACGGTGTGCTCATGGTTGCATATCTAAAATGTTGGCCCCACAACTGAGGCCCAATGGGAGGATGTACAAAATATTTGTTTTGGTATTTTCTGTATTTTGTATTTTGTATTGCTGTATTTTGTGTTCTGTATTTTTTGAGGTGATCAACGTAATATTCTTGATTTTACTGGTAAACCACCGAAGGACAGACAAAAATGGTACCCAAGTCTAGTGTGATGTTGATTTAGAAAATTGAAAGTGTTTGCTTACCTGATCTACTTTACCGTGAATAATTTGCCACTATTTATCATACTTTATCCATAATGTACCTCAATGGTTTTCTCGAAGTAGACAAACGCCGAAGATGTCGCCTTTGAGGTGACGAGTGATTCGCCATACTGGCCCTTGAGGTCGTTCAGCTGCCTGCCGAGGTCGTTCAAGGCGACGTTTATCTGCTGGAGGTCGCCGTCGAAGTGGCAAAGTTCGCTGTGTTGCTCGAGCTGCATCTTGCGATCTGTCCACGCGGTTTCCCACGCCTTGCGCTTCAACTCCAGCGTCTTGGTCAGACGCTCTGTGGACAAAAGGGTGATTTTCTCAATGGAAAAGCTTTACTTAGAGTGGCGGGAAAAGTTGTTGCTCGTGAGTCTATGTTTTGTATAAATGTACATTTTTTTTAATGCAATTAAGCTTGAAAATAGTGATATGTTGTTTTATTTATATTTAGTCCCAAGATGGTTAAGTAAGGGAGTAAGGGTATGAATCTCTGTGTTCCACCGTTAATGTTACCTATGTCTTTTGGAGCGCAATCGGCTGGTTCCTGATCGCGAATTCGAGCAATGATCTGCTGACATTCGTTGTTCGTGAATTTGAACAGCTCCTGTATGGCTTGTCTGGAAGCCTCGTGTTCTTTCAGCACGAGCTGAATTTCGGGCACGGTTGGCGGAAGATTGGTGAGCCGATATTGAGACTCAAGGAGGTCGATTGTCTTGTCCAGCTGTAAGAGAAAAACAAGTGGTGTAAAAGAAGAGTTCAGGATGTCAGGACCTTTTTTGGTAAAGCATATTTTGGAAATAGTTGCTCACATCTGCCAAGTTTTTGAAGAATCCGATGAGCATTTGCAACAGAATTTGGTACTCTGTGCAAATATCTTGAAGCTTTGAATGCAACTCATTGAGTTTGTTGGTAAATGTTTCGTTTTGTGAATGTGAATCGCCTGAAAAGAAGACAAATTGTAATGAAACAGTTAAGTTTACAAAAGTTTGACAGCTCTATTTGAAGTAACTTACTTCTTAACGTCAATGTCTCAGTTGCTCTCAGACGTAGTTCTATTTCGGCCAACGCTCGCTTCACTTCGGGCAGCGCCACGTTCAGCTTGTCTTCGAGTTCTCGTGCCACCGTCTTCGAGGAGGACGACGGGTCACCGGTCAGAATGGGGTACAGCTGGTTGTCGAGTTTGGACACCCAGTCAATTGTCTGAAACATGGAAATGAGATGTTGTTTCGGCAAGAGCTAAAAAACCCAGCTCGGGTCTCTTTGATCAATTTATCCGTTTTCATCTGGCTTTGTTGGACTGGTCAAATGGAGTCGATAATTGCGTGAATTGCGTGAAAGGATGATTATTAAATTATTATGCCTAAAAGGGGGGATGGTAATGGGAAACGTAGTCCACTCCTGCCACACACAAAGCACCAAGGGAAACACCGGCTTAACGTTCCTTTTGAAGGACGTTATAACGCGTCAACTGGCATGATTGAAGGATAAAATGTGTGCGAATCGTGTGGTTTCTAAACCATTAAGTGCAAAATGTACTCACAATACGTGATTGTACTCTCAACGAAACACTTTTGATCTGTGAAAATGCAGTATTTTTATTGTAAATACATTTCTACACATATTAACCTCGACGTAAATTTTTAAACATTTGTTTCGAATCCATTCAAATCAAGGCTTTTAGCGAAGGTGGGTCCGAGATTGCAGCCTTTTTCTGATCAGACAGCGGTCTTGATTTGTCGAAAACTTAATTTAGAAATGGAGATGCAGCTTGCACAATGCGTGCGATACAGTTAAAAAATCTTAAGGTGAGCGTAATACACAAAACAATATTTTGACTTGAAAAAATATTGATGGTTAATAAATATTTTCCTCTTTTTAGGTTCCTACGCGATTTGGATCATGTATACAAACTTGTGTTCGTGGCGCAAGTATTTTGTAATCTTCTTGCGGCAGCTGTATAATCGTTCAAGTGCTTGTGGTAAGAAACCCTCTTTAAGAATTGATACCAAGTAAAATTGCTTGTTAGTAATTAGTGACAACACTTTCCTATGATAGTCTTCAGCAAGTGATAAAA
Organism: Protonemura montana; assembly: GCA_947568835.1. NCBI lineage: Eukaryota > Metazoa > Arthropoda > Insecta > Plecoptera > Nemouridae > Protonemura > Protonemura montana. The sequence goes on along the minus strand of OX387606.1, from coordinate 18,891,178 downwards.
CCGGTAAAAGCATTGCTAACTTACTGTTGATGATGATCCAGTTCTTTAAATACTGCTGGCTGATGGAAAAAATAGCAGACGAGGTATTGATCCTGTTTTATTGATTAAAATCTTAGCTTTTCCACGCCTAAAATCTCAATAAAAACTGCAAAAATTGCACCTCTACAGAAAATGAGAAAACGAGGGAAGCGATTTATGAATGTGATTGGCTGCGGGCCTCGGCTGGGTTTCAACGCGCAATGCGAATTATCATTTCGTACAGCAACCGACCTCTCGTCATTAGAGTGGCAGGTTTTGTGCCCTTGACCATGGAAACTTTCGCGGCTGTGAGTATGGATTCAATACAGTTTTAAATTCGTTGCTTTTTTCTGCCCACAAGAAACTTGTCGTTGTTTTCCATCAGTGAGCACAAACATCCAGCCATCAAGCTAACAATGACATTGTTCAAGTTAAGCTTACATTAAAGCTAACTACTATGCTAACAGTAAGCTAAGCTAAACTTACTAGTAAGCCACTAAGCTATCAGTAAAATAATTGCTCTATAAATCAGTCAAAGTGCGATACATTGAAGTATCATGAAGCCTTCACATTAATCATAATATTTTACTTAACATGTTCAGCTAAATTATCTCCCAGTTATTTACTCTACTTAAATCGCCCAACAGTGGTGTACATAATTCGACTTGAGATTTAAGAAAACAATTAAAGCGGACTTGTTTCAGGTGTCAAAAAGTGCGTATTCGACGGCAATGGTGCTTCATTCGCTTGCCAAAGACACGAGTACATAACAGGAGCAAAAAATATTGAAAATAAAAAGTGTTCAGGCGATCGATAAAATTATACTGTGTGTTCAGGTTTGATTTTTTTCTTAAAATATTGTACTTGGTATGACGTTTGCAGCTCTGAACACGCGACGCATTGAGCGTTTCTAAAGCCAGTTTCAACGATTGCATGCATCAAGACTGCTTATTAAATAATTTCGCTTATATTTCGTACATCCTTGAATATAGAACTTGATGAAATCTAGTAGGGACTTAAACACGCAATCACTTTAGTTACCATTTTTCCTGGCGTTTCCAACCATTAAGGTACGATTTCCTTCCGAGCGTAGAAATAAAGAATAAGACGCTGGTTCTCTTAGATACCGTATAACTTTATCGCTAATGTTATAAACTGTCTTCGCGAAAAACGGCTGCTAAATGACTGCTTTACCGAAAAAAATTGAGAATGCTACTAGGTGAAGTCACTGTCGTTTCGAGTGTAAATACATTTCATTTCGTTATTTATAGCAGATTTCTCACATTTGCGACTGTTTTGAGATCAATTGACATTTATTGATGCTAAACTGAACACATGATGTAAATGTTTCGATATTTTTCGTCAAAACTATTTAATTTTAGATGTTTGTAAAATAGAACGGCCGCTAAGGCGATCGGGTATCATCCTCCGTTACCACGTGTTGTCGGCTCGTTTGCCCAGCAGAAATTTTCACATTAAAACGATGGCCCTCTAACAATACCTATTAACTTAACGCGTATATATTTTTATCAAGGTATTCTCGTATTTCGCATCCAAGTTAAGAAGATAATCGCCGTGTTGGATCACGGCTCTTAGCACAAAAAGAACGCAGGTGTTGTGGTCGTCATGAAATGCATTGAAGTGCAGACATAACATAACTGTGAATTGTTAGTTCTGGTAAGCACAATAGGAAGAGTCAACCCATGGCACCACAAGAAATTGTGCTACCGGAAATCGGATCTTGCTCCAGATAACTAGGAAGTAACAGGGATAATGCAAGCAAGACTTCGTCTCCTGTACTTTCAGCAGTCAGTCACGTTGGAGATGGAAGACCAATTGCGCAATTTTTTTCAGCACCACATCGATCAGTTTATCAAAAACCTTCCTGCCACTAAGTATTAATTCTCAGTATCTGTCAATATTTGAACCATTGTCCCCCTAAAAATATAAATTGACCCCATTGCCCCCAACAAACTTACCCGAGCCTTCATCCCAAAGCATACCATTGCGAAGAGCTTATCAATTATGAAATAAACTCAGATTGCAATTTCACTTGCCCTTGGGTATTTTCAATTGAATTTTAAAACTAATTTTCTGGTCAAATTGTGGAGCGAGAAATGTTTCACCTTCTTTTGCTCAAAAACTGATACATTTGTTTTGTGGCAGGTTCACCAGCGACCTTCGAGACGTCTTCAGCCCCATTTTTTCTGCGCAGCTAATATTGAAATATTCAGGCACACCTATACATGCAGTTTTCTTGCTTGCGGTAAGTACGTTTTTCCCAAATATAAATTGTCTGTAAATTATTGAAACATTTAAAAACATTTTTCCTTGCTTCATTTTCAAACTCCAACCATAGATCAAAAAATATTCTCTCAATTTAGAAACTTGACAATCAGTAGGTATTACCCAGCTGTTTCTCTATTTCCTGCTTTTAACCAATATATTTGAACAGGTACGTACGTAGTGTGGTTCATCACATAATATGCATGCATAGAGAGCCCTAGCAAACAGCAATAAGTTTAATTCGATACATTTCCAGTCGTAATTTCGGCTGTTTATTTATTTTCTGTTTCAAAAAGAGACAAAACTTGCAGAGCCGTATTTCAGGGGTGGGACTAAAAAATCTCTGCGAGTCGTAAAGTCATAAAATATGCACTAACATTCAATTTAGAAACTTTCTATGCTACTACATGTTTTGGTTAATACAAAAGAACCTTTAATTATGAGAAAGTAAAATTGCCCTTCCACTAGTAAAGTCACATACTTCCATTGCAAACCCTAAACATAATCATGTACCTTCAGGCCGAAGAGCTGAACGAATCTCTAGGTGGCTGTGATTGGTTAAAAGCTCCGACCATTTAAAAAAGTAAATGAGAATTATCATGACCGCCTCCAATCAATAGTTAAACATTCTAGTAAGCGGCACCGTGTCCCTTTCGATGGCGACATTCGCTGACGTGAGTAAAGCGTCTTACTACATCTGACACTTCCACACTTACTTGGCTTGATATTTACATTGCTGGACATAGGTCATGCATAGCGCCTACTCCACAACATGCTTCATCTACGAACTGTTCCGAAAGTGATATCATGGACCGTTTCGTCGTTCCAGCTCTAGGGCGGTCCCTACCATTATCCTGGCCATTATCCTGGCCATTATCCTGGCCATTATCGTGACTATGGTTAAAATCAATCACCTAAATCAATCAATCCTGGCAATTTATGAGTTTCAAAAGTAAAAATTGAATCCTACAGGTGCAATGACGAACGATTTTTGTAAAAAAGTAGCTTAGATTTCTCTGATTTCTCTGATTTCTCTGTTGGAGGGGAAAAACTCGATAAGTGTTCGTGTCATGGGGTGTAAAACAGGGACTCATGCTTATCTATTATGAAAAACATCCAACAATGATACAACATTAATACTAGACTATTCTTCTATTCTTACTAGACTATATACTATAATATCCAGACTGTTCGGAGAATCGAAATGATTCCCTTAAATAATGTCTGGGACTTTGCGGCATTATGTAATCCAAAAAAACATTATAGCCTGTATCGTTCCCTATTTTCTGGTTAGTCTTTAATTAAACTGATTTTCTAGTTCACTTCTCCTAAATAAAATCCAGGTCACTTAAGCGTCGGCTCTGTTTGAGATAGCAATCCCGACAACGGTGAAAAGAAATTTCAACCTATGTAGCAAGGGAAAAAACTAACTACAAATTAATCAAATTGAAAATTATGGATAGAACTAATAAAATACTTCGCTTATTCGGTAAGTATCAGATAAAATTATGTTAAAGATAATCTATCGGCGTTCTGTGATACTCATTGTCAGCGAGGAGCACTTTAAAGAAGACGTTTTCTTTTTGTAAAGGAATTTTGCCGTCTGAAAACACAGCAAGTAAATGGAGCTCTGATTGGCAGAGAATTTTGCCTTGGTACGGAGTTGCCAACTCTCTTTACGTATTTCTAATTGGTTGTCCTGTCGATGCATACCTGAACCGTGACAACGTGCTGTTCGTTTGTGAGAACCTGTCAACGATGTTCTACAATCTAATGGCCACATCTAAGATATTAAGTTTGCTTAAGACGAAAAACATCAAAAGATTGGTTCGAAAGATGGATGTTTTGATTTTTAAGTATGGTGCATCGTCCGAAGACAGTTATATATTTTCTTATTCGAGTAAAATTGGTCGTCGAATTGATTTTTGGACAACCTTGTCACTGCCTCTCATTGCATCTGCTGTGTTAGTATTTGATGTGTGCTGTCACTCGACATTTGTTGCCGAACACAGGATTGGTTACAGGTAACATATTTTGAGTTGTCAATGCATTAACACCTCCCTGTCACTGCCTGCTAATTGTCTAACATTCATTTGTGAGCTTTGGTGTATTGCTTCTAGTATTTGTATGCATTTTTACACAGATCAAGTGCACCATAATATAATTGTGCCATAATTGCATAATGACCAATTTCACCAACATGAACACCTGATTTCAGCTTGGCTTAAAGGTCAAATGAATTTTTACCAATTTTCTGATTTTTTAAAAACTGAAATGACATGAATACAAACAAAAAATATGGAAATTTACATTCAAATAAGACACAGTTCTTTCAAATTATAAAAAAAAAATGTTTGCTGTTTACATTTTCTTTGTGCTAATCTCCGTTTAAAATTTGAATCTAGACCAATGGAGGTTTAAACTTCAAACCGCTCTTTTAGTTCAAACAAAATAGTGTTGAACTCTATGCTACAAACTATGCTTTTCTCGTTTTACATGTTTTGCCTAAATTTACTTGCCTGGCGTTTGCAAAATTTCGTTCATTATGTGAATGTCAAATCTTGATTCCAAACTGAGCTCAAACTAAGTCTGATGTTACGATGGTTTTTAGACTCATGTCTATTTGATTTATCCTTAGCACTAGTAGACTAGTAGTCTGCTCTTACCCTTGAAGAAGTAACTAGTATATGTTACGAAACGTCGGGAAATTTAGTAGCCCTTTACTTAGCATTCAAAACCCATTTCAAATAGTTTTTTTTAAGTCTGATGCTGGTGAATACGACATCAGCCTTCTTCACAACAAAATATCAAGCTATGTACTACATTTCTGGTCGAATAACGTAAAAATAGTTTTACCAATGCAGCTGTAAAACAAAAATTTTAATTTTTTTTCAGAGTGTGGTATCCATTTGATACCAGCAGTGAACTAATCTTCCAGCTGACGTTATTTAATTTCTACGCGTATCTTATGCTACATTACATTTTGATAGTCATATGTGACGTATTAATAATTGGTTTACTACTCCATGTAGTATTTCAATTCAATATTTTAAATTATAAACTGGAAAATATAAATAATTCGGCTGTAAAAACGGTGGAAAGAAAACTTGGCGAAATTGAGCACACGATCAAGTCTGAAAACGGGTTGGTATCGAATTATTACAACGAGTTGAACATTTTTAGACAAAAAATGAAACTTGATAACCAAAACTCCGAAAAAATATCACCGATAATACTTGAAGTTTACGAAAAGAAACTTTTCAGTTTGGTAAGCTTTGAAATGAACCAGGAACTTAAATACTGTGTCGAGCATCACAGAGATCTTTTGGGGTAAATATTAATTATTAACGTCAAAATTTGGTGGAATAACTTAATGCAAATTTAAGCATACGTCGTTACTGGAACAAAATCTAACGCTATGGAACTTTCGGTCCAGATTCACCGACGACTTGGCGGCGGTTTTCAGAGAAGTGTTCACCGTTCAACTCGTGTGCAACTACGCGGGAACTGCTGCAATTTCTGTCTACCTGTTCTCAGTATGTTTTTTTCTGCCTCAGTCTGTAACAACCAGATCTTGAGAAAACTGTGTATAATATTTGTTGACCACTAGGCTGAAGTCATTGACGAAAAAGTAACGGGGTTAATGTTGGATTGTCTCGCTTGCGTCTTCCAACTATTTTCCTACTGCTGGGTATTGACTAAGGTTACCGAAAAGGTAAAACACTTATATTCGAATTACACTTTTATTCGAATACACTTACACTTATATCCGAATTATGAAATCAACTCTTTTAAAAATTTAATTTTTACCAAGTTCGCGTTTTCGATCCAGGCGGACAAGGTGCAGGATTCTCTCTTTAACTGTGGTTGGCTTGATTTTTCAAAACAATTAAAGAAATCAATGCTATTAATGATGACTCGCGTCAATAGGCCGCTGGAGATCAGAGCTCCCCTACAACCACTCTCGATGGGGTTCTTTTCGACTGTAAGTACTCTACTCCACGCCAGGTGCCAAACTGTCGTATGCCATACTCGCTCTAATAGCATAGCTTTTCTTAAAGGTAATGCATGGTGCTTACAAGACGGCAACGTTCCTATATGAGGTCATCAACAAGAAAATCTGAACACTTTGTGATTTTATGTAACGCTTTTACCGTGAAAATAAAGTGTTTGTGAAGAACAGTTTTCGGGTATTTTTAATTTTGAAATGAGAAATTGGTGACAACCAGTAATGTAACAAAATTTCTAACCCTTATTACGGGGCGTTGGGTACTCACCCTGTGACTTTCGGAGACGTTTCTCTCCCACAGGATCTTGTACTCGCGCTCATGGGTGACGCTTGTCTGCCATGAATGGAACGACGACTCGATCGTCAGCTGCCGGCCAGCGAAATGCTCCAGCAGAGTGTCGACGCACAGACAAGCACGCTTCACGTCTAGATATGGGTCCGTGACCTGCACAAGAAATAGATCCATTGGACACTAGCCAGCTTCCGATGAATTTAGAAAGTCATTAAAATTTTAGCTAGATGTGAAAGAAATGACAGATCCTGTATGATTAGCAATGACTTGTCACACCGAGATGACAGCGTGCATTGATGACGTGGGCGCTGCGGTGGCTGAGAGGTAAACTACGCGCAATGTTTAGACTGGTCCGTCGCGAATGGCTTCCTGTTTTGAGGGTGCCAGAATTTGACTTGGTGGAATTGGAACTATATTTGAAAATGATCAGTGCTATTTCGTGTGATGTACCCTGCTTCATGTGGGTGGTGTAAGCAATAGTTGAACGTTTCAAAAGAGGAAGACGATATTTTCTTTTCTCCTAGAAGTTTTGTCAACGCACAAAAAATACCTTAGGCAGGAGAAAATAAAATACAATGTTGCATGTAAAGCCTTTGCTACCCCAATTGACTTGATTGTATTTTTTGAAAATTTCTATCATCAGTGATATTAGAAAATGCAAGAGGAACCTTCTATCGCCTATCAAACGATAGTACACTTCTCGTTTGACCTTGAGAAGATAATTTGCTGTCGGTAATTCCTTGCCGCTTGCGAAAATAATGGTTAAAACATCTAGCTGCACAGAAACGGTCCAGCCTTGATCGTACCTGGGTCGCTTCTTCAATGAAGCTCTTGCCCAGGTGGGAGAGTTGTCCATAGAGCTGCTGTATCTGCAGCCACTGCTGCTCGACGCGGGAGATGGTGTCTTCGTCCACGCCGTCCGTGGCGCGGAAAAGTTCGTCCACTTCGTCGAATGCGTTCGCCAGCTTGACCGCCCACTTGTGGAACTTGACGTACTCGGTGGCAAGGTCGATCCGAGACTCCAGAACGCACTTTAGGTTCATCCAGTGCGAGTGAAGGTTGTCCACCTGTAGCATGGAAGATACAGATGATACATTATGGATAAATGACCATCAAAGGAACGTCAAATAATGTGAATTCTTCTCAAGATATTGAGCTTACAAAACTACTGGGTTATTCGTGAGAGAAGATACCCAAATTTAATCAATCTAGCTAGAATCTGGATTAAGTTGCTTTAATAGCTAGAGAAAACAAATGCATTCAGAAGGCTATGATAAGATATGTTCCCTCGGGGGCTAAGCTCTAGTAAATTAGGTAAAAATAATTGACACAATGAAGGATATAGCAGATCCTTCGAGTAAATCGAGCAGGAAGAGGGCTTATGTAAGGTACTTCCAATCACATGCAGTGGAATGGTGTTTCTGTGAGCCAAAGGTCTAACTTATAGTTGAAAATTTTGGTAAACCCCGACCTAAGTAAGATATGGTTTCTATCAGAATTTCGTAAATATATGTACATATTTCGAATTATAAGCGTGATGTTTTGTAGAAACCAAAGGCTGGTTGTTTACATGGCGTAAAGTCCCTCTCACTCCCGTTGAATCCGTGTTAATTAAAAAGTTGTGTCTGAAAATCTTTGTTCGCAAACATAGAAAGGTTATGATGGTTTTTAGACTCATGTCTACTTGATTTATCCTTAGCACAAGTTTTTAGAAAAACTATTTGAACTGGGTTTTGAATGCTAAGTAAAGGGCTACTAAATTTCCCGACGTTTCGTAACATATACTAGTTACTTCTTCAGAGGTTTGAGCAGTCCTGACAATTTTCCGATAACAAAAGAACCACATAAAATTATAAAAATTACCTAGTTCAAGCATCCTAAATGCATATAAACAAAAAAATCAGGGTCAATAACTTAAAAACTAATTTATTATGTATTTTCTGAAATAAGAACTCGAAAGGTTTGTCCTGATTTTTTAATCTCGAGTGTAGAGAGACCTGATTTTGCAAGAAACGCCTGACCTTTTCGTCGACGTCTCGCCGCTGTTCGTCGTTAAGACACTCCAGGATTGGCGGTAAAGTCAGGAGAAGCGCGTTGATCTCGGCGCCTTTCTTCTGCAAGTCCTTCAGCAGCGACACGTGGAGGTCGAGGAAGTCTTCAGCGATTGCGAGCACGCTGCCCATGTCTTGATGACCTTGCAGAAACGCTTCGGCGACGCTCACGAGCCACGAGAAAATCTGCAAGTGGGAAACAACTCCGCTAAGTAAAAACGAAAAATTTCAAAAGAACTGATGCTTTTAAGGCGATTATGTTATTTTATAGGAGAGCTGTAAAATAGACTGTTATGTCTACAAAAAGTACAATTGAAATAAAAAAAAAAGCTGAAGCACATTTTATGCTCTAGTAAACCCGTCCATTAGCTCTTTCATACACGTTATGTGTCTTAGATCGCTGCATACCGTGTTTTGGTCCTCGAGGAAGGTGGTGAGTGCCTGGGTAACTCGCAGGCTCTCCTCTTTGTGCGCTGTGCAGAGACCTTCCAGGTGGATCTTCCTGTTTTCAAGGTCCTCCACCACGTTCTTCACGCCCTAAGATTAGCATAGTAAAAAATGTTAATGACAGACACCTTGGCTAGAAATCACCGGCAGGAACTGTCAGTGAGGTGGAGGAAAACATTGAGTGAGGTCGCAGAGCAGAGTAGAATATAGTGTTTGTTGTTGGGGCAATTCTCGGTTTAGTTAAATATGAAGTGAGTAAAGAGTGTACAAGTAAAAAATGACCTTGGCGTTATGATGCTTGTGAGCACAACGGTACTTTTTTTTTTATCCTAACCACAAATATTGTAATATTATTTTTTCAATAATTTCAAGTTTGTACAAGAAGTTTATACAGACGTTTGTTACCTAAAGATTACCTGGAATCCGAGAGGAAAACCAATAAAAATGAAACTGGAAGTTCTAATCAGCCAATCGAAAGATCCTCCTGGTACCTCACCTCGACACCGGTCGCGCCTCGACCGACTGCCTCCAGAATGTTGTACCCTTCCTGGATCGGTTCTTCGGTGATGTCGACGATATTTCGGGACGCCGCCGAGTGAATCTGCGCCAGTTGCGATGACGTGTGCGATACGTCCGAGCTCGTTAACTGTACCTCCAGTTGGTCAAGTTTAGATTGGGCCTGCGAGCACAGCACACACAACAGACTCAGTTTTTGGCTCACCCAACGCCCGATCCAAACTGTTTTAGTATATTTTAAAAAATAGAACATGTTTGCGTGATCAGATAACCAAATTCAATTGAATTGACGAAGTAAAAAAAGGTCAGAACATTGCTTTAAATTTTTTTGCTGTATTTTTAGTCCATTATTTCTCTTCCTCATCGATTTGATTGTCCCTTGAAACAGACCAAACAAAAATAAGAAGGAGAGTAAGAAGTACACAATTCTCCTTCTTGGGCAACTCTCTATGTCAGTGTAATCGGTTACCAATGCAAGCGATGGTGACATTCCCAGCTGAATTTTCGGTAATTGCCAAAATGTTACTGGCAATGTACATTCATAGCTAGCTATACAAATATAAATGTACATATCATCGATTAATTATGCATTCAATTTCAAATTTACATATCTAGCGACCACCGGATTATTGCTTATGATCCTTAGTTGTTAATAAACAAACATTGAAACATTGAAACATTGAAATTTGAGAGAAAAGTGAAGTGGCAATACTTACAGCGTGTGCCAAATGGAAGAACGCGATGGCTCTTGTCAACATGGTCTCCCTCTGTTCGATGGTCTCGAAGTACTCAGCACACCCTTGCAGCACCTCGTATGACTTTGCAATGGCGTGGTCCCCGGCAAAGTGCTTTTCTCCGACTATTTGCTCGGTGGCCTTGGTTATCTTCAGCGCCCTGTCCTGCATCTCTCGCGCCTCTGTCAGTAGTTTGATGTGCTCGTAGAGGAGCAGTTCGGCGCTGGAAGAGGAGTTCCCGAGTTGGTCGAAACTGTTTAAAAGTGCCTCGCGTCGTAGGTTTAGGTGGTCTTCGAGCTCCCGAAGGTCGCTGGCAAGAAGGGCGAGGGCGAGGCACTGCTCGAGCTGTGTCTTTGTGGTCTGCCAATTTACGTCAAGGAGTCTGCGGCGATCATGAAGCGCTTCGAGCCACAGCTCTACTTGGGTCACAGCTAAAACATTAGATTGTCGGATGTCGTTAAAAATAGTTATTTTACTATTAAAAAATATTATTGCACGCTGGGAAATTTGTTACCCCTGAATGCAGCCCTCAGAGCAATCAGAACCGGCACCTCCACCAATATAGGGTGGCTGTTGTTGGTAACTTGTTCTACCAGCCACACGGGCTCTCAGCTTTATAATAATTATCTTCAACGCTTCCAAATAATAATTGTGAGAGATACTAATACTCTTATTGCAAGTTTAATTATGCTTTTCAGTTATTTTAAATTCGCATTGGCTTATTTCTTATTTGCAAATCCTAAAACGATCAACTACTTCAACTACAAGTGTAAATTAATACAAATCCACGACCTTGTTCACAATTCCAATCTTTGGTACTTTAAAATCCTGCCATAAATTGTTAAAATCGTACCACACTGCGCCTGCGACTTGATCCTGTCCGGCCGCGAGTCCAGCGATCCTTGATTGGCGATCGCCTTCAGCGTCTCCAGGAGCGCCTTGCCATCCTGCAACGTGGCCATCAACGACTCCAGCATCGCGCGCTTTAGGTCGTGGATCTTCGTCAGCAACTGCTTCACCTGGCTGATGTCCACGGGGGGAGACTCCAGTTGGCACGCTGCGTTCAGGATGCGCATTCGCCCGTTGCACTCCTCGGCGCGGCTGCAGGCAATTCAGATGCATTTCAAACAAAGGCTTTTTGTAAAAATGTTGCTTTAATTTTTGAAAAAAATCTTGCGCTCCTACGCTTTGAGCACCAAGCGACTCAAGTGGGCAGAACTACGAAATATTTAAATTTGTGTTAATATTTTTCTGAGTATTTGGGGTTACAACGTCTTGTTACTGCACAAAATGCGTCAGATATTTTAATTAAAATTCTTAGAATCTAAAACGTTGGATCAATTTTGCTTTAAAGCAATAAATATCATTATTATATTTAAAATAAGCCATTGTTTCTTTCGACACTTTGAGGCATAGGAGGTTCACGTTAATATATCTAATAATATATAATCATCATCGTTTGAATGATCACGAAAATGAGGAAATATCCTGACATCGAGTTAGAACACAAGGACTCTTCGACGCGTATCCTTTGGTATAGATCATCACCGTGTACACGCTTCCCTTATCTCACCTTTGGTACGCCACGTTCAGGTCCAGGATGTGTTTTCGTTGGTCGAGATGGGCGTTGACGTCCTGCCAGGCAAGTCCCAGGGACTCGGCCATCGCAGCGTAGACTTCAGCTCGTGGCTTCTGCGTCGAGATGAGATGGTCGGCCTGGCGAAGGAGCTCCTCCACAGGACTCTGCTTGCTCTGAGGAACAATTTGCGCACCCCGTTAGTAACCCGTACCCCGTAAGACGGCCAGAGGTAAGCCGAATGCGAGGCGGACTGAAACGCCACGCCGGTACTAAAACTAATATTGCGGCTCTGTCAAATTCGTTCACTAGCGTAACTAAATGTCAATTGAAAAATGTATTATAAGCAGTAGCTATAAAATGTAGCTCTTGTAATTGTTTATTGTTTATTGTCGTTTGTGTTTCTTGTGTAATGTGGTAAATGGTGGCTGTCGAAAGACTGATGTCAAAAATGTTTAAAAATCTTTCTTTGAGAGAAAAATTAAGAAAGACATGTCAAATCTCCACAAAATATTACGTTTTGTGGATTGGAATTGGGATTGTGTGTATGTTTCACTCTGTACTTGCAAATTTTCATCCCACACAGAAATTAAAAAAAAAAGTTAAAAACGACTGGAAATGGTTTTAATTTGTAGATTATCCGTGAGCTTTATTTCATTTCATTTATTTTATTTATGTGGTGTTTAAAGACGCACTGTTTTGACATCTGGCCATGCGGCACTGGTCTATGGCGTCAGTGAATGAGTGGATGATGATGATGAGGATGATGATGAACCTAACCTAGCCTAGAAGGGAGGAGGGGAAACCCGGTGCCGGCACGTAGCCTTCTCCTATCGAAGAACACCAAGGGGACCACCGGCTTAACGTCCCTTCTGAAGGACGGTACAACTCGAAACAGGCTGGTAAGGAAAGATTTTGACACTTTCAAACGGGAACACACAACGTCATGGAAATAAACACTTACTTTTTGTCAAATTTAAGTCTTTTGTCAGCTATTTATTATTTGTTTCGTTATTTTATTACGAATATATAACGAATATTATCGAATATGTCGAATATATAACGATATATAAATATATATATATTTTTTTCTAAACTTATTTCTTTGTTTTTTCTACCTATAAAAAAGATTTATAGAAATTTTTGACGGCAACATTTCGACATCTAAGGTCATGTGTTCTCTTATCAATTATCTGGCATACCTTCGAAATCACAATGCGGTGACCCACAGTGGTAAACGCGCCAAATTTCAAATATAGAAAATAGTTTTATAGAATGAACACAACTGTAATCTAAAAATGCACACCGCAGCCGGTACACTGTAACGGTGCGTAGATCGGATGACTACTTATCCATCGTGTCATTTACACGGTATTTTGATTAGGCTTCAATAGAGAAGTATTCTAAAATTGACTGGCAAGGAAATATTTTTATTGCTGACATCTTTCAAACGAGTTAACACAACTTAATGATAATTTCTTTTGGGTTTTGAGAGCCGTTGGTATATATGAGTCTTGTGGTTTTCGGTTAATGCTCTTTTGTGAAGAGAGTTTAGTCCTAAATTGATTTATCCCGATATTTCGTCAGATATCGCTGATCAGTATCACCCTGAAGATGGCAGAGCGATCTTGCCAGAACATCGAGACATGTCCTTTTTAGGACTAAAAACCTTTCAAAAAATACTTTTTGTCAATGTTAAGTTTTTTGGTGTGTGTTCAATTCTGTTTTTCGTTACATTTAGAAGATTTAACATTATTTGATTCTAAGATTTGCTCTCAAAAAAAGGATCATTATATTTTTTTGACGGCAATCATTTGCAAGCAATTGTCATTTGTTTTCGAGTTGTCTTGCAACTTTCAAAATATAAACGTTTCCATGATGCAGTGACCCACAGCAACGAAGACAGTTTGCAAAGAATGAAAATGGCAAAATTATAAAAAGTAGCAGCGAGATCCAGTCAAGGTGTGCGGCATCGAGAACTAAATTTTACAGTTATTTTTAACTCTCATTATTAATAAGCTTCAAATCTGGATTCACATATTATTATGTTATCAACTATCTAAGATAGAGAGAAAGATAATTTGATTGTCTCAAAAAACCATTACATAAGAATTTACAGACATATTGAGAGCTGCTGTATCAGTTTCAATTAGTAAAATAAAAATAAATACAATCGTGCCCGTCAGAGCATTTCGTCTTCGAATTTCGTCTTTACCTAACTTAACCTGACCAAATCAAACCTAACCAAACCAAACCTAACCTAACATAACCTAACCTAAACTAACCTAACCTAACCTAATCCAATCAAACCAAAAACTAGCCTAATCTAATATAACCTAACCTAACCCAACCCAACATAACCTAACCTAACCTTACTAAATAATTAAAAAATTTTATTGAAACATTTTTCGATTTTTTCTTAATTTGTTTCATATTTTAAAATATCTTCAAATATTACTAAAAATTTTCAAAAAATTTTGTTATTTTTTTTTCAACTTTTAATGTTTTAACTAAAAGAAATTTAATTTTTATTAAAATTAAAAAAAAAAAATTTTTTAATACAATTTTACAAAATTTTTGCTGATTTTCTTTTTTATTTTAGAAATTTCTTAGAAAATTCTTATAATTTTTTTGTTAATGAAAATAACCAACCTAACCTAACCTAACCTAACCTAACCTAACCTAACCTAACCTAACCTTACCTAACCTAACCTAACCTATCCTAACCTAACCTAACCTAACCTAACCTAACCTAACCTAACCTAACCTAACCTAACCTAACCTAACCTAACCTAACCTAACCTAACCGAACCTAACCGAACCTAACCTAACCTAACCTAACCTAACCCAACCCAACATAACCTAACCTAACCTTACTAAATAATTAAAATTTTTTATTGAAACATTTTTCGATTTTTTCTTAATTTGTTTCATATTTTAAAAATATCTTCAAATGTTTCTAAAAATTTTCAAAAAATTTTGAAATTTTTTTTTTAACTTTTAATGTTTTAACTAAAAGAAATTTAATTTTTATTAAAATTAAAAAAAAAAAAAATTTAATAAAATTTTACAAAATTTTTGCTGATTTTTATTTTTATTTTAGAAATTTCTTAGAAAATTCTTAGAATTTTTTTGTTGTTGAAAATAACTAACCTAACCTAACCTAACCTAACCTTACCTAACCTAACCAAACCTAACCTAACCTAACGTAACCTAACCTAACCTAACCTAACCTAACCTAACCTAACCCAACCTAACCTAACCTAACCTAACCTAACCTAACCTAACCTAACCTAACCTAACCTAACCTAACCTAACCTAACCTAAACTAACCTAACCTCACCTAACCTAACCTAACCTAACCGAACCGAACCTAACCGAACCTAACCGAACCTAACCGAACCTAACCGAACCTAACCGAACCTAACCGAACCTAACCGAACCTAACCGAACCTAACCGAACCTAACCGAACCTAACCGAACCTAACCGAACCTAACCGAACCTAAACGAACCTAACCGAACCTAACCGAACCTATCCGAACCTATCCGAACCTAACCGAACGTAACCTAACCTAACCTAACCTAACCTAACCTAACCTAACCTAACCTAACCTAACCTAACCTAACCCAACCTAACCTAACCAAACCCAACATAACCTTACCTAACCTAACCTAACCTAACCTAACCTAACCTAACCTAACCTAACCTAACCAAACCCAACATAACCTTACCTAACCTTACTAAATAATTAAAATTTTTTATTGAAACATTTTTCGATTTTTTCTTAATTTGTTTCATATTTTAAAATATCTTCAAATATTTCTAAAAATTTTCAAAAAATTTTGACATTTTTTTTTCAACTTTTAATGTTTTAACTTAAAGAAATTTAATTTTTATTAAAATGAAAAAAAAAAAAAATTTAATAAAATTTTACAAAATTTTTGCTGATTTTTATTTTTATTTTAGAAATTTATTAGAAAATTCTTAGAATTTTTTTGTTGTTGAAAATAACCAACCTAACCTAACCTAACCTAACCTAACCTAACCTAACCTAACCTAACCTAACTTAACGTAACCTAACCTAACCTAACCTAACCTAACCTAACCTAACCTAGCCTAACCTAACCTAACCTAACCTAACCTAACCTAACCTAACCTAACCTAACCTAACCTAACCTTACCTAACCTAACCTAACCTAACCTAACCTAACGTAACCTAACGTAACCTAACCTAACCTAACCTAACCTAACCTAACCTCACCTAACCTAACCTAACCTAACCTAACCTAACCGAACCGAACCTAACCGAACCTAACCAAACCTAACCGAACCTAACCGAACCTAACCGAACCTAACCGAACCTAACCGAACCTAACCGAACCTAACCGAACCTAACCGAACCTAACCGAACCTAACCGAACCTAACCGAACATAACCGAACCTAACCGAACCTAACCGAACCTAACCGAACCTAACCGAACCTATCCGAACCTAACCGAACCTAACCTAACCTAACCTAACCTAACCTAACCTAACCTAACCTAACCTAACCTAACCTAACCTAACCCAACCCAACATAACCTAACCTAACCTAACTAAATAATTAAAATTTTTTATTGAAACATTTTTCGATTTTTTCTTAATTTGTTTCATATTTTAAAATATCTTCAAATATTTCTTAAAATTTTCAAAAAATTTTGACATTTTTTTTCAACTTTCACTGTTTTAACATAAAGAAATTTAATTTTTATTAAAATTAAAAAAAAAATTTTTTAATAAAATTTTACAAAATTTTTGCTGATTTTTATTTTTATTTTAGAAATTTCTTAGAAAATTCACAGAATTTTTTTGTTCTTGAAAATAACCAACCTAACCTAACCTAACCTAACCTAACCTAACCTAACCTAACCTAACCTAACCTAACCTAACCTAGCCTAACCTAACCTAACCTAACCTAACCTAACCTAACCTAACCTAACCTAACCTAACCTAACCTAACCTAACCTTACCTAACCTAACCTAACCTAACCTAACCTAACATAACCTAACCTAACCTAACCTAACCTTACCCAATCTAACCTAACCTAACCTAACCTAACCTAACCTAACCTAACCTAACCTATCCTAACCTAACCGAACCTAACCGAACCTATCCGAACCTAACCGAACCTAACCGAACCTAACCGAACCTAACCGAACCTAACCTAACCTAACCTAACCGAACCTAACCGAACCTAACCTAACCTAACCTAACCTAACCTAACCTAACCTAACCTAACCTAACCTAACCTAACCTAACCTAACCTAACCTAACCTAACCTAACCTAACCTAACCTAACCTAACCTAACCTAACCTAACATAACCTAACCTAACCTAACCTAACCTTACCTAACCTAACCTAACCTAACCTAACCTAACCTTACCTAACCTAACCTTACCTAACCTAACCTAACCTAACCTAACCTAACCTAACCTAACCTAACCTAACCGAACCTAACCGAACCTAACCGAACCTAACCGAACCTAACCGAACCTAACCGAACCTAACCGAACCTATCCGAACCTATCCGAACCTAACCGAACCTAACCGAACCTAACCGAACCTAACCGAACCTAACCGAACCTAACCGAACCTAACCGAACCTAACCGAACCTAACCGAACCTAACCGAACCTAACCGAACCTAACCGAACCTAACCTAACCTAACCTAACCTAACCTAACCTAACCTTAACTAACCTAACCTAACCTAACCTAACCTAACCTAACCTAACCTAACCTAACCTAACCTAACCTAACCTAACCTAACCTAACCTAACCTAACCTAACCTAACCTAACCTAACCTAACCTAACCTAACCTATCCGAACCTATCCGAACCTAACCGAACGTAACCTAACCTAACCTAACCTAACCTAACCTAACCTAACCTAACCTAACCTAACCTAACCTAACCCAACCTAACCTAACCAAACCCAACATAACCTTACCTAACCTAACCTAACCTAACCTAACCTAACCTAACCTAACCTAACCTAACCAAACCCAACATAACCTTACCTAACCTTACTAAATAAATAAAATTTTTTATTGAAACATTTTTCGATTTTTTCTTAATTTGTTTCATATTTTAAAATATCTTCAAATATTTCTAAAAATTTTCAAAAAATTTTGACATTTTTTTTTCAACTTTTAATGTTTTAACTTAAAGAAATTTAATTTTTATTAAAATGAAAAAAAAAAAAAATTTAATAAAATTTTACAAAATTTTTGCTGATTTTTATTTTTATTTTAGAAATTTATTAGAAAATTCTTAGAATTTTTTTGTTGTTGAAAATAACCAACCTAACCTAACCTAACCTAACCTAACCTAACCTAACCTAACCTAACCTAACTTAACGTAACCTAACCTAACCTAACCTAACCTAACCTAACCTAACCTAGCCTAACCTAACCTAACCTAACCTAACCTAACCTAACCTAACCTAACCTAACCTAACCTAACCTTACCTAACCTAACCTAACCTAACCTAACCTAACGTAACCTAACGTAACCTAACCTAACCTAACCTAACCTAACCTAACCTCACCTAACCTAACCTAACCTAACCTAACCTAACCGAACCGAACCTAACCGAACCTAACCAAACCTAACCGAACCTAACCGAACCTAACCGAACCTAACCGAACCTAACCGAACCTAACCGAACCTAACCGAACCTAACCGAACCTAACCGAACCTAACCGAACCTAACCGAACATAACCGAACCTAACCGAACCTAACCGAACCTAACCGAACCTATCCGAACCTATCCGAACCTAACCGAACCTAACCTAACCTAACCTAACCTAACCTAACCTAACCTAACCTAACCTAACCTAACCTAACCTAACCTAACCCAACCCAACATAACCTAACCTAACCTAACTAAATAATTAAAATTTTTTATTGAAACATTTTTCGATTTTTTTTTAATTTGTTTCATATTTTAAAATATCTTCAAATATTTCTTAAAATTTTCAAAAAATTTTGACATTTTTTTTCAACTTTCACTGTTTTAACATAAAGAAATTTAATTTTTATTAAAATTAAAAAAAAAATTTTTTAATAAAATTTTACAAAATTTTTGCTGATTTTTATTTTTATTTTAGAAATTTCTTAGAAAATTCACAGAATTTTTTTGTTCTTGAAAATAACCAACCTAACCTAACCTAACCTAACCTAACCTAACCTAACCTAACCTAACCTAACCTAACCTAACCTAGCCTAACCTAACCTAACCTAACCTAACCTAACCTAACCTAACCTAACCTAACCTATCCGAACCTAACCGAACCTAACCGAACCTAACCGAACCTAACCGAACCTAACCTAACCTAACCTAACCGAACCTAACCGAACCTAACCTAACCTAACCTAACCTAACCTAACCTAACCTAACCTAACCTAACCTAACCTAACCTAACCTAACCTAACCTAACCTAACCTAACCTAACCTAACCTAACCTAACCTAACCTAACCTAACATAACCTAACCTAACCTAACCTAACCTTACATAACCTAACCTAACCTAACCTAACCTAACCTTACCTAACCTAACCTTACCTAACCTAACCTAACCTAACCTAACCTAACCTAACCTAACCTAACCTAACCGAACCTAACCGAACCTAACCGAACCTAACCGAACCTAACCGAACCTAACCGAACCTAACCGAACCTATCCGAACCTATCCGAACCTAACCGAACCTAACCGAACCTAACCGAACCTAACCGAACCTAACCGAACCTAACCGAACCTAACCGAACCTAACCGAACCTAACCGAACCTAACCGAACCTAACCGAACCTAACCGAACCTAACCTAACCTAACCTAACCTAACCTAACCTAACCTTAACTAACCTAACCTAACCTAACCTAACCTAACCTAACCTAACCTAACCTAACCTAACCTAACCTAACCTAACCTAACCTAACCTAACCTAACCTAACCTAACCTAACCTAACCTAACCTAACCTAACCTATCCGAACCTATCCGAACCTAACCGAACGTAACCTAACCTAACCTAACCTAACCTAACCTAACCTAACCTAACCTAACCTAACCTAACCTAACCCAACCTAACCTAACCAAACCCAACATAACCTTACCTAACCTAACCTAACCTAACCTAACCTAACCTAACCTAACCTAACCTAACCAAACCCAACATAACCTTACCTAACCTTACTAAATAAATAAAATTTTTTATTGAAACATTTTTCGATTTTTTCTTAATTTGTTTCATATTTTAAAATATCTTCAAATATTTCTAAAAATTTTCAAAAAATTTTGACATTTTTTTTTCAACTTTTAATGTTTTAACTTAAAGAAATTTAATTTTTATTAAAATGAAAAAAAAAAAAAATTTAATAAAATTTTACAAAATTTTTGCTGATTTTTATTTTTATTTTAGAAATTTATTAGAAAATTCTTAGAATTTTTTTGTTGTTGAAAATAACCAACCTAACCTAACCTAACCTAACCTAACCTAACCTAACCTAACCTAACCTAACTTAACGTAACCTAACCTAACCTAACCTAACCTAACCTAACCTAACCTAGCCTAACCTAACCTAACCTAACCTAACCTAACCTAACCTAACCTAACCTAACCTAACCTAACCTTACCTAACCTAACCTAACCTAACCTAACCTAACGTAACCTAACGTAACCTAACCTAACCTAACCTAACCTAACCTAACCTCACCTAACCTAACCTAACCTAACCTAACCTAACCGAACCGAACCTAACCGAACCTAACCAAACCTAACCGAACCTAACCGAACCTAACCGAACCTAACCGAACCTAACCGAACCTAACCGAACCTAACCGAACCTAACCGAACCTAACCGAACCTAACCGAACCTAACCGAACATAACCGAACCTAACCGAACCTAACCGAACCTAACCGAACCTATCCGAACCTATCCGAACCTAACCGAACCTAACCTAACCTAACCTAACCTAACCTAACCTAACCTAACCTAACCTAACCTAACCTAACCTAACCTAACCCAACCCAACATAACCTTACCTAACCTAACTAAATAATTAAAATTTTTTATTGAAACATTTTTCGATTTTTTTTTAATTTGTTTCATATTTTAAAATATCTTCAAATATTTCTTAAAATTTTCAAAAAATTTTGACATTTTTTTTCAACTTTCACTGTTTTAACATAAAGAAATTTAATTTTTATTAAAATTAAAAAAAAAATTTTTTAATAAAATTTTACAAAATTTTTGCTGATTTTTATTTTTATTTTAGAAATTTCTTAGAAAATTCACAGAATTTTTTTGTTCTTGAAAATAACCAACCTAACCTAACCTAACCTAACCTAACCTAACCTAACCTAACCTAACCTAACCTAACCTAACCTAGCCTAACCTAACCTAACCTAACCTAACCTAACCTAACCTAACCTAACCTAACCTAACCTAACCTAACCTAACCTTACCTAACCTAACCTAACCTAACCTAACCTAACATAACCTAACCTAACCTAACCTAACCTTACCCAATCTAACCTAACCTAACCTAACCTAACCTAACCTAACCTAACCTAACCTATCCTAACCTAACCGAACCTAACCGAACCTATCCGAACCTAACCGAACCTAACCGAACCTAACCGAACCTAACCGAACCTAACCTAACCTAACCTAACCGAACCTAACCGAACCTAACCTAACCTAACCGAACCTAACCGAACCTAACCTAACCTAACCTAACCTAACCTAACCTAACCTAACCTAACCTAACCTAACCTAACCTAACCTAACCTAACCTAACCTAACCTAACCTAACCTAACCTAACCTAACCTAACCTAACCTAACCTAACCTAACCTAACCTAACCTAACCTTACCTAACCTAACCTAACCTAACCTAACCTAACCTTACCTAACCTAACCTTACCTAACCTAACCTAACCTAACCTAACCTAACCTAACCTAACCTAACCTAACCGAACCTAACCGAACCTAACCGAACCTAACCGAACCTAACCGAACCTAACCGAACCTAACCGAACCTATCCGAACCTATCCGAACCTAACCGAACCTAACCGAACCTAACCGAACCTAACCGAACCTAACCGAACCTAACCGAACCTAACCGAACCTAACCGAACCTAACCGAACCTAACCGAACCTAACCGAACCTAACCGAACCTAACCTAACCTAACCTAACCTAACCTAACCTAACCTTAACTAACCTAACCTAACCTAACCTAACCTAACCTAACCTAACCTAACCTAATTTTGACATTTTTTTTCAACTTTCACTGTTTTAACATAAAGAAATTTAATTTTTATTAAAATTAAAAAAAAAATTTTTTAATAAAATTTTACAAAATTTTTGCTGATTTTTATTTTTATTTTAGAAATTTCTTAGAAAATTCACAGAATTTTTTTGTTCTTGAAAATAACCAACCTAACCTAACCTAACCTAACCTAACCTAACCTAACCTAACCTAACCTAACCTAACCTAACCTAGCCTAACCTAACCTAACCTAACCTAACCTAACCTAACCTAACCTAACCTAACCTAACCTAACCTAACCTAACCTTACCTAACCTAACCTAACCTAACCTAACCTAACATAACCTAACCTAACCTAACCTAACCTTACCCAATCTAACCTAACCTAACCTAACCTAACCTAACCTAACCTAACCTAACCTATCCTAACCTAACCGAACCTAACCGAACCTATCCGAACATAACCGAACCTAACCGAACCTAACCGAACCTAACCGAACCTAACCTAACCTAACCTAACCGAACCTAACCGAACCTAACCTAACCTAACCGAACCTAACCGAACCTAACCTAACCTAACCTAACCTAACCTAACCTAACCTAACCTAACCTAACCTAACCTAACCTAACCTAACCTAACCTAACCTAACCTAACCTAACCTAACCTAACCTAACCTAACCTAACCTAACATAACCTAACCTAACCTAACCTAACCTTACCTAACCTAACCTAACCTAACCTAACCTAACCTTACCTAACCTAACCTTACCTAACCTAACCTAACCTAACCTAACCTAACCTAACCTAACCTAACCTAACCGAACCTAACCGAACCTAACCGAACCTAACCGAACCTAACCGAACCTAACCGAACCTAACCGAACCTATCCGAACCTATCCGAACCTAACCGAACCTAACCGAACCTAACCGAACCTAACCGAACCTAACCGAACCTAACCGAACCTAACCGAACCTAACCGAACCTAACCGAACCTAACCGAACCTAACCGAACCTAACCGAACCTAACCTAACCTAACCTAACCTAACCTAACCTAACCTTAACTAACCTAACCTAACCTAACCTAACCTAACCTAACCTAACCTAACCTAACCTAACCTAACCTAACCTAACCTAACCTAACCTAACCTAACCTAACCTAACCTAACCTAACCTAACCTAACCTAACCTATCCGAACCTATCCGAACCTAACCGAACGTAACCTAACCTAACCTAACCTAACCTAACCTAACCTAACCTAACCTAACCTAACCTAACCCAACCTAACCTAACCAAACCCAACATAACCTTACCTAACCTAACCTAACCTAACCTAACCTAACCTAACCTAACCTAACCTAACCAAACCCAACATAACCTTACCTAACCTTACTAAATAATTAAAATTTTTTATTGAAACATTTTTCGATTTTTTCTTAATTTGTTTCATATTTTAAAATATCTTCAAATATTTCTAAAAATTTTCAAAAAATTTTGACATTTTTTTTTCAACTTTTAATGTTTTAACTTAAAGAAATTTAATTTTTATTAAAATGAAAAAAAAAAAAAATTTAATAAAATTTTACAAAATTTTTGCTGATTTTTATTTTTATTTTAGAAATTTATTAGAAAATTCTTAGAATTTTTTTGTTGTTGAAAATAACCAACCTAACCTAACCTAACCTAACCTAACCTAACCTAACCTAACCTAACCTAACTTAACGTAACCTAACCTAACCTAACCTAACCTAACCTAACCTAACCTAGCCTAACCTAACCTAACCTAACCTAACCTAACCTAACCTAACCTAACCTAACCTAACCTAACCTTACCTAACCTAACCTAACCTAACCTAACCTAACGTAACCTAACGTAACCTAACCTAACCTAACCTAACCTAACCTAACCTCACCTAACCTAACCTAACCTAACCTAACCTAACCGAACCGAACCTAACCGAACCTAACCAAACCTAACCGAACCTAACCGAACCTAACCGAACCTAACCGAACCTAACCGAACCTAACCGAACCTAACCGAACCTAACCGAACCTAACCGAACCTAACCGAACCTAACCGAACATAACCGAACCTAACCGAACCTAACCGAACCTAACCGAACCTATCCGAACCTATCCGAACCTAACCGAACCTAACCTAACCTAACCTAACCTAACCTAACCTAACCTAACCTAACCTAACCTAACCTAACCTAACCCAACCCAACATAACCTAACCTAACCTAACTAAATAATTAAAATTTTTTATTGAAACATTTTTCGATTTTTTTTTAATTTGTTTCATATTTTAAAATATCTTCAAATATTTCTTAAAATTTTCAAAAAATTTTGACATTTTTTTTCAACTTTCACTGTTTTAACATAAAGAAATTTAATTTTTATTAAAATTAAAAAAAAAAATTTTTAATAAAATTTTACAAAATTTTTGCTGATTTTTATTTTTATTTTAGAAATTTCTTAGAAAATTCACAGAATTTTTTTGTTCTTGAAAATAACCAACCTAACCTAACCTAACCTAACCTAACCTAACCTAACCTAACCTAACCTAACCTAACCTAACCTAGCCTAACCTAACCTAACCTAACCTAACCTAACCTAACCTAACCTAACCTAACCTAACCTAACCTAACCTAACCTTACCTAACCTAACCTAACCTAACCTAACCTAACATAACCTAACCTAACCTAACCTAACCTTACCCAATCTAACCTAACCTAACCTAACCTAACCTAACCTAACCTAACCTAACCTATCCTAACCTAACCGAACCTAACCGAACCTATCCGAACCTAACCGAACCTAACCGAACCTAACCGAACCTAACCGAACCTAACCTAACCTAACCTAACCGAACCTAACCGAACCTAACCTAACCTAACCGAACCTAACCGAACCTAACCTAACCTAACCTAACCTAACCTAACCTAACCTAACCTAACCTAACCTAACCTAACCTAACCTAACCTAACCTAACCTAACCTAACCTAACCTAACCTAACCTAACCTAACCTAACCTAACCTAACCTAACCTAACCTTACCTAACCTAACCTAACCTAACCTAACCTAACCTTACCTAACCTAACCTTACCTAACCTAACCTAACCTAACCTAACCTAACCTAACCTAACCTAACCTAACCGAACCTAACCGAACCTAACCGAACCTAACCGAACCTAACCGAACCTAACCGAACCTAACCGAACCTATCCGAACCTATCCGAACCTAACCGAACCTAACCGAACCTAACCGAACCTAACCGAACCTAACCGAACCTAACCGAACCTAACCGAACCTAACCGAACCTAACCGAACCTAACCGAACCTAACCGAACCTAACCGAACCTAACCTAACCTAACCTAACCTAACCTAACCTAACCTTAACTAACCTAACCTAACCTAACCTAACCTAACCTAACCTAACCTAACCTAACCTAACCTAACATAACCTAACCTAACCTAACCTAACCAGACCTAACCTAACCTAACCTAACCTAACCTAACCTAACCTAACCTAACCTAACCTAACCTAACCTAACCTAACCTAACCCAACCCAACATAACCTTACCTTACCTTACTTAATAATTAAAAATTTTTATTGAAACATTTTTGGATTTTTTTTTAATTTGTTTCATATTTTAAAATATCTTCAAATATTTCTATGAATTTTCAAAAAATTTTGAAATTTTTTTTTCAACTTTTAATGTTTTAACTAGAAGAAATTTAATTTTTATTAAAATAAAATAAAAAATTTTTTAATAAAATTTTACAAAATTTTTGCTGATTTTTTTTTATTTTAGAAATTCGTTAGAAAATTCTTAGAATTTTTTTGTTGTTGAAAATAACCAACCTAACCTAACCTAACCTTACCTAACCTAACGTAACCTAACCTAACCTAA
Source organism: Protonemura montana (assembly GCA_947568835.1). NCBI lineage: Eukaryota > Metazoa > Arthropoda > Insecta > Plecoptera > Nemouridae > Protonemura > Protonemura montana. The sequence goes on along the minus strand of OX387606.1, from coordinate 18,865,005 downwards.
CCTAACCTAACCTAACCTAACCTAACCTAACCTAACCTAACCTAACCTAACCTAACCTAACCTAACCTAACCTAACCTAACCTAACCTCACCTAACCTAACCTTACCTAACCTAACCTAACCGAACCGAACTTACCGAACCTAACTGAACCTAACCGAACCTAACCGAACCTAACCGAACCTAACCGAACCTAACCGAACCTAACCGAACCTAACCGAACCTAACTGAACCTAACCGAACCTAACCGAACCTAACCGAACCTAACCGAACCTAACCGAACCTAACCGAATCTAACCGAACCTAACCGAACCTATTTGAACCTATCCGAACCTAACCGAACCTAACCGAACCTAACCGAACCTAACCGAACCTAACCGAACCGAACCTAACCTAACCTAACCTAACCTAACCTAACCTAACCTAACCTAACCTAACCTAACCTAACCTAACCTAACCTAACCTAACCTAACCTAACCTAACCTAACCTAACCTAACCTAACCTAACCTAACCTAACCTAACCTAACCTAACCTAACCTAACCTAACCTAACCTAACCTAACCTAACCTAACCTAACTTAACCTAACCTAACCTAACCTAACCTTACCTAACCTAACCTAACCTAACCTAACCTAACCTAACCTAACCCAACCTAACCTAACCTAACCTAACCTAACCTAACCTAACCCTACCTAAGCTAACCTAACCTAACCTTACCTAACCTAACCTAACCTAACCTAACCTAACCTAACCTAACCTAACCTAACCTAACCTAACCTAACCTAACCTTACCTAACCTAACCTAACCTAACCTAACCTAACCTAACCTAACCTAACCTAACCTAACCTAACCTAACCTAACCTAACCTAACCTAACCTCACCTAACCTAACCAAACCTAACCTAACCTAACCGAACCGAACCTAACCGAACCTAACCGAACCTTACCGAACCTAACCGAACCTAACCGAACCTAACCGAACCTAACCGAACCTAACCGAACCTAACCGAACTTACCGAACCTAACCGAACCTAACCGAACCTAACCGAACCTAACCGAACCTAACCGAACCTATCCGAACCTATCCGCACCTAACCGAACCTAACCGAACCTAACCGAACCTAACCGAACCTAACCGAACCTAACCTAACCTAACCTAACCTAACCTAACCTAACCTAACCTAACCTAACCTAACCTAACCTAACCTAACCTAACCTAACCTAACCTTACCTAACCTAACCTAACCTAACCTAACCTAACCTAACCTAACCTAACCTAACCTAACCTAACCTAACCTAACCTAACCTAACCTAACCTAACCTAACCTAACCTAACCTAACTTAACCTAACCTAACCTAACCTAACCTAACCTAACCTAACCTAACCTAACCTAACCTAACCCAACCTAACCTAACCTAACCTAACCTAACCTAACCTAACCTAACCTAACCTAACCTAACCTAACCTTGCCTAACCTAACCTAACCTAACCTTACCTAACCTAACCTAACCTAACCTAACCTAACCTAACTCACCTTACCTAAACTAACCTAACCTAACCTAACCTTACCTAACCTAACCTAACCTAACCTAACCTAACCTAACCTAACCTAACCTAACCTAACCTAACCTAACCTAACCTAACCTAACCTAACCTAACCTAACCTAACCTAACCTAACCTAACCCAACCCAACATAACCTTACTTAACCTTACTTAATAATTAAAATATTGTATTGAAACATTTTTCGATTTTTTCTTAATTTGTTTCATATTTTAAAATATCTTCAAATATTTCTAAAAATTTTCAAAAAATTATAATTTTTTTTTTTTTTTTAAGTTTTAATGTTTTAACTAAAAGAAAGTTAATTTTTATTAAAATTAAAAAAAAAAAAAAAATTTTTAAATAAAATTTTATAAAATTTTTGCTGATTTTCTTTTTTATTTTAGAAATTTTTTAGAAAATTCTTAGAAATTTTTTGTTGTTGAAAATAACCAACCTAACCTAACCTAACCTAACCTTACCTAACCTAACCTAACCTAACCTAACCTAACCTAACCTAACCTAACCTAACCTAACCTAACCTAACCTAACCTAACCTATCCTAACCTAACCTAACCTAACCTAACCTAACCTAACCTAAACTAACCTAACCTAACCTAACCTAACCTAACCTAACCTAACCTAACCTAACCTAACCTAACCTAACCTAACCTTACCTAACCTAACCTAACCTTACCTTACCTAATCTAACCTAACCTAACCTAACCTAACCTAACCTAACCTAACCAAACCTAACTCACCTTACCTAACCTAACCTAACCTAACCTAACCTAACCTAACCTAACCTAACCTAACCTAACCTAACCTAACCTAACCTAACCTAACCTCACCTAACCTAACCTAACCTAACCTAACCTAACCTAACCTAACCTAACCTAACCTAACCTAACCTAACCTAACCTAACCTAACCTTACCTAACCATACCTTACCTCACCTTACCTTACCTTACCTAACCTAACCTAACCTAACCTAACCTTACTAAATAATTAAAAAAATGTATTTGAACATTTTTCGATTTTTTTTAAATTTGTTTCATATTTTAAAATACCTTCAAATATTTCTAAAAATGTTCAAAAAAATTTGAAATTTTTTTTTCAGTTTTTCATTTTCTTACTAAAAGAAATTTGATTTTCATTTAAATTTTCATTTAAATTTTTTTTAAATAAAATTTTACCACATTTTTGCTGACTTTTTTTTTTGATTTTTGAAATTTCTTAGAAAATTCCTTTTTTTTTTTCTTGTTGAAAATAACCAACTTAACTTAACCTAACCTTTTAAAAATAAAAGTTTCAAATTTTTTTTTTTATTTTTCTTTTTAATTTTTGAAATTTCGTAGAAAATTTCCGATTTTTTTTTTTTTAATTAACCAACCAAACCTAACCTAATCCAACCTTCCTGAAAACTAGGCTAACCTAACCTAACCTAATCTTACCTAACCTCACCTAACATAACCTAACCTAATTTCACCTAATCTTACCTTACCTAACCTAACCTTACCCAAACACCCAAACAGACAATTAAAAAAATTTATTAAAAAAAAAAAAAATTTTATGAATTTTATATGAAATTTCACTGCTTTGGCGATTTATTAGATTTATTAAAAAAAAAAATATATATATATATATATATAGATATAGATATATATAAGATATATATATATATATATATATATCTTTATGAACATAGCGACATTGCGCTCATTTTGATGCTTCTTTTAAAGAAAAATAGTGTTTTTAAAAATAGTGTTTTCGCGAATTTTTGCTATTTTTACCCGCAAAAAGCTATCGTTTTGGATTTTTACATGGCGGTCAGTATTTTTCGTTAAATTTCGAGTTAAAATAAACCATTTTAACTTAGTTGTGAAAACGTTCCACCGAACGACTGACCGACCGACCGACCGACCGACCGACCGACGGGTTATCAAGGGCTACGAAATTACTGTCCGGTGAATAACTTCCCCGTCTACCACTGCATTCAATGGCTTGAGTCTAAGTCTAACTGAGTTAAAGGGGAGTACTATTTACTTGATAAAGTTGATTTAAGGGATGAGGGTCGATTGCTTATGCTATTATCTTTGATAGTAACGAGATTGCTGAAGTTAAGTTGGCACACAATACTTGCTAAGGTTCTGGTTACCATGTATTCTCTGGTTAGGTCGGCGGCCATTTGCTACTTTCGGCCTAAGAAATTTGATCAGATGAACCAACCACTTTCGAGTGCTCGTGACGAGAGCAGTTGTGAGGGGGAGGTGGGTGGGTGGGGGGAGCGTCGTTTATCCGACGTCCATCAAGAAAGCGACGTCGTCTTTCATGAAAACGATCCGTCTGTTGAGCGTCATCGTGTTAGTATAAGCATGGCATCGCGGCGTGGCGTGGTGACGTCACGACGCCCGCCTTACAAGGCGTCGTGGGAAGCTATAATTCAGGCGTCTGTCGGCGTCGCTGCACCAAATGACGCCATAGAACTACGGGCGAGCTTTTAGCGGTTCGCGGTGCGACAAGGAATTTAATTACAAAACATTTTCCTCTCTTGAACGGATGGAGTGAATGAGAGAGATGTAAAATTCTAGCTGGGTGAAATATTGTGATGGTGACAAGCTGTTCTGTAGAGAACGATGGGGGACCTACTTTTTAATGCATTTTTAGATGCCCCGGCGGTAAATTTATAATATCTTGGTCCACGCTTTGCCAAATTAATTTCGTGATTCTTGTGCGGTTAGTATTTATGAAGTTAATCTATTGCTTTTGTGCTCGCTTTGCCAGCGAACAGTAACTGGATAGGAAATGAATTGATGACTATTTTTAGGCGATTCTGCTCGCTTCTGTTCCTCCGCCGTATAAATAAATGCAGTGCCAGAAACATGGCCGATGTGGTGCGCGAGTGTGTACAACAGATTTCATCTGCCACGCCCTTTTCATGAAACGTTTACATGCAACTGTTCAGCATTGATTGCTGTTTGTTTATTCGAGTCTATCATTAAAATTGTCAAGGCTAAAATTGGTTTCACAAATTGAAAGCGCCTGATCGCGCTTCGTGCCGCAGAACAATTCTTGATGGTCCATGGGCAATATCTCACCTGAAGCTGCTGGAGGACGTCATCGTGGGCTCTCTGGAGCTCCTCGGCTTCTTCGAGGGTTGCGCCGAGTTGCGTCAAGTCTGGCGTCACCTCCAGAACTTTTAGCTGCAGGTACTCTCGGCTCTGGAAGTAAGGGAGCAATTTTTAAGTTGGCATTCTGATGCTAAACATGATTGAAAGGTTGCAATTCGAGCTCGTTTGATTCAGGAGTGAAGAGTGATCAGCATACGTACTTTAAAAACAGAAACATATCCACATTTTTTTAAAATAAAATGCCTGTGAGGTTCCAGTGGTCAATGTCTTATCTTACCTACATATTAAACCCAATGCACGTGCTTATGTGTATGAATGAGCTTCCAAAGCGTGCACCGTATGACATAGCTCGGATCTTCAATTTTGTCACATTCCACCTGCACTTTGTCTGGTCCATTCTATTATCCTTTTGTGATGCAGAGAATATTTGAAAGAATGGTAGCGGAGATGGTGCGAAGCCATATCAGATTAATCAGATTAGTTATGCTATATGTTCTGTCTTTGGTGGCCGGTGCATGGTATGAATATTAAGTGCGATATTGCTTCATGGAAACGAGTGTGATCGACCCACGCTTGCAGTAGAGGAGATTCAGACTCCGGCAAACTTTTTCATTAAAGAGATGAACAGGCTAAGAGGGGATTCTACGAAGAAACACAATCCAGGAACGCATCTTATTATTCTTCGCTAAGGTGTACGCAATTTCTTTACTCATCAAAGCGGCGATACTTCTTTGTTAACGCAGTTGAAACATATTTGCTCTAGTTTCGAGATATTTTCTAACAGGCCCTCACCACACCCAAGTTATGGCACGTCCCACGTTTATCTTAATCCCGCTATTTATATATCGGTAGGAATTCTTCTCAAAGGGACAGCATCCAGACGCATCATTTTTCTGGATCACGCCGTACAGTTCTCAACATCAATCGCTTTCAAGTCCCTACAAGAAACAAATCATTCTCCTACAAATTAAGGGATGTTTTTCTAAGACTACTGGAGAAGATTTAACACACAGCAACAATTAGATGGTCCACACTATGTCCTAAAATAATATATAGCGAGTGTTTAAACTCGACTAAAACATACAAATATAGCGATTACACATTTCTGACTGTGACTCTAAACTTGTAACTCGTCTTCCATCTGGCTGTGGCCAGCTTGCAGCATCTAGCCGAGGCGGAGTATTCTCTTCCGGTCTCAGCGTTCCAAGGAATCGGCTGCAACGTTCTGCCGCTGCGACCGGTTCGCCTGCATCGCCATGTGCCGCGTTTCGCGAGTACCCGTGCCACACATGGACTTAATACCAAATTTGGTATAAATCAAATCAACTCTCGCACACGTATAAGCAGAGAAAGTATTTCTGTCGCGTAAATCACTTTTTTGCTCAGGTTAGATCGGTGCTAGGAATTGTTTCGTGTAGCGATAGTCTCGATTCGATTTCAATAAGTTAGTCAGCTGTTATCGAACACGAAATGAATAGCTTCGTTTTATTGTAGTTAAAATACACAGCGTTACATGACTTTGAAATGCAGTTGCCACCATGAACGGCCACCTATTGTGCGGTAAATCATAATGTGTCCCATATCTCTAGAGGCTAATCTTTCAGTGTCAACATTTGAATTTCGTCTCTATCATCCTGCTAACACAACATTCGTTTGTGGTCCAGCTGAAGATGAAATTATTTGTGTTATAGATTCTCAGAAGCGTGATATAATAGGTTGGATGTGAGACGAGGGAGTTGGGCACGCACCTCGGTAGACAGACTGAAGAAATAACGTAGTCGAGCTCTGGAATACAAAGTGGTCAAGATGATACAGGACCGAATTGCATTTTTATCAATTAGGATCCTCCTGAGGTATAATAAAAATGTGATTGCGATCAAGATAGATACACGGTAAGCACTTTAAGGAGCAGAGGAGATGAACCCATTACAAATCAGGAATTTTTTACTGCAACTAGAGAATACAAATTCCAACACAGGTAAGCTGTTTGGCCTTCTGACCGAACGATATGCAAATTGTATGTGGCATGCCAAATCGTTTAACTAAGACCCAGCATTTGAGCGCTTATTCAAATAACGCGAGGCAAATAATTGTGGCGTGAAGATGCCAGTCTGGACAATGCTGTGGGAGTAAAATTGTACAAAGAGACGTGAAGTTTTTAACATGCGGCGATGTGCCTGAAACTTCATAAAAATAAAACGTTCTTTTAGCACGGTGGTAGAGATTGGTATACGGATGAAAGAAACGGTGTATGGCCATGGTCAGATCTGGCAAACATTATAGCCAGGGGGTCTCTGTTCTCGACTTCTTATAATTAGATCACAAACTCACACTATGTGCTGCTTAGTCATGCTGAGATTGCTTCAGTAACCACTTTTCAATCCAATACAAGACTCGAGTCCGCGCAAGGAGGTAAAATATTTTTGTAAAAATTATGCGATTTTTAAACTGTCCCTTGTTTTATCTTTCAGCGAAGAACTGGTTTTTATTACCTCACATCTTTACCATATGAAAGCGTACACAAAAGTGAGTAAAGTAATTGACGTTGCGAAATGGCGTTTGATAATATTTCCGCTCCACGGATCGTATCTCCATGTAGTCGACAATTCAGATTTAAAAAAAAATACAGATTCAATATCAAGTACATCCTATGTAATTACTTTTGATGAACGGTACGCAAAAAATGACTTGTAGATCATACCTCTAAGTGCATTATAATTAGAGAGGAACTAGAATGCCGTGGGCAACTACTCAAATGTTATCAATGTTGCTATCGCAATGTAGCAAATGCTTCTTTACAGAGACTAGCCGAAACTTTTGCGCTATCTTAGCGTCTTATCACAACAAGTTGTATTTTACTGAAACAGTGTTCTTCTGACAATATATATCTTCAAAATCACCTTAAATATCATAAGGAATGTAACAAATCTATATCAGAAACGCCGTTCAATTCATGCTTAATTGGAGCTGAAAGGGCAAATGATTATTAATTATACTTGAATGAAGATACTGATATGAATACACAAAAAAAGAGTCAACTTTCAATTTTGAATTTGGTGAAGATCTAGGAAGGCTTTGACCTGTCACATAAAATACGTTTTTTTTTTTTGGCAGCCATCGCTATTTCCTCTCTTCCTAAATCACAATTTAATATTTATTCGTAAAAATATTTGGTTTGCAACTATCAAAATACAGTGTTTCAAAGCAAATTACTGCGCCGGAAAAAATCCAATCTAAACGTCGATTGTGAGCGTTTTAAAAGGCATTGGTAAAATCGGTCGCAAACGCATTATGTATCCTACCAAATTACTGCTTCTAAATTAAATAGGTTCTGCTACGGATACTGCACAAATGTATATTTGCTCAATATTTACCCTTTTAGGTCTTCAAGAGTACCGTGAAAGCATAAGTATCAGCAGGTGAAATATCGCAGGCGGATTTGTTGACGAAAAGTGGCGTAGGTGCGCTAACTAAGGTTCATGCAATGCAAATGTTGCCCGATCAGGTTCCACACGAATGTCAGCCAGACATATCCTACACTCGAGACACTTTGTTAAAAGCCGCGACGACTTGTTAAATAACAGTGCTAATTAGATATTCTATTTGCATTCGCATTAATAGATGTTTTTAATGTCCATACATCTCTGCATGACCAAAACATGTTATAGCTGCGCACGCACAAGAGCTCGTTTAACAAACAAAAAAATATTTTTTAAATTTTTTTTTTAAAAGTGCATTAAAGATTGTGATTTATTTCCATCTGGCTTAAATGTAAAAAAGCTGTGTTTTCATGGAGTGATTTCTGATTTCATTACACCTCATACATGTTCGTAAATTAATTTTCGTTCCGTAAAAAACACACTCTTCTTTCATAGTTCCAGTTATATTTTGTAGTTATTGACCAAACCCACGGGTCCCAAGGTAAATATTACAGAATCTTTACCACTCCATGTCTGGAAATCATATGAAACGAGGCTGAAGGCTAAAAGATGAATATAAAGCTCAGGATGTCCCGGCTTCAAAGATCGATTGTCATGCTCTTTTCTCGCGAAGATCCATGCATATGGTTAACATCTCGCCTACAATACCTTCTGATTACGACCCACTGACGTCACTTAACATGTGACATGTTTAATAAGTATGCTTCCCTATACACTGAGTAGAGTGTCCTACTGTCAATTTTACAGATACCCACACTTCGTTTGCCACGCAGGACTCAATTCTGCAAGACAACTTATTTTATTACCAATTAAATTGAATAACACTTCACCTAATTTCGCAGCTCTAGTTCTCTTAGTTCCTTCACACTGTGAATTCTAATAAAACAAACCTAGTTTAGAAATGACTCTTCGCGGCATTACGTCACATTCAATCCCACAATGCCGCCTACATGCGCTTTTGACCTCCGATCTGGAATTTCGAGCGGGCCAGCTCGGACAACGGTCATTCCTCGTGACAATTCCTCTAATAGTGGTGCCGAAATAATCAATCACTCGATCAGCTTGACTCACTTTCCACTTTCCAATGGCAAAGAGGCTTGACATCATGAACCGCCTTACGGAGTAAACAATGGATGGATGTGCATACAGACAAATAAGTCGAGGAGTTTTGTGCCGAATCGAGTGTCGTCTCGGAATCTCACTAAACTGATGGATGCAAGTCAATTGTCAACAAAAAGAGGTCACATGATCTTTGTTTGTACGGAAAAGAAAATTTCCTGATGGTAAATCATCGAGTTTCTAAAAAAACATTTAGAAACACACTTCCGAAAGCAATCGGCGTCCAATTTCATTCATAAATCGATGATTCAACAAGACAAAAGGTCATTTATTGTAACTTTTTCGGGTCAACAAGCTAACTACGTTATCAATTTTATTCGCATCTCGTGTCTCTTGACATTCATCAAGATAATTGGTCCTTACAACCGATGGAAATTGACTTCTGACGCCGATGATGTAATGGCTAATATCGTCCACTTCGCGGCGAGGGACTTTCTTGGCAACGTTCGTACCTCTGATGGTCGTGTGACGTACGTTTACGACGTTTGAGAGCGGCAAGAAAGGCATGGCCGACCCAGCAAGAAACCATCTCGCTAGCAAGTTTTTAGGACGGATTTTACGCGATGTGTTGCCTTGACTTAGCCGTAGGTGCATTGTTTGAGGCTGAAATGAATGCAGATGCTACAAGCAATGCATTCAAAGATGATTAGCTCTGAAGTCCAAATTTGGGTGCTTCGTGCCGGAACTTTAATTCATGGCCGTAATTATTAACAAGAGTATTTTGCAGTTGGTGGTACTCGAATAATGCATACCTTTTTGTCACTTGACAATAAACGAAAAAAAAAACGGTTACAGATTATTTTTTAAACGTTTTTAACGCACAAGACCCACCGTTTTCTCCCTCGATAAATCTCTGTTCAAACCAGAAGCTACTAAAGCGCTCTGTAGGTTGTAAACCTAACGACATAAACATCCCTTAAAAAATCCCATAACCACCATGTGTTGAAAACAGGTGACGCTTATTTGCTTGTGCGCCAAAGTGCAGTGAAATGAAGCGCTAAAAACAAAATATCAGTGAAAGTAGTCTCATGTACACTCACGCTCAGCACCACCGTGTCGAGCAGGCTTACAATATTTGACGAGCACAATTGATTTCTGGCGCTGAATATTGGATTTAATGCGTGAGAGTGTTCTTTTACTCTTGGCCATAGATGTAGTCACCTCTTTACACGCCGAATGTTCTCCGAGTCAAGAAATCGTTCCACGGATATTTAATAATTATAATGAAAACGTTAATTGACGTGATGATCGAGTTGCCGAGGGCTGCGCTACCTTCTCTAGGAGAGGAATACGCCTCTGGTGCATTTTGATAAGTGTCGGTCTGATTGAACTAAGACAAGAGCTCCGCTGCGCGTGGTGAATTTTTACAAAGCGGCAGCAAAGATAGCAAACTCTAATTATTAGCGCGAATGCAATTTCACGAGATTAGTTTTAAGATGTGAATTAAATAATTTCAGAGACTTCTCGAGATCGTTCTTTAACTGAAGGTTCTGTTGACCTATTAATTGCAAACAACATGTTGCCGTAACTTCAATAAAATCGATATAAATTTTATAGTCGTGAAGAACTTGAACAACGTAATTGCGTTTTATAATTACCCATTACCATATAGCGGAACCCGAAACAATGTTGACCCGAGTTGTTAACGAAAGGAACATACGATACTAAATTATCATCTTCTAGGAAACAAGCACGTGGTTATTATAATAACTTACCCCACCTCCACGGCCACCCAAGACAGACAAAAGTGATGGATGTGAATCACGTCATTCAGAGCGAACCCCGTATGACACAGACGCCTTCACCCACCCTTAAGTGATGAGATAGGACGTACGAGGACGAGACCCAAGAACAGGTTCATATATACCTTTAGTGGCGTCAGGTGCTCATGGATACCTGGGTTGTTATTGTTTAGCTTTTATTATTGTCTGGTGGAATGCTAAAGGTTACCTTTCATAAACGGTCGAATCGAATAATTATTTCACTAGATCAAAAACAAGCCGCAAACACAACTTAATATATGCAACTTGTTGATATGGCACAAAGTTCCGGCCACTGTTTTTTCTTAACGAAGCCTAAATTAAGAGTTTAACGAAAAAACAGTATGGCAGTCTATTTATAACATGTCCTACTGTCCCAATGATAATTGGCAGAAACAACAGTAGCACGAAAAAACGACAAGGGTGGCCGAAGTTCAAGAGCAATGTGTATTAGCCACGCATTCCCTAAAAACGTTTTGGAGTCCCTAATATTAATGTTTCATGTGTGAACACACCGACTTAAATAGCACGCTTCTGGCGTCAATATTGTCCGCAGATCAAGCCTCGCTGCAAGCGACGGCGAAGGCGTCTTACAGACCAGAAGGTATGCACCTCAGTTTTATTGTCAAATTAGAGTACAACCTGTCACGGTCTAACTTAAGTGTGCCTAAGCGAAACCAAGCGGAACTGAGCGATGGAGGCTGCTGGCTAGTCTAACTAGCTAACAGCAGAGCGTTATGCAGGATGGCCGCATAGATTGAACACGGTTTGCTGTTTAGACCCAATTTCCTGTTTGATGCATTTTAACAATGGTATGGTGATCAGCTAATTCTTAATTCACACCCTCGGCATAAAATATGCGAAATGTACGACCTGAATCGAACCTCTATACCCATGAAGCACAGCTGAATGCAATTTTTTTTCATTCTTTCGTTACTTAGTGTGTCGTGCTTATCATGTGGCTCCGCCCTCGGACGACCCTGCGGTGACCCATGCTCAAAATATCCACTACAGTTCGAAGCATGTGAATTGAGTTTCAATGACAAACACCTACTTGCAAGAGCGCGATGACAAGACGGGTGTCACCACTCTTTAAAGAAATCGTGCTAATCGTAGTCGTTGGCGCCGCGACGCCGCAATCCGACGCCTCCGACGCCGGCGTTCCCACTTCTATGTCACCCATCACTGGTACAAATAACACGCAATTAGCACGAGGTGCGATTACAGGTAAGTTAGCTACTTGTTTGGCCAACGAGATGGAGATAAAATGAAATGACTCAGTGACGTAAAGACGATGTGCTACCTGTATAGATAATGCCTGGTTAAATTGGCTTGATGCTAAAAACTGAAAAGTACTAGGTCATAGGAGCTTTTAGGAACACAATCTAATTACGATTGATGGGTGTGGTAACTACCCTTAGTTTTCAGGTACCCATCGTTTGAATGAGTTTGATCTGTACAATCAAGAAAATAGATTATGTAACAAATAAATTTACAAAAGTCCCCATCATAACTAGATTTAGGGCAGATAATTGTTAGATTGCAGGACCGTGATTTTCAACTGTGAATCCTGCCCCCAACTGGCTTAAACGCCGCAAACCCCACTCTAATTTTGACGTTTAATATAAATTGCCCATCAGTTCTACAATTTACTCTTTTTATCATAGGAAGTAATCAGCAAGATCTATAAACAAGTAGCCAAACAAGTAAAAAACCGTGTGTTACCGCACCTCGTGGCACCCTTGCCACTGACACACGTCCAGGTAACGTTATAACCGCTGGTAGGTAAATCGCGCACACGTGCGAACGCCTGTAAGGTCAGCCAACGTCGGCATCCTCGCCCTAACTGACAAGCTTTCGCTCCTCGCCGCCGTTGCCGAGGTCGCGCCGAACTTGCACGATCTTGCACGAATATCGACTGATCGTCTTATTTTTAATACAATTACATTTTTTTAGATTTAATTAGGTTAATAAGGATTTTCGTGTAGTTGGTCATGGTGTTGCGAATAGATTGGATGCTAGTAAAGCTGAGTGCACTGTTTGTGCTGTAGTTGGGGGGGTGCTCAAGCGTACCCTTCGGATTTAAAGTGTTGTGACTGGAAGATATTAAAATGTAGTCAGTTTTAGTCACTTCTGAGAGTGGTTATGAGTCGTAAATTTGAGCGTAAACTTATTTGTAATAAGCCAACAGCTGTCAGAAGCTATAACTTCAGGAACGTAGGAATTGCAAACTCTTTTAATTAGCTACGGTTGGCTAAATTTTATGTCAGTTGATACCAATGTTATTTTCAATTTTATTCTGGGTTTGGGGTCTGGGGGTTTGGGATTTTTAATTAATATTCAATCAACTTTTAAAGCAAACTCTTTTAATTACCAATGGTTGACTGCATTTAATGTCTGTAAATATCAATGATACTTCCAATTTTATTCTGGGTTTGGGGTTTGGGGTTTGGAGGGTTGTAATTTGTAATTAATATTCAAATTTATTTTATTGCAAACTCTTTTAACGAGCCATGTTTGGCTGCATTTAATGTCTGTAAATATCAATGATACTTCCAATTTTATTCTGGGTTTGGGGTTTGGGGTTTGGAGGGTTGTAATTTGTAATTAATATTTTATTTTATTTTATTGCAAACTCTTTTAACTAGCCATGTTTGGTTGCATTTAATGTCTGTAGATATCAATGATACTTCCAATTTTCAATTTTATTCTGGGTTTGGTTATCTGCCTGTAATTAATATTCAATACTTTTATTGTTGAGCGCATTGTCGACTTGTCTTCAAGCTACGTCTCACAACCAATTTGAAAACAATCTTAATATCGCTGTCGAAAACTGCTTTTATTCAGTAACTTTTAACCACCCAACTAACGATGTTACAAATAGTATGCCAATGTTGCCCATTGCATATATAAAAGCAAATGTACATGCTAAATGCCAATGCAAATGTCATATTTAATTGTTATCTACAGCTTTGCAAATAATTTAGTGATATCTTCTAACATTCCTGTTACATACTTTGTTCTTGAGGAATAAAAGTGAATTGTTGTTTTTATGACTAGGTAAGTGCAGGTGACATTGCATATGTATCTCTCGATACTGTCTCAAATAAGTATATCATACTTCATTTTAGAGTCAGGATATTGATTAGGAATTAGGATGAGAAATGAGTGAGTAAATAAAAAAAACGCATAGCGAAATAGCGGTGTGAATAAACAATTACATGTAATGCTAAAGTTTCTAAAATCTACCAAACAAACTATTCTATGTTGCCAATTAATTGAGCTGGAAAACGGATTAAATAACAAACAACATGTTTACAAACAAAACACATAATAATATTAGGTATACCAATTAGATACCACTAAATCATAACATACATTTTAATCAAGTGCATTAAAATTAATAATAACAAATACACCTATCCCTAATTTGCATTGCAATGTGTTATAACGAAGCAGCCCAAAACAACATAGATCTATCAAAATATTACCACAAATAACACAATGTTGCGCCTATATATACAGATAAAAGCCCGCCATCAAAGAATCGACTTGAGCGCTTGTCGGGTTATGTGGTGGTAATAATACTTGGCACATGCATCTTGCTGCGGATCCGGCACACTCACCTGGATCAGCTGAGACAACAGTTCGTCGTCAGTAGACAAAGTGCGATCGCTCTCAGTGCAGGGCGTTGCGTCGTCGATGCTTCGTTCGGTCGCTAATATCGCCGGGGAATACCTAGCTAACATGGCACTTTCTCCAGAGATACCTTTGCTCTCTGTGGATTGTGGGGATGCGGAGTTGTCTCTGGTCACCCTGTTCAATTGTAAATAAGAAGCTAAATCTTGGATAGGGGTGTGGGAGAGCTTCACGCGTGTTTTCTCTGTGATCTCGTGGACAATGATGTCGGAAGTTATCTAAAACAAAATGAGATATTGACTAACTGTCAAAACAAATGCATTTTCTTCCAAACTACTGACAGAATAGGCACGTAATTTCAAGGCCAATGTGTTATTTAGAACTTTGCATAGCGGGTACCATTCAAGAAGAATGGCAGTAAATTTCTCTCTTATTTACCTTTGTTAAACACGGGAATTTTTACGAACGAAATTTTCAGTGATGAAGTGGTCAATGCACTGGCCACACCATTAAACCAATATCATTGTATAAATAATGTCTATTTATGAAACCCGAGGATGGTGGTCATAGAACTCCGAGAATAAGATGCAAAGTCAGTCATTTTGAATTGTTGTTTGCATCTCGAGAATTCAATGTCACAATTTTTTTTTCAAATCTTATGTCCCCAGAAAATCTACTTAAGCCATCCTATTTTCAGCACTTAATATTGATTCCATCGGTTCCGATCAGTTTCTATCGATTCTATCGTTACGTAGTGATATCCGATTGTATCTGACCAAAGAATGAATTGCAATCAATTCCCACACTGTCATCTCTCCGCCCTTACCTCCGTGGTGGTCTTCACAGGTGACTTGACCGCCCCCTGCTTCGCTCTCCGTTCATCCTCAGCGTCCGAAATGCGGTCCAGCTCCCACCACGGCGACGCAGCGCCACATTCCGACGCCGTGTGGAACGAGGATGATCGCGACGGCGGAGTGCACGTGCACTCAGACGCTGTCACGAACTCGTCCTCTGACTTGCTGTCTTCGGCCGACGACTTGGACGAAGACTTGATGCTAGAGTACCATTCCTGGAATGCGAACCGTTTCTCTTTGAATGTCACGTTGCAGCTGTATTTAACATTTGATCTGAAGGCATCACTTTCAGCGCTCTTCCTTCAACTTTTCATCCACGTTCAACAATGTAAGTGTAAATAGCCCAGAAACTAACTGGAATGTCAATATAAAAGTTCATAAAATGTATGCATTGAGACCACAAAGCCTCATCTATGAAAAACTTTGCTCAAAAGATAATTGACAATTCTTCTTGAGCTGGTCCCCGGATGTTTTATTGAATGTATGGACGATTTTATTCCTCTGAACCAATATACAAGCGCTCTGTGTTAATGGAAACTCAAGGTGAATTTCCAATGACCACTACAGTTTAAACTGGTCAGTTGAAACTTGCACTACACTCAGTCTACCTTGACCACCACATCTTACCATCATCCACATCAGCAAAACTTGATACAATTAATTCCCACTTTGAGTCCCCAGTGTATCCCATGCATGACAGTGAACACCATCCTACCTCCGGAGTGCTCGAGGCAGTGCCATCGAGTATCCTCTTGATGTTGGGTGAGACAGGACTGCTGGGTCCTCCAGGACTCCCAGGACTGCCTGGGACGCCATCTCCCTGGGCGCCGCAAAGGGCGACGTCCAGCTGCTCGGCTAGACCGGTCACCTCGGCCAGCTTGTCCGAGATAGCCTCGACGGCAGTGGCGTTGCCGTCGCTAGCGTCGTCGGACCTGGGGACCGAACGGTTTGCCGGGGTTAAGCAACATTGCGTCGAGTCAGGCATTGGATAGGTGACCGCTTGTAATCGGACGTTTGTATAACAGCTTAACTCATGCTTTTAAGCGCTATCTTTTTCCATGAGTATGTAGAGCATACTTGGCGGCATATTTCTTTTCCATCTAGGTTGGTTTATCAACACTTCACTTAATAATTTACCGGCGTGTTGAGGCTAGTGCTCCAGGGCACTAATGTTGCGTCGTTAAACACCACACAACGGGGAAAATGCATCGATGCGAAATTTCGATGGTCATTTTATCCAGGAGATTTCTTGTTAACATTCTATATTGTTCAGGAAATTCTCCTGTCCTTTGCTATACGGAAAAGAACTTGTAGGACATGTTTCCACCTTTGTTTTGTTACCGGTAAATTCATGGCAAGCCAATTGACAACACGCGGCCGTTCAGTGTTTTAATGTGGGCAAGTCTGTGATGAGATCACTGGCCGGGGTTTCCTTTCTTGATATGTGTTTTATCAAACAACCTTTGCTCGGGACAAGGAAAAGAAGTAGTTTGAAATCTCTGCTTGTCTCATCTTTCTTGTTTTTGGCAACAAACTTAAATGCTAAGCTGCAGTAGCATAATATCAAGTTTCATGTTTACTTTTAGGGTGATTTAGCTTACTGAATAGCTTGTCAACAAAGTAGCACTAATCTTTGGCGGTTTCTTTAAAGCGCTACTAAAGATTTATTGCCTTTTTCATCGCATGCTAGCGAGTGTGCTCCAGCCAAAAACCACATAAAAGCTGAAAATACATGGACACGACCAATTCAGACAATTGTAACAGTCACGGATGTAAAATAAGTAAAGTGTAAGAAATGGAGAAAATGGAGCCGCGAATGTTGAAACAATCCCGACGCCGACGCAGACGTCAGACGTCGGGCGTCGGGCGTCGGGCGTCTATAAATGTCCATGCGGCGTCCGAAGTGCAGACGTCGTTCCACAGATTGTGATAGGCAAAATGCCAAACTTGCGCGCGCAGCGTCCCTGTCCGCCATTAAACATTAATAAAACGCCGGATGAAAGAGACGATTATCGCTATGTTTTGAGCGTACAACCATCACAGAGTACAACAGTAAAGTACACTGCATGCGGCTGCAATGCGACGCTCATAGGATAATTGCTGTTAACATTCATATGCTAGAAGTACAGAGCATATAATTGCACGCAATTTATGTCCAGCAGCTGAGTGATTATTTATATTTAGCGTCTCTTCTTTCTTAACTCGTGTCAAAAGGTTTATGTCGTTTGAACTTAACTTCAAAAGATCTGTTACTTGCGGTGCAGAAAATGTTGATGCTGCATGCACTCTATTCAAATATAGGGCAAGTATTTTTCTAAAAAAACTTGAAAGTCAGGCTGTCAGATAACAGGCTGTCAAATGAGAGTTTTTTTTTTAATACGTACTCTTAAAAATATCTAAGCTTAATTTAAAACAAAAACCGGCTAAAAAAGCAAACAAAATCGAGGCTTATATTTTAAATAGAACTTACATGCCACTTTTTCGTATCGTTTATTCGAATCGATTCTGTTTCGCTATTGGTTTGTTTGTTTGTTTGTTATTTGTCGTTGTCAAGCGGACGCTGGGCACCTTTGGGAGACAAACCAGTCTCTTCCACCGACACTTGTGCGCTTTGCGGGAAGACTGAGAAGTTATATCGGGATAATAATAATTTGCTTCCCTCTCGCACGCACTAATCCAGCGGCCACTAACGCTCGCTCGAGTGTGGTCACACGTGTTTGGGGAAAGAAGTAGGGGCTAGCAAGTTTAGCTCATGCCAAGTTTTCAAGCATAACTAGAACAGATACCTCCGGCTTAACACGGGTGAAATAACGCCACGTATTTTACAACCGACGTGGAGATCAAAAAAACCCTTTCATTTCGGCAAATATACGTCCCTGGTCCAAAGAAAATAAACTTACTTTTGCTCGGCGCAGAGTGGTTCTCGCAGGCGGGTTCTTAGGAGACGGCCGAGACGGACCATTCGACCGACTTCGAGCAGGAGTCTTTCGCGGCTTGTCAGGAATTTGTGGATCCGCGATCGACGTTTGGCGACGTTTTCGGTGGCGCACATCGCTTTGACGGCGTCCATCAGGTCTTTCAGCTGGTTGCAGTGCTGTGACAAGAGTGGGAGAAGTTAGACCCCACATCCTGTATGCTGCGTTGACAGGAACAGTGCAAGATTTATAGTGCCATAGGACCAATTGTTGTGAATTAACGTTAGAGGCACATTGCACATACCCACCCTCACATTTAGCAAGTGTACCGTGGTGAACAGCGCTATTGATATTTGTCTGCCTGCATGTTTGCCATGTTTGGCAAACATGCAGTTTTTTAACCTTTACCTGAACTGTATATCAGTACCTCATAGTTATAGTACATTTGGAAGCGATCATGTCTTCAAATGGTACTACATTTTTTCCGCTAACTAAAACCTTACGGATCGAATATCCACTGCATTTAACAAGGGCTTCGTCACCTCTTCAACGCTCCTGTGAAAGACAGCCGACACTCGAAGTCTGGTCATTTGCTCCTGACCAATGGTCTGCAGCCTCTTCCAGGAATGCCATAACTGCTGCGTCAGCGCGTTGTTCACGTCGATCGGCAGCTTGCACGATTGTCTCAAGGCTAGGGACGCCGTCAGCAACTGTCCGCCGTACTCGTACGTACCCTGGGTCATAAAAATAATTGCTTTCATTGTGATGATTCGATATTTCACAAGGCGTAACGTGTTTCTACGTTTTTACCTGGTAATAAACTACATATTCTTCAAATTCGTTGCAATTTCATCTTCACCTATCAAGTTTATGACTCGATATCTTATTACTAATGGGCAATTTCACAAACACAACTTCATATCTATGCACGCTACACTAAGATCTATCCATATTTTTATTTTCAATCATATACATGAATCCAGAAGTGAAAAGCTTATGCCATTAAATAGAAGACTACAAAAGTTCAATTACCTTGGCAGTTTCTTGAAAGTTCTGGTGCTCATCTTTCTGATTTTGTATCTCGTAGACATTGCACCCGACATGCACATGAGCCTTGAGAAGTACTTGAAACAAGTCGTCTAGCCATTGAACCGCCTGAGCAGCATCCGCCTCGTAGACGTAGATATGAGTGACTTGCTCCAGCGTGAGCTTCTGTAAGTCCAGACTGTCGCAGAAGATGTTCTTGCGGGCGACAGTTGCGTCGAGAATGTCGTGAACGTTGACGATGTCGTTCTCGTAGTTGACGAGCACGTCGCGGCCGAGTGCATCCTTCACTGGCATCGACAAGATGTCGGCCAACTTTTCACCTTCTCTCATCACCTCGTATTCGAGAAAATCTGACCGCCAAACAAAACAATACATTCGTGATGACAAATATTTTTTGTTCTAGATTTTGTGTGCACTTACACGTCTTCCCGTGAGTTTTATGGCGTAGCTTTAAGACACCTGGTAAAATGAGAGATTTCTGTTGCTTACCTATGTTGATTTGATTTTCTTGCAGCTGTTGAAGTGTGTTTTCTGCTGTCTCAAAATCGTCGACGCTGTTGCGCTTGACCAGTGTCTCAAACACTTCACTTGTGCGGTCAAAATACTGAAACGATTATATCCCGTTAGATTTTTACATAATTACAAAAAAACATTGAAATTTTTTAAACATATAGATACATGTTTTTATAAATACCTCAGAAACAAGTCTAAAGAATCTGAGTGATGTTATCAAAACATTCCGCCGTCTTTCTAGGCGAGTAGCAAAACTTCTGAATACAAAGTTCATGAAATCTCGTTGTGACTTTAAATCGTCTGGCAGGCTGATATCGCTTTGTGGCAGTGTATCTATTTTATGCAGCAGCTCCGCGTAATGGCCATAGGTTTCCTAAAATTAAGACATAAATTATTAAAATGATATGGAGTTTTAGAAGAAATGAGATGGGGAAAATGACGATGAAGCCTACCCTGCATTGGAGCTCCAGTTTCTCGTGTTCTTGTCTCAGTTCCTCAGCCGAGATCAAGTCGAATCCTACTTCCTTCTGTCCGTTGAGCATCGTCTCTGCTGGACCTAAGATCCAGTTGGTAACTTTGCTGACGCCATCCTCCAGAGAGTTTACCTCTCTTGTGTCGACGAAATGCTTTTCCATGTTTGTCCACGCTTCCTCGATTTGACCCTGGAAAAGAAAAGTGAGCAATAAATTATAATTCAGCCGACGAGCATTCAAATCCACACCTTAATGATATTTGATTATCGCGTTTTTAACACATCTCGCATAAATGCGAACGTACATAGCTAGCAAGCGTAACACATTCAAGGTCCTAAATTATTAATTGTAAACACAATCACGTTTAGGCGTAATCAGGGAAGCGTCGCAGCCACATAACAAGTAATTTGTTTCCAACTGACAAACGGAAATAAGTAAAAAATTTGACAATTTTTCACGCTGTAATTACAGTCCAGGTTTGGTGCTATAAAAACGGCAGGCACATTTTCAACAGCACTCACTGATTTCTTGCCAGTAGAACAAACAGAAACCAACATGAACCAAATGCTGTGCCTGTCCGTTGTGGCGCTGGTGGCTGCTCTGTCGATGGTAAGTTACACTACACTTTTGCCATAGCAAGCAAAATACAAAACGATCGGGTTTAAGAGTAGACATTAAAACGCATTGAAATGATCATGGTTTTCTTTCAGTCTGTTGATGGTCATCCTCCAGATGCTGGGTTCCACCAAGAGATGCAAAAGAACGAGGATGCTTGTCAGGCGTCCGAAGGAGCAACAGCAGGTGAATATCTTGACAATTGTCAAAAACTACTCCAGGACACCTAATGTGGCCTCGTGTAGTTTAAATACCTAATAATGTGATTATCAAAATGAATTTTAGCAATATTTGAAAGTAAAACTACTCGTGCATACAGCACCTGCAATAAAAATAATCTTGTAACTTCAAGTCATTACACTTCCATTTATGAATCGGGACTCGACCATAATGCTGTGCAATTTTTTAATGCTCTTCCTAAAGAATTAACATGTAGAGAGTCTTTCGATATATTTAAAATCAATGTAAAGCCGAAAGCGTTATCTGTTGGACAAGGAGTTTTATAATATTAACGAACTATTATATAAGTTCTACACAACAATTGGTACTATCCAGATGAAACATATCTTGTAAATAAGTATTATGTGAATAAAATCATAAATTATTAATATGAAACATAAAGTAATGCACCCGTTTTGTTACAGCTGACGTGGAAAGTTTTAGGAATCACCAGGTTCCGACCACTCAAACCGGCAAGGTATGAAAACTAACAAAAGAATCATTAGAATGATGTGTTATTTATTTTAGTGGCGATATTATGATCTCATTGAGGGATGCGCGTAAGTTTTGTGCAAAGGGGGTCGTGATAGATAACAACTACAGACGAATTGTCTCAAAGACGCATGGCAATTGCCCAAAATGGCTAATTGGTGAGCATCACATAAAAAATTAAAACAACTGTCTTTCTGAATCTATTCGCATGAAAAAGAGAAAACGTATAAAAAAAAAACTCTTGTGGCAAGCAATGACCAAAAGCAAGCCAGTAAACCTGTTAGCAAAACTTATTTTTAAATGTGTTTAAAACAGCTACTTGTAGAGGTTATTAATTTTTCACTCATCCGATAACCCAAAGCGGAACATTGAGCTAGCATGAAATAATATCTGTTCTGCCCCAGTGCTTCGTTGGCTGTCTCTTTGAGAAAATGGGAATCATGAGCAACGGAGCCTTCTCGAGGACATTGGCTGACCAGAGTGCCCGGACCAAGGTAGCTGGGAACCCGGGAATGCTACAGAAAATCCTGGACCAGAACGCCGCTTGCGAGCAGGAAGGTAAAGTTCAGCATACCATTTTTATTCTTTCAATAGAAATTAAGCGGCAATTTAGATAAAATATAAATAAATAATAAAGCTAATAACGGCTGATAAAGCTAAACCACTGATCTTAAGGCCGCCATCTTGAGAGTCCCTGATTTTGAGTTCTCTCAAAAATCCTGTGGTAAATTAAGTGTTTTCATCGAAATTTATCGTAGTTTTCGTAGTTATCCCCTCTTTAATGGTCAAAATTGGTTCAAAATGAGGTGCATTAAATCTAAAATTAACATTGAAATCATATGGACACCTCAGATTTAGGGATTCCTACTAGCAATGGATTGCCTGACTTCAATTTTTATCATAGATTGGATCCTATGCTCTATACATGTTATTTGAGATCAGTGACCTAAGCTTATGTAATGTGTTGTCGGTTTATTTTGGGTGAAAACAAAAATTAAGCTCAATAAAACGTATTCTGAGAGCATCATGTGTTCCTCAATAACGTCTGTATCCCAGAATCGAACAATTTTAGAAATTTGTTTTTCTTTATAAAATGATGTGCACATTTTTTTTCCAGTGGGAACTTCTACCGACAAATGCGTCACTGGACCTAAAGTGATGCAGTGCATTGAGAAGTACATGAAACATTAATAGCTTAATGTGCGACAAGTCCGGAAATTCAATCACGTACATGATATTTTTCAGTAGCATTTGGAAACAATTTACTCCATGTTAAATGCACTCGCTTTTAAAAATAAATCAATTAAACAGGACAACTATGTTTACCGGAACAAAATGGTTTACCTGTTTGACGTTGATCACCTCCAGGAGTCGATCGATTCTATCCCGGCTATCCAGTAGATCTTGTGGTGTGGTGGACTCTCGTCCTGATCGCCTGTGTGCCTCCGGAAAGTCCAGCTCGATCCTCTGCAGCAGCTCCTTCCCTGATTGAAGATGTGATCGAAGAAGACATTTTGAAATCAGTGAAACCTTTCGCTCGGCAGTTGGTCCTGTTCGCTTCACGCAAGCCAGCAAATTGAGGCCAGTCTAGCTTCCAGCTTGGTTTTCAATTTGAATCTTTATGATATTTTAGAAACGTTTTAAAATAATTTGTGGAAGGATCCCGAGGCATTAAATATCTTTAGTTGTAAGAAAATATTCCCATGGATTTCGACTGCAGGTATATAAGGATGGTGCCATTAAGTCGAAGACAAGACTTTCATAGCTGCAAGCAGATTTCTTTTCGTCTTTGATTCGAGACGAATAAATGACATCGGTGTGCGATTCGATCGTCTCGTGTTCATCTACTCGACATTTTTGCAAATAAGTAGGTCGTTGCTTCAGTAATGCACAGCATATTGCATTCCGTTGCTGCAAATTCCCAATCACTTTCACGATGCAAGTTACAAAATAAATCCAGTTCGTGACTTCGACTTGTTTTTTTTTCTTAAATAAAAATATTTTGATTTACCATTCACCAATTTTGGACATGCAGGCATTTTGAATCTTCGACATCATACCAACGCCACAAGGGATTAGACCCACGCATTTAAGCAAAAACTCGAATCCCAATTAAATTTTCATTGAAAACCAACGATAAACAATTTGCCTGAGGCTTGATTGAAAAGGGACCAACGTTAATGAGACTTCTTTCCCCTATTACGCCCTCTCCGCTTAAAAGATCCCGGCAGCATTTCAGAAGGGTAAAGCATGAAAATCACGTTCGTTTTGGTGGGCTACCTGCGTGGAAGACCCTCTGGGTGAGGAGGGCGGACGCGTCGAAGAAATCGCGATTGATGGTAAGAATTTGCTGGGCGCTGCTCGCGCGGAGACCAGCTCTGTAGCTTGTCAGTCGAAGCCGAAGTTTTTCCAAATCCGACGACGAGCCCTCGGCGTCTTTTGTGAACCGCTCGACGAACTGCAAACGCGACGTCTTATAGCAGGAATGTCTCAAGGCGAGTTGGGGTTTGAACTTGAGCAAGGACGTTCTGGCTTACGATTCGTGTTTGGATCCATTGATGGTGGTTGTAGACCCAGGAGCCACCCAGTTCCTCTGGGAGCTGCGACGCAGAAACGTATTTGGGAAGCCGAGATATTGGAATGTACACATGCTGAAAATGCAACGAAGAGTTAAGTGATATTTTTAATTCGCATGTTTTAATTAAATACTTTTTATATCAGATTTCCCTGAACATTATTCTGTTCGCTATGCTGTGTAATAACTTTGCATTATTTGTGCATAGTAAATATTGTCCATTTTCACTTTTCTTTTATTCCTCGCGGATCGAATATTCTGCTAATTATTTCACCTTCAAAAAATCTGTAATTATTTGGTAAAAAATTGTGTTTTCAATAAGTAGGTGTACAACCTGAACATTTCTCAAATCCAGGACCATTCACCAAATAAATATCCCAATAAAGCACAAGTGCTGTTTGTACTATTTTTTCTAATTATTTGTATTACTCCTGAAACATGTTATAGGCACATTTATTAAGAGAAAATCTAAAACGGATATCAACTTGCCTCTCCGTCCCTCTGAATCTTAGCGCAGTTGTCGACGCGCTGCTTGTCCCAGAAAGCGTCGGGACGCACCATGATGAGCGCCGCGACGTCGGCGCCGAGTGTCGTCGTCACTTGCCGCAGACAGCTCCTCGCCAGCCGCCAAGCGCCGCGGTGAGCGTCGATTATCACCGAAAGACCACAGCGTCGCGACTCGGCACTAAAGAAACACGTCAATTAACGACGGCGTTAACATGGATGTTAAACACGTATCCCTGATTAAAATACAATGTAGCCATGCTGTTAATCTTGATTGGAGCTAGCACGTAATCAATTGTTTTAAACGCAAATATCGATTGTACAGAACAGAGTTTTCTGTATCCACTAGACACAGATATACTTTCAAACCTATTTTCTAAAAAAAATTGTATCGTTCGGTACCAATGATACCCATGGTGTACTACCTACTCACAATTGTACACAACGCTCATGGGTGTACTCAAATGAGCCGTGTAATTATTTAATACTGTGAAAACAATGAGCTTGAAAATATACCATAATTATGTAAATTACTTTCTAGCAAGAGTGTGTTAACTAATTATTCTTGGGTTCTTTTGTAAGCTTTTTGTGTTTGGAGACACGCTTGGCTTTTGCTTTGTTAATTTCTCGAGTTATTTTGTTCCGGTTAACAATGAGGGTTTCTTGAAAAATACTGCTCCTATTGACATGAATACCTGTAAGACTGCATTTAAACACGTAGTTAAACATCTAGCACACTTTTCTGATAGAAATTTTACTGCCTGTAAGGTCTCGTGACTCGTGAGAGGAAAGAACTATTTAGCAGTTAACGAAGGATATGGATATGGCATTATCGTTTCAGTACCAACACGGTAACAGACAGGTGTGTGTGTGATAAGTATGGCTCAGTGGGATGGATTTCTGTAAGCGATACGAGGGTCACGTAGCATCCTTTCAAAAACAAGATGCGAGTGACTTTGAAAGGATGTTTACTTAAAAGCAGACTTCCGTCGCAGATTGGTTATAGTTACCTAAATATCGACACAAGGTATTTGAGAACCGTGTCAAGATGTTCTTTGTTCCAGGTGAATCCTTCAGGAGGGACTGTGATAATGATCAACGGTCTTCCATCGTCGTCTCTCCCTCCGGGCACGATGGCCAGTCGCTCTTCCAGAGCGGTCAAAATGTCAGCCGCTTCCATGTCTGTAATAAAAAAATTAACATATGTTGTGTCGGAGGTTTGGAGAGGCGTAAAAAAACTCACTAGCTGGCAAAGAACGAATTGAAATTATTGAATTGCGTATTGGCATCTGACAAATTGGCAGAATGCAGTACACGCTGCACTCTGGCCACTTCCCACGCGATGGCTTTATTTGCGATGTCTTGTAAAATGTTCGTTCTTCCCACAAAATCTCCACCTCCGTATTTTTACGCCTTCGGTCATAGGCAACAGCCTTCCTTGGAATGCTGCATATTCTCTAATGCATTGGCTTGCATGCAATGCACTTTTATGAAAGACGATGCCATTAAATTAGCATTTCACGTCGTGTTCGCCTTTGTAAATTCCGAACGTTATGCACAATACTCAGCTATATTTATCTACTTATTATGGTGATATGCAATCTAATAAATAATTTCCTCAGGAAATCTTTCTCTTGCTTGACACTAATCAAGCCGTAAGTTAACATTTTTTTCTTTGGTTTTTCATTTTCATTTTCTCTTGACTTATGGCAATCGAATCACGCAGGCTTTCGTTGTACAGGAATTTAATAGAAATAAAACTTTCACAATCATCGAATGCTTCAATCAGCAATCATTGAAATTGAATGGAGACCGAACAATCAACACAGAAATAGCGACAGGAATGTAATACAAAAAACAGCAGGATTAAAATCGCTCGAAAACTACGGTTAACTAATCGATCAGCTAAGAAACAACTGTCCCAACAGAAATATGAAAGTGTGCGTGAAATTTCTGTTAAAGAGCTGTCAAATCAATATCTTATCATGCTACAGGATCAATCAGGTCAGGCCATGCGGCAAGCACACATGAGAACACACGCACAAACACACATGTCTTTGAGGTGAGGCTGAGCAATTGGCGCCATCGCCAGACAGGAGTGCGACACAACAATGACCTGTCTACACATTGTTACACCTCCACGCGATTGTAACACCCTGTCGATGTCAACTGCGCCCTAAATGCGATCAAATCCTCCACCCAGCCGAGGAATGCTGTGGCTCACGAGTCGCTTGGCGAAACGTAAAGACGTGGCTGCCGATCGTAGGAGACGCAAAAAGTGTCGCATTTTTACAAGCAGTACTGCGAAATCTTTCTCGTCTCATAAAGATATTACGTTTTTTACACCTGGACGGTTAGGGAATTATGACCCTGTGTGAAAAGTATTAAGAAATCAACATTTATAGTATTTAAAACATTAGGAATGCATAGGTTCAAAGATAAAGGGTTCGGCTTCGCGGATCTTATTGTTAATGCTAATTTATTCCTGAGCATATCATAATGAATCAATATCGTAGACGACGGAAAGGAACCGAGTAGATTTTCGGCAGCTTGTGTACAGAACCAGCGATTGGAGGTATTTTATTATAAGTATCCGCTTGCAAATCTTGGGTGAGATGAATGCACGGTACTCGGTGTTGATAGTAGAAAGGGACTTACTGAATGCCGTTCCGAATCATTTCATAAGCCCATAGGTAGATTACAACATTAATAAAACGAATGAATAAACAAAATGAGGTCATGAATCCGTTATCATGAAAGGAATAAAAGTTAACTACTTTAACATACTTTGGTAATTAGAACAGGCACATTTGTTGATTGATCACGACGATGATAATAAACAGACTAATCATATCGTATGGTAACAAAAATTTTATGATATTTAAATTTAAAAATGTACGGTTAACTTAATAATGCAATTTTAATAACAATACTTTGGCGGGTGATCAGAAGCTAATCACTGGAAAAAGTTGATAGTGTCCTCGGGGCAGCTGATAAACTGCCAGAAAAACTAGTTTCTAAGATGAGCCAGACAAAATTACTCGCTGTGATCAGGTAAGTGTCGTTGACTGCTGCTGTGGGATAGGTGCGCATGAACATGAAGACCTTCCACTAGCAAGCCAGATGACTCGACGACAGTCGAATTAATTTGAACTAAGTTGACCGATCAGTGTGATCAGTGTGTACTTAGAAGCGGAAAACAACAACAGAAACGTTCAGTTTACAGAATATTTGAAATATAAAGCTCAGAAGAGGAACTTAGATATGACTGAGAGAAGAATCAATTCACAGTATTAAGGAAATTATCGAAAATGTATAAACCACACACATTTTTAGAAAATTTACCACAAAAAAATACAAATATATTTATTTATTTCAAAACTTTACCTATTGGTTGGCACGCATTGTTGTCACTAATAATCCCAAACGTCACAGCATCTCAGCTGGCGGTCCAGCAGCCGAATGCATTCGAACGCAGCTGAATGCAGGTGAGTGCAGCTAAGGTAGCCGAGCGTGAGCAGCGAACACGCGTGCCGCTCCTCACAGAGTCGACTTGCCGCGATAACTGAGTCTGAACGGCAACCAACAGGTACCACTATGGAAGGTACCAGGACGGTGGACACCACCGGCCGACTTCGCTGCGTTCATCACCAGCAACTTGTTTGTACTCCTAGGAGCTCCACCTACCAGTGCTGGCTGCTTGATAGTCGAGAGCGCGTAAACCAGAGCAGCCAGCGCGGCTAGGGTAAAAACTCGACGACCGAAACAAGCCATATCTTACAGGGAATCATGTTTATCTAAATCAACATCATTTGACACAGTTAAAGAAAATTGAGCCATTTTATTATGTTTACACTCATTTATAAGGTATACGCCTAAAAGATTCATTGTTTGTAACAGCTGTAAATAGTTAGGTAACTTAAGTGCTTTACTTAAAACTTTGGGCACACATTTTTTAGATAATCCTACGGTTTGTTACAATAAAATACTCAACACATTGCAAGCATTTGCAATTTAAATAAGAATTTACATGTATGAAACAAGTTATTTTTGGATCTTGTAACCAGTCTCGAGAAGACATTTAAATTTCAAATTATATAATATCTAGTAGTTTAAATATCGATAAGGGGAACTCAAAATTTGGTGTTTTCTCAAACTGTGTTAACCGTTCTTTACTCGGTATCTTGCTCCAGCATCTTTGGTGCACAGCCCGTGAGCTTGCTGCAAAGCCTTCGAGGCAAAACGATCTCCCACTGCATTCTCCATCGTCTGCACTCAGCAACCATCTCATGAACATGAGCATCAGCCAGCCAGCCAGCCAGCCAACCTCCCAGCTCGACTCATCTCCTCCTCCTTACAGCTTGCAAATTATACTAAAGCCAGCTTCTATGCCGGTGATCTCTGCGCCACTTCGACCACAAGTTCAAGAATACCGTAAACTATCAGGTCTTCGAGAGTCAAGGTGTGCGAGTGTGTGGAACTACTTGACGTCGGTCGGGAATGATTTAAATGCCCGGATGATTTTTAGCGGCGATCTGGCCGAACCTTTGGTCCACTTCTACGGTGAATGAGAGACAAAATTGTGGGTTGTCTGATGAATCGGTTGCAGTTCTGACAATGATCTGCAATTTGGGGCAATGGCTCAAGTTCTTTATATCGATATCGACACATTTTTCGATCGTAAAAGAATAGTGCAGGAAATGATTGTTTACTAAGATTTACACTCTAAGAACCATTGTTTTAATTAATTGAGACAGAATCACTTCTAATTCTAAATTACACTTAATTGGTGTTAGAACAAATAAAATAAACAATCCATTTCTCTAAACGGAGCACATTTAGCGGAGAAGATTCTATGATAAATGCACATAAGAGCATTCAAGTTATTATTAATTTTTATCACGGAGCTATGCTGTTTTTCTGGGCACTTCGCTGTCTCATCAACACTTTGATCTTTCTCACTGTTTTACCAGCACGTGTATTCCCGAAGCCAGACAACTTCCAGCGCGATCAACAACCAATTGAGAGGTCACGACTAACGATAAACTAAAGGTGTGCCATGGATCACCTTAACTCGCACCAAAATTGAGCACAATGAATCGAATTTCCTTAAAGTGTAATCCATTTAAGAAAACCGAGTCTATTTACCAAACAGATTTACAGCAATTGTACTACACCCAATTTTCAGCTTTCGTTGAATAAATTAAGCTACCGTTGACAGCAGTGAGAAAACTGAAAGTCATGCACTGCCACTTTGTTTACAGTTCTTTAGCACGACTCTAAAAGTGTGACATCGTGGACAAAAGTGCGTGAAATTCATTGATCTGAGCGAACGTCCTCCAGGATGGCTCCTTGGTCCTTGCGCGGACCCGAAGGCGCCTGCCATTGGATGGTAGCGACCTCAGGACGCCCCGGGCGAGGCAGCTATTGGTCAAAGAAGGACGTCGACCCCTCGACGGAAGATGTACGCGCCAGAGGTTCGTAACTTGACATCGACACAAATACGACGTGTTTCACACTCCAGTGACTGCACTTAAGATAAAATGAACTGCGATAATTTAATTTTTTTGGGGTTTGTGGAGTTTTGGTGATATTTTTTGCGATATTTTGACAAAAATGTGTTTTCAGCGATTCATTCACGATTTAACACGCAAAAAGGCTTTCTTAAGACTGTTCATATAGCTAAAAAATCAATTGACCGCAACCTTTAAATCTAACGTTCTGTATTAAATTTCTAAACATATGAAAGCCTTCACACCTGAGAGAAGGCGCTAGAGTAGTGCGGGCCTAGATGGAGCCAGCGAGCTGAAACGAGCTGGAGTAATACTTGAACAAACCGTCGCCAGATTACAGCATCTGACGCGTGAACTAGTAGAGCTATTTTCGACCAAGATACTTTACATTGAAGACGATGCTGCAATGCGACCCAAGATGCGAGATCATTAATCTAGTTCAATTCGCACTGCTCGATGTGATATCAAAAATAAATTGTACGGTTCATAGCATCATCAAAAATCAAGCTCGGTTTTTTACTCAACGACAATTTTAATCCCATCGATGTTGTTCCGCCACGAATCTTCTTAATTTAGAGCGAGTGCCTAAGAGCAGCGTTCAGTCTGACGGGCGAAGCTTTCAAGGCAGAATTGAAGGCTAGTGCTCCCCCAGAGTCTTTCAGGTAATGCTGTGGTCTATATCGGTCCAATGCTGGGCACAGGCTAGGACTTAGGGGTGCTGTGTCGGCGATCGCGACCACCACGGAGTGATGGGTAACGCCCCGACTAAAGGGCTCCCGAAGAAGGGCAACAAGAAATACGTGCACTGGAGCAATGCTGGTATGTCTATCAATATCGACAAGCATGGACTAAAATTAATATTGTTTATACAGAAATATTTATATTTTTATAAATTTGAAATGGAAACGTCAAATTGACTGCCTGGTGTTGATATCTTGATTGATGTAGCTCGTGGGTTTCGAATGGAAAGTGAAATGAGTATGAGCGTAGTTTTTAAATAGTATTCTCTTTCTAAGAATCAGGTCTAGTGTATAACCACGGAGACGGTGTGTTGTTGAGCTAGACGAGATGTTTATTTTTGGATGTAAGTTACATGGGCCCATGTGCTGTCGCTGCTCTGTTGTTTCACTTGTTTCGTCCTGTCTTGGCCGGGCGTGATGTCCGTTGCGACATTTTGTTTGTGTTTGTTACAAAACAATCACTCGCTGTCATCGTGATTGCAATGGAAGTCCGGTTTTGTGCACTTAGTCGCAGGTAACGAGACAAAAATACCACCATACCAGACAATTTTATCCGGTAAAGCTTTAAAAATATCAGTGGAAAACAACTTTTTTAGTGAAAATACATGTATGGTGATTTTTGGTTCAATTGGAATAACCATTACAGATCAGACCAACGAGTTGAATTTATGTTTAACGACGCATACATACTGTTATGACAACGAGCCATGTGGTGTTCATCAAATGTCGTCCAAGTAAAACAAGACAACATAAATGTTGATCCTGCCAGCTTCAATCTCATCATGTCAATAATTTATCTAATTCTTCGTGACGTCGGCTCAAGATTCATCATCATGGAAAACCCATTGTGTATAAAACCTAGAAAATTCTATGCTGGCAAGAAAAACCTGCCCTGTTACTCACTCTAGAGCATACTATTATTGTAAAAGTGACTTTGGACATCCATTTCGCAACATGAATCGTATGGTTCTAGCAACATGAAGTAGTGAAATTACTTGTCTTTAAAGTGTTGTAACCAGCACTGCCTGTTATTGCAGACAAGCCGTCACCTCCGGGAAAACCACAGCTGGTCCCGGGCACCCCTCACAACCAACCGGACGTCGTCACCATCCGATGGGAGCCACCAGAAAACGACGGAGGAGCGCCGATTACCGGTACTCAAAAGTTTTCCCAAGCGACGACTGTCAAGCATAAACATACATGGAAAAATGCTCGGGAAAAATGAAGTTCACTTTGATGGAGTCGTTTCCTTATCCCTCGGATTTTTTTAAATATATTTAAAAAATATACATTTAAAAAATATGCCTGTTTAGGGCAGGTCGAGCGAAATTTCCACTGTTTTGGTAAAATGCAGCTAAGCGCTGCAAAATCTAAAGTATCTGGGCAATCTGATCAGATCTGATTAATTATAAGTGTATTAAATTTACTAAATCTAGCACCATCACTCATAATGTGGAGTTTTCAAGCATTTTATGGATTTTAAATAATTAAGAATTAAAAAAAAAAAATTAGGCTATCAATTAGGCTGCAAAATGGTACTCCGATATATATATGTACTCTGATATATGCTACCTAAATAGCATCTCAAATATCAGCGTGCACTGCAAGATGAACTAAAACTGGTACAGTGTGCCTAATTGTAACTCTATAACTCCTCTGTCCAGGTTACCTGGTCGAGCACCGTCGAACCGGTTCCCCTCACTGGGTGAGAGCCACCCCAGCCATGGTGACATCCACCGACCTCACCTTGAGCGGTTTAGAACCGGGTTGGCGCTACCAGTTCCGCGTGAGCGCTGAGAACGCGGCTGGAATCTCGGAACCAGGGGAACTGTCGGAACCACTCACAGTCACGCTGCAAAGGTCGGCGGCGGCTGCACCACACTTCACACAAGAACTTAAAGACACTACTGCACTCGAGAACGAAAAGGTGAAATGGCTGATGTCGACTAAAAAAATTGGAAACGTTATTTACCTTCATGTCATAAACAGTGCTGATGACTGTCAATCAGGCTTTAATGGATGATACTACAGCGTACTTTACTGGACGGTTTGGTGTGTTCAATAAAGTTAAGCGACACTGAGCTGGGTCTGGTATCGGATGGGTGACCATAGTACCTATTACAGTCTGTTCGGGAGTTATTAATAGTTTTGTTGCAGGGATTCATTTAACTTCATTCACATTGCTTATCAAGCTCTAGACATGGCTTTGTAGAGAATCCTGAAGCTCGAATTGTATTGTCCTTCGGAAGGAACGTTATGCCAGTGTTCCCTTTCTTTTCAACAAAAGTAGACTGAATTACGGAACCTTCCGTCTAGACTTGGCTTCGTTCAATTTCATCCTCACTATCACCCACACATATACCGACGTCATGAGACCAGTGGCACTCGCAGAGACTCGCAAGTTGTAACACACCACAAATCGATAAAAAAAAAAGTTTAATTCTGGGAACGATATAAAACGAGACTCGACGATATAATGGATAATTTAACTTCCAGAAAAAATAAATTCGATTGCTCCAATTAATTAAGAATAAAATTTCTTTAATTTCATATTGAATGAAATTTTCCATCACTATAGGATATTTGATGCCTAAATATAAGATGTTACGCAAAGCTTTTTCCTCTTAAACTTTACATTAAACTTACCATAAGTGACCAAGATCTAGTGCTAGTACTGGTGCTGGTTCTGGTGCTGGTGCTGGTGCTGATGCTGGTGCTGTTGCTGGTGTTGGTACTGGTGTCTCATGCTGATGCTGTGGTGAAAATGGTTGATGACATGATTTCCTTTCTTCAGGCCGAGTTCTTGGTACACTACCGTGGCACCCCCACCCCGAAGATAGCTTGGTTCAAAGACGGCTTCGAGATATTCAGCAGTCGCCGTACCAAGATCCTAACAGAGAACGAAACAAGTTCACTGGTCATCTTCCAAGCTGCTTTCAGCGACGAAGGCGAAGTCAAGTGCACTGCGACCAACCGAGTTGGACACGTCGTTACGAAGGCCAAACTACGACTGGAAGGTATAAAGTTAAAAATGTCTAATGCATTTTCCTACGCATACACGATTTTAAATCTACCCCCAGGGGACATGAAAGTTAACTTTCTTTTAGAAAAAGTAAATACTGGTATGGCAACATTTAAAAAAGTTGGAGACTTTTCTTATCTTTGGTCTTTTGCTAGACTGCCCGAGAAAACAAGTGTATAAGACTTACTATCGGTGACCTAATTTTCTGAATCGATTTCTTCTTGATTCCAGCACCACCTCGTATCCGCTTGCCCCGACAATACGAAGACGGGTTGCTGTTTGAAATGGACGAGATCATCAAGCTGAAGGTGTCTGTGACCGGGCGCCCCTTACCCCGTGTCACGTGGTTCCACAACGGGGAGCAAGTGGTGTTCGGGGGCCGATACGAGGTCGCCAACACCGACCGTTACTCCTCGCTGCGCGTCGGGGAGGCCAAACGACACGACCGGGGAGAGTACCAGGTCAAGGCGACAAACAGGCTAGGGGAGGACGTCGTGTCGGTGCTGGTCACTGTCACAGGTGAATAGGTTGTTTGATCTCAGACTAATAAGTGCTAGTTTGATGAAGGCTATTGAGGGAGAGGGTTACCTTAAATGGGGACGCAGTGCTTGGTAAAAGTTAAAACTTTCTTACCAACATTTTTTCACTAACTTTGATCTAAGGGATAGTTAGGAAACTAAGGGGAACGAAAGGACCCCCTTCTAACGAAGGGGGTATAAGGGAACGAAGAAACTTAACTTTTGATGACCAGGAAGAGATCAGGAAAATGGAGAATATAGAATCTCAATCGGGAACAACTTCATAATAGGGTAGTTCCGCTTGCTAGCACAAGTTCTGAAACGATGGTGAAAAATGTAGCTGTAGGCTACGAGTTTAAATTCAAATCTGAGGCTAGAAACATGTTTTTAAAAGAGTATTCGGGTAGGGATAAAGTTTAAAAACAAATGTGAGAAGAAAAATACGTTTGAGAATGTGTTTTTACTTGATTGTTGTTGCAGACCGCCCCGTGCCCCCTGGCAAAGCGAAGGTCGTGATGACATTGGGAAGATCCGTCACCCTGTCGTGGACTAAACCTGAAGACGATGGAGGCTGCAAGATTGGAAACTACATCGTTGAATATTACAGGGTTTGTGTCAAAGCCACTGCTTTCGTGTCCCTGCAATTTGCTTTCAGGAGCAGCTCTTATTCAAAACGTTTCAATTTTCAGCTTGGTTGGAATGTTTGGCTGAAGGCAGCCACTTGTAGACAGCTGACGACTACCCTCGGCGACTTGATAGAAGGATCCGAGTACAAATTCAGATTGAAGGCGGAAAACCCTTACGGAGTCAGCGATCCAAGCGGGGAGTCTGAGGTCGTTTTTATTCCTGATCCAAAGAGAGGGTATGTAGTTATTTTTCGGGCAAAAGCACGAGACCACACAATTATCACAAATTAATCAGTGATAAATTAGGTGTTATAAATGGTGTTTCCCCTATTTCTCACAGGATCATGGAGGCGCCAGCTCGAGGAAGCCAGCCGAGACTAGCCTTGGAGCAGGTACCTGTGCAGCCGAGAGACGATCGAAAGCGTAGACGACCTCCCATCCGAGACTCGAACATCCCGAGGAAGGAGAAACACCTGGACTCTTCGATGGAGTACCCGTCGAGTGATCCAGACAGCGCAGCGGAAATTAATTTCAAACCTAGGCAGCTTGAAAAAAAGCGAGGAGCAGAAAAAGATACGAAGGGGATACCTGTGACGGTCTTAGAGTATCAGAAACAGGAAAATAAAGGAGGCAAGGAAAATGTCTCGAAACAGGAAAGTTCGAGATTTAAACATGCAGAGAATTTGAAACAAGAGTCTATGTCTGTTCCGAAAACTAAGCCGTTTAGGGAAATGTCGTCGAGAGTTAGTAAGCCCGTACGGGATGATTCCGATGACATAGAGATGGTTCCAGAGGTGTACTCTTTGAAAATTCCCGTGGGAAAAAGTGCCAGGTCTGAAGAAAGAGACGAAAGGAAAACTCCCACAGGCTTGCCGAGAGAGGATGACACCAGCATAGTACATGGGAGCTCGGAAATGATGCTAGTTCTTCTACCAGAGACTAGAGATGCTCAAAGTGAGACAGGTAACCTGATAATTGTGTACCAGTGTTTCCTTTCTGGTAAGGCAGTTGCATTCTAGTTGGTTACATCTTAATTTATTTTCAGATAAAGAGCAACACGCAGATTTCTGTCGAAGTTTTGCGGCGAGCAACAATCTGGGCGTCGCACCCCCAATGTCGCTGTCCTCCCCCGAACTGGGGTGCGGCGAACCACCCACACAATCCACCTTGCGCAACGCCGTCAGCTCCACGGAACTTTTGCACGAGCTGGCGATGGAACGTCTTTACCAGGAGGCGGAGGCCGAGGAGGCGGCGAGCAAGCGATCGAGGCGACACAGCCTGGAAAGAGCGCGAAGCTTGGAGCGCCCCACCGACCCGAATCTGATAACACGGAACGCGTCGAGAATGAGTGAGGGGACGTATGCACAATCATCGTCCACCAAGTCGGGAAAAGAGCGAGAAGCAAATGTACAAGACAAGATGAAGGTGGCCCCGTTGGGGTTGTCGATTACAGGCGTCGGCAGAGACAAGAAACCAGTCGGGAAAAGGGTGCTCACCGATGAGGAAGAGGAGGAAGCCGAATTTTCTCGGCTTCGAGAGAGGATAAAGAAAACACTCGAAGAAGACTCCAAAGAAGTTGAAAGAGAGATGAGATATAAGAAAGAAGACACGCCGCCAGAGGACGAGGAAGCTGACGAAGAAGACGAAGGAACTTTGGATGACGAAGATGCAGAAGGAGATGAAGAGGGGGAAGAGGAAGAGGAGGAGGAGGAGTTGGAGGAAGAAGAAGAGCTGGAGGAGGAGGAAAGCGAAGAAAATCCAGAAGAAGAAGAAGATGGATCTGACGAAGACGCCTATTCTGGCAAGAAGAACACCGGACGAACTCCTCTGAGATCCATGGACTACAACAGATTTTCCGACGACGACGAGGAAGAGCCTTATCATCCTCGTACAATGGTCCCTCGGGCACTGGCCGTCAAGGAGTTGCCTCCTCCCCCCGTGCCAGTCCACAGAGAGATTCTGACAGTCATGACGCTGGATGACAACCTCAAGGAGTCGGCCGCTCCTGTGAGGCATGAGCCAAAATCGGACCTGCAACCCAAACCAATCCTGAAAACTTCAAGCAAATTTGGAAAGGAAGAGACAAAAACAAAAGTCAAACCTCCGTCCCCTAGAGCAAGCACTCCGTTTGGCAGTGAAGCCAAAACTAAAACTCCGATACTCAACAAGATACTGGACAAAATTGAGTCTCCGTTCAAGAAAACTGCCTCTAACGACGCCGCGGGTTCGAGCGGCGTCGTCCGCCGTCAGAAGAAAAACTCCCCGCCAAAGTCGTCCAGCAAGACGCCTGAGCAAGAAGCTGAGCGTCGCGAGGGCGACGTCGGTCTGTCGGCGGCCGAGATCGCAAGGAAACGCCGTCTACAGACCCGGCAGTCATCGCTTGATGAGGACCAAGAGGCTAATAAGATAATTATCGATCACTACAGTGACATCGTTAAAGAGTACGGAATCCCGAAGAAATATTCTCCAACGCTATTGTTGAACACTGAAGATCTCAAGAATGCTGTCCACCAAGATGAAGTGGAGAAGGAAAAAAGTGTGTCTATGTCGCCGGAAATCATCCTGGAAAAGTCTTCGATGTTAGCTAAACGTTATTCCAAACCAGTTGAGCAAGCAGCGAAAGCAGATTTATTCAGCAAGTACAAGGCACGAGATGAAGTAGAAAGTCCTCAATATACACCGTCAACGTCACCTACATCTAGCAAGGACTCGAAGCCTTATTCGCCAACACTGTCCCAATCTCCTGCGCAGTCGCCAACACAAAAGCTAGCGTCGCGCAGAATTATCCAGGAATATACACCTACACCATCCCCTGATTTGAAACCATCCCACAATAAACCTTCCACATCTGAAGTGAAACTTCAACAAGACATAGATAGATACACTGACGAAGAATCCGAGGAAGACATCCCCTGGGAGTTCACTCCACGAAATATGATAACTCGCATCCGGAGATCCTTGACACCCAAGAGATCCTTCCGGCGGCATCGTCCTGATCCTGCCGTCCTGGCCAAGACTGCCGAGTCTCGAGTTAACAATTTTATCACTTATCTGTCCGATTGGGCAATGTTCTTGCTGGCTTGCTGGTTGTATTTGTTCCATGACGAGCGGTTGGCGATTCCTGTGTTGCTGCTGATGGTATATAGACAGATGAATGCAGCCATTCTCGGCTGGATACCTGAAAGATGGAGAAGAAAGAAGGAATAAGTCATGAATAATATGTGTTATGCCTAATGTGATTTTTGTATATGTGTTCCTCTATATTTCCATACCCCTGCCTCAAAATATTCCTCTTATTTGACAATACACACCATGACACATATTCAAACGATTTCTCTGTTCACTGTTTCTTTTCCCATTAGTTCGATTAGGTTAACTTTACGTTAGGTATGAAAATACCTACATCCAATTACGTTATAACATCGAGTAAATACAATGTTGAAATAAGTACCTTTGTTTCCTTAATAAATAATCCAGAATAAAAACCAAATACCAGATAGGTATGTTCCCACATTTACTTTTTCTATCTACCTACTATTGAACGGTGTATAGCAGATTGTTTATAACTTCGTTACAAAGAGCAGGAATCTATATTTTCACTACTTTGTTTCGGTTAAAAGTTGGGGTTCAGTCAGGATAAAAGAACACATTTCTGTATTTGAGGTCTAAATACCAATTTGACAGAAAATTTTAGGAAATCTGAGCTTCAAATATAGCTCATGTTGAACATCATGTCTGAGTATTTACTTTGCTTTTCCACTGTTAAGTCAATTTTGACATCAGTTTTCATCATTACTTTTCCAATCGCTACAAAAGTATTTTTCATTGCGATTTTTTTCACATTTAATTCCCCCACAACACCTAAAAACCCTGAAGATTAGCAAAGATAACTCCCAGAAACAAGCTCCAAACAATTGTTCTTTATAAATCCAGCTCATAAACTTGGCTCAGTTTTATCAGACTCGTTGTCTATATATCCCCTCGTCCCAGTGGAATTCAAGACGACGTCACCTCCCAACGATGCGCATGCGTAAATTGGCACGCCGCACGACGCTTTTAGCTTCAAGCCCTGGTTAAAGTTAAGCTTTGGTTTTCTCGGTTTGTACGATGATAATTCGACTGGCCGGCTTTATTCCCCGCCGGCCATACCTGCTATTGTCCAGTGCCGACGGCGCGTGTGCGTGTGTGTGTGTGTGTGTGATAGTCGCGTGTGAGTGACCTCACAGGATGACCTTAAGCCTGTTGCGTCACCTGATCTTCGATCCTTGATTTTCGAGATGACTGTCATTACAGGTAAGTGATTGGTTATTGGCGCCGTTCGCGACTGGTGCAGGCGTCATTTGTACAAACATTTTATGGCACTGGCTCAAGCAAACTATGGGAGCTATTTTATTGGCATAGGGTTATGCTTTCTGAATCTAGACAGGAATATGTTCGCGATCGGGAAAAGTGCGTGCAAATTAAATGGCAGGATAGTATTTTACTTTTTTTGGGTTACTTTTCTTATTAACTTGGTTGCGGTTCTGGACGGATGTCACACTAATTTATTTTCATTTTAGCACTCCGTGGTTTGTAATTCCTTGAATACCAACAGTGTAAAAAAGAAAATTAAAAAATATCATGAAATCAAATAAATGATTTTAAAAGTATGCTACGAAATAATAAAAAAAACAATACGTTTAAAATCGACATTTCTGCTGTCAGATGTGCGGCCAAGAGAGGCCTAAGTTAGTTCTCAGGTGACTGATTGACAGTGTGTGATGGTACAAGTCAGGTGAGAACGCTCGCTCGCTCGCATGCTATACAAGCAAGAAAACGTGGGCTGTCTTAAGATGTCGCTTCGACCGACTTCCAAACGCTTATTTTTAGCCGTAAAAAGCAGACATGTTTAGTCGAATGTGTTTAAAGAAAAGGGAGCGCGAGCGCGCGCTCGATCCGCGTTGCACCTAATAAACTAGCTTGTTGTACAGTGTTTTTTTTTAAACTATTATAATTCAAAGACAATGATATCGAAATCAATCTTATTTCGGTATTTTTTAGAAATTATGGAAACGAAAAGCGAGGCGGTTGGGGCGCCGAGCATTCTTGCCTCGGAGACGCCGCAATGCGTCGTCGCGCTTGAAGGATTCGACGTCATCTTAACAATGCAACTGGCGTCGTCTGGAGGAGTTCCTACTGCCGTCTGCTGGTGAGTGCAAGCACTAATTAATCCAGAGAACTCTGATGCTATTTTCGGATAGCATAGATTTCCGCTTGCATATATAGTGATTGCAAATAGTGCTACTTTCATTCAATCCTTGGCTCGAAATCGATGTGTATCACATACCGATACCACATCAATGACACAATGTCTTTTATGTTAAATTGGGACTTGGTGGGTGACCGATTCCGGTGAGACGAGGAGAAAGGTAGATCAGAGGACAGAGTTTATGTTCGTGCAAAGCATATTTTAGAAGCTTCGAAGTTTCGAGAGGTATTTTTAGTGATGTAAATAACTCGTGATGACAGAAAATACGAAAATAGTTCAATGGACTACCAGTATAAACTAGAGAGAACTCATTGTTCGGTATTGACTTGCCAATACAGAAATTAAAAACGTTTTTGTTTCAGGCGAAAGGTTTGTTTCATATAAAAATACATCTGGAAACATTAAAAATTAAAATCTGAACTTACAAATTTAAAACAATTAAAAAAAGGATGCGATGAAATAGCCTTTATGTCAAGGCTTTTAAAGGTTCGCCTGTCAAATTAGGAAGTGGGGCGTCTCTTTCGGAACGTCTTGCTGGAAATATGCTCGGCGACGGCTGGAAACTGTCCGAATATAGCTGGGCTTCAAGTTGGCTGATCTTCATTTTGAAATGATCAGCAGCCTGCATTTGAAGTCTCGTGTCCCCCATCTAGGCGCGAAAAAGAAACACGTGGTCATATTTAGGGAAGTAGACATTTTTAATGGAAGGCCAATTGTGTACTTCCTAAACGTATTTCATGTCTCTTGCACTATAGTGCAGTACAGTACAGGTACAGTACATACTTACAGTAAACTCAATTGGTGACATCAAAGATCTGTCAAATGAGGTGGTATTCATGTCGCTCATAGAAGTTGATAAGATGCTTCCATGCGGGTTACTTTCGGATCCAATTGAAAACCTGATAAGAAAAATTACAAATCAAATTAATTTCTTAGGGAATTTTTTTTTTAAATATTTGCAAGGTGTTTTCTTCACCTAGGAGAGTTTTGTGGCGATCGATTCGGCGTTCTCACAGATCTGTGGCTCAGGCTGTAGTTGTTGTCTTTAATTGTCATGTAACTGAGCTCATTGGACGAAAAGAGAGCCATGTCCTGGTTCAGTTGGTCCACCTTTTTATTAAATCATTTGAAAGGTAAAGCAAAATATTTTAAACGGTGATCATAATTGAGATATAGTTTCTTTTCTCTCGAATCCTCTTAAACGAAAGCGAGCCTACGCTGATGTGTATATTTTCCTTACCTTGTTGACAGTATTACTCATCAATTGCAACTCACTGCTGCATCTTCTGTGAGCTTCTTCCAGCTGCTTCATTTGGAAAGAACACTTCAACTTTCGTTCCTTTTGTCTCATTGCTTCAAGTACTTTCCTGGGATCTTGTACACCCATTCGATAATTGGTCACATCACTACTAGCAGAAATCGGAACCAATGTTAAACTATTTTCAAGTTCTAACTTTTCTTGCACCAAGAAATCTTTTTCGATCGCAATCATCGAATTTATTTCGTCCATCGACTGTTTTAGATTTTTTATTCTGTTTACAAAATTGTGTGTATCTTCGTCGCTCGTGTCATTTTCGATCGCTTGCAGGTCTTGCTGGGTTATTCCTTCACCCTCAGTGCTAAAATTGTCAGTGATCAACGCCTGGGTTTCATCTAGCTTATTGGAGATACTCTCACTTTTGTCAATGTCAACTAATTCAGACTGAATAAAGTTGCTTTCCGACAATTTGTCCTCGATTTCAAGTAAAGGTTCTCTTTTTTCGGATGTATCCTCCGAGCTCTCAATATCAAAAGAAACATCATCTGCCTTGCTTAAATCTTCTGCTACACTCCCAACACTTGTAGATACTTCTTCTTCAGTTTCTGCTAAAATAATAGCCAATCTAGTTTTTTTTCCATCAACAGCATCTTTTTGCTCAAAAACAGTGTTCTCTTTTTTCCGCGGTGAGTCTGCAGTTTCACTTGAAATTTGAAGTGCGCTAGGAACGCTGCTTTTTCTCTCAAAGAGGTCTATTAAATCTTCAGTGCACTTTTTAGTACCTGAATCACCTTGCGCTGCGTTAAATTCAAGATCAAGCAGATTCCTTTTGAACGAGAGAGTCTGGTGACTTCGACACTTTTCGGAAGTTGTACTTTTGTATTCACGATTTTCAAGAAAAGTATTTAAGGGATTTTCCGACAACTGTTTAGATTTATGGTCAGTGGATGGTTGCAATCGTTTAACTTCGACGGTCGTGGACGAATCCTGATCAGCCATTTTTCAGATTTCTCACCTAAATTTAAGTGCTGCTGAAAAAGGTTCTTATGCAAATCAAAACAAATGCAAAAACTAAGCAAAAAATAGCGACTTTGATTTTCTTGCCGGGGTCACTGCGTGCAGAGTCGCTGGAAATATCGCGCAAATTTCAACGAAATTGTTACCAACATCAAAAGAAACAGCTGAATTATAATCCTAAAAAAATTAACAGGGATATGTTACCTCAACAATTTTTGGCCTGTTTATCTACTAGTCTC
Organism: Protonemura montana; assembly: GCA_947568835.1. Lineage (NCBI taxonomy): Eukaryota > Metazoa > Arthropoda > Insecta > Plecoptera > Nemouridae > Protonemura > Protonemura montana. Next base: position 18,821,988 of record OX387606.1, on the reverse strand, counting down.
TTAAATCTTGGCAATAATGCACACACCAAGTTTATCTCAAATAATATTAAAACGGCGAAAAAAATAAATCGAAAGGGGAATCACCCCACAAAGGTGCAAAATAGCACTGCACCGTCCACACATCTAATGCTATCTCTGCCCGCCATCTCTCTTCCATCTTTCAAATTCAATTATAACATAAAGTTAGGATGACGCCATGACGGTTTCTCGGTACAAAAATATCCTAAGCGCGCAAGGAAGAGCTGGTTGGGCGCCGCTCGCGCGGGACTGGGACAGTTCGGGAAGAGAGTCTGGGAGACCGACGACGCGGAGCTAGTCTGAGGGGTCGCGGCGGCGACGGCGTCATGAGTGCGTGCTTTTCACCGGTTATCACAAAATATTTTCGCGATCGAGGGTAGTTTACCTAATCAAAGTGTGTTTGCATTATGGGGAGTCAATGCTGTAAGGGTGATGCATCCAATAGCAAGAACAAACCGACGTCGCTGTCGTCGACGTCGTCGAGGCTTGGGTAAGCGGATTTTTGGCTGGTAAAGGAAAGCATTGATTTGATTTGATTATTAAATGTTTATTGAGTCAAGGATTTGTGGAAAATATGTATTTATAGAAGCTGGTTTAAACTAACTTCGGACACATCTCGTTTCACAAGTTTTTTTCTATGTTTATTTACTGTTTGAGATATAGGTCGACGATTTTTCTTGGGGATATTTTCGCCAAATACAATAAGAAATCTGCATCTAAGTCATGGTCAGCCGCTGTCTCTACTATTGACGTTGCACAAATAGGCAAGCTCGTTATTGTGATTTAGCCAAATGTGATAAACTACGAGGAATCGGTCTTTAAATCGTTACAAACAAAATCGAGGAAATTGTTTTCATTGGCATTACGACACTCGCCGAATCCTTGAGATCATTGACGTATCGAGGTAACGATAGCAGATTCTTACATAAAATCCCACCCGATAATAGTTCTTGGACACGGCTATTTGCGTACTCGTGTTCTGGTAGTAAAATACATCTAATAGCGGAATACATAAACATAATTTTATACCGTCATTGATCAAAATTACTTCAATACACTGTGAGGTTTCAAAACAGTCTCTTCATGTTGACATGTTAATTTCACGGTGGTGATTGGGAAAATAAAGAGCCTTTCTAAATTATGGTTTTTAGACACATGTCAACTTCATCTAACCTTAGCATTCAAAACCCCAGTAGTAACAGATTTTTTAAACTAGTGCTAAGGTTAGATGGAGTTGACGCGAGTCTAAAAACCATAATTTAGAAAGGCTATTATTACAAGCAAATACATTTCCCGGCGTTTCGTAACATATGCCAGTTACTTCATCAAGGATGAAAGCCTATCTTGGCATTGCAACGTTTTTCGATTGTATTTTCTGACTTTCTTTTAGAAAGCTTTAAGCCAGAAACTATCTGAAATAAGTAGTTCACTCATTGATCAATTTCTTATCATCGTCCATCGTGCCGATACGCACGTCCGCCAGACACTGTTTACATTTCTGACACTTTAAGTTCGTTGATATCATCAAAGAAATCCTGCTAAACATGTCAAGTACTCCAGATAGATCTTCAAGTAGATCTTCAAGTAGATCTTCTTCGCGAACCATTGCTTTGTGTTCTCATCTGATATTACGTCACATAATATTGCACAATAAACGGGTTGGACAACTTCCATACAACAAAGCGACCGGTCTGACATTTCGATGAGGAACTAACTCTCAATTGTTTCTTGCTTGCCCTGCAAAGATTCGTCCCAGTTTGTCAGACGGTCAACAATAGACCAGGCGTCGCCATCTTGGAACCAAAGCTATAGGCGCGCTATTTTTACTTAGTTTTTATCTGAATGTAGAATAAAATGGTGTAATTGCTTCACTTAACCTGTGCCTGTTGTGTTTATCACTGTCTGCTGGGAATGTCATTGTTTGAAAGCCAGAAAGATAGGCATGTTTTTTTTTCTGTTTTTTGTTTGCATTTTTAAGCTGTTTTCGACAACTTTCTGTTTCTTCATTTTCATATCAGATAACATGTCAAAATAATTAGTTAAAATATGTTTGTCGTGTCACAAAATCATAAAATCGTCTATAAATATATATATATATATTTTTTTTAATTAAAGAACATAAGTTAACGCAAAATAAACACAGTAAAAAATACCAATATAATTTTGTTTATCGTGTCAAAATGTGTTTCCAAATGATACGTATCTTAGTAATTTATTTTGAACCTGGCTAGATTCCCAAAACGAAGTTAAAATCATTTTTAATTCTGATTCATATTTTCATATATTTTGTGGATTGATAAAATGTAGGTTATAACCTATCCAACGGTAAGATAAAGGCAGCTACATTGACCGCCACAAGGTGGACATCACTATGTTTCATTTCAAATCAAGACTTATAAATATAATCCGAACCAGTCCCATGCCAACATTATTAGCCCAAATCTCCGACTGGGGACGATTTGGACAGCGACTCCGCTGCAAGGTCTAACAGACCTGGCGACATTCCACGGGGCACAAAAACCAGCTTGTACACAAATTATAACTTCATTCAAACTCAATTCCATGATTTCTAACAAACGCGCCTTGTCATCGGGCATGATTGTTTAAAGTTTCATCAAATAGATGATGGTGGAGTTGCCAAGATTGCTCTGCGGGGTGCGTTTAGGAGTCGGAAACGCAAACATGAAATGGCCGGCTAACAAAATCCAAATTCTGTCAGAAAATTCATTTTACACAAAAATGCAGTTCATATTCAAGAGTGAAGACTGATCGAGTTTTGTAGTGTGGTGGGTTTTTGTCTCAGCCAATGGGCGACGACCTTCTAGGCTGCACCAATGCGAGTTCACATCGTAACAACGCTTAAGAAAGCGGGTCTTAAACATTTTTTACATTATTTTTTTGTATCAGAGATGCCGACAGATGAATCTTATCACGCATATGAAGTTTGTTAAGGTAAACTCGATCAATTCCTTTCATTGGAACAGTGGCAACCTGTTTAAAGTATGAAATTGATGTGTCATAGACGTCAACTGAGTTTAAAGCCTTCACGCAGGCTCAGTAACATAATATTTTTACTCATCATGGTAAGGCAGTGAAATGAGAAAAAAGGCAAATCCCAAATCGGAGTACCTACCGCATCAAGTTTTCAATTCTTGACTCATTTAAAGGACAATTTAGGGCCCACAATCACAAATCTGACCTGTTATTGAGCTGTTATGAGCTGATAAATTTGTGACAACCATAAAAAAAACTGAAACTTATAAGCGCTATATGTGATTTTTTGTGCATCGTTACACTCCAAGGGCTAAGCATATACACTTCTATGTGGATCCTTCTTGTGGGAGTTGTCACCAGTGACGCCAATGGCCACACAGATATTAAATTAGATTGCGCTGACAAAGGACACTATTCCCTGATCTCAGGACGCGCGGTGATCAGGAGCTGATTGGCGAACGCTACGCGGTGTCCGAAAACAACAACACTGTCCACCTGAGCGTGCAACGCGTGACGCACGCCGATGCCGGACAGTACACGATGGTCGCAAAGAACATGGCTGGCGAGGCGCGCGGCAGCGTCATGCTTCAAGTCGACGCATATGGCGATACCGGCGGCGCCGACGCTCCCGCCTTTCTGCGACGCCTCAGTGACCTCGCCGTCAAGGTCGGCACGAGGACCAGGTTCCTGGTGGAGATTAGGAGCTCGTCGGATATCAAGGTGGGTTACTGGAAGTAGGTTAGCAAAAGGTTTTATGTCGGCAAAGACCATTTTCCATTGCCGTGACAATCTTTGTTTTATTCTTTCTTAACCATTACATTGCGATGAATTTCTCGACATTGGACATGAGAGTTTTGTTGTTTGGCCCTTTTCACGAGTTTTAGCGACTAAATTTCGCCCCTGGCACTAAAAAGAAAAGACAACGCGAATCAACGTCGTTATAATCGAGTGCATATCCCAGTACAGACGGGGTATACACCAACTTGCCGTAATGTTCGTCATTTCAAGCCGTTGGTGAATTCCTGCAGGTGTTTTGTTGTAATTCCATTTTGTGAATGGTTTGAACGTGTGTAATGCGTCGTTAATCCTGCAAGCGCAGAGAAAGAAACGTGTTCGCTTTACGGTAGACCAAGTTTAAGTTCTGGGTTACAGCGAACGGGTAACAAACAACGTGTAGTCGTGTGCATGGGTAAGGGCTGTGATTGGATCATCAGCTATGTTCTCTCTGTGTTGACATGGGCACTGACTGCAGACAAAAGCTCAATGGATAAGTCACTTTATTGAGCTGCACGGGCGCTATTGGTGTTTGTAAAACCGCATGCTGGACTAGCAAAACACAGGGCATGCTACATAAATTCGCTTTCATGGTAATCCAAACATACTAAATGGTGGTCAGGCTATAACTTTAGAGCTAGACTAGGAATGATAGCAATACGTTCGACCACCAAACCCACCCATACTCAAGAATCTTCACCCATTATTATATGTGGCACCAAGCGTGGGTCATGATAAGTCAATCTACAGTTTGGCATAGTTTTAAAGTTTTTCTTTCTTTTATTTAGTTCATTTTATTGGCAAAGTTACGTGTAGTTTTTTGCGTAGATGTTCTATTTGTGACTTGTTTTAACCTATTTCCAATGCAAGGCACAACCACAACGACAGATTTACCAGCTTGTACAACCCCAAAATGATCTTAAAACTATTTTCTCATTCAAATAAAACCAGTGCGTGGTCAGACTTGGGCGAAAGTACGTCACCAATATCCTGAGAGTGTTATTTCAGGAACTTCCTGTTTACTTATTCTGCCATGAAACTCTTTGGTTAAATCACTTGCTGCGATGACGTCTCACATGAAATTTGATTTGTGTATCCTTTGTTCTTGTAATTAATTTTTCCACTAATAAGTACACATTTGTTCGGTTAGGTGACATGGCTGCGGAGCGACCGGCCCGTCGTGGAAGGGGAAAGATTCAAGTTCATCCACGAAGGGAACTTCTTCTGTGTGGACGTCGCCCCCGTCACGGTCGAGGATGGAGGACGATGGACGTGCCTGGCAGAGAACTCAAGCGGGAGGTCGTCGTGCTCTTCCCATCTTAACGTTCTGGGTGAGTGGTAGTTGGCAACTGCACTTACAACACTTTCATGTTGCAGTCAGTTGACAACTTTATGGTTTTAAAATGTTCTGTGATCTTGTTTTTCATTTTTATTAGAATCTTGCTTTTATTGGTGGGTAGTAAATAATCAGAATGTGAGTTCAAAAATTTGGTTTCGTCATTATTTATTCTTATTTCTAAAGAATTGTTTGGTGAACTTTTATTAATTTTCAGCCGCCATCATAACAGTTTACCTCTAAAACAGTCTCTTTGAAGTTAAAATAAAATATAACTTAATCTGAGCAATGGGCTAAATTTAAAATTTAAATAAAATATCAAACAAGACTAAGCCACGGATATCCCAAAATAATGAATTCAGTTTTTATTTCCAGCTTATTGACTTCTTGCCCCCTCTGGATTTCAGTGCCAAAAGCCTACAAAAGCCCCGAATTTCTGGAGGAGCTACGCGCCATCCTTACTGAGGGTGGAACAGTGTCACTGGAGTGCAAAGTGGTGGGCGTCCCGACGCCCGTCCTCCGCTGGTACAAGGACGGCAAAGAGATCAAAGCAGGCGACGTCTTTGCTTTGACGGCGAACCCCGAGGACCCCACGTCGTTGGGAACTTACACTTGCGAGGCAGTCAACTGCATGGGCAAGACGTACTCGTCGTCGCGGGTCCACGTCGTCGGAAAGGGAAGCCGAGAGGGGTCGCTCAAGCCGGCGGACAGGTGCGGGGAGTTTGCATTTATTGCAGACACTTCTCATTATACAAGTGGCATATTACAGAGTACACAGTACAAAGTACACAGGGACTAACGGCAAGCAGGAATTACATCTCAATCAGAATTAGTTAAACATGTTTGATTGAGTTTTAGAAAATGTATTGTTTGAAAGCAAATCTTTATTAGCCTAAAATTACCAAACCAACGGCTATTACATAAATGAACCGAAATAACCCAAAGACAGTGTGCAACGTTATTTACTTTCTGATGACAATATTGAAGATGAACCAAAAATTCCTGAACTCTTGTGCAAGTTACAGTATAAAAATACAGTTGTTCCAATAAGTGTTCCAATACGAATTCCAAATGACGAGATTGGCCGTGAAAAATCATGTTTTTAAAAGACGCAACGAGAAGATATTGAGTGTTCACACCTGAAATCGGGTCACACACGAAATTTTATAATTGCTTTGTTTGTCTCCGCAGCCTCGCTCCTGCTGGACCTCCGCCAATCTTCACACAAGAGTTAGGCGACAAGAAAGTTAAAATCGGCGAACCGCTCACGCTTGCATGCCACGGTGAGAACCAGTCTCCGAAACAGTTGGTCCAGCTGCTTAGTAACCTGTCTCCATGATCCCAGTTCACGGCTTGATTTCTCTGGTTCCAGTTGGTGTACCACCGTGGCCGAAGAGTATAGCGTGGTATAATAAAGATGGCCGCGTGGATGAGAGTGAAAAGTACCACGTGATGGAGGACGGCTTGGGAGGTTACATAATCGAAACGCTGTCTGCGGAAACTGCTGACGAGGGGGAGTGGAAATGCGTAGCGACTAACTCAGACGGCTCTATGGGCTTTTCCAAAGCAATCGTCACCATGATTTGTAAGAGAAACTCGTCCACAATTGCCAGCTTTTCTTTAATCAGGGCAAAAATTTACTTTAATAAATGTGATAAAAAAAAATAAAACCCGTTGATCTAGATGACGTCAGCGGTCAATTTCATTTTTCGAATATGTATAAAAAGGGTCTATACTTTCTACGGGTCCGTTTCTTGTGCTTGTAATAACATAGCACATAATGGCTGCACAATGGTTCAGGTTAGTCATGAAGCTGTTTTTCTTCTCAGATCCGAAAAATTACCGTAAGCCGCGATTCCTCGAAAGTTTGAAAGCGATTCTGACCGATGAAGGCCTCGTGTCCTTCGAGTGCAAGGTGGTTGGTTTCCCGACACCGCAGTTGAGATGGTTCAAAGATGGGCAGGAGCTAAAGCCGGGCGATGTCTATCAGCTGACAGGCACCAATTCCCTCGGTGAGTATGCAGACCACTTTCTAGGAGTAAAATGCTACCTTTGTTGGTAAACACTATGCGAGTGTATAAATATCAACCGTTTTTTATTATAAGAAATACTAAAAACCTCTCAAAAATTGATGCCCAACCGTTTACTTTTATTTCTGTAAAGTGCCATATAACTAGCAGTTGTTAGTGGACTGAAACAAAAGTATCTCTGGAGACACCACTATGTCACTACGAAGGGATTTTTTTAATGGATTTTCAAATAAATCACATAACGGAATCATTTTTACTAATATTCAATCAATATCCAGGGTCTTATTCTTGTATCGCTAAGAACTTGATGGGAGAAGCAACGAGTTCAGCAGAGTTGACAGTCGAAGACATTCAGAGTCAACTCAGTGAAGAAGAACGTCTTCAACTTTTCTCAACAAATCAACCACCCAAGTTTTTGCACGGGCTGAAAAGCTGCGAAGCGAAAATAAACGAACATTTCCGATTAACCGTCCAAGGTAGGTGATTCATTTTTATTTTTGTAAAATGGTGAGAAAACTTGTTCGCTTCGTCACAAAATAATTTTATTTTTCAGTGAGCATTTCTCCGGAACCAAAAATATCCTGGTACCGTGATGATGAACAGCTGGAAGATTCAGATAGATACCAGGCCACAAGGGAAAACCTCGGAGTTTGCCACATGGATGTGAAACGAGTCGAAATCATAGACCAGGTATGAAAGCCATCGAGTTGAAAGAGATATCCAAAAACGCCATGAAGTGTTCAGTGCTCTTTTAAATGTGTTTCTTTTTCTGCACTCATAGGCCGAGTGGAAATGTGTGGCTACAAATGATTTTGGGCACAGCGTCACTTCGTGCTTCATGAAGCTCATCATTCCAAAACATTTCAAGAAGCCAAGATTCTTAGAATGTCTGCGAGCGATCCTGTCCGAAGAGGGTGCTGTCAATTTAGAATGCAAGGTAAATCCAATCTTTTAGATTAAAGAGTTAAATTATGATCTTAACACTATCGCTGGCATTTGACGAATACCTCTTTTGCAGATCCTACCGAAATCATTCCTTGACAATCTTTTATTTTTCTCCAGGTAATTGGTGTGCCTCAGCCAGTGCTGAAGTGGTACAAAGACGGAGAGGAGTTGAAGCCGGGAGACATCCACCGCATCATATCCGGCGAAGACGGCCGATGTTGTCTCGGAACTTACACGTGCGAGGCAAGCAACTGCATGGGAGCTGTTTCAAGTTCAGCGTCCCTGCTTGGCTTTGAAGGTAGCTTCTAAAAATATCTTGTTCCAGTCCAAACTTAAGCTTTATTTTAAATTTAATTTTAAATTTAATTATAAAGTAGCTGTCACAAGTCGTGTCTTTACGGAAAGATTTTAATGAGGACGAAATCGTCTGATTATTTTTGTTTCCCATACAAGATCGTTGCGCATTTGTTCCGTTAATCTCAGTTAACCTATTTGCCCTCAGTTAACAAATTTGCATCGAACGTCATTTTTTATTTTCTAAGGTACTCACAGATTTAAATCGTGTGAACTTTTATGACTCTTTGCCATAATAACTGGAATCTTAATATATTTTTATGTTGCTTTCCCGTGTTTCCTTCTTAATGGTTTGCTAAAATATGATCGGAAACTGGTAATTTTTTTTCAAATATCTTAGAGACCGCCTGTGCCATGCTTTACATTTGAAGTCCAAACAATTCTAACTTCACTCCCATGTTTTCTTAACAGAGCGCATGCTCGTCAAGCCCCAAGAACACGTGTCCCTCGAGCAGAGCGCGGCGAACATGGGTAGCGCCGGTCACATGCTTGCCCGCAATACGTCGCTGTCGACGATCCATGAAGAGCGGACGTCGCAGATGTACGATCCGGTCACCGAGAAGTCGCTGACCATTGACGAACGCGCAGAGGTCTCATTTTCATTTGACGGCAAGGAAGTGTCGGTGTCGCTCTACGAGACGCCTGACTTGACAGAAGAAGAGGCGTTGCAAGTGCTGGAGATGTATGCTGACGAACTTTCAGAACATGTTTCAGGTAATGAAATTATATTCATTTTTATATCAGCGTGGTTTGGCGTGATTTTTAAAGAAATGCGTACCGGTTCCACATTTATAATTGCAAGAGTCGCTATGGATTTATATTTCGTTCATTCATTAATCGTTATGTTCATTGGTCCCCTCGTTCTTTACTAAAAATGTCTAATGAATATTTTCATTATGCTTGTTCCAGAACACAACGTAGTTGAACTGCCTCCTATGCGGTTCACGAAAGAGTCACAAAACACTGGCAACCTTTTGATGGAAGCCGTGGTCATCGACGTCACACCAGAGTTCTTCGCGTCGGCAGCCGACGACGACCTCCGCACTGACGCCGACATCGAAGACCTGTCTATCTCAGAGGCCGCCCAGCAACCGGGCTTGCCACACGACCAAGAGGACGACGGCATCTTCGACGAACTGGACGAAGAGTTCCTGGATCGCGCCCTCGAGTCGTCGACGCCGTTCCACGATGCTCCCAGGCGGCCTCCGAGGAAGAAGTCATCGTCGCGCGCAGACTCCGAAGCGATAAGTGACAACTCGTACCATAGTGTGTCTGCAGGGGCCAGCAAAGGTAAGACTCCGAGCGAGCACTTTACAGATGCGAATGCGCAGTCACCAGATAACGATTCGAGAGGGAAAACATTTGAAAGTGCGAGGGGAAGTTCGGGAGAGAAAATGGTCGTCGATGCTGCGGATGCTTCTAGCAAGAGGAAGACTCAAGACGACGACGATTTGTCGGATGGCAAGAAGAAGAAGATTTCTGAGCCGAAATCGGATCATGGGACGCAAACTGGTGTTCCGAAGAGAGTCATGCGGTCTGTGGAGAGTGGACAAGGGGAGTCTTTTGAAAATATTGCTCTCGCTCGATTCCAGGCAGATAATGACGCTCTAAAAATGGATTTAACTCTCCGACAAGACTCGGAGAAAATCGTTGAGGAGACAGTTCAAGCTATGCAAGAAACTGTTGCCAGCGAAGTTACTCAAGCTGAAGAGAGGCTTGCCGTCAAAGCAATCACTCCTGAAGAAGAGCTGACACCGAAAATAAGCAGAAAGAAAATTAAAACATCTCAGTCTAAAGAGGAAAACGTCGTAGAGGAAATTCCTCCGGTGGTCCTTCGTAGGAAAAAGAAGGCAGGGAGTGGAGAAGTGGTGATTGACTCGATGAAATTGGAGAAAACTGGCGATGCACTATTCTTTTTGCAGTCCCAGGAGGATATTTGCAAGAGCGGTGACAAAGATGACTCGTACTCTGAGGAGGGCGATGGCTTGAAAACAAGACTTGCCATTCAGAGTGAGGAAGACGACAGAGAAGAGCAACGCTTACTGAGACGCTCATCTTCGTTGGAAATCAACAAATCAGATGTAAATCTGCAAGCAACCATCCAAAGCGAGATAGAAAACATAACCAAAACAATGACTGACAGAGAAAAGCGATTATCTGGACTTGACTATGAGTTGCCCCGTCTTCAAAGCCCAGAGCTTCTAGACCCAATTAGCTATCCTGATCCTGCGTCGGCCGACAAGGGAGAACCGTCCTTGCTCGATAATCTCACTCAGTCACTTCTCAACATACAAAAAGGCCTGTCCTCGGTCGAGAACAAAGTTATCACAGAACTGGACCCTAAATTTGCCCAATCGAGCCTTTCTGTTTTGGAGTCCCTAAGCCAGCCTATCAGTGACATTCAGAAAGGGCTGGCCCTTGCCGAGGAAAATTCCTCGTCGGAAGAGTTGACGCCCGGAAAAGCCGGTTTGGCGATATTAGAAAATCTCGCGCAGCCGATAAAAGATTTCCAGCGTGGACTCGCCACCATCGAGCAGCAGACCTTCGAGTCTCGAGTCGCTGACACGCAGCTAGAGAGCACTCAGTACTCGATCCTCGAGAACGTCGCCCGTCCCGTGGAAGAGTTCAACCGCAGCGTCGAGTTGATCCAGCAGTTGGCAATGCTGGAGACGACGACGGGCGACGAGTCACTGGCGGACGTCTCGAACCTCCCTTCGGCGACGACGCCGGCGAAAGAGATTCAGAAGGCGTTGGCCAAGATCGGGCTGCGACAGCCGGACGACGTGGATGAGTCATTGGCCGATACTCCAAGTCTCCGGTCTTATGCCACGCCACCGCAAGACAACCAAAACTGGGAGCACGTCTACGAGAACGTCGCCCGGTCGTATACAAAGTCAGAAGACGCATCGTTAGCAGAAGTGCCAAGCATAGGAGGATACGTTTCCCCTGTCGACGAGCTACAGATGGCCCTTGCCAACATCAACCAAGGACTATTACCTCGCAGGGGGTCATCCCCAAGCATTCGCTCTTATGCTACGCCTCCTCAAGAGATTCACAAACCACTGGTGCAAATCGGTGACAAAGTGCTTTATGAAGCAGAGCCGTTGATTCAGATGACAAATGTTCCCATTTTGCAGACAGTCGTGTATCCCGTTCAAGATTTGCAGAGAACCTTCGCGGCTTTGGAGCAGCAAGCCGATGAGGAAGCGAGAGGCGACGAGCCGATCTATATGCGTGCTAGTGTTTCAATTTTGGAGGCTTTTTCGCAACCCATAGAAGAGCTGCGTAGAGGTGTTATCTTGATAGAGCAGAAAGTCTTGGGAGGGACGAGCGATGATAATATTGGTGCTTTGATTATCGAAAGCATCAACCAACCAATGGAGGAGTTGGAAAGGGCGATAGCTGTAATCGAGCAGCAGAACATTCTTGAGAGTAGCGACGAAGAGGTCGCCGAAATGACAAAGTTCACGATACTCAAGCAGTTGGCGGCGCCCATTCAAAATTTGGTGCATGGACTTGCTAAAGTGCAGAAGGAGTACATTTTGGAAGGCACAGAGAATTTGGAAAGTAAAATTCCGATGCTAGAAAATATAGAGCAATCGATCAAAGAGGTCCAGCAAGGAATTGCTAGAATGTCGCAGGTTAACGTCTATCAAGGAAAGCCATTGGAGGCGAGTGAAGCTAGAGGGATTGAACTTCTCGCGTCACTGAACCAGCCGCTCACTGAACTGCAGCGGGGAATCGTTCAAATCGAGAGAAATATTGTACTTGAAAAGGAGGTTTCATCACTTAAAACAAGACTGTCTTCTTATGAACGCATAAACGTACCACTTCAGCAACTTCAAACTGGACTCACTCAAATTGAACAGTTTGTAGTCGAAGTTAGCTCTGAAATGACAAAGTCCACGACATCCTTAGAGATCCTCGCCGAACCTCTTCACGAGCTCAAGAAAAATATAGCAATGATTCAGCAACAAGCCACATATTCCTCAGAAGAGATCAACATCGCTATGCTAGCTAATTTAACCCGTCCGCTTCAAGTTCTGCAAAAGGGAATTTTGAACGTGGCCAGTCAAAACGCCGAGCTGACCAGTCACAAATCTTCAGTCGAAGTAGTCCAATCGATGACGCAGTCCGTCGACGACTTGAAACAGGAAATGGCGAGAATTGAATATCGCGCCATTGCCAGCCCGCCACAGGCCTCACAAAAAGCCACTCTTTCTATGCTAGGAACTCTCTCTGAGCCTTTGCAAGAACTCCATCGTGGACTGATTCAAGCAGAGCAGGTGCTCTGCGAGACGCCGCAAGAAGAGCTGAAGGAACTCGATTTGACGTCGTGGGAGACTCTGACCAAACCTCTGCACGAGTTGCGTGAGGGCTTATCACAAATAGAGAAGATCGTGTTTGAGGATGTGACACCGATTGCAACATCGAGTGCCTCTTCATTGGAACTATTGTCGCCGATGATTCATGAGCTGCAGAAAGGAATAATTAGCATACAGCAGCACGCAGTGGTCAGCAGTGAAAGCCAGCAAGCTGGATTTTCGCTCATGGATTCGATAGCCTCGCCGCTTCTCGAATTGCAGCGAAGTCTGTCCACAATTATCGAAGAGCCTCATTTAGAAACAGAAACAGCCGAAATAGAAGTTCAGAAGTCAAACAAGTCTATCCTTAACACTATGACAGCGACAGTGCAAAAGCTGAGGCAGGAAATATCGCAAATCGATGAGAGTCCAGTTGATGTGACTTCAACGCAGAGTAAACTTACAGTAATGAAAGTGCTTTCTGAACCTCTTTACGCACTGCACGCTGGTCTTTCTTGTTACGAGCAACAAATTCTTGTGTCCAGCAAAGTTTTGTCACCAGAGCAGGACAGTCTTAAGGCACTGGAATGCGTTTCGAAACCTCTTGAAGAACTTACCAAGCAGCTAATCGGTGTGGAAACAAGCTTGGCTCAGCCTAGATTCGATGAAGAAGTGAAGAATATGAGCATCGAGAGCTTGGAAATGTTGATACCTCCCATACAGAAAGTGCACAGGGGAATCGAAATATTTAAGCAGCAAGCCGAATTGGAGTCTGCTGGCCAATTGTCTGAATTATCAATCACAAAGACACTGGCTCGACCACTTGAAGAGTTGAGCAAAACTTTGGCTACCATTGAGAGTGTCATCGTAACGGAGAAAGAAATGAAGCAAATGGTAAGAAATCCGATCGAATACGTGACGCAGACCATCCAGCAGGCGTCCACACCGGCTGCAATATACGAAATTATTCAAGAAAATCCTGAATTTGGAATCTTGGAAAATTTAGCACATCCTTTGGAAAAGCTTGGAATCAGTTGGTCTGTGCTTGAAGAAAATTCTTCAGAAACTGATAATGAACAGAAGAAGAAAGTGTCGTTGCTCGCTCTTGGAACTCCAATAGATGATGTCCAGAGAAGTATTTCTTTGGTGCGAGAACGTATCTTGTTTACTTCTGGAGAAGATAGCGAACTAATGCGCGTGCTTGAGACAATCTCGCACCCCATAGATCTTCTGCAGGCAAGTGTCTCTCACATACAGGAAACTGTGCCGCCAGAACAACTGGAAACTATGAGCACTGAAAAAACTGTATCGGAAGAAGTCATGGACTTCGGCACGGCACTGATACAAGAGTTGCAAAAGGCTATTGCCATAACCGAAAACCGGACTGCCCAAATCTACCAGAAAGTTTCCGAAATCGCTTCTCTAAACTTGGTCGAAAGTCTTAACGAGCCGCTGAAAAAACTCCAAGACAAGATGAACCTAGTTGAGAAGGAAAACCTGCTCGCTGTAGGGATCGAACAGCTGTCGGACGAGAAAGTATCACTTCTCCAGCACTTGGTGGAACCGATTGAGAAAATACAGCAAGGAATTGCAGTTATTGAGAAAAAACGTGCCGTCGACGGTGAGAAAGCAACGGTTTTCAAAGCGGAAATTCTGGAATCGTTGTCGCAGCCGCTAAAAGACCTACAACACGGCCTCGAACTCATTGAGGAACAAGTACACCAAGAAACAGAGGAGGCGCACCTTCCAGAGGCATCAGGTTTCTCTATTCTTCAAATCCTAGCACAACCAATCGTTGACATTAAAAGAAACATTGCACAAATTGAACAACAAGTTATTTTGGAGGCTCAGGAAGAGGAAATGTCGGAAAAATCTCGGATAAGTGCACTCCAAGCCTTGGCAAAATCAGCCACTGCGAGCGAACGCGGCTTGCCGCAAGTGGAGCAGCAAGTTCTTTTGGAAGCCAGAGGAAGCGATATCTCGGAAAAAACTGCAATTTCCAAATTACAATCACAAGCTCAGGAGATGCAAGAGAAGCAGCGTGGTATAGCTCAAGTGGAGCAACAAGTGGCTTTAGAAGCCAGAGAGGAAGATATGTCTGAAAAGTCAAGTGCGTCGTTGCTGAAAACATTGGCTCAACCAATCGAAGAACTTCAAAGAGGTCTTGCTCAAGTGGAACAACAGGTTGCTTTGGAAGCAAGAGAGGAAGATATGTCTGAAAAGTCAAGTGCGTCGTTGCTGAAAACATTGGCTCAACCAATCGAAGAACTTCAAAGGGGTCTTGCTCAAGTGGAACAACAGGTTGCTTTGGAAGCAAGAGAGGAAGATATGTCTGAAAAGTCATGTGCCTCGTTGCTGAAAACATTGGCTCAACCAATCGAAGAACTTCAAAGAGGTCTTGCTCAAGTGGAACAACAGGTTGCTTTGGAAGCAAGAGAGGAAGATATGTCTGAAAAGTCATGTGCCTCGTTGCTGAAAACATTGGCTCAACCAATCGAAGAACTTCAAAGAGGTCTTGCTCAAGTGGAACAACAGGTTGCTTTGGAAGCAAGAGAGGAAGATATGTCTGAAAAGTCAAGTGCATCGTTGCTGAAAACATTGGCTCAACCAATCGAAGAACTTCAAAGAGGTCTTGCTCAAGTAGAGCAACAGGTTGCTTTAGAAGCAAGAGAGGAAGATATGTCTGAAAAGTCAAGTGCGTCGTTGCTGAAAACATTGGCTCAACCAATCGAAGAACTTCAAAGAGGTCTTGCTCAAGTAGAGCAACAGGTTGCTTTAGAAGCAAGAGAGGAAGATATGTCTGAAAAGTCAAGTGCCTCGTTGCTGAAAACATTGGCTCAACCAATCGAAGAACTTCAAAGAGGTCTTGCTCAAGTGGAGCAACAGGTTGCTTTAGAAGCCAGAGAGGAAGATATGTCTGAAAAGTCAAGTGCCTCGTTGCTGAAAACATTGGCTCAACCAATCGAAGAACTTCAAAGAGGTCTTGCACAGGTGGAGCAACAGGTTGCTTTAGAAGCCAGAGAGGAAGATATGTCTGAAAAGTCAACTCTTTCAATGTTGCAAACATTAGCACAGCCAATGCAAGAATTGCAGCGTAGTCTGGCACAAGTCGAACAACAATTTGCATTCGACGCAAGAGAAGAGAATATTTTATCCGATGAGGGGCGATCATCAATATTTGGTGCGCGCGCTGATGTTGCAGAAACGTCTCTGAGAGAAGTTGCTTCGAAGCATCAGCAAGTTGTATTGGACGCTAATGCCGAGGAGATGTCCGAGAAGACGGACGTTGACGAGCTGAAGACCCGGGCTCACAAGCAAGTGAAATCTCCACGAGAAACCGTCTGCGTTCAAGAGCAAATGTTGATGGAGCCTGGAGCGCAGGAACTGTCGCACGGTAGCAGTATTTCCGATTTGAAAACGTGGGCACTTCCTGTTCAAGAGGTGCTCAAACAGTTGGCTGAAATTCAACAGCAATTTGCTGTGGAGTTTTCCACAGAGATGTCCGATCGCGAAGATCCGTCTGGCTTGAAAACACTTGCGCAACCCATTCAAGACTTGCATCAAGCACTTGAGCAGATCGGAGAGCAGATTGTGATGGAAGGTGACACAGAGCTATCACAGAGAGAAAACTTGAGCTACTTAGCTACCTTAGCAAAACCAATACAAGAAATACAATCTGGAATCGCTTTCATCACTGAACAGCATGCACTAGAGGCGGGCGCCGAGGCTATGTCAGAAAAAGTTGACATTAGCCTTCTGAAAACGCTCGCTGAACCGTTGAAGGAGCTAGAGAGACAGATTGTGCTGATCGAGGAACAAGAACTATGGGAGGGCGTTGAATCTGCGGCTATCTCGATTAACGAGGACACTATCGTGTCCGATCTGCCAACACTAGCTAGCAACGCCTCCATGAACGTCGTCCAAGTTGAGGAACAGCTCGTGTTTGAACCAGAAGCTAGGTCACTGTCAGACTTTACGGACGTGTCCGAACTGCAATTAAAACCAGCTCGACGTTCTCAGAGAGATGTGGCTGTTGTCGAACAGGCTGAACTTTTTGAAGGACAAGTTGCCTCGCTTGCTGAATTCAGAAAAGGAACTCTTGAAATCGCACGTCCCGTACAAGAAGTCTTGAAACAATTAGCCGAAGTGCAGCAGCAATTCGCAGTGGAGTTTTCCACGGCGCTGTCCGATCGCGACGATCCATCAGGCTTGAAAACTCTTGCGCAGCCCATTCAAGATTTGCATCAAGCGTTGGTACAGATTGGAGAGCAAATCATAATGGAAGGTGACATAGAGCTATCACAGAAAGAAAACCTAAGCTATTTAACTACTCTAGCCAAGCCGATTCAAGATATACAAACTGGAATTGCGTTGATCACCGAACAGCATACACTTGAGGCTGGGGCTGTTTCGATGTCAGATAAAGTTGACATCAGTGTACTGAAAACACTGGCCGTGCCGTTGAAGGAACTGGAGAGGCAGATCGTTTTAATCGAGGAACAAGAGCTACTGGAGGGCGTTGAATCCGCAGCTGTCTCGATTAACGAGGACACTATTGTGTCCGATCTGCCAACACTAGCTAGCAACTCTTCCAGGAATGTCGTGCAAGTTGAGGAACAGCTCGTGTTCGAACCCGAAGCTAGGTCACTGTCAGACTTTACGGACGTATCCGAAAAGCAACCTACGTCCGCGAAAAGTTCTCAAAGACAGGTGGCTGTCGTTGAGCAAGCTGAAGTACTTGAATGTCAGGCTTCGGCTGTGGCAACGTCTGCTAGTGTTGAAATTGAAGAGCAAGCGACGCAAGAAATCCTTGTTGAGACAGCGACTGCTGGCGAGGTCAGCGAAGTCAGGATAACTGCTGACACAGTGGCGCGACAGGCAAGTGAGGACCGAGAAAATGAGAGACTACGAATAGAGCAAGCCGAGAGCGTACGCATTGCTGAAGAAGCTCGTAAGAAAGCTCTTGAAATCGAGGAGGAAGAGCACGCACGAAAGGTGCTGGAGGACACACGAGCACGTGAAAAGAAAGAAAAAGAAGAAAAAGACCGACTTAAAAAAGAAGCTGATGATGCTGAACGCAAGAAAAAGGATTTGGATGAGAAGGCTCGCAAGAAAAAGGAACGCGAAGTTGCCGAACGCCTCCGGTTGGAGGAAGATGAGAGGATCAGGCTGCAAGACGAGGAAGCGACCCGCATTGAGCTCGAAATGGCTGAGAGGATTAGAAAACAGGACGAAGAGGCGGAAAGGCTAAGGCTTGAAGAGATAGAAAAGGAGAGGCAAAATGAGCTGGAACTTGAGAGAATACAAATAGAACGTGAAGAAAAAGAACGTGAACAACGTGAAGAAAAGGAACGTTTTGAAATCGAAATAGAAAGAGAAAGGGAAGAAGCGGAATTGGAACGCCGTGAACAAGAAGCAAGAGAGAAGTTGCAAAAGATACAAGCGGAAATGTTGGCGCTAGAACAGGAAGAGGCAGAAAAAAAGAAACTTGAAGAGGAGGATGAAATTGAAAGGAAAATTCAACTAGAAAAGAAAGAACGTAAAGAGCGAAGAAAAGCTGAAGAAAAGAAAAAGGAGGAGGAAGCTGCCGCGGCTAAGCGACAAGAAGAAGAGGAGATAAGGATACAGAAAGAGCAAGACGAAGAGCAAAAACGAAAAGCAGAAGAAGAAGTGCGGTTAAGAAAAGCGAAAGAACATGAAGAACTTCAAATAAAGGAGGCTGAAGAAAGGAAAAAGATCAAAGAAGAAGAGGAAAAAGAAGAACAGTCACAGCTAGTGAAAAAGCAAGAAGATTTAAAGAGAAAAGAGGAAGAGTTAGTAAGGTTACAACAAGAAGAAAAAGAACAGAAAGAAAAGGAGGAAGATGAGCAATTAAAGAAGCACAATGCCGAACAAGAACAAGAACGTAAAGCTAAAGCTGAAGCTGAAGAACGAAAAAGGCAAGAGGATGAACAGATCAGAAAAAAGAATGAAGATGATGAACGAAAATTAAAGGAGGAAGAGGAGGAAACAAAACAGAAAAAGCAAGAAGAATTGAGACTTAGTGAAGAAGAGCAAAACAAGAAACTGAGGGAACAAGAGGAAGAAAAACGAAAAGAGGGAGAGCAATTAAAGATACAGAAAGAGCGGGAAGCAGTTAAACAAATGGAGGAGAAACAAAAACAGGTCCAGGAAGAGAAGGAGAGGTTAAAGAAAGAAATAAAAGAAAAAGAACTAAAACAAAAGGAAGAAGACGAACAAAAGAAAAATGACGAAGAGAGGTTAAGAATTAAACGAGAGCAAGAAGAATTGAAGCTTAAAGAGGAAGAAGAGGAGTTAAGACTTCAAAAAGAACAAGAAAAAGTAGAGCAAGAGAAGAAAGAGGAGCAAAAGCGACAGAAAGAGAATGAGGAACGAAAGCTAAAGGAGGAAGAAAATGAGAAGGAAAGGGTTCGAAAAGAAAAAGACGAGCTGGAAAAGAAACGAAAGGTGATGGAGCAAGAAGAACTGAAAATAAAGGAGGCTGAGCAGGAGAAGAAAATGGAAGAGGAAAAAGAACAGAAGCGAAAAGAAGAAGCTGAGCAGGCAAGGAAACTGGAGGAAGCAATAGAACTGGAAAAGAAACAAAAGGAACAAAAGAAGGAAGAACAGAAAAAGAAGCAAGCGGAGGAAAAAGAGCTAAAGCGAAAAGAAGAGGAAAAGGAAGCGGAAAGAGTAAAAGATAAAGAGCTAAAAAAGAAAGAGGAAGAGCTTAAACTAGAAAACGAAAGAAAGAAAGTAGAGGAAGAAGAGATGAAGAAGAACAAAGAAGAAGAAGAAAGAAAACAAAAAGTGAAAGAGGAAAGTGAACGTAAACAAAAAGAAGAAGAACAGATAAGAATAGAGAAGGAAAATGATGAGCTACAACAGAGAAAGTTTGAGCAGGAAAAGAAACAAGAGGCAGAGAAAGTGCAGAAAGAACAAGAAGAAATTAATTTACAGAAACAGAAAGACCTAGAAGAATTGAAAAAGAAGGAGGAAGAACAGATAAAGATTAGGAAAGAGGAAGAGGAAGAGGAAATTAAACAGAAGGAATTGAAGAAAGCCAAGAAACAAGAGGCAGAAAGAGTAAAGAAAGAGAGAGAACAAGAGGAATTGAAGAAAACGAAAGAAATTGAAGAGTTGAAAAAGAAGGCGGACGAAAAGTTGAAGATAGAGAAAGAAGAAGAGGAAACTAAACAAAAGGAGTTGGAGATTGCAAAGAAAAAAGAGGACGATAAAGTTAAGAAACAAAAAGAAGAAGAGGAATTAAAGAAAATGAAAAAGCAAGAAGATTTGAAAAAAGAGGAGGAACTCAAGCAGAAGAAGCTCGAGGCAGAGAAACAAAGAGAAGCAGAGAAACTAAAGAAAAAACAAGAAGAAGAATTAAATAAACAGAAAGAACTTGATGAATTGAAAAAGAAAGAGGACGAGGAGAAAATAAGAATTGAGAAAGAGGAGGAGGAACTCAAACTAAAGGAGTTGGAGCAAGCAGAGAATCAGAAGGCAGAGAAACTAAAGGAAAAACAAAAACAAGAAGAGGAATTGAAGAAACAAAAACAGCTGGAAGAACTAAAAATGAAAGAGGATGAAGAGAAAAGAAGGATAATGAAGGAACAAGAGGAATTAAAACTGAAAGAACAGGAGCAAGTCAAAAAACAAAAAGAATTAGATGAAATTAAACAAAAAGAGGAAGAACAGATTAAAATAAAAAAGGAACAAGAGGAACTCGCAAAGAGGGAGCTGGAGCAGGCTGAGAAGCTAAAGAAAGAAGTAAAACTTAAGAAGGATGCCGAAGAGCTAGTCAGAAAGCAAAAAGAACTAGACGAGTTAAAACAAAGAGAAGAAGATCAGAAAAAGAAACAGCTAGAAGAAACAGAATTGAAACAAAAGGAATTGGAGACGATAAAACGAAAGAAAGTGGAAGAAGAAGCTAAGAACAAAGAAGAAGCTGAAAGAAAGAAACTTCAAGAAGAAGAGGAAGTAAAAAAGAATGAGGCAGAACAGAAAAAGAAACAAAAAGATATCGAAAAGCTCAAGAAGAAAGAAGAGGAGGAGAAAAAGAAACAGAAAGAGGAAGAACAACAAAGGCAAAAAGAGGACGAACAGAAAAAGAAGAGTAAAGAAAAAGAAGAACTTCAGCAAAAGGAGTTGGAACAGCGGAAAGAAAAAGAACTCGAAGAGCAGAGAAAGAGAGAATTGGAGAGAAAAAAATTGGAAGAAGAACACGCAAAGGCAATTCAAGTGCAAAAGGAAACCATCGAAACGGTTTCACTTACCGACCAAAAGAAAACCTCGCCCAAGGACAGGAAAAATAAAATAACTTCCGGAAAGGAAGTCGAGTCGGCAGCGCACTCGGATAGTTCTAGCCCCAAGACAGATGAACCGCCGGCGGTGGAACAGCCAACTCAGAGGCGTCGACGAGTCAGCACCGAGACCTCCGACGACGTTTCCTCCGAGCAGAGCGAACCTCGTCGTCGCCGTCGTCCTAGTACGACTTCGGCGAGCGAATCAGATACTCTCACAGCCAAAGACGCTACTGATCAGGATGCTACTCGACGGAGACGAGTTAGAGGTGAAGTTGAGTCAACAACTCAGGACGTTGAGGACAATGCGACAGTCAGGCGAAGGCGTCAAAGGGACACCCAGTCAGAAGTTCAGGAGACAAATCGACTGCAAAAGGCAAAGAGCTTCGACCATCGCCCCTGGGCGGATGACACCTACGAGAAAAGTGACACTTTCACGGAGTCGACGTTAACACCATGGATTAGGCCACGGTCCAGAGCAGACGACTCCAGCCGTAACAGTTCTGAAGACTTCTCAATAGACACCACTTCTTCGAGACGATCGCGAGCTACAGAAGGCAACGAGGTGTGCTGAAAAGTCTTAACATGAGTTTATTCAAACTCTTTGGAAACCTAGCCCCTAATTTAATTTTGTGTTTTATTTTATATAGACTGGAAATCGAGATGCACAAAAGAAGCCGAGTTTCTGCACAAGGCTGACGGATCGAACGGCTGCCCAAGGATCGCGTATTAAACTTATGTGCAGTGTTTTGGGCAGCCCTGAACCAAAAGTTGAATGGTTGCGAGACGGGCTTCCTCTGCAGTTGCGTCAAGGTAAGCCTACTTCGCAAGTGACAACTAAATACCAATGCACTGTAAGTTGCAAAGCGTATGTTTCTGAAGTTAAGTGCTCTACACACTCAAGTATTGATTTTGTTAAAACAGGCTTGGTAATATAATTTGTTTCGTTTCTTAGGTGATTCGTCCAAGTATCGGCAGCGGCTCGAGGACGGCTTGGCCCACCTGGAAGTGCTGAACGCCTCCACGTCTGACTCGGGAGAGTTCACATGCGTCGCGCGTAACGCACACGGAGAGGCGTCGACCACTGCCACTCTAAAAGTGTTTTCCGGTTTCGAACCGGCGCCGTTTCCGCCCACGTTTACGCGGGGCATCAAAGGTTGGTTTGATTTTAAGGTTGGAGGATTCATGAACGAATTTCATTGACATCTTGCATTGATTTTTCTCATATCACTGGTTAAATATAAAAAATACCAGGATTGTAATAATTTTATTCCTTATTACACAATTTATTCCAGCTTAGCTGGTCTCTATCTACTTTTAGAATTTTCTTTAAGAATCCATAAAAGCATATATGTCTGTAGCTGTCAAAACTTATCAAAACAGATCGACGCCAACATGAGATTGCATTTTTTTATTTTATGAAGTGAAATCATATTTTATGAAAAAACGAAGCTTGCCCAAGCATTATACATAATTTGAGTCCGACATCGCCTATTTTCGCGGTTCTTTCAAGACGTGTACCATTTCGCCGACGACGAGCTGGTGTTGGAGTGCAGGGTTCGCAGCCAGCCGCCGCCCCGTGTGACGTGGTTGAAAGACAACGTGCCGCTGCGTCCTAGTAGTCGGTACCAACAGACCGAGCTGGCCGACGGTGTCTGTCGCCTGGTGATCAACGGGCCAGAAGGCTCCGCAGACAGTGGACAGTATACGTGTCGGGCTGAGAATGCCGTGTGGACCGATCAAATATCGCACACCGTTATCTTTGAGGGTGAGCGAAAATCTCAAGAAAATATGACTCAATGATATGCAATTACCATTGAGTTTGGTAGGGTGAAAATTGAAAGGAAACATGTCCGTTGAATGATTGCCATTTGTAAAAACGGGTCAGTAGATTTAATATCATAGAGAAAGATGCAAATATTAGTTTCTCACTCGTTTAATAATGTAAAGTGTTAATACTTTATTATTATTATTATTATTAAATTTATTGTTTATTATTTGTAATTTATTATTTATTACAAATTAATAAATATTAAATTATTACAGGTATTTAATTAAATTTAATTTAATGTTTCGTCAAATTCATAATTAATAAATATGATTACAGGCAAGCTATAGCGTTGCCTCTAAAGAAAGCAAGCAGTGATTATAGACAGCAACATTTAAAATGAATTTTTCCCCGTTTTTCTACAGGACGGGAAAACCACATGGCTTCGCGGCGTATGGAAAGATCAGGAAATCAACGAGCGGCCCGTGACGGCCGACGGCCACACTTTTCCAGCGTCCTCACGGACCACTTGGTGCCCTCCGGTGGGACCATTGCACTGCAGGTGGAGATAAGAGGTATGTCTTACATAGAACCGAACTGGTAGTAAGGTAGTTTACACGATAGTTTTGAAAATGCCATACAATATCCATTTGTCATGTAAGGCATGCAATGTAAAGTTGAAGATGGTGGTTCCATCATTAATGTCTTTCTTTTTCAAGTATTTTCTAAAAATATTATTAGTCCAGCTTTATAGTCTTCTCAACTATATCATCGGATTTGAGCGTATGTTATGACCAATGACCCATTCTCATTCACTGTATTGTGGTACTGTGATGTGGCAACCACTGAGAAAGTATGAAAACCATCAGGAGGCGCCCGACCAGATGTCACGTGGCTGAGAGGAACAGAGCCACTCGCCCCGACGTCTTCCAGAGTTCGAACCTTCGAGGAGTCTGGAGTGTACACGCTGATGTTGGCCGATGCCCGCGACACAGAGGCCGGTATTTACACCTGCCGAGCCGCCAACGCCTATGGCTACGTGGACACTTCAGCCGCCGTCGAGGTGGTCAGGCCAGGCAGCGTGCGCGGAGGGCGTCCTGCCATGTTCATGTCTCGTCCTGACCAGGACATGTCTGTCACGCTAGGAGAAGACATCACGATTTCGTTCAGGGTACAAGGAGACCCAAAACCAAGAGGTAAATGGATTGGTCATATTTTTTTTTATATTTTTGCAATGACATTTCCAAATCTGTTTTTGTCTGTACCACCAATAGAGGGGCTGAGCAATATATAAAGTGGATCATTATGGTGTTTAATCCTTGGGGGTGTAACTGATTTTATGAAGCAGTAGCATCACAGAAGAACGAGCCCCGACGTAGCATCAGAGCTAACAACCTCCAGAACTTAGGACACATTTGTTATCATTCTATGAAAGAACTTATGTCTGTAGCTTTCTGCAGCATGAATATATGGATTATTCTTTTAATTGTCAACCCATTCTTTCAGTTATCTGGATGAAAGGGACAAGAGACATCACCAACAGCCAGAGATCGCTGAAGGAAACACTGGACGATTATGTCCGTCTCACTTTGAAGCGAGCTTTGCCTTCCGATGCTGGCACTTACTGTATTATGGCCAAAAATGTTTACGGCTGCGACAGATCATTCGTAACCGTTCAGGTATGAGAAGACGATACTCTGTGAACCTGTTTAGTGTTCATTTTGTATGATACCAATAATAAACTAACGTGAATCCGTTGCAGATTCGTCAGCGCGCCAGATCGTTGACTCCGAGCATTAGTCACTATCCGCAGGACACTTTTACCATCCTGAGAGATGTCAGGGACGACATGGAGCGCTCGAAACTGAGGGGTGAGTAATCTTGGCACTCACGCGTTCACGTCAAGTAGACTAATAAAGTGTCGCTCTAAATCTGCATTTGGCAATAGACATGGTGGGGGTGCTATGACTCAACGCATACTCGATTTTACATAATCATAACTAATTAATTAGAATTTGTTTTGTTTTTGTTATCTGCGATGATATTCTTGGCTGGTTTTCCTGATTGCTACTACTTTGTCCTCGCTACCGATTTGTGTGGCGCGTGAAATTGAGATAGCTAACCAGTTGGCACCCACACTTCAGACAGGACGAATGCCAAAATGTGTCACGTACGTCACTTATGCCAGGCGAACACAAATAACAGCTACACGTCAACAGTTTGCCGAGAGGCTAGGAAGAGATTTTATCATTTAGACTTCACTTGTGTTTTGCTATACCCACTGACCGCGAAAACTGTGACACAATTTCGAAGATGACTTATGCGTTCTATTAGTAAAGAAGCAGAACTGTTTTTGACAGACAATATCATTGTAAAGTAACGTCATTATACTGGTTTGGTGCTCTAAATATGCGCCTGAGTGAACTTATTCTTGGGCCATTCGTTTGCAGTGATGAAAGAAGATTTAGAAACATGCCTAGAAATCCGCCATTCCCCTAATTTCCGAACGCTCAGAGAGTCGCGCTAGCTAATCTTGGGCCAAGTCAAGTCTCGCCCCTGTACTACAAGGTGTCCGTCGGGTATATTTAGCTAGAGTTAACGCACACGAGAACCGTATCAGTCTTGCGTATGGTTGGGACTCCGACGCTGATCAGTTCGAGTTAGGCGCGGGTCGCGATGCGGCTGCCGGAAAACGACGCCTCTTCGGTGGCGTCCGAGGACTCGCTGCAAGCTCTAAGGAAAACATGGGCAGAACGCGAGTGTGTCATATCTGATTTCTTGCTCTATTTGACAGATTACCAAGGTGAGGTGCATTTTGTGGTGCCGGCGCTCGGATTTCTTTCGCGAGGATCTCGTTTATTGTTAGATGTTGTGAATGATTCACTGAAGATCTTGATTTTGATAACGATTAGAACGCTTTCGTCCAGCTTATCAAGGCTTTAATCTTTTTTGTAAACGTATTCACTGGATTGATTATGATTGTGTTTTTATGATGCTAGAAACACGTAGCTAGAAACAAAAACGCGGTGACAAGAGATTTAATGAGTTTTTTTACCAGGAAGATATTTCACCCTTTACCTAATTAAGCAGCGGGGCGATGGTCGTTGTTGAAGCGTACGATATTGGAGCCAGTCCAAAAACCAACCAATCAAATATCAATGCACCTGCCAATGAGTGGCAATGAATTTATCATGGCCGTGATAGATGCCTTGGAATGCGATGCAGCTCAAAGCGCTGAAAAATAGAAATAAACCCTCGTTAAAGCAAAGGTTTAAGTGCAAGTGTGTTAACCAACTGGTTTACGACAAGCCAATGATTTTTGTAAATGTGCGTTTAAATATGCTCGAAAATAGATCTTTGAAATCACTGAAGTGATAAGTTGCATACAGTTACGCTTGACCCAACACAGAAGTGTCTGCGTCTTAAAAGACGCCGAGTTTTACCAATTTTCTTGACGTAATCTTGTTTTCGAGCGAATTCGTTAACGACTCTTACGTATTTCAGGTATCATTTTCATTGAAAGGTCCCTTGATTGTGAAGTCATTTATACCTATTCTCCGTTCATAATATACCACATACCTTTGGACTAAATTCTCTCATCTTATTAATAAAGCTGGCATGGGTTCGTATGTCCTCTATTCTTGCTCACATCACATATTTTCTTGTGTGAAGCACCGAAATAGTTTCGCTACGCCCACACGCGTATAGCGTAAGCGAATCAAGCCGCATTCTTGATCGAGCACAGAGTTCACCCAATTATTGTAAACATAGGGCGAAATGGTTTAGCAATATACGAGGTCCGTGAAGCTTTCGGATTCGGTCCCTCCCTCACTTGGCTGCGAGTGGCCAAAAATAAACGAGGTTTCCAAATAGCTTGGACTAATAAAATAAACTATGTTTCAGAAAAAAACATAAACACTTTAAAGAAGCTGTAGTGGTTTCCGAGTCTTATGGAAGAGAGGAGTCTGTTTTTTTGAAAAGAACAGATATTTGCATGGAAGTTAAGAGTTGCTACAACAAAGCCTGGTTATCAAAGTTTCAACCCTTTAAATAAATGCGCCATCTTTTGAAGTCAACATAAAATATGAAAAACAGGTGCCAGCTTCGTTTATTCGTGGTGGTTTCATATAAAATTGACATTGGGTACATAAAATAAAATAGGCTGTTGTTGAGCGACGAGTTATACCTGTGGAAAACTGACTCATTGCCGTACCCAATTGGCAACATCTCAAAAAAGCTAGTGAAAAATGCATTGCACTTGCAGTCAAGCTTGTCTAAGTAGATTTGCGGCGAAAGAATCAACACATAAAACATTTCATCGGAATGCTAGTTGAGACCAAAGTTTGCTTAATTTTAGATCGTAAATATTTGTCACTTTTCCTCGTCACTTGGAAACCTTTGTTCTAAGTTCTAATTTATTTGAAAGTTACTTGCCTAGAGCTGAATTAAATATTTTTCCTTGAACATACTGGTGCGCCAAAACTATCAAGCCCGTGAGAGAAAATGCCAGCCCAAAGACTGTCCCCTGCATTGCTACCAACTGGTGACGATTTCTGTAGTGATTTTAGCAGCGGGATTTCTAAATACTTATCAAATATTCAAAATTACTCCTAATGAAAAATAACTCCTAATAAGAGAAAAAGATATATGATTACTCAAAAAACAAAACGTCTTGGCACGACGAAAGCCTTTACATCAAAATGGCGCAAATATCACCGAAGATGATTTCAGTATTTTTACAGTTTTCAATAATTGTAAATGCATTTTACTCAATTGACCAATTTTTATCTATTGACACGAGAGTATCATGTATCTCATAATGTATCTGTGTCATGTGTATCATAATGTATCATGTATCTGTGTACAAATGACTAGTCTCATACCTGATAGACAATCGTGACAATAAAGAAATTATTATAATTGGTCCGCATGTCATCCCAAACGACTGGTGGCGCCTCTGCCAAAAAAACGGAGTAAAACCCTCCTCAAAGTGCATAGAGTCGACGAGGAGACTTCATTATATGCATCATGTGGAAAGAAAATCATGCGAAGCTAGGTTTTATTTCTAGAAAGTCCTCTAACCTTGGTTTTTTTCTGTGCAGATGTACCAGCTGCCGTGGGAGGAGAGCCCGTGGTCGTTGAGAGCGGCAAGAACTGGCTCACCCTCGCCTGGCCCAAAGGTGAATCGCGGGGAGGAATCCCTGTGCTTGCTTACAAGGTGGAAGCCTGGCAGTTGGGCCAGGACGGAGGAGCCAGGTGGCAAGAGGTAAAGTACTTTGGTTTGGTCAACTTTTCTCGAGTTATACCACTATGCTTCGATGAGCAATGTGTGTTAGTTTTTTTTTTATATTTCTGTGCCATTTTTGCGACTAAACACTTTACAGCACTCTGGCTATCTCCAATAGACATCTTCATTCCCTTTTAAACGTCATTTTAGTTTTGCTATACAACAATATTTCTGTTTCGAACACTTTCAGGTAAGAATAAAACTAGATGCTAGTTATGTCCCATGTATGTGATTTTAACAAGGACATACTCCAATACATCTTAAATTAATTGTCATTTTATTTTTGCAGATGGGAATATCGCCAATCAACAGTTTCGACGCGTTCAACTTAAAGGCAGGAACCGAATACCAGTTCAGGATAACGCCAAGGAATCGCTATGGATGGGGCGAATCTGTAACCACAAGGTCACCGATCACGATCGGGAGAACCGTCGAGTTGCCAGAATTCGTCCAGATTCTTCCTGGACAGCTGAAGGCGTTGAGCGGTTCAAATATACGACTGGAGTGCCAGGTGAGAAAACTGACAGTCTTTATGTCTGCGCTATCAGAAGCATCACTCGAACGTATACAACTTGTCGTACACATGTGTAACGCTTCTTTGCTTCTTACAAGTTTTCGGTTTAAATTCATAGGACTTGGGAGGTAGGCAATATCTTGTACTTTTGTGTAATGCGTGAAAGTAGTAAGAGGTATAAATCAGAATTGAAGTTGTCTTCAAAACATGTTTGGGCCTTTGAAAATTCCGTAACTCTGAGATGGACTCTCATAAATTAAAAAAATATATGGGGACTTGTTTGGTGGATTTGAATGTATGGTACACATAAATCTGTACCTATATGATAATATATCACGGTGAGCAATGCTATTACTTAGTGGTACCAAGATAGCTAGCCACAATCATTGCAGTTACCAACGAAATTGCATTCTTAATGGTAATATTGAGCTGTTTTTATCTTTCTAGGTTCGAGGAGACCCCACCCCGGAAGTGCGCTGGTACCGGGACAGCACCCTGCTGGACCCCACCAACCCCAGACTCTCATCGGACTTCAACGGATCTCAATGCCGGCTGTCAATCGAAGAACTCACCGATGAGGACTCCGGCAGATACATGTGTGAAGCCACCAACAAGAAGGGAAGAGTGTCCACGTTTGCAAGACTCCTGGTCGTGTCAGATCCGAAGATTTGGATCGCCGACAACAATCTGAAACGGTAAAGAAAAGTCACGCTGTACAACGAGATTTATGGAGAGAATTGGCTAGTTCTGAACGAGTACAATAAACAAGGTTGTTTTTCTGCGAACAGAGGTATCCAAGAAGATGAACAAGGCAGCAGCACGACTGACTTCCCGCCGCAATTTACGATGCGTTTGCGTGATCGCCGCGTCCAGATGACTTATCCCGTGCGTCTCACGTGTCAGGTGGTCGGCAGACCTGCCCCCAAAATCACTTGGTGCAAGGATGGACAAGAAGTCACTCAGGATGGTAAGTATGCATGAGTCGAAACCAACAAGGACTGATTTCAAATTGACAAATTTTCAATTGACAGACTCTCTACTTGAGTTTACCCGGTATTTCGTACTATCTAGTAAAGGTTTGACACATACTTACTAAGTTTTGCACTCTACGATAGGTAGAGTGCAATCTTTCAATAGCTATCTGTAACTATTTTCTAATTCATCTTGCCCACCTTGGAATTCACAAAGTTACCACAATGCAGTGATCTAAAGTGAAATAGGTGGAATATTTCAAAAAAAGATGGTTTTCGAAACGGGCAACAATATAAAAATTCGCAGCGTAGCCGGCGTCCCAGGCACGGTGCGTACCATTGGGCGATTACAGTTAATAATATTTTGGCTAAATTTTAATTTGGACTTTCCTAATTTAGGTGATAGTCTTTTCATTTTACTATGCTCACTAATAAGGCAAGTTATTAATGGAAGTTTTTCAAAAGATCGATCTTTGAAAGATTTTCAAAGAATGAGAAGAATACACGAACTAAAAGTGTTTTAGCATTCAGCTGAGCGGCATCTAGGTATTCCTTACGGTAGACGGGTTTTGAAATTTTGAGTTGATGCAGGCAGATAAAACTTTATCCCCTTCTAACGTCCTATCCGTATCATTCCCACACATATGGACATTGGAGTCCATATATACAACGGTCTCCCGAATCATCTCAAAACTCTAGATGTAAGCAGAGATGTGTACAAATGTAAAATAAAAAACTACCTAATGAATAACGCTTTTTATAGCATTAATGACTATTTAAAGGGAACAAACTGTTTATAACTATACTGTAAACTATAACATTTTATTGTATTTTATGACATGATTTATAACCTGACTATTTCCAAGACTCCGGCTTTATTTAAAAAATAAAACTATTATGGAGTGAGCCTAACTTGTATGTTAAAATATTATGTACCTGAATACTGTGCGACGGAAAATAATAAATAAATAAAAAAAAACACCATTTTGAAGATACTTTCTTATCTTCACGAAGTTCATTTTCATAATTTTATTTTCAAGAAGTCGTGTGAGTAATATTTTAGATCGGTTTTTTATTTGTGGTATCAGGTGATAATTTTCCGCCACCCACAACAGTCGAGTGAACCGCACTCCTTTGCCTTCCAGACCAGCACTCGTTCTCGAACGAGGACCACTTCCACACGCTAGAGCTGAGTCACACGGGTCTGGAACACTCGGGTTGCTACTCTGTGACCGCGAGCAACAACCACGGGGCAGTGTCGTGTAAATGCCACCTGGTGGTCGACAAGGGGATCCGCGCCTACGTAGCGCCCGACTTTCTTGGAGAGTTGGAGGCTGAGGTGACCATCCGCGAGGGAGGCGAACTGCGATTGGCGGCACAAGTCGAAGCCTACCCGACTGTCGGCGTCATGTGGTAAGAGAGTTCAGCACAACTTGGGTTTACATGCGTTAACTTGTGTTTGATGTCCAAGGTCGGGGATAGGGCGAGTGTTAAGGGCTGATTTTGGAATGGTTGAGTTTTGTAGTAGGTATTGGCCTCTTAATAATGCATCTTTGTTTCAACATTTGCATTGATAAAAGAGCTTATGACGGTAAGCAGAACCATAGATGAATGAACGGAATCTCATTTATCTTCGACATAACCCAGAAAATGTGTTGATGAATGTAATCCACAACGGTCGTATTCGCTCCTCCAGTACAAATCTCGAAGTTTCATGTTCGCAACTGAGCGGAATTGAACTTACTCGCATTGCCACCATTGCCACCAGCAGAAAACGAGGAAAATTCAAACAACATTTTTTACTTTTCACTCGCCTTGGCTGAAATTTTAATTTCAAGCAAAACGTACCATTTTCTTCCACAATCGTCTCGCAGTTGGATGATTATTTCCCCAGAACTGGATTTGTGTCGATTTTTACCGTGGTCGTGCTCAAAAAAATGCTAGTCCTCTAACTAAACTTCCTTCCCATCTCATCTCAAGAATATCTATTTCAATTGTCATCTCCACTACCCCGCTCAGGCACCGCGACGGAGTACGCCTACGCCCTTCCCGGCGCGCAGTCATGACGCTGGACCACGACGGCGGCGTCGAGCTGGCGATTGGCGGCGCGACGCTCCGCGACGCCGGCGTCTACAGCTGCACTGCGACCAACGAAGTGGGACGTGCCGAGACTAGCTCCAAGGTCCGCGTCGTGGCGACGACGACCAAGACGCCCGTCAAGCCGCCGCAGGTGCTCGGCCCGGAGCTACCGTGAGTTCAGAGTTTTTCATTCGGGTTTTTGATCTAAATTAACGCATTATGTTTTAATGTCCTGCTCTAAAGTTCAAAAGTTTAAAGAGATGCAATTTTTATCTTATCGGCCACAAAAAGTTTCAGAAAAAAGTATTATATCGTAGCGTGTTAATTAAAGTTAAATTAGTTAAATTAGTTAAATTCCGTAGGAATTAAACGACTATTCTCACGACAATTGTTTGTAAGTTTTTTTGAGGTCGAAGTTGCTATAATGGCAGGTATCCTTGCATATCAACTAAAACTGTCTTCGCAATAATTTTTGGACTGCCTTGCTTCTTCTTAATGTACAAAAAAGAGACTAGAAACGCATTCCATCCAGCGGGCCCAAGCTGGGGATACCCAAACGCACAGAATCTAGTCCGGTTCGCCATGCTCTCACCTCTTAATAACATACCCAGCTGAAACCAGACTTAATCGCTGCGAAGAAACGATCCTGCCGTGGCATTTAAAAACAAGAGAACACCTGTTTACTTTAACGCGCCTGATCGCCATGATCTTGCATTGATGTCGTTCTTAATGATTATTGTTTCAGGTACTCCGCCGCCCCCCTGTGGGTGACCAAGCCACGGTCCACGGACGCCGTCGAGGGCGACACTGTCATCATACAATGCGAGGTTGTCGGCGACCCCAAGCCGGACGTTTGGTGGCTCAGGGATTTCCTGAAGGTAGGTCGCCGAAGAACAAGATACGGTTAATTCTTGGGGAGTTCAATACACTGCATGCTACATGCATACAAGTTATAATAACCAGTAATCACTAGGAATCAGCGTGAGATTAGATACTTAATACTCATTCAGGATCAATTTGGGATACATTTTGGGCCACCCACGATGAGGAAATATCTACATAATATCGAACCAAAATAGCAATCAACACTTTACATGTATCTTTCATGTGCGATCATGGATTGAGCATCGAATGAAAGAACGTCCAATCATGTACGTCTTGATTCGATTTGATTTGATTCCCATTACCTGATCATTAGGCGGCATGATTTGAGAGTCAACAATGATCAAGTGCTTCCATCTACGGCCAATTGAATCATCTAATGATCTTATCTTTTGGATGTGAAACTGTACTGAAGCTCTAATAAGCATGATTTTGGCAGACATTGCAGCCAACGCAAAACGTTCGTTTAATGAGGCGAATTCTGACACGGCAACGAATTCGCATCGCGAGGTCGTAATTCATAACGCGAAACATGGTTTGGGGGTAACACATGTCAGCAATTTTGGCGTCACCTTAAACCATGCGCAATTTAAAACGATGGGAAACACCCACGCTATACCAACGTCCCAAAAAACTGCAGCTGGTTAAAAAGTTTTCGGTGCAAATTTGAATTAGGATGTGCTTTGAAATCAATAACCTGGCGCTAATTTCGACTGCGCGTTGGAAGAAGTTTCGTGAATTTCGTGGGTGCGTCTGTCAATTAGCCATGTTGGCCGGCTAGTTTATAGCCGCCACCAATACGTTACTCTATTCCGGCCAACCACGCAAACAAGCAGGCGAAAACCTATCCGTGGCACTCACAACTCGGTCTAACAATAAGAAATGTGCCTTGATAATGGCACGCCGATCACTCGTGGCCGGACTCCATCGAGTGTTGACGCCGAGCTGCATTGTTGGCACAAGACCAGAGGGCCGCGTTCAGGCACGAAGGCGTTTCATCACACCCGCATGGAGGGTCACACAACGCGCTCGGCGGCGGCGGCGGCGGTGGGGCCCGTTTCTCTGTTGTAAAGCTCGCGTGTGCGCGCGCGCACGACGACGTCGCCTCGAAAACCTGTTCGTCTGCTCCATATCGGATCAGGATCCTCTCTCAAAGACACACTTGCGTCAAAATGTTAATGCCTTTCTTGCGCCGAAATGTCGCCTTGTTTTGCTATGTTGATTTATTGATAGTGAAAATAGTTCTCATTCGATCAGTCTTTTTAGATTGACGTGGAAATGATTTTTGTTCTCTGCTTGGGGAAACCTGTCACTTGCTAGAAATTTTAGTCGGTGTCTACTGGTATCTTGAAATTGTTTTGCTCGGTTGTACCAAGATATCAACTCCTACTTGAAGTCGTAGTTGAAACAAATGCCACGGCGACTTCTAGTCACAGACGTTTCTGGTGTTTCTACTTCTGAAATTCAGATGTTTTTTGTTAGCTAGAAGTTAAACTCATAGTTGAAAATTTTGATAAATTACCCAACCCAAATTACCCAAATTACCCAACGATAATCTACAGCGTGTTTTGTTAAAAAAACAATGCATTTTCACCATTTTGCCCGTGATGGGACATAACTAGTCATATCCACGAACTATAAAAGGGATTTTCAGTCTCATATGCATGAAAATTTTCTTGCCTTGTACCACAACTTCAATAAAATCGTTCGTAGGGTTTGCGTGTCAAAACCCTTCACCCTAAACGTTCCTCCTGCTCCGAGTCCTACATAAACGGGTTGCTCGATATCGACATTTCCCGCGAGAAAGGGAACTGCACGGGTCGATTGTTTCGATTCTCACTTGGGCGCCTCGTTGCCGGCGCAGTGACGAGATGATGAGGTATGACCTCTGGCGGGCACCGGCCCATTACTCATTACTCCCCCGCGGGCATGCCTGGCGCCTGCGCCGTACAGGTGAAGGTAGCACGCCGCACGGCATGACACGGCGCGGGCGAAAAATATGATTTGACAATAAATTAGCACGCGTGATGTTACAATTTAGAATGATTTCTCTGGCGCCATGTCAAGTGATAGAAAGTCCTTGTCTTGCATTTTCGTTGTCTCTGTGTGGGGTACACTTATCTTTGGACGAGATCTTGTGATTGAAGAGCATGTCAAATAATTTCAGAGCGAATATAACTCAGTCTGTTGTTTTATTCTGTCACCGATGATAATCACGCTTAGCGTTGGTTGACAAGGCGATGCAATTTTGGCGAAAAACTGTCTTATAATTTTTCAGTGGTTTTGTGCTAAATTTAGTTTGTGGTAGTAGAAAGCATACTTGCAATATCACGCCGGTGGTTCATGCTAGGCGCCGCTTGGCCGCACGACCTTTGTACGTCACAACATGCCAAATATGGTTTGACTGTTTTAAATACAAGTCTCATCAAAATAACCTTCCGACTTGATCGCGAACAAATTCTACGCATCATTTCACAGTTTCCATAATATTACTTATCAACGTATTTCGCAATCTTACATTACATCTCAAACATTACGTCTACTAGGTGTTGCTAAAAAATAATTTTGAACTTTGAAGCAATGTAAAAAAAGAAGAGAGTTCAACAGTGTCTTTAGCTGGTGAGTTGATAGACACGTCTTATAGGTGAGACAGGCGTTTACATGTGTTTACATGTGAATGCACTGATTCCACAGAAGTATATGTAAAGTCATGTCGGGTTACAGAGACTGGTTGATCGATTGCGGACTTGAGATGAGAAAAGATCTTGAAAGGTGGAGCGAAGTCTAATAGCAATGATCAACTTCTTTGCGTTTTGTTGCAAAGTAGGTGCATAGTGATGTCTATGTGCGATTTGATTGTCATGCAAAACTTACGGCTGCTTTCTAGTCATAAATTTCCATCGTTTTGAGAATGGTGCAACACCCTTTACGTGTGGACCCGAATCGTGGATACGTGCCAGAGTTCAGGAGTTCTTTGCAAAGGAGCATCGATCCCTGTTGAGTGTAATAAGCCCAATGCGATTCGATTCAGCCGTATGTGTTCGGTATTCGCAGCATGCATATTATCTCGATCTGTAGCAAGGCAGAGCTATAAATAATTGCTGCAATTGTATTAACAATGTATGTATTAAAACGCCCAAAATGCATTCTGGAGAGGATCATATGTATTTTTTTTTCTTTTTGGTCAGAGGACCCTACTGAAGGTCGCTGAGGTTGTCTAAATTGCTTGAAAATCAAATTGTTGAGTCTGGGCGTTCTTTTAATAATAATTAAAAAAGAGCTTTTTGAATATTAAACTTTATAAATCAAACAGAAAACGCAAAAAAGAAACGGTCAAATTGATGTAGACGCCAGAGAATCAATCTTGTAAAGTTGGAGCCCGGAGAGTTCAACGCTGGATCAAGCACGCATTGAGTCGGTTATCCCAGCAAAGAACATTTAACAATGGCTGATTTCCCACCAAATTTGTAGGTTAGTTTCACGCGATTACATTGAAAACCTCGCCAAACGTAATCCATCGCACATCAGGCCACAGGTCAATCCGCTTTGCAACACCTTCGACCAAATACAATGCGTGTTCTCTATCTGTCTTAACCTTGCAAAAAAACAACAGTTGAAAATAAAATCTATCTTCGCATAAAGTATTTAGCAGCCTTGCAATGTGATACCTAGTGTAGCCTACAGGCATGGCGTCCCTAGATTCTGGGTCACGGATGAGTCTGTGAGGAGGAACCATTGTCTGCGTGCAGGACACAGAACGACGAGATCGGTGTTGCATTTCCAACCGACTCAAGATAGGAGACAGGTCACAGATAGGTCGCCGATGTCGTAGTAGCAATTACAGAAATCTTTATACGGTACCTTTGACGGTCCGACATGCGATATCGTTTTGGCTAAAAAAATAGATGTAAGGTTATTTTCCACCGAATAACCCCTGGCCTGGCCTGGAGGCGATTTTCAATGTTTTTTTTTGGATTTCGTTGGATTGCATTACGTTGGATTGTGCAGTACGTCCATCCACAAATAAAAATGTATTAAAAGTTCTGGTATCTTTTGGAAACCCATTATTTAATATTCCATTGCTTTATCATGGATGCTTCGTGCATTGAGGGAGTCATAATTGATTGTTATACAAAATTTAATTAGCAAAAAATGTAAACTATTACCACGAACGGGACTATGGATATTTTAAGATGATCCAGCTCAAATTCTGTTCGAAAAGCTTTGTATCAAAGAGCCACAATTTGCAGGTGATTGCAATTATTAAAAAAGACTCAAAAATTTGCTTTTATCAGCGTATTTCTTTGAAATAAAGGCTTTTGTACACTTTATACCATCTTACGTTCAGGACTTCACCGTTCTTAGTGGAACCTGGGCCAAGGCTAACACGATATTTGATGATAATCAACTTTGATATCAATGGCATTTCATTTTTTTTATTTCCTTGTTTGTTTCCCTTATCTCGTTTAGCCTCGTTTAAATATAAATATGTGCAGGCCAACCACCAACAAAAGTAATGAGTTAAGTTGAATTAACAGTTCTAGCAAACATTTAATGAATATCTGTTTTCATTCAAAGAGATCCACCCATTTATTGAGAATGAAAAAATAATAAAACACATATTTAAAAAACATATATAAAACATATATTCTAGTCTGACATAATCTATTGTCATTTGAAAGTACTTCATTCACTTTCCGCATTCGTTAGCTTGCCTGGTACTGTTGCTATCCGTGGGGCTAGCTGCACATTCTTGCAGTATGTTAATACAGAATTGCAATATGTGATGCACCATGTGCAATCTTATCTCGTTACCCGATCACAGCTGGTCGCCGCTGAGCGTCGTATTTAAACACTAACCGAATCGAATAAGATGCATTATAATATTAGAGTAACAATCGTTTCAGAAAGTTATGGCGTTGTAAAAGCAAGCACATTTATGTTCGCAGATTATAAGTCGTATACAATCTGGCAAATCCTAAGTGTTAGTTTAGAACACGATCATAATTGCATTGGTCTACAAATCGGCGCAATAAAGTGCATCGTTGCATTGCGTGGCGAAATGCAGTTGGGGCGTGGGCAGCATATGCAACCGAACAGAACAAACCAATTGGCTGTTTTGATCAAAAGTTTGATCGTGTATCCGTCAAAGATTTGTATACAGGTTGTATAAGATCGACCATCAAAAGATTGGGAATTATTTTGATATTCATCGAATGGAAGATGCGCAGTTAATCAACTTTTTACAAGTGCAGGTGGGATTGTAAAATGTGACATTTCACGATAAATTGCCAGCGGCTGTTGAATTAATAAACACCTCAACAAAAAAACCGCCCGTAAGTAAAAATTTGACCTTCTTTATATATTATTAGTATATTATTTGTTATATAATTCTTTATTTAAAATTTGACTTCATCCTTTGGCGGTATTTTACTTTTGTTGACCAAAATCAGACACGTTAGTTTTTGACATTTAAAAATTAAGTCTTATACAACTTCTTCATAAAATCGCATATTAAACACAAGGGCGGTATCATAATATTACTTGTTGTAACTCCTCCCGAGTGTTAATACGGAGTGCTTGCAGAGAGTATCATCCATCTCTCCCCTCGGTCTCGCACCGTGGCTCAGAGCACCTCCTCCGGTATCAACCACTTTCCTCGATGGTCCAACGAGTCAAGAGTCAGTTCTCGCCCGTCATCTTGCCGGCTAAGATGTCTTCGGTGAAGCCGTATTGATCGCAGCAGCAGCAGCCTTCTCGACGGCCTTGTCTCAGCGGCGATGCTCTGATCTATGCCATGGTGAAATGAATCACCCGCCATAAGGGCACAATTCGCAACTTGTGGGCGAAACGGGAGCTATTTTTAGATGAGCGCCAAGTTTATCAATCAAGTCTTATGGTGTGTTCGTTTTTACGCAGAGGAAATTGTCGAGGTGGCCGGTTAATTTGCAAGTAGTGTTGCGTTGGGATAATTTGTAACTCTCTGTTGTAAATATCGGAAGTGTTGTTTTTTGAGTGTCGAGTGGATTTTCCGGTGACGCTGGCTTACTTTGGACGTGGAGGTACGGTAAAAACAAAATTACTGCCCATACTTTCGTCAATTTTATACAGATCGTCTAGCAGGTGGCTTTACTTTATCGAAACAAATGTAATTATATAATGGGATTTGTACGTGCCGTCAGTGGATGCTGCATAAAACAATACTAATGCGTACTTTCTTTGTGGATTGTAAGAAATCCCCGAACACCTGTGCGTTTTTGGCTAGGACTGATAAAGTACCATCGTATTTAGAGTAGCTACAAATTGTCACGCATTTTATTAGTATTTTGATGATAAGAAAGTTAGTTACGCGTGCGTTGAAATCGCAAGTGGGTGAAGGGCAGTCGACTGACCACTTAGAGGTACGAAAATCTCTTGAGACATTTGGGGATTAAGATATTTTTAGACCAGTGCATGTAATTTTATTTGGATCGTGAACCATAGCTACTTAATTTTTTCTGTTATTCTGCGATGCTGACCATGTTCAATAAGATCAAACCCTTGGCGATTGGTTGAGGAAGTCTACGGGAACCATATGGTGATGTCAATATCGACTATTGCGCCCTTCCCAAATATTACTGGTACAAGTTCTAGATACAAGTTCCAAGCTTATATATTTTATTTGCATATCTTCTTAGGTGAATTTTTATTTCATGTTTATACATCTTATTTGCACTTCTTTTCTGGTCTCTGCAATTCGCATTGCGTATTCTGCGAGACCCACTGCCGACTAATTTTACCGCTTAGTTATTCGGGAAGCGACGACAGACAGAGAAAGAAAATCTTATAAAAAATATCTCTATTTACAACTGCCAATATACATTTAGCAACTCAAATCACTCTTTCCAATGGAAATAAAAACAAAAAGAGAGAAGTAAAATGACTTTAAGTAGGTACACACCTTTATTTTGCTAAAATGTCAATATATATGAAAGATACCCACATTAAATAAGAGTTAAAACAACTTGAACCTTTGCTTTCAAATCGTAAAACGTCACTACCAAGCCAAAACAGATTGCACATCCATAAAAAAAATGGCAAAAAAAATGGGACAACCCTTTTTTCGCTCGCTGATGTAAACGATCTGAAGTTCATCAGCGTGCTCTCCAGTAAAACTTTCGTTTTCATCGCCGATTACCATGACGGTAACCGTGGTTACCACGGCGGTAACCAAGGAGCACGCCACTCAGGGCCAACTAATCGCATATATAAAACTGTCGCGAGATCGCGAGGCTAAACGCAACTTGACTTGATTTTCCCTTATGAGGAAGAAATGACTCACTATTGCACGTAGAAGTTTTACAAATCTCTGGCTAAGTCTTATAACATGTGCTTATGCGTTCTGAATGTTTCTTATATAATATGCATTTAGATTTATCTGACCTATTGAAAAAGCATGCTGCTACGATGTTAGATGTCTGTTTCTATCAAGTGTTTGTGACGTTACGTTTGGTTTGTTTTGAGCAAAAAACTGGATTAAGTGGTTCAGTAGGAGAATCCAAATGACACGTCTATTCTCGGAGGCTTTCGGAGGATTTTTAATTTGAAATCCATTCAAAATTAGCCATAGATTGTCTGTTGAAATTAAAATCTGAACTGTATTTTATTATTATTATTATTATTAATTTATAAAGTTGTGAAATGTAGGATGAATTAAAAGTGAAAACACATCACATCCTTGATGTGTAAAACACCTTAGAGGATGTGCAACATAGAACGAAAAGGTGTTTATGTTCAATGCTTATTAGGTTTATTTTCGAGACACTAATAATTTATTATGTTTCATGCTCAAATAATTACGAATAAGTATAACAATTAGGTATGCGAGTAAAATTAAAAGCACAAAATGCCGCAGGAGCTGAGTTTACCATCTAAGAAAATGCCTGCTAGACTTCGGTTTGCGTGGCGCACGTATGCATGGTGCTTCTCAAAACACGAAAGTATATTTTTTTAAATCATATGCAATTATAAGTTGTATAGGTGAAATGAAACGAGACAAAGGAGGTCGTACGATTGGTTGCCACAAGCCCTAAGACTATATCATAGTAATCTTGCTAAAAGTAATATAGAAATTGGCTACATATGGTAGAGAAATTGCTTAGCGCTCGCTTAATATGGACAGAACAAAACTTGGATAAATTGCCTTCTTATAAATTAATCGCGTCATTCTCTTATTAAATTCCACAGGAATAGTTCCAAGAAGTACCTAGCGTAAGAATTTGATAAAATTGATTATTCTCTCTTGTACTTTTCGTGACAGCTTTAACAAAATCATATGAATTTTTTACGTCTATTTATATGAACACATGCTTTCTCAGTACGTGGATGAATTTACAAATTTACTCTTATAATAGATGCTGTTGGTACTTTGCATATCATTGTTATTTGAAATGTACGCAGCTATTTTTATCAAAATTTAGATCTTCTAAAGTTAGGCTGAGTTATTGTTCAGGTTAACTAAGACATTGTTTCAATACACCATCGTAAACATGAACGTTTACAACGTTATTAATGATCCGAGTCGGCATTGTTAACGTTTTTTTATTGCCAAATTCGTTATTCATTACAAGACGATAATCATCTTTCTTTCGAACACAATTTATTACTTGTTTCATTGAATAGCGAATAACTTATTTAGATACGCTGTTGAAAAAATAACGCAAATCATTGACAGGGAAAGCAAGCATACATTCTGAAAAAAGCCCTTCATACCTACCGCTCAGAGGTGTGTGACAGTGCTCATAGGTTTGTGACAGAGACCATGTGTTTGTGACATCAATTGCAAAGCTCTATTAAAAAAATCGCACTACCTAAATTTCTACTTATCCCATTGATATAGATATAAAACATGAAAGAAATGTTCTAGAACATTTTTAAATGCTGTTACTGATCAGTACAAAGAGGAATTTAATGGATATGCATATGAGGCGCCCATACGATGAAAACTAAAAATTCTTCTGAAGATACCAATCTCAGGCTCTTGACAATGTAATAATGAAAAATATAGTGTCCAGCCCACACAATGTACGCCTACAAATATACTCAGTATATAAATAAGACATTGCATTAAGTCAATAAATAACTGATGGCAATAGGCGTGTGTGGCTGCCCAGTGATTGCCAAGTGTCACGCCGGTAGCACCGTCGAAGA
Source organism: Protonemura montana (assembly GCA_947568835.1). Lineage (NCBI taxonomy): Eukaryota > Metazoa > Arthropoda > Insecta > Plecoptera > Nemouridae > Protonemura > Protonemura montana. The sequence continues at coordinate 18,780,240 of OX387606.1, read as the reverse complement.
GCAAAGGCTAGACAAGCACGTTATTAATTCACTTAAAAGTAATCCTGTGGAGGTATACGACAATGCGTGATGAACACTGGGGTTGCGCGAACAAGGGCCATTTAGCCCGCGTAGGAGGCGTGAAAAGAAACTAGTCTCGGCGTTTTCGGTACTTGCAAAATCTGGTTATGGTAAATTGGGACTTAGATCGACGCTAGTTCGTGCCAAAAGGCAATTATTCAAGATTCGGCGACTGTCGTTCGGGGTTTCAATCTAGATTTTAACATACAAATGATTTTTCTTGTGTAATGAAAGGCGTTGACAGTGAAGTTACGCTTGTTTCTTATTTTCCATTCGGTTGCTCACCGTGTACAATTTCATTATGCTTATTTTACCGCGCTTAATGAACTGTGGAAGGAAATAGCCAGTACTTGCAATGTGTTATCGTGAATAAATCATACGGGTTTCTGTTTGCTGAAACGCGTGCCATCATTAGTGAAGGAAATATAAGTCATAGCTGGCAATTTAAACCCACACGCACATCAATAAACTTTATTAAGTTATGAAGAAGAGATCCAATCACCGCTCTTCCCACCTAAAACACACCAGAGTTTAATTGAATAGACGTCGAGTTCAGTGACGCGTCATTCGATTTGATTATGCTAAGTTAATATTGGAACATATCAATATAGTGTAATATCTCCTCAAGCGGTTTCCTCTCTAATGACCATGTAACTAGCCTGTTATTAGCTTTTGCCTCCTATCCGATCACAAATCGTAGCGAAGCTGAATAAACAATGCAGACAATTATTTAGGGAACCCGGGTTTGTCTCCAGGCAAACTCGACTGCATTTCAACGGAGATGAAATGCTATGATTATTTAAAAAAGCCTCCGCATAAAACGGGTTGATGGACTTTTGATAAAATGAGAAATAAAACTATTGCATGCCATAAAAGTTTGATGAATGTAATTTTCTTTTTGCCCGCTGGTATTTTGGGATATATATTTTTTTCCGAGGATTCGTAAGGAAATACCTAGAATTTTTTGTGCAAGGGATCTTTGATTGAAGATGTTCCCTATCGTTGCGTAATGGTTTTCAGAGCCGTGGTATGATAATTTGACATGTTCTACGGTTTTTCTCTAATTAGAGGAGGTATTACACAAACGTTGAGATGTTAGGCTCTGTTTAGGGATGCAAACCTCCTATGTTCAGTGCAAAGCCGTAGAAAATCAAATCACGCACTATCTTGCCTTTCTTATTTGAATTGACTTTGAGGTTAAGTCTGTTTAAAGTAAGGTTACCTTAACAAAATCTTCGTCAGAGTTGAGTTAAATAATCGAGGTAATTACCCGTGACCACTAATTGCTCTGGCTTCTTCGTGTGAAGTCCTCGTCCGCACAAACGCTATCGGCCGGCTCCAATTATTCCTCGCCTCCTAATATGGAACTGCACTTGCAGCTAAGACAAAGCCAATTACGAGAACCAACGCTGCTGCCACCGAAACCAGATACGTTCCCGTACACTAGAGTTCATCGGTCAGGTATAGGAAAAAGGTAATCAGTAATCACTCGGGGTCACTGGTACCCGATTAAAAGGTCAGGTTTCAACCAATTTATTCTCCGGTATCCCTACAATTGTTTTCAATTTGCTGCAATTCTGATTTCGTAATAAATCTAGTACTTTTAGATACATATACCTCCTTTTTAAATATGCTAATGGCTACAAAAACAAGGATTTTAAACAAGGTTGGTTCATTTCAACTTAGACCTAAAGATAGACGTCTTTTTTTATAAACCTACAAATTGTCTATCAATTTTCGATCATGAAATACTTATTCAATATTGTGGATCTACCACGATGATAGCAATTGATCTGATTTCCGTGGCGTATTTGCTCTGTCCTGTCAATCCTGGTGGCAGTCATCAATCAATATATGCGATCCGGTCCGTCGCAGCATTATAGATCGTGAGCGCCAATGTTTCGTGAGATCCGCCTCACTGGCAACTAGGTACCAGGTAGGTTGATACGCTGGTCTAGCTGAAGAACACCTCGGGACAGATCGCGATTGAGGATGGTCGAAATGCAAACCAGACCATGCACTCGTAGTTGGACACTGATATACGCTTAATTCGAGAGTAGCTTAGGAAGAATTTATAGCTGATGTCAGTTTAACCAGGCAGAAAACTCGCCCTCTTGAGGATACACATTTTTAGTTTACAGTACTTACAATTAACTTCAGTACTTATGAACATACAGTACATTACAGTTTTGCCATTGGTGCCCGTGAAAGTAAATTGACGGTCCACATGCCCAAGTTAGTATCGTGAGAAAACGGTAAATTGTTCAATGATACCAATAGTACCACAGTGTGTTGTACTAAAATGCAATTGATTTGTTTTTGCCAGCTTGCTTTCCAATCTCACAGGGCAACCGCAAAGAGAGTTATGTTACTATCGACTCTTCAGTCTTCCGAGAGTGAGATTTGAAAACTGTATTTCGTTTCTAAGATGCAACGGCTCAGTGGATAGTTGAACGTTGCTTGGTATAACATGACCAATTTTCAAGTCAATAAAGAACATTGCCGTTGATGTCAATATCAGTTATTCAGATGAGTAATTATAGGTATGTCAAGCTATCGAAAGATCAAGGCGGCTTAGCTTAGGATTTCGATACACCCAACTAACAACGCAGTGATATGACACGCTTTGAAAATATCCCCTTGGATTCCTAGGTTGGTATATGTGGGTCATTTTAGAAGAAAATATTATGAATATGCTGTTAATATCAAACAGCCTTCGCTAATCAATTTCATCTAATTGCAATGTAAAACTGGCGCGACATCGAAAACGACAGTATAGAAAAAATAAGGAATAACAAAATACAGGTCCTGTTTCCATACGGGTATTTGAAGCTCAATAAAATAAGCGTCAACGCTAAAATCAATCTTGATTGGAAGATTTAAATTTAAATCATCAGGTCCAATAACTTATTAATTAAAAGTGTCGCGTCAGAACGATCAATAATAACATGTTTAAACGGTTTGAAATTAGGCTACCGCGCAGACTCCGGTTCGCGTAGCCTCAATTGTAAAAATGTATTATTTAACACACTTAGAATCCGACTGTTTCCAACAACACGAACTGTTGAAATTTATACACTAAAGTAAGTACTTAATAATATTAACAGGAGTACTTGTTTATTTATTAACAATGCAGGTAATTGCTATCGATAGCTTGTGAAAGACAAGAAGGCAAAATAATCCGCGGCCGGGCTTCGAGTTTATGTGAACACACATGTGAGACGGGTTTGGCTGGCAGCACACAACTCAACGTTACCTCAATAATAAAAGAAAAGTCATGCATGCCTCCAAAGTGGGAGATTATTAAGCCGAGAGGTGTGATTACGTCTTAGGTGGGGACATGCCCGTACAATGATCACAGCAGAGGATTCGATCGGATATTCATAGGCGAGTTCTGATCGTCTCAGCCGAACATTTCCTACACTAGCATTCGGAGCATGTGAATGACACTATTGTCGGACTCTTGACAAAGCGGTCATCGGGAGAAGAGTTACCGTGTGGTCAAGGCAAGGGGGAGGTAGCGAGCGGAGAAGTTAGAGAGTTTCACGATAAGCCTGCGGCCGATATGATGTGAGAATATATAACTCAACAGCTGATAGTCCACCTTCAATTTTAAAACAGAGCTTATCTAGCTTGAATTCTTTCGATGAATTTTGCAACCCTCTCAATGTCTTGCGATTGATCTTGATTAGAAATCATGATTTCTTTCTGCACATGTCAGTCGACAGATTATTTTTTTTATCGACTTGGGCTTTACGATCTGGTAAAACCATCGAACCAAATAGAAATTAACGTTAATATCCCTGATCTTATCCTTGTGTCTTGACCGATGGTGAAGAGTGGACGAGTTTCGCGGACAAAACCAAGCAAAGAATGTCAGTTGCCAGCTGTTAGCTCTCGCACCTACATCTCGTTAGGGCACCTACGATAAGACTGGCGATCAATCAATCATAGTGCACATGTTGTCATACGCGTGGCCAGTAACAGGATGTGCACCTTCAGGACACAAGGTGCCGTGTGGACACAGCAAGGATCTACTTATCGCTGGCATTAGACTGCATTAGATCCGCGGACGCGATATTAGCACTGCTGGGAGTCTAGGCGCTCAAACAAGGATGTAGGGACGCCATACTGTGTTTTGCATGGACCATTGTCTTCGGCAAGTAGCTTAAAAATGAGTCTAAGCGTGGTGATAAAGGTCTGGAAAGTAATGAAGACTTCTTTATAAGGCGTGAATGAGTATTAGCAATACAATATTCAAGGTCATAGTGAAAAGTGTCTGGGAAGTCTAAAAAAAATTGGAAATGTTTTTACTTAGGTTTGGGATGTCGGTGCCATAGGTTTTGGGGGAGCGATGGGTTTGTTTCGAATCGGTCATCGACTTTGCAAGGTGGCAACGGCCTAATAAATTAAAATGCCACTGGACTTTTTGTAGGATAAATACTAAACTAAATTAAAGCCAACACTAAATACCTATCAGGCTGTCATGCATGGCTAAAGACCATCGATGAAATATTATAAAGGAGTCGATAAAAAAAAAACTTTGGTCAAATTCCATGGCCGTAAGATGAGAGGTAGGTACTAAGCACCGTGCACGGAGCTTGGCAGCATCTTGAGTACATCTATTTATTAAACAGCTATGACAGGCTTCAACTGAGCACACAAACGTTGACGAGAGAAGGTTCTGCAAATAGATGGAGCATTTTGAATACCGCTTGATAAAAACTGGATCAAATTTGGGGTAGAAACATTGAATGTCGACCTGATTAACCTGGAATGCATTATGCACAAAATCTTTTTAAACTGAAATGCTAGACAAATATGACATTGACAGGTGATCTTTTTATGTACTTTTTTTGCATGTGTATACTTGATTACACGTTGCGATCGATAACGAGTTTTTATATTTAACGAGTCCCAAACTCTGCTAGAGTTTCACAACGTACAATACTGTACTCTGTTCGAATGTGCATTCCCCGGACATGGTTAGTTTTGAAATGGAGCGGGGATTTTCTTGAGCTGGCAAAGTCCCTGTCACTCTCAAGGTGAAAAAAAAAAAGATAAGGCATCTTATTTTTAAATTGAAAAATGTAAATCTTCCGGCAGTAAACAACATAGCTTCACACGTAGATATTAAATTGGTGCACACACCAAAGAGAAGAGTGGAGAACATTTTCAAAATCACAGAAAGCTAAGTTTTCATTGCGAATATTCGCTTCATAATGGATACTGTGTCCGAATCGTCCGGATCTAGCCGTGCACTGGATAATTCGCAGCATCTGGCATTTGACCGGCGGATCGGTGGCCGCCTGGACCACATCGCCTCGATGATGGCTGGGAATGCTCGACGTGAGCACCTCACTGAAATAATCACTCCGTCGCTGCCCGGCGAGTCTTCCGCATTCTATTCTAGCGAGAAGTTTTCTTTGCTTTCATTCGTAGACATTCGATTGTAACACAATTATCATTCATGCAAATCATTATTGTGTCTGCTGTTATTTTTTTCTAAAAGGAAACAAAAAAAAAATGCTAAAGAAATGGCTTCACACTTAGCGAATGGGTCCACAATTTGTGGTTTAACTAAAAGCACATGGCCATTTTGCGTGCTGCCTATCACATTTAGCGTCTTACCAGTGAGCTTTTGGATGCTCCACAAATTATTAAAAATTTCATGGCACTTGGCAATGGTAAACAAAACAAGTTTTACGAACCGCGTGTTTGATTTCGATATCACCAAGCAGCGACAGCCAATTATGCGGCACGCAAAAATTCTCTCAGAGGTTTTTGAAAATTTCTTTTTGCATTCAGTTGGGTCCAGTAGCTTTTGGTACACCCGTTTTAACACACATATTCGGTGCTTAAATATACTGGTATTTTCAGTTTATCTGAAGGCCCCATTGCGTTTATTGTGAGGTTGTCGGTTATCTCGCATATCCACCAAAATCCGGGTTATTGTTACAAGAAATGATCGACAACAATACTCATTTCTTGGAGGTACACAGTGGAAGTGCCAGTAGCAAATATTTATAGTCGCCCGTGAATCCATCTTGATTGAAAGTGTTGTCAATATGCAGCTTGTAGCACTCTTGGACTGGCTTGAATTATTGACTACACGCTACCTCACTTACTGAGCTGCCATTAACCACAAGCATTCAGGTTCTGTTCATGCCGCGATTTTCCCAGAGTAATTGAAGCCATTGCATCGCAATGAAGTACATTTGCGCTAACCCCCTTTGAACTATTTAGTAGCACAGAGAAGCCGGCAAGTTTTTCCAGTTAGGACCATCACATTTTTAAATTGATTTCAAACAAGTTTTGAGTCTCATGTACACAATTGAGATGTAAGCACTGAGCGCAAATAAAAATTAAATTAAAATTGAATGAACATTTCACCGCGGAAAGACATCCAAAATGGTTTCTTCATCTCAATTTAAAAACAGATTGAATGTGACTAGCCGAGACTAAATTTATAGTTACAAATAGTAACAATTGTGATGCGAACTATTGTGAGAATCCGTATTTAAGTGAAAGAAAACCATCACTAAAGTCGTGTATTATGCTTTCTCCCCATATACAGTACTGAGTAATGTAATAGGTGACATCCATAGACAAAGGTCGTCTGAATCATGAGTAACTGGCTGACCACGAACAGTGTAGAGCACCTGTGCATATCACGCAAAGCTTGGTCCTCAAGAGCCAGCCTTGTTTCTAAGATCTCACTTGCAAGAGATGCAAAGAGGACCGGACCTGATGGCAAAATCGAGAATGATTGAGAATGTTCAGAAAAATGTCAGGTAATGATCGATGACGTTATATTTTGGTGATGAAATAATCTACTGTTCTGCTAAAATTGTTAATAAAGGTTATAGTGGTAAGGTTAGCTTATAGTATTTTTTCAGGTCTTAGGTCGAAAGACATGTTTCGTAATACTCCTTTACATACAAAAAATATGTGCAAAATCATAATCCACTGACATTTAACAGAAAAATATTACAAAGAAGAATGATCCAGTTTTGAGATCGTTTTGCCAGTTGCCAAATTGAAATATAAAATCACTTTGCTTGTTATTGGTGCGAATGTTTCGCCGACATAATGTGCACCACTCCTGGTCACGACTCTCACGCAAAACTATCAATGCACTGCCACAGTGATTTTCTACGTGGATATCAGAACAATCAGATTCGATCACAGATCACGACCTGCCAGATGTGGTTGGATGGTAACGATTGTAATGCCACCGCAAACTCTAAACGACCTTACCGAGGATCGAACCAGAGCCGGTCTCTCTCATACGCTGCTGAGCAGACGCGACATCGATTTGTCATCCAAACGTGATACGTTTTGTAAATGAGACAGGTCATTTAGTATTGCGAATACGGATTAGCGAAAAAAAATTCTTGTCCATTCGGGTATGACAAAAAGTGTATCCCAGAAAAGTTATGTAAAGTACTTTGGCGTTAATTGAACAACGCCTCATGTACAACAAGTAATGTGTTGGCTGTGAATCGAACCATCGAACACCTGTAGCTTGCCACCTGTGAGAAGGTTTGACGTACGATTTCATGATGCGCCGTATTTGGAAGAGAGAGGACCATTTTTTTTGGTGCGAGGTGGGCTTGTATCTGGAGCGTGAAATAGTTGCGATGGGTGGTGTACTGGGCTGTGTTGGGGTGAATTAAAATTCTATTGGAGTCTTGTGAACGAAAATTGGCGTGCTGGTGATATCGGACTAGCCCACATTGACGTGCTATCGATACTCAGTGAAATTGATGGTGAGTGGGCCTTCAAAAGAGTGACCTAACCTCGATGAAAGAGAAATTACTAGCACGTATTGATAAAAATGTAAAATATCAAGTTTATATATACCTAGTCATTTTAATTTCTCATCATCCCGCCCTTTAGAAGTGAAGAAGGTTACCAAAAATTAAGTGAACTCAAAGAAAATAAAAAAATCAAAGAGACACAGAGACTAGCTGTGGCATAAAGCTACAACTTAACATCAAAACAGCCTTGCAAGGACGTGCATTCCACGTTCCATATTTGGCAGTTCGAAAACAACACGGTTCTTTTCTAACGCGTAACGCTATGACTCCTATATAGCACTATTGCGAAAAAATTATCGTTACTAAGAACAAATTGATATAAAAATTGGTGAACCAAATAACATATTCATCGAATTGAAGAGACGACCTTCTGGCTCATTACCTTTTTTTATTCACTAAAATAATTAGCATACATAGGACGTGTACTTGAAGGCGAAGATTCGATATCCTAATCGGAAAATGTGTCTTTGAAAATATGGAAAATTCAGAGCAATAGTCCTTATTTTGTTCCCTTTTTTATGTGCTCGTGATTTATTAACACCGGAAGTCCAGAATATTTATTTGCAGTTCAACCGTCGACGTTATTCAAATAAAATGACATCACTGAAAACAAGCCATTACTATTTGTCCAGCCGTGCCTGAGCAATGCCTTATTAAGCCAGATGCAACCAATACCTACTGAATCTATTCCAAGGTTTGAATAGACTGTAATCATTTTGCAAATGACAATTATTTTACATATAAAATGCCCTACTGCTATTCTCATTCGCGTAGTTACCAACAAACAAATCTAACCAGACTGGTCATTGAAACCCGCACTGACTTCCCTTGTGAACTCCACGATGTAATCGTGTAAACTTACGGATTCAGAACAGCCCTATATGTGGCTGAACGAGTCGACAGCGTGCATTCTGATTAGGAACAATGCTCATAGAGTCGAGCAAGGATGACGCAAGGCGTGGGTCAAGTGTGTTTGTAGTTGAATGTCGACGTTTCCTGAATTGTGTTCGATAAAACATGGCAATTGTTGCGAATGACTCGCAGTCCTTTCGAGGATCGAGTCCATTGTCCTGGTCAAGTGAGGAGTTAGTGGCAGTAGTGTGCGAGAAGCAAGTTCATTTACGCTTGTGAGTATGTACGAAGCTACCTACTTATGTTTTTATTGCCACCGCAGAATTGTCATGTTTCAAAATACCGGTCGCGACTAGGATATTGAAATTGGTTCTTATTGTAGCTACGTTCAAGTACAAACATGGGGGATAGCGGTTGTAAAAGTGCGTAAATTCTATGTTTTATTGGAATTTAGACCCCCAATTTTAAATTTGTCTGCTTAAATTTAATTACAGTGACTTTTATGGCAAAATGAGTCTAGATGGCTTTGAAATTGACGGTAGTAATAAAACACAGGCTGTACGTATTTTTGTTTTCCGATATCTGCAGGAAATGTCTGCATTCGAAGGTACAAAAAAGGTATCGGATAACAATTACATTAGAAATGTACAGAATGTCAAAAATTACATTCAGTACTTACCATGTGTGCTATGGCAAAGTTGTTTCCAGGGATGATATGCGAAAGAATGCCTTTAATACTTCAACACATTTGTCTGTATTATATAAAAATATGCAAAAACAAAACAAAAAACAGATGCACTGTCCCTGCACCAACCAAACGCACAGGAATGTGAAAATTTTAATTCGAATACCTAGTTTGAACCGCGAGGGCTGCTAGCACGGAGAGAGATAAACAACTAGACTGATTTCATGCAGGCAGGCAGGCAACCGTTGGCTGATGACCGTTAGCGCGAATTTTTTCAAACTTCAAATATGTTCCATAAAATGACCAAGTCGTTTCAAATGGCGGTAAACAAGGTGTGTGCTAAAATAATTTAAAGTTGCACAGTAGCTGGTAATACAATTACCAATATGTGTAATTGTTCTTTTACAAGCTTCATTATTGATAATTAATAATTTGACTTAAGCATAAATTAGACATAACATGTTTGATGGGAGGCACGACATAAAAGAGACAGTATTGTGCGATTTTTTATTTAATACCATTTTTTTTTTTATGAGGAATTTGAGTACCTAATAATAAAAAAAATCCTGACAATTTCCTTCGTTCGTTCTTTAAACAGAATTTTTCCTCATACAATTGGTCACTTCAAGTATTTAAAATGATAAAGATAAAATATGAAAAGTGTTTTAAGTGACTTATTCGGCCCATTTTATTGACAAGACTGAAATGACTGAAATGTACCACAATTAACTGCCATGATTCTATTGAGGTGCCAGCTTTAATTTAAAAATTGTCTCCTAAGCAAACGAACCGGAAACACGTAGTAACGGAGGATGATACCCGATCGCACCTGTGGCCGTCCTTTTGAACAAATGTCTTAAATTAAATAATTGCAACTCAAAAAATCGATACATGTTTATCAATCGTTGCGGTTAGCACCAATAAAGATAAATTGAGCGTAAACCAATCACAAATGCTAGTGACCTGCGAGAAAACACTAAATTAAATGTATTTACACTAGAAACGACAGTGACTTCACCTAGAAGCATTCCTCATTTTTGTTGGTATAGTCAATTGACGGTTATTTTTCGCGTAGAAAGCTGTGGTAGTTCAATAATAGTACGATACTTTAACCGAGCAACAATGCGCTAATGATTAAAATTAGTCCTAGCCAGGCGAAACGTCATATAAAAAAAGCAAAAACTTGTGAAATAGAATTTAAATAAAAAGCATTAGTAATTTAAATTCAATTTCACAGCATACAATGTATCCACCGTCAATTCGAGATACTCTCTAAATTGAATGAATGTGACGTTGTATAGCGTCTCTAGATATAGGGTGTCTGTGAACATGCACGACCTCTTGGTTTTACTCCTTGGAGATCCGTTATTATTATCAAATTCACTAAAATCCTTTCAAAAGTCAACATTGAAATTGTTCATTCTTTCAAAAGGCAACATTGAAATTGTTAATTTTTTCAAAAGGCAACATTGAAATTGTTCATTCTTTCAAAAGGCAACATTGAAATTGTTAATTTTTTCAAAAGTCAACATTGAAATTGTTCATTCTTTCAAAAGGCAACATTGAAATTGTTAATTTTTTCAAAAGTCAACATTGAAATTGTTCATTCTTTCAAAAGGCAACATTGAAATTGTTCATTTTTTTCAAAAGGCAACATTGAAATTGTTCAGAGGTTAGGTTAGGTTCCTAAAAATGAGAAGAAAAAAATGTGTTTCTATTTTAATGACATTTATTGTGAATGCCGGTAAACATAAGGACGATCTGACATTGTGGTCCAGGAAACCGAACAAATTCAACTTGACAGATAACACGTGATCCTGGATGTCCTGGTACTGCCGGGTGTAGCTAACCACGTGTTCCCTTTGTTCCAGCCGGACTATTATCGCGACGCTCCACATTTCCGGCGGCTGGGCGAGGGTCCTCAGTACCGTCTTGAGATCCCTCGAGCCAAGCTCGACTTCACCGGCGCCTACTCCGTGATCGCTCGCAACACCCATGGCGAGGCGAAGGCTGTGATTTCCTTGCAGATCTACGCGAAGGGTACGTCAATTTTCAGTTGTTAGTCAATTTGTGATAACTGCTAAAATAAATTTTTTTGTAGATTTGTGGTATATGTATACCAACGCTGTGATTACTTCGCTTTGATGGCGTCCCGAGAACCAAAAGGAAATTGATTCCCTTCAAGTTCTGAGAGCCGTTGGTGTATGTGTTTTTGTGTTTTTTTAGACACCCCTTTTTAGTCCTTCGTTCTGCCATCATCAGAATTTTCAAATTGTTTTGCATCCTTTATGTATTTCTTATTCACTTTGTTTTTTTTTGGTAAGTTCGGTCCATCTGCGTATCTGTGGAGATGATTATATTTCTATCGGTTGAATTAATTTAGATATATCTCTGTAGATGCGATCTAAAGAAAAGAATACAAATTGCTGTATCTGTGTGCAGGTTGTACCAAGAATGAATCGATACAATTGATTGGGAAAAAATACTCGCTGCAAAGGTACAGCCCACTAAAATGGCCAATCACAATCAATCAATCGCGTGTGAGACCTGTTGCAATGTACTAGTATAAAGTTTCTATCTCTAAACTTAATCAGACTGCTTATTTGTTAATGCTGGGGAGTTGAAATCTGATCTCGTTACAATCCTAGAAAATCTGATTAAAGAATTGATTATCTTTGGTTACGACTGTGAGCCAGTTCCGGCATTTCATATCGTGATCTCCATCTTGATAGTAGCTCGGATTTGAAATGAATAGTTCGAACATGTTTGATTTAGAATTGGATCCTACTGATCCTACTGTGAATTCATCAACAGTTATTATTGATTTTACCTTGTCACATCCCTACAGCAGACCATAGGATAAAATTGCTACTTTTCTTAGAACTCACATTTTTCCTGACAGCGAACATGATCACTGGACAGAGATGCGTGCATAATTAATATTTCAATTCGCAATCAATTCGAATGCTCGTGAACGTATGTGATTTCACTCCTGAAATTCCTCGCTGTGACCTGACACAAAATGTAGGCTTCGGGCTGAGCTCTCGATCAGTATAACGGACTAATTACCTCTTAATTAATATCGAAAGATTTTATCACCGGTCATACCGCTCTATCACGACTAGTGGAGATATGTAATTAGAATCAATATTGATCACCTTCTGCCCACGCTCTAGCACAAAACAATGCGTCGTCTTGATAATATTGAAGTCTATTAGAAAGGCTGGATGGGGAAAACCCGTACAACATTTCTAAAATTCAATCGACACCAAAAACCAAATAATATAAAAGATCATATTTTCCAAACTTGGAAACACTTCCATAACAGTGAGTCTTGAAATGAGAGCCTACTCTTATTTTCCAAGTGAGGACATCTTTATTGACTCCGTATAAAGATAGAGTGGGTTTACACAGACATATTATAATTTACGCCATAAAAGGATCAAGATTATGATCGAGATTCCTGAAAAGATGATTTGGATATTTCTCTGTAATCTGCATGGACGTCAGAACTTCCAATAATTCACCGATCAATGCCATGATAAATAAATCATTATTTCGAGCAGGAAGTTAGTTTGCTAAACATCAGGCTAGCCTGGTCATTTGATTAATTGATCGTGAATAAATGGACCATCTTACTCGGTGGATAAACGAGTTTATAGGCAAAGGTAAAGGCTTGACAATACAGTTAACAAGATGTAAATACTTTTTGTGCATAGATTCACTGATTATGTTTAGCAAGTCACAGATGTTGATGCAAAGTTGGATTGGAATGGTGCGATTGTCAACATCAAGATTGCTTCTAATTGTTTTATTTTGCATCGACAGGCCAAGGAAAGGAGACAATGGAACACAGTTCAGTGAAGCATGGGTAAGTTCCCACTTTTCAGCCCGAACTAACACGAAACTAACCCAAACTAACGAAAAGTAAGGGTGCATCAAAAGACTAATGTCTACCCACAATAGCATTACAACAACCTGCCCTGACATCGACATACTTTCAGATTCCTTTATGACTTACAATTTCCGACTTAAACTCAAAGACTAAACAGCTGCTCATGAAAACTTCTAAATGTATCATTTACCAACTGCATTATCTTGTGTTACCTCGTAATTTAAGCTTACGTTTGTAAATAATGTTTTTAATTGCTCATGTACCTCCGCTGTCAACAAATAAACAATAATAACACAAAACAAACACGAAATTATCAGCCTAACTAACCATTCCATATCTTACCGTAATCAGGTTCCAATTGTCAACCCAACTTACCATTTCACATCGCACCATAAACAAGTATCAATTGTCAACCCAACATATAATTTAACATCTCAAACAAACCGCTAATTGTCTGTCGGTGTCGATGTGCACAGCGCGGTGCAGACGCTGCCACAAGTAAAGAGAGAACTGAAAGACTTACGCTGCTGCGACGGCGACGCCGTCACGCTGGAGTGCTGCGTGGACGCCACACCGACGCCCGACGTCCGGTGGGAGAAGGAGGGAAGGGTGCGTACCAGTGCCTAGAACAAGTGTCTTAAATGAACCAGTTCCTTGAATTATGCCGAGAACTAGTGCTAAGAACAAGTGCCAGAAACCAGCGCCTACAGTCAGTATTTCTCTCAATAACTCGATAACGTTCTCCTAGAGGTATAAAAATTATCACGCCTATATACCGATTTGCCGGCACGTTTTATTGCGTTCATTTATAAACGACAGCATGCCTAAAAAATAAAACAACGATTAAAAAAAATTATCGTTTGACAAAAGAACCGAAAAAATCTAATTCTCCCCAAAAAAATACTTATATTACAAAATACTACAATATACTAAAAATACAGAATGCTGAATTGTTAACCTAATAACTAAACAAAAGATGCATTTCTTTCGCTGTTGAGCTCTTTAAGCAAGCTACTAGAATGCAGCATGCATTAGATTCGTTGCAAAACACAGTCCTTATTCGGCTATCGTCATGAGTCACTGCTGTGTAAATGTGCTAAAGGAGTTTTTGTCTCTCAGCTGGTGCCTCTCGGAGGCGACTTCCAAGCCGACTTTGACGGCGAGACGGCTCGCCTGTCCATCCACCAGGTCTACCCCGAAGACGAAGGGGAGTACACGTGCGTTGTCTACAACGAATTGGGGAAGGCGTCCACTTCGGCGTGCCTAGTCGTCGATGGTATGTTACTTTCTGAAACACTAGTCGATTCTTGTAAAGTTTGTCACAGGTCTGGCTTAGTTGTGTGCCATACCTTATTTTGGGATGGTCTGTACACTATACAGAAGCAATCTTCTTACAATAATTTTCGAAGTATGTATGATTAAAAAAAAAAAAGGAACAATGGGAATTCTACCCATATTCTGAAGATAGCTGTTAAGTTTACAACTTGGAAAATTTTGTGTTTTCTGGGGCTGTAAGCGTAATTAACAAAAACACAAACATTTTGAGCCGAACTTAAAAAGGCCTAGTGCTCAATCTACGCACATAAACTGTAAAATAACTGCGAGCTGCTTCCTATGCAAGATCAAAAACCAACCTAAAATTTACCACAACCTGTTTAAATTTATCTTACAGTACCCGAAGAAAAAGAAACTCTCCTCAGCCAGCACCTGTCAAGGCCCCCAGGACTCTTGTCAACCACCTCAACGCCTATGTCAACCCCACGAAACACTCCAAGGACAACGCCGTCAAGGAGCAAGTCACCTTCAATGCCCCGTAAGTACATCTACGTTGCACTCAGAGATCCAAAAACTCATTTTCAATATGTTTCAATCAGAGCTGAACTTGACCATGTGTATCTTTGAACCCAAAAATACTGAGGCTGTGATCCAAGCCCACTCTTTTTTACGCCTTTTGGCACCCTCTCGATAAATGACCATAATCCCGCCAACCCCTTCCAAAATAACAGTTTGGATTCACCACTGAGGACCCCAGCACAAAGATGAACGGGGCCCAAAACAGTAAAACCAGCACTAGTTTCAACTGTCAACTCCTTCCTTATAGGCCAACGCGAAAGAGACACAACGCCCTCCTCGTATGGAGCAGGACGAACGCGACGCCTCAAAGTAACCTCCCCAAAGTTCTACGCCGTACCTCACAACCGTGTGGCCGAAGAGGGAGAGACGATTCGCTTCCAGTGCGCAATCGCAGGTCATCCTACGCCGTGGGTCACGTGGGACAAGGATGGACTCCTGGTGACGCCAAATGCGAGGCTGACCATTACCGAAAAGGACGACCTTAGGGTCCTGGAACTGACTGAAGTCACCGTAGAGGACGCTGGCTTGTACAGAATCACGCTGGAAAATGAAGTCGGCAGGATAGAAGCGAGTGCCAGGCTTGAAGTTATTGGTGAGTGGTTTATTACGGATTCACTTCGATTTGCATTAAGAGCTTGTTAAGTTAGTTTCAGGGATTGTTTTTCCTAGGAAAATGAAATGGAAATGGAGAATAGAAAATAACTTCTGAATATTGGAAACTACGTAAGTCAAAATTTTCACATTGCCACGTCGTTTATTTTAGAAACCTTTCAGCTTGAGTTAGAACTGTTAACAGAAAATAAGATCTATTCAGACTTCTTAGCAAGGCAAAGTTTATCTGGTATATTCCCCAATGTCTTGCAGATGTGAAGGCCTTAAACTAGCTAACTAAAGCCGTACAAGATCTTGTTTGGTCAACCTTTTTTGCGATGTCACTGTGAACCTGTCTGGCGGTTCCAGGCCACAACGGGGCCCGAGCTCGCGGCTCAATTCGAGCCTGGAGCGCGTCCCCAAGAACTTCCCCCACGTTCGGTCGACGTCTCATTGGTTCGGCGGCCAGAGCAGGCAACAGACTGGCCCTCGACTGCGAGATCAGGGGCACACCGTCTCCAGTGCCGTCTTGGTACAGGTAAGCAAAACATCTTGCAGTCAAGAGCCGGGACTTTTTTTGTCGATAGTGATGTGGAATCCTTGACGGCTACATCCTTGCGGAGTTTAAAAAAAAAAACGTGCTTTTCTTTGCACTAAGAATTGCGTAGAAGATTTGGTGCGTTGACTTATAGTGTAACAACCAAAGTGAGGCCAGTTTTGGCATAACTAAAAGGTAACTGTTAATCAAAGAAAGCTTGGTTAAGTCTTCCAAAATGCTTTCTATGTCTTTTTTGTTCAAAATTCTTCAAGGATGACTAGGAATCAATGGAGAAAATTAAAAAAGCAGAAAACGCGATAAAAGAGTAAGAAACGTAACGTCTTAAAAGCAATGTTTTTATTTATTTTTTAATTTAGAAATGGTGAGCTAGTGGTGATGACGTCTCGAGTCACCCCGACGTGGGACGGCAAAGTGGCGCGTCTCGAGGTGTTCCCTGTCGATGCCGACGACGCCGGCGTCTACTGCTGCCTGGCGGAGAACGAAGCCGGCGTCTCGCAGTGCACGGCTCGAGTCCTGGTCCTGGACGAGAACGACCCCAGTCAGGAGGATCGGCTGCCTCCTGTGTTCCTACAGGAGTTGCAGGAGAACATCACTGTCGAAGAAGGACACGTCGTTGAACTACAGGCACAACTATGCGGTAAGAAGGAACGACTATCGGAATTAATTCAATGTTTATTAGGTAGCGGATAAGATGATAGTTTTTTTTTGCTTTGAAACGTAGAAAAAGTTTCACTTTTGAAGGTGAAAACATTCATTTGCGTTCGCAGCAAGCACTGGCAAAAGTGTTTCAAGATGCAATCAACTTTTTTTCACTGCAATTAGAATTTTTATAAAACATCCGAGTCTCAATTAATGGCTATGCATCCAAATTACCAAACAGGACGTTTGACAGTTGCGATTTATGTCAAATTTTTTTTCTGGCATGTTTTTAGTCTGTTATCTTTTTGTAGTGATGTTGCGGTGTATGCTCTGATGCTAGAAGTTTTAGTCCTACAAGAATTTGTCTTTACAGTATTTCGACGTTGAACTGTGAATTTCTGATTTGAGGGGCCTGACCTAGAAAAGAATGTCCACGGAGCATGTTATATCATGATGGTTTTTAGACTCATGTCTACTTGATTTATCCTTAGCACTAGTTTTAAGAAAAACTATTTGAAATGGGTTTTGAATGCTAAGTAAAGGACAACTAAATTTCGCGACGTTTCGTAACATATACTAGTTACTTCTTCAGAGCTTTGAGCAGCCCTGACAATTTTCCAATAAAAAAAGAACCACATAAAATTATAACAATTACCTAGTTCGAGCATCCTCACCCTTATGATACTTGATTTTAATCCACGATGGTATCACATCTAAATCCCTTACATCGAATCAGAAAATTTAATCTACAACCTAAGGTGGTTCTCTTCTCTCGGAGTCTCGCCAATCTATCTACTAACTTCCCACGTTTCTCCCCATAGAGATTACAGGGAAATCATACCATACAGGGTTTATATGTTGCAAACCAGTTTTTTCAATTTTCAAAAACTTCTCACATCTACGAATTGGGTTTATAAATTAAGTCAGAGTCCCAGCTGTAAATTCCTGCTGAGCAACCCATCTGGCAACACGTGTTAATGGTAGGTACCACCCGATAGCGCTTGCAACCCTATACAATTAAATAATTTTGACTTAAAATATCGATACACTTACATCAATCGTTGGGGCTAGCATTAATGAACATTATATTAGAGTAATCTTGTCTAAAATTCGAGTTATATGCGAGAAATAACGAAACGAAATTTCTTAACTCTCACATAGACGGCAGGTCCACTTAATACCAAGTACCATTTTTGTATTCATACCTACTGGCTGATCTTTTCTTTTCCAAGGCAGTTAAACATTGGCTCTAGCACTTAACCTAAACACCCAATAGTACAAGTAAACACCGTGGAAACTCCAATACATTTGCTGCAAATCAATTGCATCTGACCGTTTTCTCTCTTTAATTCGCAACAGGTGCCGCTCCCATCGAAGTGGTCTGGTCCAGAGACAACGTTGAGATCCCGGATTGCGCCGACTTCCGGTACGTGACGCACGACGACGGCCGCATCGCCTTGCGTTTGGCTGACATGTTTCCTGAGGACGCCGGTGTCTATCGATGCGAGGCGTTTAACAGCTTTGGAGACGCCCTCACGTGGGGACGCCTCACGATTAGAGACGGTAAGCAAGCCCTGTTGGCGTCAGCGATATTGATATTTATCTAATTAATCAAATTAGAGAGTTTAAATTTTGAGTTTGAAAAGTGCTGAATTTTTGAACACATAAAAAGGGTACACACAATCGCGTTGAGACGTAAACAAAATTTCCTTGATAGCTGGACTACTTTAAAATGTGGGATTTTTGGTTTTTCTGGTGACTCCACTAGTAAGCTGAATGAAACCAGCAAGCGATGGATGGAAGGGACATTTTTCTAGTCTAGTACTCATTCAACTTTGAATATTTTTACCTTTCTCAACCTCTACCTATGCGTAAAATCTTTTGTTTTGCTCGGGTTGTAACAAAATGAGATAAGACAAGAAGAAAAATAATTATTATTCAGAAGAACAACCGTAGTACTACCCAGATGGTAAGGTTAGATACGGGAATGCTAGATAACTATAGTAATACCTATTTCTATGGCTATATCAAAATTAATTGGTACTTAAAGATCGATATAATGAGATTTGAACGATACAAATGGCAACTAGTTCAATGCATCTGTAAGAGTGTATGTGTGTACATGTGTGTGCGGTTGATATCCTACAGTAGAATCTCCTATTTCGAAATTGCCGTACAGTTAATTACAAATTCTACGCCATTCTTTGTGTAATGCACTTCCTAGTTGACACAAACTTGATCTACACAAACGAACTCGTCTCGCCGTTTGTCATGCACGCTCTGGATTTACTAAGTAAATGCACTTGCCAATTCAAAGACATCAAAATAAAGTGTTTATCATTGCGAATACCATTCGTAGAAACTTGCAGTGCAAGAAATATAATGTGCAGAACTGCATCATCAACTGAATTACACTTCCTTTTGCGAATGTACAGTGCATTGTCTGACCCAAAGGTTTTCAGTCGCTTCGTTATTTTTCAATAATTGTATATTGTCGGCTTGTTACTATTTGAAATTCACTGTTATTCACAAGTTATTTCAGCTCTATTTGATACTTTAATAACATGTAAAGTTAGTAGTGCAACTACTGGCCCAGTTTCTGTGCGTATTGTGTGTGTGTATTGCCCTCCAACACATGGTAATCATTGACGTCACTGTGACGGACGTTGCAGAGGAGAGCGCCGAGTCGCTACAGCAGCAGCCGCAGTTCGTCAAGAAGCCAGCGTCGGTGTTGGTGTCTCTCGGCCGACAGGCGTCGTTTTGTGCAAGACTGGCGTCGACGCAGGGAATCACGCTTAGTTGGACGGTGGATGGCAGGAGTGTGGATTCTGACCCTAGATATCAGGTACGTTGAAGTAAAAACAAGATCTACTAACATCTACATTGGAATTGAATGCAATTTATTTAACAAATGCGTAAAGAAGTGTGAATTTTCCTATTTTTATAGAATAACTATTGAGTTTTTCCTTTAAATAGTTATCATTTCACTAACTTGGTTTAGTTTGGCGTAAATAACATGAATTACATTTTTTGAAAAACGAACGCGCATACATTTTAAGTGCCAGTTAGATATTTTGTATATTGTTAGTATATTGTTAGTTATTTGAGAATGACGATCGAAATGTGACAGATAGAAACATTAAAAAAGATTATGGTGAAGCACAGGAAATTTTCCTACCGATCCAATTAAAATTAAACCTTAAAAAGCAACTTCTTAAGCGACGCATAACATTAACGAAGACCTGATAATAAGAAATCTCTGATTTGAGTGCTCCTTGATTTAGAAAGCCTCTTATAGACCGTCTGTTGTCGCTTGCTCTTCAAATATCTGCGAGTTCGTTCACATCCTTTTTATTTGCACGGGACTTTAGCCTTGGTTCACTGCATCAAAATTGTCGATATGTCGCTAAACTTGTTGTAATTAAAACATTACATCCAGTACGCACATAACTTGTTGGTACTAGAGGAAAAAACAAGTCTCGATTGTCATTGTCACGTATGTGGAGCATAATTGGAGTCAATAGCATTTGATTTGTCGTGTCTTTTACCAGCCGACTAACCAAACTGTTTTATTTTGTTATCTATGCAGGTAGACAATTGAATATGTGCTTGATTACAAGTTACAATCATTCTTATATTTGTTTTCAATTCCCAAGTGTAAGATTAGATAAAATAGTCACCGAAAACGAATGATATTTATACCCATACCCGTCACTTGTACGTGGACTTCCATAGGAAAAAGTTAGTAAAATGTACTCATGAACCAATGGATTCCATCAAGGTCGAGAACGACGGAGATGTCTCCATCCTACACATCGCCGCCGTCGACGCCACCGATGCCGGCGTCGTGATGTGCACAGCAAAGTCGTCGACGTCGTCGTCGTCGACTTACGCCGAATTGACGGTGATGAAAGACGACGACTTGTGCCGATCGTGTGCCGACCACGTAACGCGATCGAGATCGATGTCACCGGTGAGGGCAGAGAGGACGGTGTCGAGAGGACGACGAAGGGATGCGGAGGAACAGGAGATGCCGGCGACGCTTTTGCGAGGACCGGCCGACACGACTGTCTTGAGAGGGGACCAGGTTGTCTTGAAGGCAGCATTTGCCGGATGTCCAACTCCTCAAGTACGGTGGCTCAGAGCGGTGAGTCTTTTTCTTTTCTCAGCAAGTCTTAGATTTATTGGTATTTTAATCGCTTAACAATTTATTGATTCTGCCATAATTAAATGATGCACTACTCGTAAATGATTGGAATTGAAATGAACGTTCGTTTGTTAATTGCATGACGCGTTTCAAGTAGGATACGAATGTACTTTTTTAATCAATTACAGTGTGCCCTTAACGTACCACGTGTACGTACGTGTACGTACTCCAAACGTCATCAATGTGATGCATTCAACTCATTTGCAAATGCGCAGTAATTCCGAGCTAGCAAAGCAAGTCGATGCACACACATGGCTTGCCGTTGATTTTGAACAGAAAGAGTTTTTGTGATCACCAAGTGAAATATGATCTACGAACAAGAGACCAAAAAATCGCGCTTATCAGATTTAATAAATTGCAATATGTAAAGTGTAAGGTTTTTGCGCCTTGTGTAAAAAGGCAGTCGACCGTTTGGTTGCAGGCTAGAGCGTAACATGGAAATATTATATTCATATAAATCAACAGTTGAATTGGTGTATTGCACAAACAAAAATCAATTGTAAACGAATTGCTTTCATTCATATTCAGTTGCTTGTAAAACTTCAAGATAATGAGCATTTGAGTTAAAGTATGCTTTGCAGATTAGTACTGAGTACTTTTATACATTGCACTGATAGTAGAACATTACTGCAACTATGGTTATTACTCTGATTATTACTACACTTCTTCTTTGCTACTTTAGATCTGTTGGAACGTTTGGTACGTTGTCAGAACTAAGTTAGATACGTCGTAATCCTCATCATCACCTACTCATACCAATATACCATAAAACTAGTGCCACAGAGCGTGTCATTAATGAAAAACAATGCGTCGTTAAGCACTTCACCTCAACCGCACGTCTCTAATAATTTCACAGGGTCGCGAATTGGTGAGTGACGGACGCCTCCACATTGTGACCGACGAAACGGAGTCACGTCTCACCCTGGACAGCATCACAGCGGACGAGGGCGGCAAATATGTCGTCAGCGTTGAGAATACCTTCGGGGCAGACTGCCACTTCGCTTCTGTCGCAGTTGAAGGTACGATTGTCAAGTGCAGTATGGGATTGGCATGCCAGATTGGGAGGATATAATGCATGTGGTCCTGAAGATGTCTGCGCCGACGCAGACTAGACGTCGGCACCAGCCGAGGTCCCTTTTATGATCGAAACTGACTCCAAACAGCGAGGAATCGTTTCCATTGTCAATACCCATTTACGGCTCTGAAAATCTTCGCCTTACCAGTGCATGATATGCTCAAATTATCCGCATTTACTGGGAACTAACTTCGTCGCCGGTTCTAGAAAGTAATTTATAAGTTTCATTGTGCCTGGGGATTTGTGTAATAAGGAATCTCAGTCATTTTTAATTTAGTTTTTGACATTTTGACTTTTCGGTGGTAAAGATGTGGTTTCTCAAAGAATTGTAATTGCAGTTGAAAGTTACTATTCGATAAATAAGGGGTTGCCAAATTATTATCTTCGTCTTCATTTACTGTCTTAAAAAAATGTAGAACGTTGAGTTAAAAAAAAAAAAAAAAAAAAAAAACAGAGATATAGTCGCTTGCTATGAATATTTAACAAATGAAACCTTGTTCCAATTTAGTGCCTACTAATATTTAGGACGATAATACTGAGTTTATCACTTACTTCTCTTTCGTGTAGTAAATTTGCACACAAATATGCCGTTTAAATCGTAAAGCACGGCAATAGAAAGTAGTGTGCTATCCCAGAATTGAGTGATGCATAATTTGTCATTTTAAATACTAAGATGTTGGGTTAATTTGGTCGTGTACCCGTGCTGTCGTGATGTGACATTCAAATAATTATCAAGACACTGTTTATTATCTCGCGACCACATCCTTTTGCTCTTTAGAATTTCCACAAGCAAAACATTTTCTAAGTTAACCTTAATAATTTGTTCGTTTAGAAACCTTGAGCCCTTTTTTATAATTGCAAATATAGATGAAACTCATTCAAGGAATAATGGACATATTTGCTCACGCATGATGCATGTTCCTTGTATAACTGCGTTATAGCTGTAACAATTGTAATACCAATAGCGCTTAAGTACACACTTTCCTTAGCAGCTGGTATTCCATGCTAGTCACCGATTACCTTCGGGAAGGAATGCTATAGTGTACCTACAAAATACAGCTCCAATTACCTGCATGCTATTGTCCCATGTACGAGTATCCCAAGTTCACACACATCCTACGTCAGAACGGTGACGTACCCGCCACTGGTCTCCTTTCTGAGTCATGACAACAAACCAGCATCACTTTGTTATCAGCCAGTTGGCAGGGAGAGCTGCAGAGAGGAAGGTCGCTCACATGGCAGAGCTCTTATCAGTTTGTGCGCATTGATAATAGGCCGACAGAGATATCTACCTGACAAAACATTTTGCGTGCAGTATTATTTTTGTTGTTAGACTAAATCTCTTCACAAATCTACTTGATTTTTTTTTAACAAAATGGTTGAATTTAAATGTGAAATGTCAACTGATTGCAATGGTAAGTTAAATCCAATTGCACATGGCAGCATTCTGGAACAATCTTTGTTCTGTGGCAATCAATGAAATGTCAGCTGTTCTATCAAACTATAAAATGCCTTCTTATCGCTTATTTAATAACAAGATGGTAGTTATTTTCCGTCATTAAGTGTACAAAACGTACGTGTGTCACAATATGTTTACCATTTTGTGCAGGCAAACAGTTGTCGATGCTCTCTTACTCGGTACCTACGTTTTTCAAAAACAGCATCTTTTCTCCATTTCCAGGACCTCCAGACCCTCCAGGCAGTCCTCCTACGGCGTCCCCAGCCGACGACGCGTCCTGTGTAGTGGCTTGGTCTAGTGCTCCCTACGACGGAGGCTGTATCGTCACGGGATACAGCTTGGAAATGCGAAGGGAAGAAGAAAACGACTGGACTCTCGTCTCCGACGAGTGTCACTCTTTCTCGCACATGGTCCGGGGATTGTCCCCGGGTGAAGGTTATGTCTTCAGGGTGCGAGCTATCAACGTGCACGGCCCAAGTGAACCGAGTGTAGAGTCCAGAGTCGTCAAGATGAGTCCTCCTGACCAAGAAGGTAATTTTGCAGGTTGAGTTCAGTGGAAAGTGAAAACAAATGGGCTAGGTATCGGCGAAATCGCTTTTGTTTGACAGCTATTTATAAATTGCTGTTTTTAAACGTAGCTGTAAATTGAAATTTCATGGCTATCGTTTCGAAATCAGACCGTCCTGGTATAGAGTAATTTTGTTTTCTTGCAGAAATTCCATGTTTCTGGATATTAATTCGATACTTTTTCCTTTTAGAGGAACTCTTCTCCCCTGCGTTTGCACCGCGAGTCGTCGAAGTAGAATCAGGATCAGACTTCAAGCAACGGTTCGAAATTCTTGAGGAACTCGGCAAAGGACGTTTCGGCGTCGTTCACAAAGTGTCCGATCGACAAACGAATCAAAAACTTGCCGCTAAATTCATCCGATGCATCAAATCCAAAGACCGGGAGAAAGTGCAGGAAGAGATTGACATTATGAACTGCCTGCGTCATCCGAAGCTGCTCCAGCTTGCAGCCGCCTTCGAGAACCCACGGGAGATCGTCATGGTGATGGAGCTCATCTCGGGAGGGGAGCTTTTCGAAAGAGTGGTGGCCGACGATTTTACGCTTACCGAAAGAGACTGCATTTTATTCATGCGACAGATTGTCGAAGGCGTCGAGTACATGCATAAGAATGCGGTTGTGCATTTAGACCTGAAGCCCGAGAACATCATGTGCTATACGAGGACGTCGCACCAGATCAAACTGATCGACTTTGGTTTGGCCAAGAAGCTGGACCCGGCGAAACCAGTGCGCGTCCTGTTCGGCACTCCAGAGTTCATTCCGCCAGAAATCATCAACTACGAGAACATCGGGCTGGAGTCTGACATGTGGTCTGTCGGCGTCATCTGCTACGTCCTGTGAGTTCTTGCACCTATAGCATAAAGGAGTTGGTCGGTTAGGATTTTTGAAGTCAAAACTACATTACCAATTCAGAAAAAACAGTCTTGACTCATTCTCCCAACGTTTCGAGCTAATAATTTGAGGCAGTTTCGCAACAATTCACATTTTGAAATATTTAACGAAACTTTTTCAAAAAGCAATTTGAAATTTCTTATTCTACAAATAAAAAACTGTCAATTTCAGATGTGGACACAGTTACTAATAATACTGACACGCTGCGAAAATGCACACCAACACCACGCTAAAATTAGCGCAAAAGTGTAAACATATTTGCCATGCCAAAATATGGTCCACCCTTTTGTTTAACAGTATGTATATCCTTTGTTGACAATCTCACGTTTTTCTCAAGGTTATCGGGACTCTCGCCCTTTATGGGGGACAGCGACGCCGACACGTTCGCAAACATCACCCGAGCAGACTTTGACTTCGACGATGAAGCATTCGACGCCATTTCCCAGGAGTCCAAGGACTTCATCAGCTCGTTGCTCATCGAAAAGAAAGAGTATGTCTTACAGTCGCATTCAAACAAACACCCAAGGAATGCATTATCTGGTCGTGAAACGCCTTCAATTGCCTTTCTTTTCGTCTAGGAAACGTCTGACGGCGAGCGAATGTCTTCAGCACAAATGGCTCGCCCAGCACGACGAAAGTATGAGCAACGTGGCTTTGTGTACAGATAAGCTCAAGAAGTTTATCATTAGGAGGAAGTGGCAGGTAAGAAGTAGCAAGTCACTTTATAGGTATTCACATGCTAATTGTTGGGTCATTAATGTGTTGGAGTTGTATTTACTTTCGAATTTAAGTATATTGCTAACCTGATGCTCAGTACTATGTCAGCAATTTACAAGTAAATGTGTTAACTATCCGTTGGTTTGAAATAATCAGTAGTAACTAAAAGCCTAGTTGAAGTTTTGCACGGTTTGGTTTGGCATGTTGTTCTGATTGTTGTTTGTCCCGACCCCCCGCGTCCGTAGAAAACAGGCAACGCGATCCGCGCGCTGGGACGCATGGCCACGCTATCTGCAGCCAGCCGACGCAACTCCGCGGCGTCCACGACATCCACCAGTCCTCGACCGAGCCTCTGCGGCTTCTCGCGGATGTCCAGTCTCAACGAGGAAGACATCGGCTTGGCCTTGACCTGCAATAACCGTGTTTTTCCGCCTACTAACGAGTGTAGTAAAGACTCTAACATGATAACCATGCAAGATTCGTACAAAGAAAATGGTTTTCATTCTGCAGGAATCGTTGAGAGTGCGCTTAGTAAATCGAATCGAGCTAGGATGTGTAGCGAACGTAGTGATAGCGGAATTAGTGATTGTTCTAGCTCGTCAAACCCTCTTCCGCATTCGAATTTCCAGTGCTCTAATAGTACGCCTTTGCTAAATAAGAAGTTCTCGATCAGTGAAGGGGTTGAATATGACATTAGTGAGGAGAGCAAAGGTGATGAGTTAGGTGTTAGTCTTAACGGTAAGACTAAGACACCGTCTTCTGTCCATACAGCCAAGAGCAACTATTCTAAGACAGACAGCCTAAAGCAGCAGAGTTCCATCGACTCGGGATATGGAGACGGTGTGTCCAAGAGGGTGGCCCAGCTTCAAGTGTCCTTGAAGGACCCGATGAAGCCGGCAACGACGACGACGACGTCGACGTCGACGAAACCGACGCTTGCGTCGACGCAGAAGAAAGTAGTACAGTCGAATGATCAGAGCGCAAATTATAAAAAGGCGATGGCCTTTTGGAAACCATAGTCATTGTTTTACTCTATTTTATTATTTACGTTTTAATTATACCCAAATAATAACCGATATACAAAATACAAATAAACATTTTCTGAAAGATCGCAATTTGCATAACAGAGTCCCATTCACTGAGATATATGTCACCAAAAATATTATATATTTTTAGAGTAGGGAATATTTTTTTGTATATACACGAGATATAATAGCAGCGCCAGCTGGAAAAGTTTTCGGTTACGTTTTGTTTGCTATATATATATTTGAAACTGGCCTACGAGTTGGTTGCATAGACTAATTTGACCTAAATATTTTGAGAAAAAGAGAGATCCGATGTAATTTTACGATTCACCGCTCAATGAAAATATTTGTCTGAAAAGGAAATTATTTTATTGTCATTTACAAATTTAATGGTCCCTTTGTTTCGTTCAAAAAATATGTAAATAAAAATATAAAAATAACGAAAGGAATCATGTTGAATGCTTGTTCCAGCCCCTGTTAGGGGGTGCACCGAGGGTTTGCTTGCTCATTGGGGTTAGCCACCTTAGTGGTGCCGTAAAAACATCTAATCATATCACTTTGCAATCTCAAGACGAGCTCTGCCTTCCAGCAACCTGGAGAGATCACAGAGGGAAGGTCTCGAAATCGCCCCACAGCATTGAGTATTTGGTGCGTTGCCTACAGCAGGAACACAGACAGCCATTATTTCCTTGGTGTGGCGTTATGCCAGTTACAGTTGGTCACACAGAGAAAATTCATAACTTTGTGCTAAAACGGAAGGGACATCCAGGACATAAAATATGGGGTTCATTTTCTTTAAGTTTATTGATAGCTACAGAGCAAAGCAGATCACGAACCGTCACTGTCACCAAGTGGTAATATCGAAATAATTTCCTGAGTATTCGTTCTGTAATCCTAGAAAGGTTATATTGTCTCATCTTGCCAATTTTTTTGGTTTACAAGCCAGCGCCGGTCCGTGCAAGCCAAAAGTCAAAAAACATTTTAAAAGTTTCCTTCAAAACTGGGTATTTCTTTAGAATGGTCGTGCCATTTTGGATTACAGGAGAAAAGCTCTAGCCTGTTTCCATCCACTTGCATAGATTTTTGCATCGGAGTCGTATCAACGGCTGTCGACCAAGTTTTCCATGTGTTGTACAAGAAATTATTGCTAACGGGATCTGTAAATCAGGGCAAGATTGAAATAATTATTTTGTCGAGGTTTTATGGTTTTTAGACTCATATCACTTAAAAAACGCGTACGGTTTTATAAATCTGAAGTCAATTATCTTCCAGGTTCAAGGTACAAGTGTAAGTTTACTCTCCAAGGCATCTTCTGGCAATTCAGTCAGCAGGCTCAAGTTACCTCTCACACCAAAAATGTTGCTGTTCTTTCGATCAATGCGTGTGATCCGCAACTTTGATACATCGATAACATTCTTTCCTGGACATGAATTAACGGTCTCGACATAAACAGAGTAAGACTTTTGCTGTAAAATTAATCAAATTAACGGGTGGTATTTATATAAAAGGTACTTAGGTACTGTAAACAACATTCTCTTTACCCCATTGCAGCTTGTAAAAATTGAA
Source organism: Protonemura montana (assembly GCA_947568835.1). Lineage (NCBI taxonomy): Eukaryota > Metazoa > Arthropoda > Insecta > Plecoptera > Nemouridae > Protonemura > Protonemura montana. The sequence continues at coordinate 18,751,777 of OX387606.1, read as the reverse complement.
ACTGCCAAAAAATAAATACAGAAAGTAAAAAATGTATTCTCTCACCCATAACCAAATCTAAACCAAGGGCATCATCGACATCAATGAAAAATTGCATATTTATAATATAATCTACAGCTGCACTTCATTTCTGATGAAATGCATTTGAAGTTGACAATGCTTCATAACTTGTTTTGAATTACAGAGGATACTTTTGTCGCTCGCTTTGATTGAACAGCACGACATTTCAGCGCCGGTGTATTCGTCATATTTGCAACCAGCAGCTAATCCGTGAAATCACGCTCTGCAGTCTAGTCGTGCATTTGAGAATGACATGCCGATTTGAGCTCGTTAAGAAAGCTCAAATGTGTCCGACCATTGCGGATTTCACCCGAGACCAAGCGATATTTTGCATCGCAGCTTGCAAAATGTAAATCAATCGAATGTTTTGTTTTGTTTTCTTCTCTTTTTCAATTTTAATCAAATGTATTTTTGATTTTGGGCTCGCATAATTTTGTAGAAGATTTTCATTTTATTGCTTTTTTCCTTCATTTCACGAAACATAAATTGATCAAAAGCATGTTAAAAGAGAATAGTTGATTTGTTGGAAATACTAGCCGGAAAAAAATCCAGGAGTTCGTTGAAATTTCGAATAAAAATGTGAAGGAACAGCTTTGAATCACACACAAATAGGCAGTAATCAAAACCACCAACACTACATTCTAGAGGCGCTGTATCAACAAACTACATTCCTATTTTTGTGATCAATGGTCCACGGCAAAGAAAGCTAATTGACCAACAATCAGCGTCGGTGATGTCAGAGCACTGTTTATATAAAGCTATCGGTCACTGGTTCGTATCTCTTCAGTCATAAAACCGACTTTAGGCAGAACACCGCGGAATACGATCGACCGCTTACAAGATGCGAAAGGTAATTTACTTTTAAAAAGTCTCGAAAAACTGGCATAGTTTAATTGAACCTGATCATTGTTGGTGATATTGTGTTTCAGTGGCATTGGATCATACGTGTACTCGTTGTATTCATACACGTGGTGTATTTTACAAACGGTAAGTAACGTTCTTACTTTATTTTAAGTGAACCTCTAGGAAACAGTAAGGAAAAAGGAAAATTATCTCCAAGCCTTTCTGCGGTTGGGAATAGAAAATGGGGGTGACAATGTGACTAGATGTTTCTTCATATGACTGGGTATACTAGAATTTATTACTCCAATATGTCTGCTAGTTGATAATGCAAAGTAACTGGTTATGGAAACATACACCATGCTTTGACATATTCATTAAACGCCTGTCTTAAAGTTAATTAAAGGCTGTGAAAGAGAGATATTCTCATGTGATGTTATTAGAACGTCTTGAAGGAACAACTGTGCAGACCTGCACAGTGGCATTGACTAAATTTCCATCTTTCTGTCGGCGAGATCGCTGCACCATCGACAGATTCTCTGCACGCACTTCCTTATCATTTCCCCGGCTCGGTTCCGGCTGCAAAGCCCTTGACCAAGACGAAGTCGGTGCGCTGCTTCGAGGAGAGAATCAAGAAGGAAGACGACAGGAACTTCGATATCGAAACACATCGCCAGGACGTAAGATGCTAGCTATCAAGGAAATTAAAATTACCATCTATGTTTGCACGGCTAATTTCTTGCATCTTTCATCTGTTTTTAACCATTCAGGAAGATGTGAAAGAGACTTTGGAAAGGTCAAGGCGAAACCCAAACTGTGATGTGAAAACTACGATCGTGGATGATGATAAATTCAAGGGCGATGATAAGAAACATGGTCCAAGCGACTATCAGCCTCCTGTAACAACATCGTTCAAGCCACCAATAATAGTTGATCTTCCGACAAGTCCACCTATCGACACAAACTTCAACGACAATGACTTTATAAACATTCAAAACTTCAACTACGATTACAACGACACGTATCGACATGATTTCCCGATCCAAAATACGACTCCAGGGGATACCGGCTTTGTGAGGGACGTCGATGCCTTCGGACCTATCGACGAGCAAGGATACGAACACGAGAAGAGACACGGGTCCTCGAGTGACTCCTCGCACCATCAGACCTACAGCCACCGGGAATACTCGGAGGAGAAGACAAGACGGTTCCCGGGAAGCGGGAAGACTGTCCACTGGAGAAAGAATGGGGAGTACCGACCTGCCAGGAACGGTGGGGGCTCGAACTACGGTTACGAGACCAGTGCTAATGACCTTGATTATGATTGGCAAGCTAATAGAGCTTCAAACATTAATGCCGACAAATCTGTGTTTATCGTTTTGCTGCTGGAAATTGCTATCATTCAATTGCTGGCATGATGTTTTTGTTGTTAAACCTTGTTTTAATTATGTTATATTTCATTAAATCTCGTGCTATTACTGACTTTTCATTATAATCATTTTATAGGTTAGGAAAATCAAAGAAAAGCGAGAGACTTCCTTCAAATGTAAATAGAGTTTTGCTTCGTCAGTTTCACGAAGTTATTCATCGGGGAAAAAATCATCGCACCGTGTTTGTTTTCGTCATCACACTTAAATCCAAGGAATTAAAACCTCGTTGATGGAAAACGGTTCTCAAAATTGATTGCCTTGTAACTGCCGCTTGAAAAGTCTCAGTAATTTGCAATTCTGTCACTCGTCAGCTGCATATTTATTTCTTGTACAAATTCAGTTTTAATTGCATTCTCGCCGCGACCTAAAGATGGTTGAAACAATTAGCAATTGCACACGTCTATTGTTATAGCAAAGTAAATTACCCTACACCAATGTTGCAACCATTTCTGTGTGTATATCGTACATATTATTATTATTGCAGCTCATATAAAAATGTATTTCACCTGCGAAATATATAGCAATATCATCACCTTGGCGACAAGTGGCGTGAAAAAGTAAGGTTTAAAACAATTTGAACATTTGTATGGGAGGAAGTTTGGCACCATGTACACACATAAGTTTTAACGGGCAGAAACATGGACGGCGACTCTACAGGATTACAATGCGTGTGGCAATTGAATGGGGGAGGAGGCACCGAGTAGCACCTAGCCTTGTTGTTGTATTATTTAAGAAGTTGCTGTTGGTGAGGCGAGGCTAGTTGGTGGTGGCGCGTGAGTACTCTCAAGACGTTCGTTGGGAACGCTGGATTAATTCATTATGGTAAGTAATTGACAGTTAGATAATCTACAGAGGTTTCCATCATGCAGATCTATTAGGTTTTGGTGTAAAATTTTAAAGGAAAATTGATTATAAAAGTGCAAATAGTTTTCACACTAGGGTGGATGTTTGTCATGCAAGTTACATTATTTTGGATTTTGACAAAGATAATGCAAAATTCGAGAAATTGCATTAATTTTCTTTAATTTTCCTCAAAGATACGAACCTATACAAATATGTAAGAACTCGTCGATTTTCAGTCTTCATTGGTTCTGTGGGGCGCGTAAAAATAGTCTAACATAAAATTTCCTTTCAGAATTTTTTTCGGCTTCTTGTTCTGTTGACTTTCGGCTATTCTCAAGCAGTTCTTATCAGCAAGCTGCCTTTGCCCGGTAAGCAATTTTCAAACTCTTATAGGACCACAATGATTTTATTGGTACGTTGTATTACCAATTCTGGAAATGATAAAAATTGCCAAATAATTGAGCAATGCTCGTCTTCAGCACATGCATTAAGCGAGTCATTATGCAGCACGTTACCTAACATACGTATTCCGTTACGCATTACTAACAGTGCGGATCACATTGGTCTTTGGCCCACAAATTTCTGCACCCAGAGGTTCGGGGTTTGAATCCTCACTGTGGGAGCCGTTTTTTCTAGCAAATGTATGGACATTGATACTGCGTTGATTGCTTAATTGAATGTTTGATTGATTTGTGGTGTTTAACGACGCACTGCTTTGACAACCATGGCCCTGAGGCGCTGGCCTAATGGCGTCTACAAATGAAATGCTTCAAAATGCATTTTTAATATCTAAAATTGAATTAGTAATAATGAATTCAAAAATAAAAAAAGCTTGCAAAATAGTTCGTTGTGAAAGAAATAATATAGATTGTTGTTCTCGTGTTCCCCCATTCATGAATATCATTCATTCATTCTTCCATTCAATCACTTCACGTACTGAATAGAAATCAGTAGGCCATGGCTATTTCCCGAAAAGATCTCCCTGATTCTGAATACACTTTCAAGGGTAGGACAATCGACAGAAAATATAATTTTTGTTCAAAATCTGCAACGCATATTAAACAGATTATTGTTCAGGGTCAACATCTACAATTAACATTCGTCGAAGGTGCACACTGCATCATCCCACGATCCACATCTCAAAGGTCCACGCTTTTGCTTTCCATAACTCATTGCCAATAGTCGACAGACAGTTTGACCCAAGTGCACACAAGCATTAACCTTCCACAGACTAATTATCTCGTGCTGTACATAATGATTAACAAACAAATTAACTCACGTCGATACGTTTTATCTTGTTTTCTCAAACACATTTCGGAAGCGACGATAATTCCTTCGCTCACGCACATTTTAATGCAAACCTGCGTATGAAACTGAATAATTGGTAGCCAAGCCGCACTGAGCTAACACCAATTACCTTAAATAGGTGCTAATCTCTCAACGTGTCGCAGAAATAAATCACTAACGACCTTCGCATAACAGCAAGGTCTTGATTTTCATGAGACTACCAAAGTTAAGCAACACTACGCTGGATCAGGTATTAGGTGGGTGACCAACATGCTTCTGACCAGTCTGTGCGGAAGAGGTTGGAGCAACCTCTTGAAAGCAATCAGTTTCGTGAGTTGTGCCGTCTTTAACAGGGGTAGACGTTCAATCTGTTGACACCGGCTCTCCCATTTTAGGCTGGGCTAGGTGTATTATTATCATTATTGTTATCATTTGTCGTTGTTACTATAAATCGTCAGAAACCACTCCATAAAATTATCTCATATGCTTTTTTCTCTAAGGTGCCTACGACGACACCATCATCGGCCAAGGAAAAGCCACGTTCCTGACGAAGGCGGAGGCGGCGCGAGTGCGCCGGGAGCAAGCTAGTGGGACGCTAAGGACCTCGTACATCACGGACAAGCTTCCCCCGGACGAAGATCCCCATCACAAGAACGAACCCGGTTTCTACGGGCCCACTAGAAACGAGCTTAGGGAGAGCGACAGGAACAGAGGCGGTGACAGGAACGACTACCGAGGGAGCGACAGGAATGACAATGGTGTCGGGTACAGGAAAGATAATAGCGGGGAGAGAAATTACGGGAGTGGGGACAGGAACGGCTATCAGGACAGGAACGAGAATACAGGGAACAGGAATGAGAATACAGGGAACAGGAATGACTACAGAGGAGACAGGAATGACTACAGAGGAGATAAAAATGACAACAGAGAAGACAGAAATGAGCACAGAGGAGATCGTAATGATTACCGAGGTGAAGACAGGGATCGGTTCGTAGGAGATAGGAATGATTTCAGGGAGAACAGATTTGATGGCCCAGATAAAAGATATAAAGAAAGAGAGGGCAACAGAGTTGGTTATCAAGGGAACAGGGATGAGTACAGGGGAGACAGACCAAATGGATACCAAGGGGATAGGAGAGGAGATCCACGAAACAATTATGGTAGCAACGAAATAATGAACGATAATCGAAGAGACTATTATCCTACTCATGATCCGCGGACGAACGAAAGAAAATGTAAGTGAATCCGAGATTGCATTTTATAAATGTATGTCAAGTTTCTGAATGCTTTCTGCCTGCATTGTTTTATTGTACGCATTTCAGGCTTTGTTTGTCCATGTAAAGCAAGCATAGTGCAGTTTAAACATGCGATTTAAATAATAATAATAATAATAATAATAATAATAATAATATCTGTATTTGTCCACAATTGATCATTTTACATGATATTGGATAAGTAGTCTTTGTCGTTAAAATATTCCGTCACATTGGTATTTAAATAACGAATGCTTGTAGTTAACAGGCAATAAGACCAATGCCTACACCACTACCCTAGAAAACATTGTGTACTTAATTGGGACTTAATGAACCTTCTCATCTGTCTATCCAAACAAATACACTAATTGCCCTTTAAAAAGGTTGTGTTCCAGTTAGCCCGGTTGGATCTAATTTTTTGAGGGGATAGCAATGTTGATAGTTAAAAAATGCATATCGCGATAAAGGTGGCAGTTTCTTTGAAGTATGATGATCCATGCCGATTCCGTCAAGCACACAAAATAAATCATTATTTCTAGTTGATTGAGTGGATAGTCAATTCTATTTCACCGAAAAGACAATGTGTGTTTCGCTCGTTCTAGACGAAGAGTGCGGGAGAAGGTGTGGCCCCAACAGCAACTCGGACGAAGGTCGCCCCCCTCGGGACAACCCTCCACGAGTGGTCTTCATCCAGCCGCGACCGTTGCAGCGTCCACGTCCTGATGGATACCAAGGAGCCATCATAAGAGGCGGACCTCGCCCAGGATATCAAGAAAACGAACAACGCCGAGGTCCTCCAAACGAGGCACCCGAATCGGAGCCAATTTACAGGTGAATTTGCACTAGACTTTCAAATTTTGCCGAGTCACACAACGTGTTATTAAAGTCATTTCGCTTTAAGGTGTTTTGCTGACTGAACCTGTTCTCTCTAGCCTAGATCAATAGTCAATGAGACGAGATTGATAATAGTCATTGAAAAAAACGATTCATATGCAAATTTGTAGCATGCTGAATTTCACTGCTTTGCGTTGCAGAAATCACCCGCCCAACGGTTCAGGGCGTGATAGATTCCGGGGCGATGGCCCTCCTACCAATTGGGAACCCCGAAATCCGGGATTCAGGGGCAATGGCGGAGGAGGAAGCGGAGAAGATTCCAATTGGGATGGCAGAAGGAACAATATATTCCCACGTGCATCTGGACTCATTCCTGTTTACGATACTCCAGTCGGGTGAGGATTGACGAGTTGGCTAGCTTCATGGAAATGTCGACCTCTGTGTTGAAGTCATGCTCAAAGAAGTAGACAACTTCTTAAACATTTCTGCTAAAAGAGAAGATCACGATGCAGGAAGTTTCGTACATCGTTACGGTGGATTCAGATGGCCTTTATGAATATGCATGAAACTCAGTTTCGAAATGAATTTAACCCTGTTTTAATCTATGTTTATTTCGTGAAAAGTAATTTATAAATGTAATGTGGCTGCATACATTTTGCAGGAGTTTTGAACAAGATCGTTTCCCTGACGAGAGCAGTGGTTCGAGAAGAAGACAGTCTGGTTCAGGATCCAGTCAGAACGGGTCAAGGTCGCGTGATTGCATGGATGAAGAAGGAAGGAGAGATATGTCGCGTCCAGGATGTGCCTCGCGCTGGAAAATAGAGCCGGAGGAATCTCTGACTGGGGATGGAACGGTCGGATTTTATGGAAGGGCAAGAAGAGAGTAGGTCGACTGACCGCAGATCTCATTGCAAGATATTTATTTTAGGGTTTCGAAGCGTGTGGACGCGTTTTTCCATGACAGTGACATTTATGAAGAAAAAATTTGTTCATGGAGTAATTTTTAATGCCAATGTTACCTTGACGCTGTACCGATTAAATTTGACACTTTCTTCAATTTTATCGTTTTTGTTTTTTCTACCAAGAATTATTTTTGTAGAAAAATGTTTTTTTTTTCCAGAAAGAAAAATGAATTTTACACCTGTTGAGTAGTAAAGTAATAATTTCATCATTTTCCTAATAAATTAGAAAGTAAGAAAAAATTAAGAAAAAAAAATTAAAGCATTTTAACTTATAATTTAAAATTTATTTAGGGCCTGAATAATAACTTCACTCAGCATATATTATATTTTTAAATATATATAGTGCCAATAATAACGCACGCAATAAGCATTTTAAGTGTTACCTGATTACCTGTGTGACGCATGAACACCAACAATGAAATCAGTGAGTTAGTATGCAGACAAGAGGCGATCCTATAGTAGCCTTCGCATTCCCTTCGTCAAAGACTAAGACGGCACTTTGGTCGGCACCACGACACTCGCTAAATCTCTGCGGTGAAAGCAACAAGTGTTTCATTTTCGGCAACTCGTTTACACTCAATCAAAAGGTAAATATTATCATCTTCTCAGAATAAACTAGAGTTTAAAGAATAAACCAGGATACCACAATGAAGGTAAGTTTAAGGTAAAATAATACGGCATATTAAAAAATAACGAATTATTTTCTTTGTTATGGAAGTATATTTTAACTTTGAATAATACTTTATATGGACCAGTTCTTAAAATTAATCTGCGAGAAGCAGGTTACAGCTATTACGTCCATCGAAAGTGAATTTTCTACTTTTTCTTGCAAACTTTGCCTTTGCAAGAGTTATTATGCAAAGTCTTTATGATCTTAATTTTGAAGACAAAGAACTAGGTCCTTGAGGCTGGTGAATCCAATGCAAAACAAGTAGGTACCTACTTTATCTACACGTCATCTTCATTTATATGCATCTTGCCACACTAGTATTTCACAACTTTTATACTGCAAGCTTTGGGAACAATTTCTGACTATAAACCAGAATTTCAACTAAACATAATACACGGAAATTTCACAAAATTTGAAATTAATATTTTAGCTTTATGACAAACCTGGCAAGCGAGTCCCAAAAATTTGTAATTAGTATGAAGGTACTTTTTAAAATACGATTGAATTAAACGTGAACATATACTGTATCACAAAAGCTGATAAAACGGGATAGTGGAGCAACTATAAAAATAACCTACACCACAAAAAATGTCGTTAGGTAATTCCGTTTGATAAAACTACTTAAGTCTATTGCATAGACGACGGTTGAACTCACACTATAACTAGACGAAGAAGACATAAGACTAAGTATAGGTTAAACAGCTTGGACCAGTTTTGTGAAAGTGCTCGGCCTTCAGATGTAAGTAATAGTATAGCGCTTGACCTGCAGCTAATTGCATAACACGTGCTGTAGACTTGAGGTATGGCTACAACACCGTGAATTTACCTGCATGGATGCATTCAGTCATCGTGATACCGGCACGAATAAAGGTACTGACACACGTTGTAGCTAGCTCGGGTTCGCTAAATAGCTCAATAGTACGCTCAATCGTATTTCTATCAAGATAAGGTAAGAAATTTAAATGGAAAAACGGTAATTTCACATTAAGCACGAATTGATTTTGTTTATCTGTTATTTTTTCCGCATTTTTTCCTTTACGCGTGATTTTGGTAATGTGCTTGCGTAATGTTTTTTTTTTCATTCACATAGTTTCACGTGGATTTTAATTGCACTTCTGTTTAACAGCTGTTGTCAGGCGAGCTCAAATGTAAAGAGTCTTTGCTCGCATATTGCTGGAAGATGTGGCTGGGTGTAGCTGTTCTCGGCGTGCTGCTTTTTTTCTGGGCCATTCTGGACACAAGGAAGCCCAAATATTTTCCTCCAGGTAAGAATATTGTCTTTAGGTGTTCTCTTAGCCGAAAAAATTGTCATCAATGGGTCCTGAGTTATCAATATATGTTTATTGAAGCCATAAAATGACGCCAAAGCTAGATGAAGAAACATCCGCATGAGTGGCTAGACATTTTTCAAATGATCAGATTATTTGAATACTCTAAAAATGCACTTTAAAAGCTATAAACATCCATTAGATTTCACTCGTATGCACTTAAAAGGGTTGTCGGGGTCAGTTACAGCATAGACATCGAATGACACATCATTAGGTCTGTGAGCTAGCTGTGCAAGATGAGTATGCAGTTTAATTGCAAAATCTTTTGGACGCACACTATAATTACTAAGCATGTTTTGAAATAATAAACTTAAGAACTGGCACACATTTTCGATGGTCAGTAGTGTCCTTGGTCCCACAAATAATTTATAATTTAGAACGTTTTTCAGTTTCCAGTTTCTTTTTTCCCTTCGCTTATAGACGTTTTTATTTTTTAGTCTTATAAATAGGTACAGCATTGACAAGAAGAGAGTAATAGTGAATGCATATTTCCCTTTGCGAAATTCCCTTTTATTTTGAGTTCTAAGTATCCCTTCAATGCGCCCACAGGTCCTCGATGGTGGCCCCTGTTTGGGAGCGTGTTCTTCTTGCGGAAACTGCTACAAAGTTCCGGCTGTCAATATCTCACCTGGAAGATGCTGGCAGAACGGTATGGGCCAGTGTGCGGTCTACGAGTTGGCCTAACCCACCACGTTGTCCTGGTTTCGGGAAGGTATGGCTATTGCATTGCTACCAATCAGGAGACACCAGGAAACATAAAGTGAGTTAACAGTGGGTTGTGTCTTTGCAGGACGGCTGTGGCTCAAGTCCTGGAAAACCAGGATTTTAACGGAAGACCGAATAGCTTTACTAGTAAATTTCGAACTATGGGCGAGAAAAGAGGTATCGACTTGTGCTGAAACACACATTTTATGATTTAGTTTAAACCAATTTAAGAGGATGCGTGTTTATTTATTTATTTATTATTTATTTAATCTTTAGGAGTTTTAACGACGGAAGGCAAAGGCTGGGAAATGCATCGTCAATTTCTCGTGGAAAATATGGAGAATGTCGGTTTTATACAAATGGGTGGTCTTATTTCTGAAGAGGTTAAAAAAAGTGTTAGTAAACTTTTTCTAAATGGAGAGCGGAATAATATTAAAGGTAACAATATCAATCAATAATCACAGACATAAACACTTATAAAATAATCAAATGATCAGAGCTTTAAAATAAATCCTGGTATCTCTTTCAGGCTACCTGTTACATCAAAATGTCCAGATTTCTGTTCTCAACATTCTGTGGACGTGGATTTCTGGAGTTAGGTTTGAAGACGACGATCCTTCACGAGTCAAGTTTCTTCAGATGAGCGAAGACTTCCTAAAAATACCAGAAACCGAGGAATCTTTGAGTTATATTCCAGAGCTGCGATACATACTTCCAAAGGACGATTGCTATTCACATTTCGCTAAAGTGCACATTCAAATTTGGACCAAGCTCAGCGTGAGTAGAAAAATGACTAACTCTTATTAAAAAAAAATACTTTCGAGGACTACTCATGCCTTATTTAAGGACTAGATAAGAAATTCAAAAGAACAAGATAAGATTTCTTAAGAAAATAAGAAAACAAATCTTGACACTTTTCATTAAGTTTAAATAAAAAACGTGAGAATTTTTTGACAAAAGGGCGCAAGTTTTATCTTGACTCCTACTGGTAGATTCATCTTGGATGTGTTCAATAACGCTTTAAGTCTGATTTGGATTTGTAACAATTATTTTATCTGTAACAGACATTGCTTTTCCTTCCATAATTTTGAATAAAATAAGCTCTTAAAATTTCCAGGAACTTGTGTGGGAACACAAAATTGCATCCAGTGAAAAGCGATCAAACCTGATTGACATTTATCTGCACCAAATGAGAGAATCCAACAAATCAGAGAGATCACATTTTACTGGTGGGTTCAATGCACGAGCTGCGTTCAAACAAACGACGTTAAGCGCTGCTTGAATTGTAGTTGACCATATTTATCCATTCACAGAAATGCAGTTGGTTGCTCTGATTAAAGACATAATCGCAGCTGGATCTCAAACTACGTCCACCACAATCAGCTTTGCAATTTTTATGATGCTCACCCAACAAAGAGTGCAGATAAAATTGCAAAAGGAAATAGATGAAGTTGTTAGTAGAGATAGATTAGTATTACTTTCAGATATGCCAAGGTAAGACATCGCAGAGGGTTTGTCAATCAATCTCTTTAATTTGCCAAAAAAGGGACATTTTATTAAAACTTTGTTTATGATAAAATTTTTAGATTGCCATATGTGAATGCAGTTCTGATGGAGGCACAAAGATTCTCAACAGTAACGTCAACAACAGTTCCCCATAGAGCTGTTCGTGATACTAAAATAACAGGATACAACATCCCCGAAAACACGACTGTGTTTTTGAATCTCTGGAGTGTGCATATGGATGACCAGTACTGGGGCGACCCAACAGTGTTCAGACCCGAGAGGTTTATAGACGATCTTGGAAAAATTAAATCAGACGCGTGGTTCTTACCATTCGGACTAGGTAACTACACTTATCTGCTGCTTATGATATTTCTTAAAGTTATTGGTGAATTGATTCGTGAGATTTAACGACGTACTGTTTTGACAACGGGCCCAATTGGTCCCAATGGTCCCAACGGGACCATCGGCTAAACGGCCTTGCCAAAGGATGGTTCAACACGAATAACAGGATTACTCCCCAAATCCATGCTGTCGAGAGGTTGATAAGCAAGGCGGTTGAATATGCATCATTCCTCTAACCTCTCTCCCGAACAGAACTCAACACGCGTATGATGGTCACCCTTCCAATTTCCGACCCAGATCAGTGTTACGTTGTTGACCTAACGAGAACCGGTTTTGCCAATACACCAAACTGTTCTGTTAGTACCGAACGGTTTGGCATGTTGAAAACACCGGTTCTCGTTAGATCACCGAAGTTAAGTAACACTGCGCTGAGTCAGGTATTGGATGGGTGACCATCATACACATGACCAGTTCGGGAGGGAGGCTAAAGGGATGAAAGTTAGTACAGCAACTTCATTCGCCTTGCTTATCAACCTCTCGACAGCATGGATTTGTGGAGGAATCCTGCTGTTCGAGTTATAGCGTCCTTCGGAAGGGACGTTAAGCCGGTGGTCCCCTTGGTACTCTTCGACAGGAGTAGGCTACGTGCCGGCACCGGGTTTCCCCTCCTCCCTTCTAGGCTAGGTTAGGTTCATCATCATCCACTCATTCACCGACGCCGTTAGACCAGTGCCGCATGGCCAGATGACAAAACAGTGCGTCGTTAAACACCACAAATAAATAAATAAATGTTCTGTTGGTTATTGACTTTTTTTAAGAGTTGTTTTTTATCATTGTTTCAGGACAAAGACGCTGTTTAGGGGAGAGAATGGCGTCGGATATTGCATTTCTTTATTTCTCGTTGTGCCTACAACAATTCAAATTTAGTGTAACTCCAGGAAAGGAAATCCCGTTATTTTTCCCTGGTGCCAAAGATTTCACTGGAATGCTAGAAAATGTCAACTTGAATATTTCTCCAAGAATTTTTGTTAATAATTATTAGTTATGAGCAAAATAACTAACAGAGACAAAATAATTATTTAAATGTTTAAAATAAGACTGTTGACAAATGACTTTAATAATGTTTAGTTTTAATCAAATTTTTAAATGTAGCACGCAATCAAAACTAGACAAGTCATGGAAAAGCACGTGGATGAACGGGCCTTGATAATATAGGTCAAAACGCCGGGTGATGGACTAAAGAATTACAAACGCGACTGCCCACTTTGCATAACGGTCTCAGTGAAAGTTCTTCCCAACGAAGCATGACGGAGTTACACGAAGTTGTAAACAAAGAATGAGATAACTATAGCCAGCGAGATGACGGCTCTTTTGACAGCACGAGACACCGCTAGAATTAAGACTTTAGTAGCTACTTTTTTTTTTTAATAAACATCTCCTAAAACTCAGATTGTGTCAAAGATATTGATACCGAATGTTGTGTAGCTATGGTATAATAAATTGTACATTGAAACGAAACGGGACATCTTTGTTTCTTTTATTTTAAAATATAAGTTGGAGATACTTTGAGTCAACGTACCAGTTTTTGTTTAAATTGTTTTCAACGAAACCGCGGGCAGACACGCGCGTCTACCGACGACTAAGAAAGAAAGCAAAGATTTCGCTTTCGACGAGAGGTTTGTGAGCAAAGCTGTGGATCTGTCATTTCGAAATGGACTTGCTGTCTGGTGCACGCGCTCGCTCGGTGCGTCTAGCGTCATTTAAACTATTGTAGATGTATTTTTAACGGACTGCGGTTTGTGTGTGTGTGTTTAAGGGTTATTTTACAAGTGAAGTCAGTTCTGTTGTTAATTTTGAAATGTTACTAGAAATCTCACTGATAACAACTGTCACATTACTATTTTTCATTTTGACATGGTGTAGAAAACCTAATAACTTTCCACCAGGTACGTAAACCATATTAAATTTATAATTCACTGCCTAGTGTTGTTAGTGGGACTTAAGCTGGTTTTCGGCAGGACCTCCTTGGCTACCCCTTGTGGGGAACTTGCTATACCTCAAGAAGGTTGTTGAAGAGATCAAGCTGCATCACCTGGCCTGGTCGAAGCTGGCAGAACAATATGGACCAGTGGTTGGCGTGAAACTTGGGACTACACCACCGATGGTGATTGTATCAGGAAGGTAACCACTTCAGTATGTAAACTTAACTTAAACTTAAGTACGTAAATATGACTGAAGAGAAACACAGATTAAACCCGCACTGCACCAATTTCTTGTCAGAAAACCTTTATTCCGTATCCAGTGATGTATTCGTAAAATGTTTAGTGGGGGTACGCAAAAATGACCCATTTTTTTGTGTCGGGGGGGGGGGGGGGGGGAGGAGGAGACCCAAGGCGAATGCACCGAAAGAGTGGAAAATAGGGGGCTTCGGGCGCAGCTCCAAGTGAATTTTTATTCTAAGGTTTCTTTTGGAGCCAATCTACGAGTTTACGATGAAATTGGGCTTGGAATGACATGGTCAGAACTGCATTTTTAATTACGTAATGATTTTGAGAAAATTAAATTAATGCCGCCCTCTCATGTCTACACCTTCCCACATTGTTGCAGTCTTCAAATTTGGTAGGGATTCGGGAATCTGGTAAAAGAAAGTCAATCATTTTAATCGAATACTGGTTTAAATTTTTGTTGAAACTATCCATAGATACGCGCGTACTTTCGCGTTGAGGAGATTACATCAGTTTCCACAATGACTCTTTTTCATTGAACTCTTCTTCATTCGACGTTTTCTCTTCTGTATCTTGAATTGAACTAATTCGTCCAGTGTGGCTCGTATGTGGCAATTTGGTTATTGTTTGTATTGTTGTCTTTCCTGCGAATTCTTATTATTTGAAGCGGGCTTGCTTCTGAGAGCTTGCACCACCGTGCGACGCCGCGAAAGCGGCTACCGACTTCCCTAAGTGATAACAGTAATATGGTTCTAACTAACCCCTTTGTTGCAAGTCGCGACGCCGACATAATTCCAGCCTACCTACTCTTAGTACGTTCGCATACAGTGGCAATCTTGCTAGGTCTATTTTTAAGTAAGTGGATTATTAGAAATAAAACCCTTAACTGGGATATTTTCGCCTTGAAAATAAAGAAGTGCAGGATATTCCGAATAATCATAATTTAATACTGCTTTCCCGTGCGTTCACCTGCGTTCCCTCAAAAATTCAAAGTGGGGGTACGGCCAAAAATAAAATTAATAGTGGGTGGACTGCGTACACCCGCGTGCATTGACCAATACATCACTGTCCGTATCCATACGTACTTCTACCTCAACGACCGGGGCTGGACTTCCGGTTTCTTTCCTGCTGTGGTCGAGGCCGCGGCGCCGGCCTGTACCTGCCAGGGTGGTAACCCTTGCAATAGTTAGCACTTCTTCTTTAGTGAAGTTGTTAGTTTCATTATTATTATATTTTTTTTTTTTTTAAACGCAAGTAAATATTTTTGACGGTCAATTATTTCTTACTTTTGAGTGATTTTGGTCAATTGATTACCTCAAGACAACACCCTTAGAATCAGTAGGTAAACTACTTTAACGATCCAAACACATGAAGTCTTGTGCTAAATTTTCTTTGAAGGTCTGCAGTCGTCGAAGCATTTGCAAATGAAGATTTTGACGGACGTCCTGATGGCTACGTCTTCAAAACTCGCACGATGGGACAAAGAAGAGGCAAGACTACTCCAAAGATAACTTGAGTAGATATTGACTCTGGTTCTCATCTCTAAACCCGAATTTATAACTTTAGGCGTGCTGTTTACTGACGGCGATCTTTGGAAAGAACAGAGAAGATTTTTGCTAAAAAATTTAAGGGAATTTGGATTTGGAAAACGTAATATGGAAACTCTGATTCAAGACGAAGCTCAAATTTGTGTCAAGAATCTCGTTGACTTGGGAATGCAAAACAATGGATTCGGTGAGAGGAACTTTGCTTGGTGGAGGAAATTAACGTTGAGAGAACAGCTGCTTGGTCATATAATCTTGTACCTAATATCTCCCGTTTGCTGATAGGGGTGCCAATGCAGCAGGCGTTCACGATACCCGTGCTGAACAGCTTGTGGTCAATGTTGGCGGGGGTCAGATTTGAAGATGACGACCCAATTCTAAACGAATTCATCTCGCTGTCAAACCAAATCATCAGGAGCGCCGACTCCACCGGAGGATTCTTGAATCATCTGCCTGAGCTCAGATTCTTTGCGCCGAGGACATTTGGGTTCACTTTGCTGCTTAGCTTACAGGAAAAAACGTGGAACTTTTTCCATGTTAGTAACCACAATTAAAAAATGAATCTAAAGGTAATTAATTTGGTTATTTTATTTATTAATCTAAAATATCTTTTAAATTGATTGTTGCAGCGATTTGTCGAAGAACACAAAGCCACTATAAACCAAGACTTTTCGCGGGATCTCATAGACGTGTATTTAAAAGAGCTAGATTCAACAAAATCAGATCATTATTCAGGTAGGTGATCAAAGATATGATATAATTGTTATTGATTTTTTTTCTCTGTTGATTGTTATTGAATTGCACAGTGCGTTGACTCTCTTGTCTTTGCAGAATGGCAGCTGGTGGCTTTAATAAAAGATATGTTTAGCGCTGGGTCAGAAACATCGTCCAACACGCTAAGTTTTGCCATCCTACACATGGTGCTGGATCCAGTGGTACAGGACAAAGTCCACAAGGAAATAGACCAAGTCGTAGGACGAGAGAGACTACCGAACTTGGACGACAAGCCGCAGTGAGCGAAAAGAGATTTTAGCAATCACAAAATTATAGGCACAAGTTCAAGATCAACTGCGGATTTAATTCTCGGGAATGCCAAGAATAAAAGGATCTTATTTTGAATAGTTTACGAAAAATTACAAAGAACGACAAGATGTTGCGATCAGAATCGAGGGAAATAAAAGAGTACGACAATAAGATCAAAATAGAGTGAATCAAGTGAAGAAAAAATCTCGCTCTCTCTCTCTCTAAAATTAGTGGCATTTACTGATACTTTCTTTCCAATTATTTCAAGATTTGTAGCTTACATTTACTTTTTAGATTGTTTATTTATCTTAACTGCCTGTTGGGTATATTACTGAAAGTTGTAACGACATGACGTTTAACAGTTTACAAAACATGCACCAAAAATAATTAGCCAAACTGAAATTATTTTCAAGTTATCTGACGTTCTCAGCTTGAAGCGCCAGGGTTCCAGTGAAAAATTTCTACAAACTTGAATTGACATATTTAAGAATTTGACCCATACACTGTTAACACTGACACTGCTAATCAATATAATTTTTCAGTATGCCCTACCTGAATTCAGTCCTTATGGAGGTTCAGCGGACATCAAATGTGACCCCGACCTCGATCCCACATCGTGCCGTCAGGAACACAAAGCTCGCCGGGTTCGACATCCCTGAAAATACCACAGTCCTGATGAATCTCTGGAGTGTGCACATGGATCAGGAGCATTGGGGAGATCCACATGTGTTCAGGCCCGAACGATTCCTAGACGAACATGGGTGCCTCCTCAATGACCCGTGGTTTATGCCATTCGGCTCTGGTACTTTTATTTATAATATTCATCCATATTTCCTCAGTGCCTCTGTCTGGATTTTGTGAATATAAAATCTGTGGCTGGGTCTAAGAGTAAATTGTGTATTTACCCATGGCCATTGATCAGATACCTAACAGAAGACTCCTTTTCTTTGAAGCTTTTATTTAATTATCCGTACGTGTTTTTTTTTTCAGGTCGACGACGATGTTTGGGTGAAACTATGGCAAAATCTACGCTTTTTCTGTTCTTCGCAATGCTTTTTCAAAAACTAGAATTCGCTGCCCCCAATCCCAAAGAGCTACCGTCGAGTAAAGGACTTAATGGATTCACATTAATGCCCCCACCATTCAACGCACTAATTGCGGAGAGAAAAATGCTATGAGTGTTAAAATGCTGAAAAAAAAATACTAGCAATGAAAAAATTGAAAAGAAATAAATAATTTGATTTTAGACCTTATGTAAGCGTCAAATTATATTTGTGTGCAAGAGATACCTTAAATTTAAACTGCGCACACTTTTAAAATTTAACGCAGCCGCCGTTATCGACCGATCGGTTGGAGCAACGATTCGACTATTTGCCGCTAGGTGTAGCTGCTGAAGTCTTGCTCTACGGCGCTGCATGCCGTGCGGCGGAGGACTAGGACACTTTTGACTAGAACGGCGACTTTGGTGTCACATTTTAAAATCATAAAGCATCATTTCAGTGATTTAAGAACAAAAAGTGGCGAGAAAATTCTTCGAGGTGACTTTGATTCATTGCTCTGACAGGTTAGTGTTCATTTTTAAAGTTCCTCGAACGTAGACATGGTCTTTAAGCCATTTTTAATGCTATTGCAATGGTGAGCAACGTACTTACTGCAATCGGGACCAATATTATAAACCCCAACCCAACCAAAAAACTTGATTATCACGTGTTTTTATGCTTTTTATACTTTCCACGGTATTTGAAATCTATTCTAGCCGCTACGACTTAGGCCCGTTTGTCAGAATTGATCATTTTCGAATCTTAATGCTTGCTATATCCACCTTCTCGCATTGCATATTTGACTTAAAACTGTGGTTGGGTATGTCACATGGTCTTACTAGGTTTGGCGTACTAGCTAGTCCACAACTGACCTTATTCTGACCTTCCCAACGGATAATGACAATTTTAACATAAAGAGGGACGTTGTGATTGTTTTTAGACTCGTGTCTACTTGATGTAACCTTAGCACTAGTTTTGACAAAAACTATTTGAACTGAGGTTTGAATGCTAAGTAAAGAACGACTAACGTTGGGAAATTTAGTTGTTCCTTACTTAGCATTCAAAACCCAGTTCAAATAGTTTTTGTCAACGAGAGATATTACTCAAGAGGGGCGTACTTTCTAGAGTGACTTTGTGCAGTTTGAGCAGGTATGCCTAAAATTAGAATGCTACAACGTCTAGGCAATTGATTAACGACGCACTGTTTTGATAACTAGCCCTGAGGCTCCGGTCGAATGGCGTCGGCAAATGAGCGGGTGATGACGAACCTAACCTAGCCTAACATTTTGCTGGAATATAGCCTTTCCTTTTGAAGAGCTATGAAAGGACCACCGAATTAAATTCCCATCCGAAGGACGGTAATATGCGGATTCCTCCACAATTGCATTTCGTTGAGAAGTTGATAAGAAATGCGAATTAAGTTTTTGTATCAACTTTCATTTCATATCTTCAACCTCTCTCCCGAACAGCATTGTTTATGTGCAGAGTTCTGATAGATAACTTTTAAATTAATCTAGATAAAGATAATAAAGATAATAGATAAAGATGATCATACATTTATCTAGATAACGTAAAAGAGATAGAAGATAGTTTAAAATGGGTTTTGACACTTTGGGATGGGTTTTAATAAGAAATATAAAAGGAATAATTAAAAATTTTGGTAATATAGTAGGTAATAAGTAATAACTAAAAAGTAAGGACTAGGGAGGAGAAAGGAGTATGCATATTCTCTGGATTTTTTAAAGCATACTTTTGAATCGATAGTTACAAGCCACAATTACGTTTTATGGGATTGTATTTTGATCAACAGTAAGAACAATAAAACTAAAAGATAACGAATATTTTATCTTATTTAAATAGTAAAGATAACGCTAATTTGTATCTAGATAAAGATAATTGATAATGATGGGCAAGATTATATATATACAGATAAGTGATAATAAGAATTATCTAGATAAAATTATCTAGATAAGTGTATCAGATAAGATTTATGTGTATCTTGGTCACCCATCCAATACCTGACCCAGTGCAGTGTTACTTAACTTCGGTGATCTCACAATAGTGTTTGCAACACGCCAAACCGTTCGGTTACACTTAGATTTTTCATTCCCAGCGTAGTCAGTCGAGCAAAATTTCGATATCACCGACCCCAGTTCCAATAGTCAAACGGTCATACATGAAATATTGTTTATTGGGCATTTATATTGTTTTATTACGCTCTGCAGACCAAACGGCAGCTCTGGATGAAATATTTAAATAATTTTTGTCAGTTCGCAACCGAATATGCAAACATTTTTCGCAAAACCTTGGGTTAAAATAAATTATGAAGGAAGGAAGTTGCCATAACGCTCACCTACCCAAATACATAGTGACATGACTTGGGCGCAAGACAACCACCGCCTTTTGACGCGCAAGAATTGCACTCTCTAAGAAAGCAGCGTCCAGCGTTCGCTTGTCTTGATTCGGGATATGGATTGCATTGACGCAGCGACCGGATCTGGCGTCGATCTAACGGCGTCGATTTGTAACGGCGTCGCGTTCGCTGCCTGTCCAAACACAGCCGTGCATCCATCCACTAGACTGGAAAGAAATACTGGAGCCAGCGAACTGGAAAATTCTTTCGTCGCTTTTGCGAGCATTTGAAAACGTTATTTAATATTTCACTTGATACCAACACACAGTTTTACGCATGGCGTTCAGTGTGTGTTTACGCTTTTGATTACAAAATTGCATTTCAGTTCGTCAAAAGCCTAAAATAAAAAATAATAATAAAATAACTAGCTGATTTGAATACTAGATTGGCAAATGCCACGAGTCCTTTTTTGGTGCTCCTCGTTTCTCTTTGCTTTGCACTATTTCTGCATGTTGCTTTTAGCGGATTTATGTATGAAATTGTCGGGATTCACGTAGCTCGTTAAAATTAGCTATCATTATTTTTATCTGGGTGGTGATCGGCGGGTGGCGGCGCGGCAAATGGCATCCACTAAGCATTGTCATAGATTGATGAAGATTTTCACGGCCAAGATGGTATAATCTTATCGCTGTTTTCCGAGCTGAGTATCTCTGACACATTCCCCAAGTGGAGTAAATGCAGAAAAAGCGTGTGCATTAATGGCGTCCTGGGCCCAGCGTAAGGGTGAGACTTGACAAATGGTTGCTCTGCCTGGAAGGGATGCCGCCTGGCATAGGGGAGTTTCAAATCTATCAAGGGAGGGGGACGATCCAAATCAGATTATATTACAATTTGACAAGTAAAACAGTTTTTTTCAGTCCGTGGATTTGTTTTTCTCTAACTGCTGATAATGGCTGACACTGTGATGGATGTTTTCTGAAAGACAATTATTAAGATTTCTGTAGATAAGAATTGTGTTACGGAATTTGTTGGTTTTCGCTTTGAGTTGGTGGAGATTTGTGAAATATGATAGCTTAGAGTAACGCTGTAACGACTCTGTAGGGGTAAAATAAAGGGGTTTACTATGACTTTCAATGTCACAAATAAAAGTTATGATAATTCAAAATGACATAAGTTTCGTTTCACAAATGAAATGAAAATAATCAGATATGCAAGAAATTTGGCGTGAAAACTCTGATTTCTTTTTTGCTGAAAACAATTGGTCACTTTTCCTAGCCGAGACTTCCAAGTTCTACTTTCGAGTAGTAAGATTTCTGTCAATTCCCTTTAATTGAACTGTATTGCGCTTGCAACTTCCATCCAAAAAAGTTGTCAAGTGATTTCGGTTGTTTCTTATTGTGTCAAGGAAAGACTTGTCCGAGATTCGAAGTCGAGACACGCGTCACTGAATCAACTTGAACTTTAACGAGCTATAAACAAAACTAAACGAGTACAAACTAACTCTTTTCAGTCTCTCTATTCTTGTATCCAAATAATTCCGAACTATACGAGCTGATTGGACCATTGTCAGAGGAAACGACTTACCATTAAAATGGCGTTCAAAAAGTAAAACGTCTCAATATTTTTATTTTTATTTCATGTGGCATCATTTCCATTAATTGATTGCGGTAATTTCGTATGTCAATGAGGCCATAATTTTTCATTACATATTCTAATAAATATGAAATTCTGGAAATTTAAAATGAGTTTCAAATTATTTCTGAGTTGATAATGACTGTGCCACCAATAACACAAGAGGCCGTGCTTTCCTCGCGTTCCACTTTTCCATTCAATGGGCGCCTCCACCCATGATTCTTGAACTAAATGTTAGGACTTTTCTCTCCTACCCTTCTTATGAGGAGGAAGTTAATTAATGTCGTCGGGTCTCGATTCGAGCCAGTGGACGATCACCGTGGGAATTTTAAGCACATGTCCACGCCGAAGCGTTCCACATTTGAAATAATCCCTGAATCAGTGCAAACTCGTCACTTTACTCGGTCGGGGCAATCTCAAATGAAAATAACGAACCAAGGACTACCTCTCCTCTTCTCTGCACTGACCCGCATCCCATTCGTTACAGCTTTTGTCATGAGATGCGATTTGTGTCTTGAAAGTTTATTTTATTATCTTTTCGATACAAAATTCTGTACACAATCGACGTCTGGAGTAATATTTTCCCCAAAAATTTTCCCCAAAAATCGTCAAAAAGTCGATTTTAAAACCAAAATATGTGCGTGGAAGTTTTTATGGAACATGCCTTTTCAGATTAGCACCGGGAAATTCTTAGAAGCTTTCTTATATGCTAGGCTACCAATAAATTTTACCTTCTAGTACCTACCTTATCAACCTAACCTAACTTTACTTGATCAATGGGCGGTGACGATGGCAGTACTATGACCCTACTTATCAGAAAAAATCCTGTTCGACGCACTAGATAGTTTCATATTTAAACAAACATTTTTCTTGAATAGTAATTTTCGTTAACAACTTTGGCAGATGAGATTTTAAAGTAGATTTAACTTTTGATAGCCATAGAGGCGCTGAGTTCGCTTGACAAAGTTTCAAAAATCGACTTATTATGTAATCGGGGGTATACTTATAGATGCAATGTAGCACCACAAGGCAGGTATGATCTATTCAAGCATCTTTATAGATGGCCGAAACCGAAATTTGCGAAAATAGATTTGAAGAAAAATGGGTACTTTTAAATGAATCGCTGGGCAGATTCCAAATTGTACAGCATCGTGAAATGTCGGCAGACAGCTACGTTTTGACGATTCAATTTAGAGTAGCGAAGACTCTGAAAAGTTTAATGGAGTCATGCACGAATCCAAGCATTGAGTGTGCCATTGAGTATGCAAAGGATTACGCTAATGCACATTGGTAAATAGTATCAATACAGCACAACATAGCGAAGCGCACTGGGTGTGAAGTTGCACGTTGCGTAAGCCGATTTGCTTTTCACGGTTCCACTTTGCGAGATGGCATACACACACACACTCTCTGCAGCGCGTGACGCTACGGGACGCCGACGCTGACGCCTGCGTCGCGGCGCCGTGGGAACGTACTAAGTTGGACCACGTTGAGTCGCTCCCTGATTCTGTTCAAGACGAAGACAATGAGATGAGAAAAATTTGATTCTGTTTTGCACTTCGTGTAGCGTTAGTGTGCACGGCAAAGCTACCAGTGTATGAAGAGGTTGATCGTAGGTATGACCCGTACCTTAAACTTTCAAACATGATTGCTGTGAGAACTTGGGACTTTGTGCGCGACCTCGCATGCAAGAGCTTGAGAATTACTTGATATATTTTGGTTATTCTATTATCGTTTGAACGTAACGTCCTATCATTGAGTTTAAAGTTCTGGTCGAAGGGTCCAGCGTGGTAACTTTTCTGCAGAGCAAACGAGCCAGCAACACGTGGTAACGGTAGGCCGTCATTTTGTAAATAATTATAAAAATAACGATAGATGTTTATCAATCGTTAAGGTAAACATTTATAAATATTAATTGAGCGTAAACCTATCTTAAAGGCGAGTAATCTGCAAGGAATAACAAAATATAATTTTCGTAACACTCGAAACGACGGTGATTTCGCCTAGAAGCATCCTCCAATTGTATCGGCCATTTGCTGGTCCTCTGACCTATGAATTTAATGGTGGTTCTTCTCACATAAAGTAAATAGTCCTAACAATAAACTATAGAACAATAGTCCTAAGAATAAGGCCCAGTCGAGAGGCTTTTGAAATAATTTCTGTGTATTTTTGACACACTATGAATATTGCGTGATTCTGTTTGGAAAACCCTGTGCAGGCCATTAAAACCACACATAATAGACGCCACGCTTTCTCTTCCATAAAGCAAAAAGTTTGCCACAAAACTCCCATCGAAGGGTGACTGTGAAATATTTTAACCAAAATGTCCGCTTTTCTCGCGCTAGAGAAAGTCATTGCGCTGAAACAGCAATCAGTGATGTGTAAGCGATAGTTGTTTTAAGGAGTGAAACATCCCTTATATACAGCTAGGGGATGATATTAATGTTGTAAACATTACATTAAGTCCGATAGATTAAGCTTTACGTAGGCAAAGTACACGAGGGGAGAAAATATAAAAGACTTAACTAAGATATAAGAACCACTATCGTATTTATGATATTTTTATAGTTTTTCTTTTGGAACTCCCGATGACTTTCTTTAATGGGTAGGGAGAGAGTGTGCTCAGTGCAATCATGCTGATTGAGAAGGTGCGAGAGACAACTTTTTTCATGCGTAATGAGTAATATGATTTATATTTTTAATTTAAATTAGAACCGAGTTAGATGAACATTTTTGACTAACGCATTGCAAGTGGAGATTTCCTTATCGATAAAAAAAAACATCCTTGTATGGACTTTATTTAAAAGCCTCTGGCCTTTTTGGGGAAAACTTTTGAATTAACTTGTAATTTGCTTAATATTTTTGTGCCATTTTTTAGACGCACATTGATTTGTGAATATCTTTCAAACGTTAAAACGGTCTCAGAAGTAGAATATATTTTTCTAATATGAAGATTTTTTCACATGAAGAAATTTATAGACATAACTAAAGGGCCATAAGTGGGTAGTTAAGAACCTAACAGTCCGTTAGTTTGTTATTTGCTTGGTTAACTGCTAATCAGAAGATGTGTTTTGTTTGTTAAAGGTCTGTTAAGTACTTAACGTGTCACCGAAAAACCGGCACTTAAGCTAGTTACTACAATTGTATTTTACTTCTTGATTCGAGTGCCTGTTCCAATAGTGAATCGATGAGATAAGCAAAGCAACGTTCTACGTTGAGCAGTCAGAAGTGGGGCGTCGCTGTACCATGGCAACTCATGGTCGCCAGCAAGGTCATACCACAAGAGAGTCAAAAATCCTCCCCCATTTAGAAACTCATCATCATTGCAGATTTTAACCAATAATAAAAAAGTACCCTACAGGACAACAGTTTACATGATTTCTTCACAAATTAAATTTAAAATAAAATTTTGTCTATTTGACTTGGTTTGTAGCATTTCCAGTTTCCAACCACATCTGCCCCCCCCCCCCCCCCCCTACTCACCACCAATCCTCTAACCAGGCTCCATGGAGATCTGTTTTGTGGATTTTCCTGCTGTAATCTAGGATTTCTCTCCTTATATTACTAATGCAAAAATAGCAGAGTTTCCATTAAAAATCCACGTACACAAAGGACGCAGATAACTTTCATTTCAGATCCAGGCCGCAAAAAAAAACACATCAAATGGAAAATGGGAAAATATATCCGTTGACAAGCTCGTGTTTTGTAAGCTCGTTTGAAATTAATTATTCAATCTAGATTTTCTTTGGAGGGCGACGCGCAAATCTTCACACAATGGAGACACTATTTGGATTAGCTCGAGCACTGTGAAATTCCTCCCGATTGAGGTTTAAGTTTCTTTATAAATTCGCGACTGAATAAAAAGTGGATTACAGATTGTGTACTATTTAATTGAAACCAGTGTTATGTGAGAAGGGTGCCGGTGTTAGCCCATTGCCCGCATGCCGTTGAATGAAATTATCTTCAAATCGATTTCAAGTGATTATCTGTTTGCAATGACACTAAACATATTTCCATACTGTTCATACACATAGAAGAGAAAACGAACAAAGCATTTATTTTGGATTTTAGTTGAAATTGTACTATTTAATTGTATATATTTGCCTATTGCCTACCCATTTCAATAGTTTCGAGGGATTTAAAATTTTTTTTAAACTTTTAACACCTCTCGACAGCATGGATTTGTGGAGGAATCCTGCAGTTCGAATTGCACCGTCCTTCGGAAGGGACGTAAAGCCGGCGGTCCCCTTGGTGCTCTTCGATAGGAGTAGGGTACGTGCCGGCACCGGGTTTCCCCTCCTCCCTTCTAGGCTAGGCTAGGTTCATCATCATCCTCATCATCATCCACTCATTCACCGACACCATTAGACCAGTGCCGCATGGCCAGATGTCAAAACAGTGCGTCGTTAAACACTACAAATAAATAAATCTATTTTTGCCGTAAGAGTTGCTGTAAAGCTTTAAGATTGTTGGTTCTATTAAAACGCTGACTAAAGATACAAATACTTATTAGTAAGTAATCAGTTGTTATAAAATAATGCATTTTCCTATTATGTAAATGAAATAAGTTCTAACCTACCTGCACTCGCCTAACAGATCTACATCAATATTCAACGCGTTATAATTTTCCACTATTCGAATTTTAAAACGTGACATTTTTCGCCCGACTCCAGCAAGGCCCATGAAGCGGCCTCGATTAAAATTCAAATCTAGTTAGGGCTATCTAATCTCAAACTGTGCTCCTATACCATTTTTTGCGCGCCCCACGAAAGCAATTAACATGCAGATTGAGTCCTCGATATTGCTAGAGAGGAAACCAGTGACACGAGAAATTGAATTTGTGCATTTCACATTGGCTAAGCTCGTAGCACACATTATCCCCGGATCGGCTACTTTTGGACCCGCGATCCAATATCTAGCTTGGAGGGGGTGGGAGGGGGGGACTAAACTTTAAAACTATTCGAGTTTACGACCTCCAGTTGTGTGCAATTGACCGTCTCGGTACTTATTGGTAATATCTGCGACACTTGCCGTATGACGCAATGCTCGTATCTACGGGACGTTTTAGTAAGTTTAAGTTTGCCCCAAGTCCAGAACTCGTAAGTTATATTGCTTGAATAACATGCAGCAAACATTTTCTAGAATATTTCAGTTGTTGTGTCTGTTTTTGAAGCACCATTTTCTTTAGTACTGTCGCCAATTTAACAATTTTTGGAATTAAGCATTTTACGGTTGGAAAGTTTTATGAGTTCAGAAATCCAAAATCCAAAAGTTAGCATAAATATCTCGCTCATTTTTCGAATGATAGATAATAATAGAATGAATCGTGCCCAACTTTCTTATCGCTTTTTTAAGGCAACCGTTAAATCTCAACACTTTTCACGATCAAAGCCAATCAAATTGCATGTTTCCTTGCATATTTTCACTTGCGGAAACTACAGTAAATATCGGGAAATATTTCTCCATCGACTCGAGTTTTTTCTTTTCTTTACCTATGTTATGGACTCTCTATACTTATCTCGTTCACTTTACGTTACACCGGCTTCATGCCATCTCGCTCTCTCCGGTAGATAAAAGGAAGATAGCTACACAGAGACTCAATCCAGCACTCTTCCTCACAGTAAATATCCCGTGGATATCTAAAGTAATACGCAATTGAAATTCATCGTAGCGAAGTGAGGGGTAACATACCCCTGGCTGGCAACAAAATCACCCTGGTTTATTGTCATCTCTCAAAGTTGCATCGAGGACATATTCCTAGGCGCCTACGACACCACCGTGTGGTGGCATTTTCATAAAAAGAAAATGTCAGTAGATAAAAGGAAATCTCTGTTTCACGAAAACCTTCCCGGAAAAGAAGAGGATTACAGATAAGTATTAATAAAAATTCGCTGCGATAGCATTCGTTATTAGCATTTCATTTCTGCAGCTAGGGTTAAAAAAAAGGTAATTTATTTGAATAAACATTAATCCGGCTAGATGGTATAAATTATCATATATTTATCTTAGTCTTGGGTAAAGAAAAGAAACCAGGGAGCTTTGAATTTTTGAGGAAACTGTGAGCATGAAGGTTGCCGGAAACGCGGCGTTCCTTAGCCAGCGACTGAAGGCAGTACAATAAAAATAAAAATAGGCTACAATGTAAAAACTATTTAAACTTGGTTTTGGATGCTAAGTGAACAACAGCTCAATTTCCCAACGTACCTGTTACTGTTACTGTTACCTGTTACCTGTTCCTATAACTTTATCAGGACAGCTTTCACTGTTGATAAAATAACAGGTATAAGTTACGAAACGTTGGGAAATTTAGTTGTTCTTCACTTAGCATTAAAAACCTAGTTAAAATAGTTTTTTTCGAAACTAGTGCTGAGTTTAGATAAAGTAGACCTGAGTCTAAAAACCGTAATAAGGCAGGTTAGTGAACATCTTTAGAGTGAACGTGGTATCATAACTATATTTGTTGATATCAAGTTAAGAATGTTACGTCTGAATTAATGCATGTGTTCCTGTAATGAAACCAAGTTTAATTCAAGTAAAAAAGGAATGGTTATTAAAGAAATTGCCGATTGAAAATAGAGTCTCTAAAAGGTATTATACAGTTCGAGAAGGTATTGCGAAATGAAACTTGCAAATCTAAACCTACATAGGTAACTGTATAGTGTATGGCGTTCGCCATGTCGTACGATAAATTACCAGAAATAATCTCCCCTGAGTAATTTGCCAATTTCCAGGGCATCATCGATTCGAAATAAGCTTTTTTAATTTACCGCGCTCGTAGATTAAAGCATGGCGGCAATTAATTAAGCTTAACGATTTCTTTTGTCATTTCGCTGTTTCATTTTGTGCTGAATTAGCATGTAACGATGCCACCGACGGGGGTTTATCATTTCAAATGTGAATCACGATTTTACTTCATGAATTGCATTTTTAATCTGAATTCCACGAACCGTGTGCGTCGCATCTCTCTCTACCAGAGGTTGTTGGACGGTACTTCTCCTATTTCGGGAATCGTTTGTTATCGACGAGAAGTCATTACCTACTCTCATTATTTTCTATGTATACCTTGCGAATGGGGTATCTGCTATTCAAATGGCATTCCCTGTCCTTGGCGAATATCTTTTAGAAATACTTGTAATTATTTTCGAGGTCCCACGGCACTTCTTCGAGAACGAAACGGAAAGAAAGCAGTGTGCAGATATTTTTCATTACTGAGAGGAAACTTAAAATAATGCATTTTTTTGTTTCTATTTTTTGCTGTTTTTCTCGTCATCATGATGTTCTGTATTTAGTTGAGGACACAATAGAGTATTGATTTTTAAGATAAAGTCCGAGGGCTAGCGTTAATTTTAAACTTTCTACAGAGCAAACGAGCCGGCAATCCGTGGTAAAATTGGGTGTCACCCGGTAACGCTTGCTGCTGTCCTTTTTAACAAATTTCTACAATTAAATTGTTACGACCAAAGTATCGATATATGTATAGCAATCGCTGAGGTTAAAATTTAAAAAATAAATTGGGAGTTAACCAGTCTCAAATGCGAGTTATCTGCGAGAAATAACAAAATTAAAATTCTCGACATTTAAATCGAAGCATTTTTTTGGTCGCTACGGCAGTCCTTTGGCGGAAATTTTTCGCAAAGACAATTTAACATTAGCGCCATGGACTAGTGTAGTAGGTAGGTACTTATAGATTTTTTTTAGTTTCGTGCATATCGAGTTATTTCTGGTGAGCATGGGGGAGTAATGGACCTAAGCTGAGCTAGGTTGGGGTAGTGATGGATTTGCGACGGTAAGGGATGAAGGAGGGTGGATCCTAACAAACGACATCGTTATATAGCGAGGACCACGGAGAGACACCTTCATTGATCACGCCTTTTTCAAATTAGGATTGTACCATTTGTAGTGATTACTGAGAAGAAATATTACTATAGTGCTTGAAACGTAGGAGTGGTGGGACGTGGTGGGGGAGGAGGGATTAGTAACAGAAAATAAATTTGGGGCAAGTTTTTGAGGATAAGGGAGGTTTATGATAAATAACTGAATTGTTTAATATTATATTATTTTTTTACCTAAGCGGTTCAGCACAATAAAGCACACCAAATTGGTACCACATGGTATACGGTATGGTAACATACATGTTTATATATATATGGTATTAATATGATAACCTAAATGAATTTTATACCTTAAATCTCCCAAGCCGTTAACCTACTGCGGCATCGAGTATGTCTTGACATTGATATCTATTAATTATAATGTGAGATAGGATAATATTTAGTATAAGTACCTTTATAAATATGATTTTAATTTCCTGATTGATTATTGAGGTTTAACGACACGCTGTTTTGACAACTGGCCCTGTGGCACTGGTCTAATGGCGTCGGTGAATGAGCGGATGATTATGAGGATGCTGATGAACCTAACCTAGCCTAGAAGGAAGAAGGGAAAAACCAGTGCAGGCACGTAACCTACTCCTGTCGAAGAGCACCAAGGGAGCCACCGGCCTAACGTCCCTTCCGAAGGACGGTACAACTCGAACAGCAGAACCTAACCTCTCGCCCGAACAGAACTGGTCATGTGTATGATGGTCACCCATCCAATACCTGACCCAGCGCAGTGTTGCTGAACTTCGGTGATCTCACGAGAACCGGTGTTTCCAACAGCCAAACCGATCGGAAAAAAAATTATTTTAAAGCAATCAAAAATGTGAAACTTTGTCAAAGCGGTGGAGGTGTATTATGGTATAGCGACTAGAAATATCGCCAACAAGTAGAAATAAAAACAAACTAGCACTCAGATGATTTGCGATATCAACTCCAGGTGGGAGTACTAAAATGAACATTAGTTCACATAGGCTGCATTAAAAAAATATCGGTGTCGTCACTCTTAAAATATCAATACTGCACGCATACGCCATGTCGGCTGTACCTATATCCATTATGATATCGCAATTTATTACAACTGCTCTTACTGCAAATAACACGAGCATAGCTTGCCAGCATGCAGGGCCGTTATGAAAATACATTGAAATCCTTTCCGCGGGAAATTTGTCAGGCTTTTCCCGACTCCGTTTTCCTTTCACCGCGTCGCCGTCGCCGTCGCCGTCCCTCGAGCAGCACGCTTACACACACGCGCGCTGCATGCGTATACCTCGCTCCCTGCAACCAGCAGCCAGCGTACGCCATTATGCTCGCTTCGCGCCACTCAATTTGATAGTCCACTTTTCCCTTGTATAAGCCCGGGTGAGAAAATATTGCTTTTTCATTCAGCATATACTCGCAATGTCTTGCCGAAGCCGAAGCCGACGTCGAGGCCGACGCCGACGTGGATGATTATTTTCCTAGAGGAACTTTTCTTTCGCGTGGCCGTTTTGTACAGGCGGATCCAAAACGTGTCTGCCATTCCTGAAATATTCCAGAAATGGGAATTGCTTTCTAGTGTAGAGAATGCCGGTTGTGAGGAGGTCTCATCCGGGGAAATTTTGTGATTTAGGGCGTCCATTATGAATGGTACTGATTGGAAGATGTGCCCAATTGAGTACGCCATCGTGGGTAATATCAATCATCGCTGGAAGAATACAATCTTTTGTTGCAAGCTACAGTTCTTTGCCAATGTCAGTGGCTACAAGGCGAAAGAAATCGGGAAGTCCTTACAAGTATTGCAGTTATAGAAGTTGTTAAAAATCTTTTTTTTCGTCTTCTTTTTGATGACCTAATGAAGTGGCAGTAACTTTCTGCGAAGTTTTCTGGTCAAATGACGGCAATCGAGAGCTATACACGCCGTTGAAACTTCGGCGGACCGTTTAGAAAGAGAATGCGCGAGAATGAGGGCACAGGTAATGTGTATGGTATCGCGTCTTATTATTTGAGTCAACGAGAGATACTGACATAGCTAAAAGGTCGTTATGAGATGATGCAATTTCGATTAATGTTGCTGATTTAGGTCGGAAGCTTCTCTGCTGCTTCACGTCTCCTTAGGAAAGAGTGACATCGAAGCACTTTCTGTCTCTTGAGAACTCTGCTTCACGATTCAATTAGTATGACGTTTCGTTATTTGTTTTCACGGTATAAAATGAATCAATTCGCACATCCTTATTGGAAATATTATCCTCGGTTTCTTTTCTTTTCTTTTTCTCTGTGGAGGCAGAAAATGATGTGGTATCACTTGGCTCCTTTAGGAAATATGTGATGAATCTCTAGACTTGGTGGCTAAGCTACCTAAGTCTCCGTTATTACCCTCATGGCTTTTTTCTTTTTTTTTTACCAACCGGGACAGAAATCTGTGTTATTTTAAGTGCTTTGGCCATCGAAGTAACGTCATTTTGTCATAGTATCCAAGACAACCTCACGACAGCTATGCAAATTTCCTAAGAGAGATTACCAGCAAGTGGACAGACTCTAAGGTGGCTGTTTATATGATTGTCATAGCTACCAAAAAAGATGCACAACTTGTGCCTAGACAATCGCACAATTTCTTCTGATGAGATCCTTGATTGAGGTTTACCAGATGTTTCAACCTCGTCAAACTCACTTGGCCAAAAACTTTTATCCGAATCCAACAACTGCAATGAACTTTTAGGAGATTCGCAAAATTTAAGGAAAAGTTGAGATTGAAGAAGAGTTTTACTCGTATCTGAGTCGATTTCGAAGCCCCTTTCTCCGCGCCCAGCGTTCTGGAGCTGTGTGAACCGAAGAAAGTTTTCTAAAGACAAGAGGAACTTTAGGCTGATAACTTTAGGCTGATAGTAACATTGGATGCGGTCGTAAAGAGTTGGGGGGTGTAATCAACAGGAATTGAACCAAGCGTGGACCTCTTTGTAGGGATAAAAGCCCGTGGATATGATGCAACGACTCATCAATAATTGGGCTGCTACATGGGCTCATCCGAAAGTCCCATGATTCCATCCAATTTCAGCCGCTTTTTACTCAACTCGTATCTGTTCGTGCATCCAGAATTACAATACATAGATAGGACGCGAGTACCAATAAAAAAACTGTGATATTCTCTTTTGGATGCCGTTGGCTAGTGGCCATTGGAAGTTGGTCTTCGGTCACATTCTAGCGGGGTATTATTTTGGCGAACCCTGCACTAAAATACTTATTTTTCAGCTATTACCACTTGAGACGTTTCCAGCTCGAGCCGAACCGAGAGAGTTCGTTTTTATACATCCCCAAAGCTGATGAGTCCTGTCGTCAGCAGTTTAATATTGAAATTACATTTAACGTGTATCCTACGGATTTGCTATTTTAAAATAAGGAATGAGAAATTTAAATAGAAAACTGATTTACTGAACAGCGAGAGGCAGTAGGAATTGTTGAACGGCGAAGCGAACAAGTTATCGTCGAACTTTAAAGAGGTAAAACCGAGCATGACCGACTCTTGAAGAGCGTTAAAAATGTTTCAAGGAATATCGCAGCGTTAATGTACCCTTGCTTTCTTTAGAGAATAGACAACGCGATTTTTTCCTATTTAAGACGTCTCGACAAAAACTGCACCCTCTATCGCCGATTTGGATTGGATTTCATTTACACACCCCCCCTTGGAACCTACATCAACAGTTAATTCCCGATGTCTATTTATCCCCGCCTAACGTGCGGCATGCTCCCCCGTTACTCGGTAGCGCTAACTAATGACATCTTAAACGCGTATGGATAGGAATTAATGAGCAAGCCAGTGCAATGCGCCATGCACGTCGTCCGAAAGGCTGCAAGAGCCGTTAATTGTTGACAAATGAGCGCCATTAGAGGCCTCGGGAGAGCAGTGAAAGGTGATGGTAGTGTTTATCAGGAGTGGTGTAGTGAGAGCCCAGTACCGTAATTAAGAGCTCCATACGTGATAAAAGTGCAATTGCTAATTAATGGGGTTTGGTTTTTGTGTATTTCGTAGTCCGGCATATTTGATTGAAGAGTCAAACGGAGTCACTAATTGCAAGTGAGTCTGATTTGCAGGTGAGAGGTTCTTTTCGTTCTTTCTTCGACCGGCTGACGAGTCTTTGTTCGATTGCGCTTTCATTAGGAGAAACCCGGCGCCTCCACTGATGGGAATAGTTAATTTTTATTTTTGCTGACTTTGCTCACTTGCTGATCACGTTTGTACGAATCGGGTGAAATTAAAAGTTTTAATTGAGTTTTATCTGGAGGAGCAATTACCAGAAGAATTCTTCTTGCTTCTTGATATCTTGTTATGATCAGAAATAAACGCATAATTGTCTTTCTGCCGGGCATATTTCTTATCGCTTCCTTGAAGGGGAGCTGGAAATCTCTGCGCTCCTACAATGTACTGCGTCTCTCTCTCTCTCTCTGCATTACTTCATTATTTTACCTTTAATATCCTTTTTACATTTTATCTGCCCATGATTGCTACGTAGTCCAACCAGGCTCCTATTATTTCTTAAAATAATCTGACTGTAATTTTATGTTACTATTATAATTGGAAGAAATTTTGAAGAAAAATTAACGACGAACCATTTGACGGTAAAATGGCGTATTTGCAATGGAAATCAAACAGTAAACGTTGTTTTGAAATGGTTTAAACTCTAGTGAATTATCTGCATAAGTATTATTTATTATCTACCACTTCCACCAGAACCTTCCAGAATCTTTAACCTTACTTTTCCATTCAACATTATATGAGGGTTTGATCAGTGGTTTAGGTAATGAAGAGAACGGATATTAAAATCGTACCTAATTATTAACATTTACTGTGTTAAACTTCGTTATGCATTCATTCTACAGTGAACTCTCGTGTGTCAAAGATAACCTCTTTTTCATTGCTTTCCTAAAAATTCTGTCTGCACATTTCGGTGCGCTCTTGGGAAATCATGCAGAAGTAATTGTTTCAAGTATTCTTACCTCGAACCTGCATGAGGGAAAGAGAAATGCATGCTGCCTATAAATTATTCCGATTCTCGAATGAGTTTAGTTTTCTTGTTTTTTTTTTGGTGGCAATTGTTTGATATCACTTCAGTACCGGTTTGCAACCGCACACCGAATTTTGTATTAGCCATCCGGGCGGGAAAACTACTCGGAAATTAGGAAATATGACATGACACGTTCCCGCATACCAAATCTGAGCTGCATTCAGGGTGCTGTTCATGCCGGTGATTGCTGAACACAAAAGTGAAATTACTAATTTAGGAAAAGCTAAACCAAGAAAAGAAATAATACGTTTTACAAATATGTAATTGATCGTTAAATCGACATTTTATCAACCGTACAAAAAAAATTAGTTAAGTACCGAATAAACTTTGAAAATTTTCTGAATTTCCTTTGTATTGATTGAGACATAAACCTCGACTCCATCTTCAAGCTCGA
Source organism: Protonemura montana (assembly GCA_947568835.1). Lineage (NCBI taxonomy): Eukaryota > Metazoa > Arthropoda > Insecta > Plecoptera > Nemouridae > Protonemura > Protonemura montana. The sequence continues at coordinate 18,716,590 of OX387606.1, read as the reverse complement.
TGAGCTTCACTTCATTTTTTGTTCACATCTACATTGATATCTAAATATTTCTGACACCTACATAAAAGAAAAGAAATGTTATAAAAAAAAACGCTTTCTTCCTTAATTTTGAAATCGAATAAGAAATGCATTCACAAGATAGCAAAAAACAGCCGAACAGTTCCCCTGCTTCCTTCGTTGTACCTTTTAGGCGATGTCTTTAGCACACTAAAGCCTATTCAGTCGCCATCTTGGACCCTGCTCGGCGTGGTTTAATTATTTGTTGCTAATGATTAAGTAGGTACTTGATTTCCCCGCGCTTGCTTCAGATGCGTGAATAATAATAACTAAGGTAAAACCGGCTGGTGATTAGTGATTACGTCTCGACGAAGTATGCAATTACAACGGTAGACATTCTTGAGTGTAGCTTCCCCCCGTGCATCTTGTGGCGTAGGTACTAGCACAGAAATAACATTTCAGTCGAGTGTTTCAATTATCTGAGAGAAACTTGTCTCGTTAAAAACATCATTTATTGTATCGTTATTCTAACAATTTTGTCGATTTAGTTTATTAAATCAAAGATATTTCCGTTTATACCACACCTCTTGATAATCAGGACGTTAAATCGCTACTTCTATGTAAATTTATTTGCCAAATTCGTTGACAAAACTCTTCGCCGGGTTTTTTGAAGAAATTTTGTCATCCGGGCGGCGCCTATATTTAGGCGTTCCACAGGATTCGCGCTATACACCGCTTCAGCCGTGCACAGAGCGACACACCATGTTCCACTAATCCCAAATTAAATCTAATGAATTCCCGCCGCGCCGCGCGTTCGACAGAAACAAGTGAAGAGCATTGCCGGATAATGTACGCTCGTGGTCGCTAGACAAGAGAGCTGCTTGCTTCGAAACTTTCGTCCGTGTTTCTTGAGGGACGCCAACCGGGCTGGGTTTTGCAATAAAACTAAGGTGGTCACCGCCAACGACGCTGTGCACCGTCAACAAAGCGATGGCGCATTCAGATTCGAAGTTAAAGCCGCAGACCAGATTGGCTTTGGCTGACCACTGGCACTGGCTGCAGGTCATCGGTTCTGGGGGGGCATGAAGTCGTTGACCGTCAAATTTAGCGGTGAAAATTCAGGGGAAATTTGTTGCTCAACGCAAATGAAGTGGGCATTGTGAACAAAGTAGATAGTATATGTGTGGGTACGGGTCAATTACTATTGATTTCAGTACCAGGGATGTTGCTTTTCACAATTGTTCAGTTAGATTATGAAAATCAGAGATTCAAAACAAAAAATTACGAATTATTACTATATATATTTTTTTTTTAGAATGAAAAATCGATTTTAACCTAAAAGCTATAGTATTTTATTTGCACGAACTTTCACAAAAGCTTCAATAATGTTCGATGTGAACTAAAAACTGCGTAATAGAATTGATTATTTTCTTTTATTTACGTCGAAAGGGTAGCCACCATTACCCATGAGGCAATGTAATCCCTCTCCCACCCGTTCGCCCCCTGCAACCGCCACCCCTTCGCCCCGTTTCAACCCCGCATCCTGGAGCCAGCTCCTTTGCCTGAAGAAGTGGAAAATTGCGCGGTCTGTAAGCGGCTTTCAAGTCTCCAAAGCCTTGCTTCTTCGCTGCATTCAGAAATAATTTATTACATTTTCAACTACTATTGCTGCGTGCTTTCACTATGGGTGTAATTTTTTAAATAACACTGTGTTAATGCATTTATAAAGAATGTACTTTTTTTTTTAACCTCCGAGGAAGAACTTTGTTTCAATAACCGTGGTCATTTTGGCTTGGAGTTTATTTTATTCTGTACCATTGCCGATTCGAAACACTGCGCTGTTTAAAATACTTGAGTAGCTTGTGATTTGCGTTACTCTAAAAATATTTTTAAAATGTACCGAAAGCCGCATCCACCTGACTCGTTAAGTAATTAAAACCTGGTGTTTCATTATAAAAAAATCAAGCTTCATACCGTTAAGCGAGCTTTGTTCGATATCTTCACAGAAAACGCAGATTTCGTTCCCTTTTGACTCACACATCACTAAAAAATGCGCCAGAGGAAAGAATGGGCACGGATTTTCTTTGAATTTCCCAACTCCATAACAATCTTAAGCACTGGCCCGCGCCTCGGCGCAGAAAGTTTCCGCACAAGTGTGGATCGCGGGCGCGCTTTTTTTGTCTCCCGCCCCGTCCCTTACCTGCACTTTATTTTATAATGACGCTGTCAATGACGCCGCTCAGCGCACACCCGATCGAGACACAAACAAGTGTGCTTCAGTTCACTCGCTTGCGCAGCGCGAACGAATCTCTGGCTGCGCTCGAAACCGGAGGACGAGAAATGTATTCGCAAAGCGACATGTACGTTTCTGCGTCTGCTGAGTATACACACTTTTTTTCGCGCGACTTTCTGAGACTCAAAGAAAAATTATTTACCGGGATGGAAACCATTATTGCGAGAAACAGAACGTAAAAACGTATTCGCAAAGAAACCTTTTATAACATCGTAATTGCAAAGGATGCCTGTGGTTGTTGTACTCGCAGTGTTTTGAAAAAATACGAATGGTGTACCTGTGATCATGGTTTATATTGCTTTGTTACTTACCGAATGCATGTGCTTTGACTAAAAGAGCACTAACAGGGAACCGAGCTTCTGAATCTGCATCTATGATCTAGCTAATTGGGTCCATTGTCGAATGGCAGTGCTCTGTGATGCGTCCCTCTGTGACAGTACGAAGACTGCATGTTGCGAATTGCAACAACTGGATATGTAACTTTGTCATCAGTTCGAGTGCATCATTGCACGTTACTTGTCCTCGCGATGTGACACCCAGCAGCTGCGGTTTATTACGTTGTAAATGATGCGAGGAATATATAAACTCAAAGGGAAAACCGCCAACATTTGTCAAATGTACCTATCATGGAGCGAATCTGCCAACATCTTTAATGTCGATGTCGCAAAATCATGTCTCTGGTATCATGGATTGGTTTTTGTCGGGAAAGTTGGGAACTTTTCCTGGTATTTTTCCTTCCCTATACACATGCCCTGATAAACCCCATTTGAGGCGGTAGCGAGCCGTTGTCGATGAATTCTTCTGTTGTCGATATATATCGACATGTGTAAGTCGATTTCTCGGGTCTGTCTTCGTCATCTCGTCTGATTGGAGGTGAAGGAGACGCGGAGAGAGGGAGAGGGTTCCAATGGAATGAGGGAAGACAGTTTCCGGTGATGGAATTGAGGGAAAGAAACTTTGCTTCGAGACTAGAAACTTCTGGTGTTGTCACATTACCCAATAAATGCTTTCTCCCCTTCCACCAAATTGGGGATGGAAGCTGGAGCGAGCCCTGAGAGTGATTTATCTATTGACAAAGATGTCTGGCTGAAGGCAACATCGAATATTTTGGCAAAAGTTGTTTTCTTAATCTTAAGCGACATTTTAACAGAGCAAGTGTACTATTTAAATATTTCTTGCATCCAAAACTGTTTGACTTTTTGCCCAAATCATTTCTTCTCTCAATTTTTCTAGACGATGAATGTTGCCAAAGCGATGGCGACCGACCAGAGCTGATGCGAATGAGTGCTCGTTGAAGCAAACTTCACTTTCGATTGAAGTCACAGAGGTGCGTTATCATCTCGGTCGAACGGTGATTACGATAATGAGAGCAATCGCTTCCGTTAGGTCGCGCCTATTGTGTTGCCCGTGCGCACGCCGCACCGACGATTGTATTGTTGGAGCGGCCAGGACTCAGGAGGGAATGTGGCCGACTATTAGTCCAATCAGCTGTGTGATCGACGCTCAATGGGCGCCTAACTAATCATGAAATATCGGGGGAAAGAAGGGTAAAACGCAAAGCCACACTCGCAAATCCAATTGCATAACATTATAAATTTGTTCAGTCGGCTCGATGGTTGGCGGGCATGGGATTTTTGGCTTTCGACGACGGAACGGAAGCGGAAAATATTTTCATTTTGGATGACGTCAACGCGGCAATATGTCGTCGGGAAATGAGATGAAAGTTGACTCTGTTATTTGGAGGGAAATTGGAATTGAGACTTGACGTTTTTCTTAATAATTTCACATCTTTTTTCATACGTGACATGTGAACAAAAAGTTTTTGGCTGAACGAAATTTTCCAAATAGTTTTTTTTTTTAATATATATTGGCGTCAGTATATTTCATTAGCGCAAATTATCTTCATCATATCTCTGGCAAGAAACTCTGGTGACTTGAATGTCCTCGTGTCCACAGACGACCCTCTCTAAGTGTCCTCGTGTCCATTTCATGGCATTGAAAAGAAAGCTGCCATAAGTCGCTTCTCTGCTTACTCACTTAATGTTGTCAATTTGCGATAAGCTTTTCTTTCGCTTCTTGCGACAAGGCGAAATGTTTTTGACGCGAGCCAAGTTATTTGGCAATTCATGTAATGGTTTTGGTCTAGAAGCTGCCATGATTGGGTATGTTTTCGGGAAGGGTGTTGGCAAAATTGGGAAAGGGAGGCTTGGGGGTTGGGTGGGCGGGCGGGTTACTGATCGCTCTTATTGGAAATTCATTACCACAGTCTCACTGCGAATTATAGCCCCACCACGTGCACGGCGCGATCAAGCTTCCCAGCTCCAACCTTTCCACCCGTAACACCGTAGACCGACCTAGTGCGATTCAACTTGACATTTCAACACATCTCTCGAAACACCTGATATTTTCTGGATATGTAATTAACAAAATATTCTGTGACTATTGCCAAGTATTAAATATTGTATCTCCTCGCTTGATCTCTGTGCTGTGAAATCACTGAGCTGGAAGAACCGGTATTAATTAGAAACTACAGTCATTAGTTTCTCACTAGTTTATTTCGAGTAAATAGATTATTTTTATCTTTAGTTTTGCAGTAATTAAAATATCTCTACAGCGCTCTGACGGTTTTTCAGTTGACTTACTTCCTACGGTTATCTTACTGGATCTTGCTTCTGTATAAGGACTGCATCTTCTTATATAAAAACGGGCGATCAAGTTGAGCTTGACTAGGCTATAAAGTGCACTGGGTGTCATATTTACTGGTCCACTGATCTCGAAAAGAGTAACCAAGTTTATAAAGATGGCTGCCTGAAAGCACATGCACCCCTCGCTCTCCCTTGCCCCCCCCCCCCCCCCTGCATGGCCCACGTTAATCCACACCCCCATCCTACCTTCCCCTTGACTTTATAACTTACTTATCATCATGTGCATGAAATACGACCCGTGAGTGGATTATGCGCTTTTCCTTTAGAGTCGCTGCTTTTCACGGGTCTATCGAATCATAGGGGACGATAACAGGATTCGGCGGAATCTCTGCAAGGTTACAATCATGAGAATTGTTTCTTGACTTAAATTATTAAGAGTGAATTCGTTTTTTTTTTGTCCCTGTATTATTAAATTAGGTATTTTTCGTAGCGAATTTGGAAGCAAGATCGTGCTGCAGAATATCGTAACCAATGAGTTTATAGATATAGTCAGAGTGCCAGTTTTAGTGTGAAACTCTCTGCTGAGCAAACGATTCGGCAACACGTGGTAACAGTTATAGGTGCCACTCGATGGCGCTTGCGGCGCAAACCCCCTGGCCCCCAAAACCCACACCACTAGCAACCCCCGTCAACTACGATCCAACATATTTTTGGGGGGTTTTTAATATTTTCTTTTTATTGTTGTTCAAAATGTTCAAATCTATTTGGTTCTGCGTCGCGGTGGTAAATCACCAATAGTGATCTCAATCAAACCCAATTGGGGATCGCAACTACGAAACTATATACTGTTGGTCCACATCCTTAAACATCTAGATTTTATAACACATACCTACAGACCATGCCCTTGTATGGGAGACACGAAGGATCCCTGCAGTTTTTACTTTTTTGATTATTTAACTCAACCTTTGAACAGCCCTTAGCCAACAATAGATTATCTGACTTCCATTGCTACCAGCAGACTGGATCATATGCTCATTCCAGGTATATGAGATTATCTGGGATACCAAGGTCACAAAAAGAGACCAAATGAAAGTAAATCAAATGAAAAATAATATCAAACTTTCTTGAGATATTGTGGCCCTAATTTTAAAGTACGAATGATAATAACCGTGTGTGTTGTAAGTAAAAAAGTCAGTCTCATAGTGTGTATTTCTCCCTAAAAGTATTTACTTTGTCATTTACGTTATCCCGATTTTGGGTAAAAAGTTATTTTTTTTTTGGGGTTCGTTTAGGGAAGCGGAGAATATATTTCTAAAAACGAACACTGTTGTTCTAAATCTTAATCCTTCATCTACAACATGTTGAGGTTCTAGATTCTCATTCCAAAGGTAACCTGCGTCAACCATGGTGACGAGTTTTTAACTGGAATTAGTTTAACTGACCCAAAGACTTCGAACAACTATTCCATAATGTACCTACTATGAAAGTAATCACATCTAAGTGCGATCAAATTTCGCCACATGCACACACCGCTACTCGATTCGGTCCGTGGTACAGCGACCAACAGCACCCCGGGTCCAGGACAAGTCGCCGAGGAAGTTTAATAAAGGTGGCATTGTGACGATCGGACCGAACAATAGGTCCTAGCCAGTGTGCAATCAGTGCACGTTACATACGCGCCGCTAAATAACGAACGCGGCAATGTACTATTATATTTAACACCATTACCAGGCTATTGAAATTCAAATGTCGCAACTTTCCGCAGCGTGAAACTTTACCAAGCAGGTATTAAATTTGTTGGCTGGCCGTTATTATTATAATGGCGCGTTTGCCTACACGAATTTTGATAGAAATCTGGAAGCAACGCGTTTAAATTAATACGAAATAAGTGATGCTGAACTTGTCTTCACTTTGTGGCTGTAGTTTCGGCTGGAAAACCACCAGGCGCGACTGTAACAGCTTATTAATTATTTCACATGAAAGCTGGAAGATTCAGCGATGTTACGACCAGTACCCAACAGAATGTCTAAAATACATTACTATTGCTTACGAAAGGAGGCGGCATTTTACGATAGTACAATTTTAATGAGCACTTCAATCAGATTTCTGTGTTTTGTCAGAAAAAAATCGAAACTTTACTTTGAAGGCCAAGTTAAACAATGGTTTTGCCAAAATAAAACCATCACTGAGTGAATTTGACTTTATTTCGAGCGAGCGAGCTAGCGAATCTTCAATTTGACTTGTGACAAGAAAGTCACTTGTTTGCGTTTTTTGTTTGTTCCCTCTTTAAAACCAAATAGCTATTTTTATTTTTATTTTCATTTAATTTTTAATTAACTTTTGTATACTTCCAGAGCTCAAATAGTGTTCAAACAATCTTATTATGTACGAAAAACTTAAAATAAAATGTTTTTCCATTAAAATTCCTGTAGCCATATGTTATTTTCCAATCAACTCATATTTACCTCGTCTACTCATCATATCATTACGATTGAAACCAAATAGGTCTGGTAAAATCTTCCGTCTCGATTTATGCCCTAATGAACCCGAGCTATTTCTGGATTGATGGACCACTTCTTACCGGCCATTGTACGTGAACGTATTGCGTCTGTCGTTGCGACCTCGGAGAGCCATAAGTCTGCCAGCTTGCACCTGACAGTTCCTGGACCCCTGTGTCGCCGACACGATCTCAGGATGGATATCGCTAGCGCCACCTACTTATCATTCCAACAATAGCGCAAGGTCCGCTTTTAAATGAATTCGAAATTATGTAAAGTCCCGTCATGAATCGGACTTTTCATGCCTACACGTTTTGAGAATGGTTTGACGTATTTTTATATTTTTCAATCAAGTTGATTTAAGTGTCGAAAACATGGCTTTGTTTTTATGGACTCCAGCAAACATGTTTGTAACTGGGTTTTTCTGTTGTTTTGAGTACAATGTGATGAAACTTGTCAATCATCTGGCGCAGAATGTTTAACTATTCCGCTCGACATCCCAGTGGTATGAAAAATACCGAGGGCATAATCTCATTTTCATACTTATTCTACATAGATATCTTTCTCGTCTTTTCCTTTTGTTCTTACAGAAAAAAATTACCATTTTCTTAGTCCGTTGTTTCCTCGTCGTAATGCCATCATATCCGTCTGATCGCTTTGGGGTAAACATGGCCAAAAAGTGGTGGGGTCGCAGGGGTGATTACAAGCGCCCCGAGGGGTCGCTTGTACCCCGGGGCGAGCCATTCGAGAAACTGCTCAAATCTGGGGACCCTGTCCGCATAAGCTATAAGACGCATACATATCTTGTCTATAATGCCCAAAGAGAGTTATTGTTATTAGATTTCTAAGGAATACGAGTTTTTTTTTCGTCGTATGTTTCTTGAATATATTATTTTTTAAATCAATTTTTTCCAATAAAAGGGGAAAGTATTATTATTCTAGGTTTGTTTTTATCGTAAAGTAACTAGCCCCACATTTCACAATATATTACAGATAAGGGACGGCAAATAAAATAAGTCGATTCGAAAGTTGTGTGCCATTTGGGCATTTCCGGGAATCTATTCCGAGAATAACATAACCAAACATTTTATTTGTAATTCCACCGTGCATTGAGCTCATCAAAGTGGGCAGTCGTTTCCCAACTTCGATGCTTACCCCCAGCTGCCAAACGCCAACGGGGTGCTCTTAAAAACATAATTTGAGTTATAAGTGTCATGAACGTCTAGCATTAAACGGTATCTTACACTTAGCAGTTCCACCGGTCCTCGATGCACATCCCCGTGATTATGTTAGATAAAATTTGATGCATCATTATCCGTTTTTGCGACACTTCGAATAATGACCTCTTTCTGTTGGCCCCCCGGTCCCCGTGCCTCGTGCCCCTTGCCACTCTCTTCTATCACTAATGAGACGTCATCTCATCAGCGTCGCGACGTCTTTCGTTGCTTTCAACCGCCTCCAATAACTCTGATGACGACGTCGGCGTCGACGTCGCTGCAGGGGCGCCGACTGCCCACCTGATGGGAGGGAAGTGCGTGGTAAGCAATATTCCCATTTCGTGTGGACCGAGTGCGGGCTAGTAAGGTGGCTTGAAATATAAATATAGCTTCATCGGACTAAACCTAAGATAAAGTTGCAAATCTTGTGTTGGTTCTCCTAGGAATATTGTTATGTAGCTCCTATTATATTATTGCATACAATTTACAGTTGCGCAGTAACTTTCTGAGGGATGCTTTTTTTTTAATTCCGAAGCCAGGAGTTTTGAAGTCTCTTTAGGCCCCTTTTGGTTCTAGGAATAAAAAATAAAAAATAATAATCCAAAATAGAAGTGTTATGGGCTTCTGAGAGATTTTTGAGTTACCAGCAAGAGATGGAGCCACGTTTTTCGTTTTAATAAATGTCCTTCTGGTACAACGTATAGGGGAAGAAAGCCGGAGAAGATTTAAGAAATTGTCCATCTTCAGCTTCATTGAGTCAAGCATGGCAAATGATATGACTTTTCATCCACTGTGTTAAAGTCTGAAGTTGTTTGGCTCCAAGCCGGGGGAAGAAATTACACACATTTTTTCTCATCACAGAAATTTGCGCCTCTTTTTTATTTTCTTTGGCTCTCCCCTCGACATCGAGAGGGCGAGAGATTTAAGGAAACTAATTAAACATTTCGGCGAGCTTGTTAACATTTTACATCGCACAAGGAACATTATTATGATACGGGCAAAAATAGGCTGCACTTTTTTTTACAACGTTAATACGGTGTTTTCGAAATTGCTTTTGGATGTTTTTCATCATCGCGCGCGAATTTTGTCTCAAGCTCCTCATGATCTTGTAAATTCATCTTTAAATTTTTCAGTGACTTGCGTTTTCTTACGCGCCGGGAAAATTGCGATTTCCCCTGAAAACTGTCGACCACGTGGGTGTGAAATTTGCCGCTGCTGCCGGCGCAAGCCGAAAGCATTGTTAATGACTTAAGGGAAAACAACATCATCTTAATTAATCACAATGTTTTCGTAGCGAACGCAAGGCGAGACGCGACCGAGGATCGATCTCGGGGCCGCGTCGCCGCGGAAACTAATCGCTCTGTAGGATGCATCAATGTGCCGATGGAAAAACAATCTCAAAGTCTGCCCCCCTCGTACCCGGTGTGGATCAACACAGATAACTCGCGGCAACTTCGAATGCCTTGTTTGATAGAAATGTTGTGAATTTATACAAATAGAATAATAATTGTTGTGATCGAGATTTATTCTCGGTGCACCGATCTAAAAAAATACATTTTTTTTTAGATATATTCGCGCTGCAAAAAGCTCAATTTCTCTGCCTTATTGACCACTTTGCTAGCCACCACAATTACCAAGTGTAAAATACCTCGAATAATATCAATGCAGTTCTTATAACAGATCGACTGCATTCGGGCTGTGACTATCTGATTCGTAGAAAATGCAAGAACTTTCTATTGAACTACAGTGACATATTTTCCTTACGTCATTACTTCCTTGACTCGATGTACGCGAGGGGTTTAGAGCAAGAAGATTCGCCTCTAAAGATCCGGCCCAGTGCGTGGCACAATAGGGCTTAGAGCGGGAACGTCGCTCTGCGCTGCCAAGGCGTCGCTTCACTTCCTGACGGCGCCTAATGAGAGAGCGTCGGTACCGGCGTCGGTCTGAGCTCCGGAAAGCATGCGGTGTGCATTGTCTGATGCAGACATGCACAGGAAATATTAGCGAATCTGCAAACAGAATGTGTACGTGCTGGTGAGTCGCCCCCCCCCCCCCCCCACGGTTTTTTTAAATTTATTTTTAATTCTGTGTGTAATTTAACAGAACGTTTGGTGTCCTGTTTTAGTTGACGGTTGTCGGTGTTTGGTCGTTATTTGCAAAACACTCCTGATGATGACAAGTTGAATGTATTTATTTCCTTGTTGCTTCTTTTAGCTGTTTGTCAAAACGGTGATACGTTTTTGCTTGTGCAGGGAAAACAATTTAGTTGTAGAGTGAGGAAATATAAATTTTGTTTGCGTTTCGCAACTTTCTACTCACACGGTTTGTGTATGATTTTATTCGTAAATTAAATTCCGTTATTTTAAATGTCTTTTTCCTTCAGATAAAGTTGTTACCTTATGATAACGTTAATAACCACAATATTTGATTGATTGATTGTCGGGTTTAACAACGCACTGTTTTGACAACGAGCCATGTGGTACTGGTCTAATGGCGTCGGTTAATGAGTGGATGATTATGAGAATGATAGCGGACCTAGCCTAGCCTAGCAGTGAGGGAGACCCTACTACTATCGAAGTGTACCAAGGGGACCACCGGCTAAACGTCCCTTCCGAAGGATGGTACAACTCAAACAGCAGGATTCCTCCACAAATCCATGCTGTCGAGAGGTTGATAAGCAAGGCGAATACAAATGCTGTACTAACTTTCATCCCTCCAACCTCTCGCCCGAACAGAACTGGTCATGTGTATGATGGTCACCAATCCAATACCAGACTCAGCGTAGTGATGCTGAACTTCGGTGATCTCATGAGAACCGGTGTTTCCAGCACGCCAAACAGTTCGATCGTAATACTTTAGCCACAGATGAGACTAAAGATTACTACATGAGTATCAGTCGAACTTTTAATCAGCACCAATTACCATTTCTACATTTTTTTTGCAAACTTCAAACGATTTACACATATTTGACATGTTTTGGTTCTTTTCGCGCGTAGGCAAAAATTACGGTGACTGCGCTAAGTCCAGTTTTCCCATATGTAAAGGGACAGTAAAAATTTGTTGGCATTTGGTACGAAGCATTTTTTTATGAGAGATGATTTTAAAGGGACGTCCAACGAATTGAGTGCGATACATTTTTTACAGCTGAAAACCGAGTGCGAAAAAAAAACTCTAATTTGACTTTAATAGACTTTACGTCCAATGACAGAATGCCATGATCTCAAGACATCTCCAGATGACAATGTAAACTAGTGATTCGATTAATCTATAGGTCAAGGAAGCATACGAGTACTGTGACAACTCATCGAATTTGATCCATCTATTCACTATAATGTACTTTTCGATGTCGATATCACATCGCAAAGTCTGCTTTTTCTAGTGTCGACGTGCGGAGTTTTATCACCTCGGCGTCCCCTGGGTATTGTAAATTACCGGCAAAATGTCATAGGAACTGGGCAAACAATAGGACGGTAATTAGCCCAGCAGCCGCCAGTCGTAGCAATGAATGGCTATCACTGGCTGATCACTTTGACCTGCTTTTCATCATAAATTGTGTCTTTTTGCGAGGCAATATATACGAACACGCTATATTCCAAATATAGCCGACCGAAAAATTCGCCCAACCCTTTGAAATAATTGAGTACGTTTTTTTTTTTTTATAAAACGCATCCAACGTCAAATTGGAGTCACTCGAGATTGAATGGTTGTGACGTGGTATAGTGTCACTAGAATCAGAGTGACTGTGAGTATGTACTCACAGCCTCTTGGTTCTACTCCTAGGAGATCCGTCATTCTCATCAAATACACTAAAATCGTCTCAAAAAGCCAGTGTCCAAGTAGCTCAATGGGTTAGAGCAACACCCGCGATAGGTGGAGATCGGTGTTCGAGTTCCCGTTTGGGTATTAAATTTTGAGACGGTGGTAGTGTTCATAATAATTAAGTTGAACATGCTGTTTTCCAATTTTTGGAATAAAGAAACCAAATATGTTCTTTGTTCCTGATAACTGCTCTCAAGAGAAGTATTATTAGGAGTTAAGTTTTTTCTTTTAACATAATTTTTCGTTCTTGAACAGACGATCAAGCTTGAAATGCCGAAATTGAAACTAAAAATCACATGATCCATTATAATAATAATAATAATAATAATAATAATGTGTTTTTATTCCAGATTGGCTATACAATAACATTGGAAAGTCAGTTTGTTACAATAATTGTACATGGTTATAAAATTCATGCAGACTATAAAAACAATGACCCATTAAAATTTTTTTTTTAAATTTGTCAAAGTCATTGTCATTAAGCTTCCTTTTTATTTCACATGGTAGTTTGTTAAAAATATTTACACCATTTAAAATTGGTCCATCGCAAAAAACTGTTGTCGTGAGATTGAAAGAGCTGTTGTTATATCTTAAAGTTTGTTCGTGGCTATTGTTATTAAAGTTTTTTGTCAAATGTTTATTTTTCTTCAAATATAAGACAATGCTATAAGACAAAACATACATGGAACAGGCATAATGTCATATTTTTTAAAAAGGAGCTTGGTTGAGTCTTTTTCAACCAAGGTTTGATAAGGTTAAGGTTTGCACACACATTTATTTCTTGTTACAGAATCGTTTGTGCATCTTGCGATAACACGGAGTTTGACTCTACCTCCACAAACCCAGATATGGCATCATATCAGATATTTAATAATAGTACCATTCTTTCTGCAATCAAACCATGGAAAAGCGTTGACATTTTTTTAATTCAAGTACTATAAAGTAACTAGTGTCAGACAGTATACGTTGGTACCTCTATGAACCGTCGGCTCATTGCTTGCAACTGAAATTAATGGTAGCTATAAACCGAAATGAAATACTAACTAAATTTCTATCGGTGTTGACGCAAACGTTATTGCCCGAAAAACACGTGGAACATCGCGTAGCTGGCAGAGGTGACAAAATCTTGCGCCTTTCTTGGGCATCTGATAAGAAAACTTGAAAGTGCTCGGGTATACGAGAATAATTTCCTCCAGCCGGGGTCTACAAGCAAGTGAATAGATGTCACTGCGGATAGTTTGCTGGGAAAGCGTTGTACAGGGCAGGTCTAATTACCTCTCGCGAGATTCATTAATCACTCGCTCTAGTAATTGCATTTGCAAAGTTTATTGTATAAACAAGCACCGCCTTGGTATTAAGTCACATGCTATTCAATTGAGCTAGATAAGATATAGAATACAGTAAAACCATTTCCACTAAAACAATGCCCTGATTTTTCATTCGATGCTTTTCTCGTCGTTTTATTTCTCGCGTGATATCTTGTTGCAAATTAATTACTGTTTTAAGAATGCTTTTAAAGTTTTTTCTTAATTGTTTTACATATCGGGAGTTATCACGTTTCGAAATGGTGCTCACCCTTGTGAGCACTTAGCATATTTTAACTGTAAGGCTTTTATAGCAAGTGACGATTATATTTACTGTGGTATTATTCAAAAGTTTTGATCGCGAGTGACGCAAGTCGTACGCCTGCCACCTCAATCTTCTTTGCTCTATAAATCTGGGCATCATCAGATTATATCATCTACGGTTATTATGCTTTCAAGACAACTCAAGTGATCACCCGGAAAATTGCTTTTCGAATTCGTGCATGCAAAGTGTCGAGCTAATTTTATCTAAGTTTAACGTAACAGTGTTTTTAGTGTGATCACGACTTTAAGAAAGTCACTCGAAAGTCCAGCATGCAGTTTTGCTTGCTTCAAAGAGTCTGACCTTACATTTTATTATTATTTTCCATTAAGTAGCCTATTAATCTGGCAGGTGATTTTTGATAGCCAAGTTTAGCTTTGCAAATGTTATTATGTTATTTCTGAATGTGTTAACCAAAGATTGTGCGAGAGAGAAGGAAACAAAATAAATTAAACTAAAACGCCTTCTTAAGTAATTCGTTAATCTGGGTGATAAATTACCATGCAATTCTTTTGCAGTATATGCATAAAGTTGCAGTTAAGGTTTCTTCAAAATGTACTCATTGCCACCAAATTGTTTTCCAGGCTTCCGCTTTTATGTCACTCTCCGCTTTTCACTTTATTTGTGATTATATATTCCAAAAGATAGACCACGATTTTAATGGATTGGTGGTACTTTTCTTCTAGAAAAAAGAAATGCTTACATAGCCGCCCGAAATTCACGAAAATTCCTTCTTTTGTGGCCAAACCCGTTTCTGCATGAATATGCACACTGCCTCCCACAGACACAAAAGACATTTCATTCAAAATTTTCGCTGAAAACTCAACGATGCAAAAATCTAATTGTGAACGCAAATTCCTCTTTTTACCAACCATTATCTTTCATCGGTAGCGAAAATGTTAATTTGGTTGAAAAAATATGCTAAATAGGTCCATAGAAAGGAGTACAGTACTATGGGTAGAACAGCTTTGATCTTCTTTTGCTAAGGCGATATTAATTTTTGGGGAAAATTTACCTTGCTAAAAATATACGTTCTTTACCGACAGTTTTTTCTCTTCAACACACATCGTATGAGACTATCCATTAGATAGATTTTTTTTTCTGTTGAAATTTGTATCTATTTATATTTTATTACGATATTGATACGAAATACTTACAAATTTGCTAAACTTTGTTGCAGCCGCAAACCTCATGGAGGTGCCGTATCGGTGGAGGATCATAGCCGGTAGAGGTGCCATGTCGATGGAGGTGCCATGCCAATGAAGGTGCAGAATTTTCCCAGATTTAACGGGAAAGCAACCCGCAAGTTGAGATTACGGTAAGGTTCCTTGTCTATTCAAGACCACTTACTGTTTTCATTTCGCTGGACGCAGGTGTTACACGATATTTTGCACATGTGATCTTTCCGTTTAGCTTTTACCTCGCCATTTTCAAGTGACCTTCGCTACCGACATTGCCGCTGATTTTCAATGGAAGTTGACATAAAATTTCTATTCATGTTCGAATTAGTTTAAACGCTTAACATTTTTAATAACAGACCCGTTCCAATTGCAGTTTGCTCCTTCACTGCTTTTAATGCAAGGTATATGCGATCTCCACATCGTGTGGGCTACGGTTGCTGGTGCATGTTTTAATTGCTCTCCCTGTAAGTTTTTCCAATCGTCTAACCGAGGCAAACTAATTAAATTATCACGCTGAATAATTTCCCCATCAGACCACTCATGAAACGTTAATTTGGTACTCATGAATGGGAATTCGCTTGTTTTTGCGAAATACCTAGCAATACAAAAGGACTCGAAACAAGACATTCGTTAAACGGATTTAGGTTTTAAACGCGAATTCAACTGATCGATCTAGCAAATCCTTAGCATCGCTAGAAAATCGATCTGCATTATCACTACAACCAAATGGAAAGAGCATTTCGTTTACTCGTGTTGTGTGTTTTTTTTTTATGTGGTTATTTTTTTGTCTTTTAAGGTATTGACGTTCAAGGGAAAGCCAAGCGATAGAAAACGCTCTGGTCAATTTGCATGTGTTATTTACACTGACAGTCTAGCGGCAAGCCATGGAGAAATAAATCAGCGTTACCTCGACGCGTTATGAAATGCACCATTCAGATTTCCACTCGTGGTAAATTCTGGTAGATTAGTATACAGTGAACTTTATGGAAATTCGAGGCAGCGTCACACAATGAAACACATTATCTGTGCGATTTCGAAGCTCATCAAGAAACTTCACCGATACAAAGTCATTTGGAATTATGCCCGCTCTTCTTTTTTTTTCTATCACACAGAATGAAACGGGGATATATTCCGGACGACCAAACTTTCAATCTCTCTCACTGGCAAGCTGCGATTTTTCAGCTCAAACTTTTGCCTATTGTCCTTGAATTTAACTCCAAACTATACTTTCCACTAAAGCTCAACAGTTTTGTAAAAAAAATAAAGAAAAAGAAGTCCAGTATAATATCCAATGTTATTTTGGTATCGCAAAGTTATACACAAGCTTATTATTATGCCGTCGGTGCGGGATACTGCATAAAGTATATCTGACTACCTACAGGCGGTCTATACGTTTGCCGCGGAGAACTGTTATCAGATCGCCCATAACTTTCACATCCAAACATCTGAACAGAAAAAAACGAATTTTTCTCTATATACTCTCGTACGATTTTACTACCCCTTTTGCTTGATCCACCCTCTATCGTGACTCTTGTGTGGTGGGGCGTTTTTGTCCTGCAGAATTGCCGGTAGAAACGTTACAAACTGACCGTTTCCATGAACAACACGAAATACTGCTCCGGTTATATCTGTTGCGTTCATATGTCTGGTCGCTCCATCTTGCTAGGAAATTGACTGGGGAAGTTAACATCTCACAAGGAGTCCACAAACTTCTCGCGCCAATGAATTGTCGCCACGTTATACTGGGAATAGGTTCACGTTTAGTATATTGCAAAACACCTTTTTTAATCATATGAAACTAGAAACAGGTTCAATGCGAAACTAAATTAAGATAAGAAATATTAAGAAACGCCACTCAATGCTTGTGTTTTCATCTATACATTTCCTAGTTTTGATGTCAGTTTATTCCTATGTTCAGTTACCGATATCACTGATATGATTGCAGCTTATTAATTAACATAATATCGCACACGTTGATGCTTTATTAAAAAGTAATTTGGCTTATCGTAAACACCCAGTCTCCTATTCAGGGGACATGTGCGCCAATAAGCCGGTCGTGTGGCACAACAATGGAGGGGTGAGGAACAAGCGAAACAAAATTGCTCATGCTCCTGTTCTGATCGGCAACCGGCCATCACGCCCACACCCCTAAAAAAATCAACATGAAACACACTACTATCTATTGGTTACCTTATAAAAGAACAATACCTTTTTTCATTGGCTAAAATCGATGTGAGCTATCAATACCCTTTGTTTTTGGTTCAGACAGAAACACAGGGTTAACTCGGCAATCTTACTCTCCGAAACGACGTGCATTGTTCAATTGACTTGCATGTAGTTATTGTTAGACATTGTCATCGAATATCAACAATTGTGCGGTATCAGTAAATATATGCGTGCAAGAGATGGGGAAATATTGTTGCCGCACATACGAGGCGGTATATTAATATGCTAAACTTAAGCCGGATTAAATCCTGACCGTGGCAGATGACACGATGATCCGGTTTAAAGGCGATTGAAACGCAAGCACCGCGCGCACACCCCGTGGGAACTGAGGCACCCTGTCGCAAAAGCGCGCCACTGGAGGGGTACGTGGCCCGTCCGCATGCACTTACACCCTTGAAACTCTCATAAATAACGCTGCATCATTTATTCACGTGTTTTCTTGTGTGTCTCGCGAATCGTGGGGACCGCCGCGAGGTGTGAATGAAACGGTGGGTGACGACGGGAGACGAGAGCGTCAACGCTAAGATTTTGTTTAGTTATGCAATACGTTGTGGTTTGGTTGATGATCGCTACGAACCGAACGGTTTGGCGTGTTGGAAACACCGGTTCTCATGAGATCACCGAAGATAAGCTACATTGCGCTGAGTTAGGTATTGGATGGGTGACCATCATACACATGACCAGTTCTGTTTGGGAGAGAGGTTGGAGGGATGGAAGTTAGTACAGCAACTTCTTTCGCCTTGCTTATCAACCTCTCGACAGCATGGATTTGTGGAAGAAACCTGCTGTTCAAGTTGTACCGTCTTTCGGAAGGGACGTTAAGCTGGTGGTCCTCTTGGTGCTCTTCGATAGGAGTAGGCTACGTGCCGGCACCGGGTTTCCCCTCCTCCCTTCTAGACTACGTTAGGTTCATCATCATCCTCATCATCATCCTCTCAATCACCGACGCCATTAGACCAGTGCCGCATGGCCAGATGTTATAACAGTGCGTCGTTAAACACCACAAATAATAAAATAATGATCGTTACGTGGAGTAATAAGATTTGTTTATTTTTTATTTTTGTTAGAAATTAGTTAACCAGGGTAGGGATCATGTCAACTTTGTGGACTTTATCTCGGTAAATTCTATGGATAATGCAAGTTATTTCACGAGATCACGTTCGTGATCTCTAGCGAAAAAGTGAAATGATCGATACCCAGGTCCATATCATACACCGATGGGAGTTAGTTGTTTGATTATCCGAGTTCATAAGCAATCGTCTGTCATTTTCTTTTTTGAAATCTATCAACACAAGCTGGAATCAAAGAGAAATCTAGTTCCAAATGCGACAGCGATGACATGTAGCATATCCATTACTTGATTTCGTCACATGCACTGCGTGGATTATATTTTCAAACAAATCTGGAATTCATTCCACGAGTTTGTATCTTTTTAAAGAACGTGCAAACAGTTTGCTGCACTGCAGCTATGTTTTCTAAGACCATGATAGGTATATCATTGCCCCACTTGGATTCACAATTTAGTGGTACTTGGCGGAGTAAATCCAAGTAATACCGGTGGTTTAATAATACTGTGCCCTTTAAAGGCCAGTTTAAATGGAGCTGACATTCTGAAGACTCTCTGACTCAAGGGCTGGAAAGGAACAACTGTTTAGTACCTTTACCTCTTACACAAATGCAACGAAATGTTTTTTTGTTATTTAACTTGCCGAGTTTTTTTTTTATGTTTTGAAGAACTATTACTGTCTGACCAGTCACTGCACTGTATTTCCTTGCTCGTTATTCTGGATTTGAAATGAATGCTTAAAATCGGTCAGTCTTATTTTTTTACGTGTGACCTTGACAGGCCCGCTCTTCTCTTTGATAATTGGGACCGGCAAGATTTTCGCCAAATCCACCCGCATTCCAGTTATCTTTTGCAGGAAGCTTTAGAGATCAGTGGACTTTACGCACAAAGAAAAAAACAATGCTCTCTCGCCAAATTTATCGCCATATGTCTCAAAGATTATTTGCAGGGTCATTTCCTTTACCGAGTAAAACATTTCCGTCTTTGGTTTTCGAGTAACTAATGGATGTTTGGTTGAAAATCAAGCTTACGACGTGACGTCAGTGAAAACAAATTCTCAGCGCCGTGTATTGTCACTTCGGCTTTTGATTGATGATCCTGCTGAATCTACATCGTCCCCCCCCCCCCAACCCTACAACCCAGTTCGTCACCCCCCCTCCCAACCACCACCTCCCCGGCGAATGCCAACCCAACGCGTCGCAGCGCGCAGCTGAAAGATCAACGCCAAATATTATGACTGACGCTAATTTTTAATTCTGATATGTGCATCCTAAAGTGAAGGGATTTTGTTAGGTATTTTGGTTTTCATTGCTTCAAAAAAGTTTTACCTGTGCGAGTAATTTAATAGAAAGTCATAAATTTCGTTTGTTTTGTTTCTCCGAGTCAGTATTTTTTTTAAGTCACCGAGATTTTATTGAATTTTCTTTCAAAGCCTTCTAGCACGAGGTTGAGGCCCGTTCTTCATTCTATTATTCTTTCGAACACATTGGCCACGTGGTGGTATACTGTCGGTGGTTGGGGGGGGGGGGGGGGTACCGGGTGCCGGGGAGTATATCCCCTTTGATGCCTGTCAAAAGAGATTTTTAATAATTTCCACATCGGTCCTGTATGAATAGGTTATCCTATATAGGCGAGGCGACGACGCGTCTTTTACACCCTCCGCCCGCCCGCCCTGCCGCCCTCCCCCCCCCCCCCCCCCCCCCCCCAAACAACCCCCCAAAGAGTCGTCGTGCTAGTCACCTCTGGAGTATCGTCGGGTCACACCCTAAATTACAAGATCTATCAACCATGCTGCCAACAATGCCGCTTTATCAACGGGTACATCAATTATTATACTCTGCTTGTGACCACGAGACCTAAGAAATGAGGGCGCACCAGCTTTTGATGAAACGGTTACAATAGGCTGTCTGAAAAAACAGAATACAGATACGATTCCGAAAGACGAACAAAATACAGATTTGAACCGAAGTAGTAGAAAAAGTTTCAATTTGTTTTCAAACTTGCGCAACTTGCTATTAAACGAGTGTCATAAGTCTCTCGATCATCTGGAAGCCCTAAACTAGTCACAACAGTATACGTTTACTTACATTTACTTCTTAAAGTACTTGCTTTTTCTAAAAAAAAAAAGAGTGCGAAATCATACAAGTTCTTAAAAAAAAGCAAATTATTTAAGACGTTTTTGTGAAAGGAGAAAAAACCTCCTGCGATATGCGAGGCAATATAAATTAACGTGCGGTTGATGAGGTGCGAATTAGCGCGTTTAGAAAAAGTGCTCCGGACGATTCCACTCTAGGTGAGGTGCTTTCGCCGCCGCCATCGCCGGCTCTATGCACGCGCATTCTAATTACTCGCCCCTAATATTATAATACCCGTGGATAATAACGTTAAGGGTGGATGTAGATTTTAACCGTCTAAGAAATATGCGATGCATCCTTAGCTTGAGACACACCCCATTAACGAAACTTAGGATTCTGCAGAGCATGTCGCACCAACTTGTGATATCTCCACTCGGTGCTAGCACCGATTTCCAGCCCAACTTTGGGCTCGTACATGGCAAAAGAGAAGCGTTTATTATATTATGTCACCTCTGCACAATTTCCACGTGGAAAATTTGTCCCTTAGGTTGTCTAATTTTTAACTCGAAGTAATTTAACGCCGTAATTTGTTGTGCACGTTTAATTGCACGCCGGTGTTCTTTCCGAATTCGTGTGTAACGCCGCAAGTTCAAGCGTAAAGGGATGAAGATTTTGGGCGAGCAATAAATTGTGCTGGTTTTCCACCCCTTAGTAGGGGCCAGAGGTTAAGAACTACCCTAAGCCCTTCGGATAATTCTAGTGAACAAAGGGTTACATGGGTTGGCACCCCTTGCCCGAATCCTTCACCTCGGCCGGCTTGGAGATAACTCTGTCGGTGTCACTAATTTGACGCGGCTTTTACCTAGCTCCAAGGACGCGACGAAATAGTTTCCCGATAGACTTACCGAGTTGCTGGTGATTGCATTGTACTTGCAATCCAATTCAAAACTCTTTACAGACTGCAATTGCTTGAAGGTAATCGCGCTGAAATCGCATCATCGTTCTTTTTTTAGTATTCTCGTTGTGCTTCGCCGATTAACTTTCCTTTAGATGAAAAAAACTGTACACAATACCAAATATGTCTGAAATTGACACGAATAGTGCTTACACTTAGACAAAATAAGACCGTGCTTAAAGCCGATTTTTCCTTTGCCGATCCTTTCATTCAATTAAATTGAATTTCTCCATTGCAGTTTCTAAATTTGTTTTCTTTTTGAACTTCCTTTGACGACTCAGAACTTGTCTTTGGACATTTTCTTCAAAGGCAAGTCAATGGTTTGTTTTATTTGACCGTTATACCCGTCTCTGTCCATCGCATGCTGGTTTTACAAGGAAAATCATCTTCTGTATTGTGGACCCTCGATGGGGTTTCCAGATGAAAGAAAACTTCTTTCAAAACTGTGATTGGTTCAAAAATGTATAAAAATAGCGCCTATGTGGCTGCACAAACACCTTTTATGACATTATCCTGGTCAAACATAATGTATCGAATGCGATAAATGATATCTTGCTGCACTTTTTTGAAGCTGCAACGAATTCACTCCCAGCTCGATCGAATCTCTGAGTTGGAATAAAATTGTGCTGCAATACAAAATAGCGGGCATTCGAACAAGAAAGAAAATACCCAAAAAGGCTATGCAATGAGAAGATTTTCATTTATTTCCGACAAAATATACAGTGCTGCAGTTTCCTGATGCTCTTGCCAAGCCGAAACAGTCTCGTAGCAATAACAGTGGGTATATACTGATAGCCCCCAGCCATGCAGGTATTTGCTTTTTGTCCTGGAGTGCATGCTTTATTACATAAAACCGGATGCTATATATAACACAGGCGGCGACATTTTCTCCCGGACGATGTCAAACTATTAATACGTGCAGGAAAACTTGCGCTCATGAGAAATACTTTAATTAAAGTTAAGTTAGTGATAAAACATTGCATAATGTGGCTCGTCGCCATTTTATTACAGTGTCTACTGCGCATGAATCTTCTGTACCTTTTTCATTCTAAGACTAGTGTAAATGGTTCATGCTGGGAGTCATAACACTCGTGTAGGCTCAACTTTGTAGTCTTCTTAAACTTCAAATCCACAAAGATTCCTCGCCATTTTTATCAGCATTTATAATGAAACCAATCTGTTCAAATATGCAAAAAAATAACAACTTTTCGTGCCCATACCTCTTACTTTTAACCTGAAGTGATTTTACAGCAATTAACGTAATTTATTTTGCAATTTCACACGAATTCCAAGCAAGTTTTCTGACTTCTACCTCTGAGCAATTGAAAATAGTGCAGTCTCGATCATAATTTCCAAGTTTTTAATTGCATTCACTGTTCGTTTTTGTAACAATCTAGCTAACTAGCTCTCGCAGGCGCTTGTTGATGTACTATGTGCCGGTAATGCAACGTTGCTTTAGCTAACTGGGCAGTTTTATTGGCTGCGGAAATTACGTTGCGCTGCAGCACCCTAAGATGCACGTGGGCTGACAGGGAAGTCGAGGCGGGCACTAGTCGGGCGAGGAACCCGGGGCACCCACAGGGCTCTCTGCGAGGACACAATATAAATTAAGTCTCAGCTCAGAAATTAATTACTTCGGCTTGGAGGAGTAAATTTCCTCTTAAGTGGGTAATAGCATTTAAAATGTCTATTAGCAGTGCGCGATACGACCGAAAGAGCGAGCGCATAACGGCTCAAGTCACATTGTTGTGTAACGACGTTCCAGTCTGGACTCGAACCGGCGTCCCTGTACACGGCGCCCGGGTATAAATAAGCGTCGAATTATGCTGATAATTAACTTGCTCCAGATACAAATGGTAATTTATAGATAGATGATAATAAGCACAGTCGATATTTTAAACACAACGAACCTCTACTTACAGTATGCTGCCAGCAGTCACCGCTTGGTTTGATTCGCAAAATTATTAGTGATCAGTTTTGTAATAACCAAATTAAAAATAGATGACTTCAGGTTGAGATGAAAATATTGGTGTGATGAGTCTTCAGCTGATAGATATGTAAGCGGCAGATGTTAGCTTTTTTTAACGACATTTTGACAATTGGCACTGTGATATTGAGCGTCTGTATATGAGTGGGTGATGATGGAGATGGTCATCAGAAGTCAATTCCTGTCAAAGAGCACCAAGAGGATCACCTGATTAACACAAACCTACCAAAGGACGGTTCATCGCCATCGGGAACAACAGGATTCCTCTACGAATCCATGCTGGGGTTGATAAGCAATTCGAGTACTAACTTTCATCCCACTCATCCCTCTCCCAAACAGAAGTTGACATATGTATGATGGTCACCCATCAAAAACATTTTCCATCGCAGTGTTGATTATCTTCGATGATGTCATGAGAACTGGTGTTTGCAACATGCCAAACCGTTCGATACCATAGACGTTTAGAAACGGATTAAGGGAGGCCTCTTATTTGTTTTATTTTCAAGGTGTGGATTGGAAACTATGAGTGTGAATTTGAGTGGTTTTTCTGCCCATAACAGGCTCAAACGCAGTGAACCTGCAAAACCACGCTTCCCTTCCTCCTTTTCATCATTAAAAAAACCTGCATGCCTTTTTAAATCGTTAATTCTGTTAAATACTATACACAACGAACGTCCATTTACTTTCACGGTTGTTTTATTGTTTTTTCCACCAAACGGAATACCGTGTTTGACGAGATATTGTTAAATCTTCGAGAATGCACTGACCAGTGGTTTAGGCTTCTTTTTCCAGATGATAAATCTGTAGCCGAAGTGTCCGAATCGTTGCCACGATCGATCCAACACGTTGGGCAAGAGTTATAGCGGCCTCCCCACACATAAAACGAGACATTGTAATTGTATAAAATACAAAAAATACAAAACAGTATCTACGAGTATAAAGAAAAAAATGATTACAGCAGACGTGGTTCGTTTTGGGGGTAACCCTGGCGTCCACGGTCGACCCTTTGTTGTATTTTTCTGACAAATGATTCGCATTGTGAAATCCCATCACTATGTAACCCCTTCACCAGGGGTGGATGGACCACTGTCCTCGCAACTGTTTGCCTGGTCGTCCGCAAAATCAGGAATGAAAATTCTGTTTTCTGCTGGAGGGCATAGCACGGTCTTGTCAAGAGAAATATTTCCCCTGGTCGAGGGTGGCTTGCGTTAAGACATTTGAAACTAACTGGCTTATCAGATTTGAAATTCGGACTGGAGATTAAGAAAGGGCGTGCACACGATTTCGCTAACTTTTCCTAATGTATATAGCTTTACTTAGGGGCACGCTTAAATCTAAAATCAATGCTCAGAAGTGTTTTCGGCAACGGGGCCATGTTGACTAAAACTTCTTCACCTGGAATTTTATGTTCGTTTTCAAACGTCCCCCCGTTTTCCAATAATGAAAATCATCGACATGTTGTCCGGAGCCACCTTTCTTCCACGATCGAGAAAGTGCAGTCACGTATTTCTAACAGATTTGAATTGAAATTAGTGTTCCCCCGCCACCCCTCCCCCCCCCCCCCCCAAAAAAAAAAAAAACGAAGTGATCCTGCGAGGGGATATCACACCTCATTCTTCAGCGGGGCTTGTTGTTATTTCATCCCCACAACCCCCACCCGCCCTCCACCAAATCCACGGGGTGACGTGTGAGGCAAGAATGCCAGGCACGCACAGCCTATTTGCTCCGTTATTGGCAAAGCTACTTAACAGATGAACGACCTCATGCCCAATCTGTGAGCGAGGAATGCAATAACATGTCCCGATCTTACTTCGACCTGCCCCGTGTTGGGCTCGATCCCGGATACCCTCGACGGCAGGTTTTAAGCCTTATTGGTTGTTTAGACACATTCAGGAGCAGTTACTTTTGAACTGGTTTACAGCGACTTCAACGTCAATTGGATGTGAACTGGAAAGCCATTCGAAACCGGTTGCTGCTCTCGTGGAAAAGTCGCGTGCGCCTTTCCACTTCATAATGTAAATAGCCACAAGAAAACGACGGTCCAAAATCTAGGGGCTTATAACGTTTTGTCTATGCCGTTGTTTCCGACAGTACTTAAACGAGCCGAGTCCATATATGCTTGTAAATATAAGATTAGATTTGCCATCTTAAGATTCCAATAACAAGAAAATGAAAGTCAGAAAACATATTGTGCCCTCTCTTGTATTATTCTTCTGGCTCGGTCCATTTCTTGTTTTTATGACCCTCGCGAGGGATGGGGTAAAGGGGATGGAATAGAGAAGCGAAACTCTTTGGCGAATCTTCCCGACTTATCTTAACTGTTCGTTTTGTTTCTCGGATTTCCTTTTTATTGCCGAGTGAATAGTAATTGTGTATCCAGCCACGAGGAGAGCTGGCTTCGCTCGAGCGACGTCAAGACGTCAACTTTTACTGCACCTTTGTACAAACGTGGGTCGGAAAAAACGTGTCAGCGTTTTGCGTTTTCGAGGAGGATTAACTGGCGCTGGGATCTTAAGCCATGCATTATACCGTTTTGATAAACGGAGGACCGCGGTTTCATGCTCGTGTAATCATACTTTATCTCGGTTAATGGCCGACGCGAGGAAAGCGTCCGACTTTTCCTGGCGAACACAAGGTCATTTTGATTAAGACGAATTAAAACGGTGGCCTCTTGGAACGAAAGTTCACAAGATATGGACATCAGCAGCTGTTTCAAAATAAAATAACTTCAGATAAAAACTCTCTGTGGCCGGATGCACTTAACAGAGTTTAAGCTTAACCCCCATACATTTGGGGCTTACATTTTTATTACGATTGTTACCTCTAAAAATTTAGAAACACCGTCTATGGTTGGCTAATTATATTGAAGTTTCGTTGGTTGAACTTAAACTATGCTTTGTGGATCCAGCCCGTGACAAACTGGAACTGGCAAAATAATTTAAAACAATTATTATTATAATGCAGGGAAATTTTTCAATGTTCCTTTTGAAAACGTATGGTATTAAAGTTATTTTTTTAAATAGGCAACAGCATCATTTTGTCTAATAACAACACGATGATTTGTTTTGAACTTGATAATCACTTAACTGCATTTTCACTGAAAACGATGACGGTATTTAGGGGTTATTTCTAATAGGTTTTGTGTTCTATTGTGTTGCTTGTCGCTTTCGTTAATTCTGCAAGCGTTTATCTTAAATCAGATAAAGCTGTAAGAACGTAGCCAACCAATGGCTCGTATTATAAGGGAAATGGTCCAGAAAAGACGTGATTCGTTAAACTATCCCCTCATTTTCCCTCTCACTTTTCCTGGCTGTCCGCCGCAAATAGGCACTCACGATACCTGGCGAAATAAGATTACGGTGAGAGGCTTCCAGGAGAAAATATCTTGGAAAACCGCTTTAGGTTTTATCTTCTTCGAATGACATTTTTCTATTACATCTCATCGATAAAAAAAATATCGTTGAAAATGGAATGTGGATATTTTCTGTGTACAGTTGTACTTTTGAAAACAGCAAGAAAATAATTTTTCTTCTTGTGAGACAAACTATTCTAATTGGGTCTAGCCATGTGGACAATTCTTGTCTATTGGAAAAAAATAAACCGAAATCTAGATGTTTTGAGCAGAAATGTTAGGAGATATTTCCTACTGTGGTCCTTGCTGAAATTTCTGCTACAAAGACCTC
Source organism: Protonemura montana (assembly GCA_947568835.1). NCBI lineage: Eukaryota > Metazoa > Arthropoda > Insecta > Plecoptera > Nemouridae > Protonemura > Protonemura montana. The sequence goes on along the minus strand of OX387606.1, from coordinate 18,689,322 downwards.
ATTACGGTAACAGTTTTTCGCCTCTCTTATTTTCGTCTCACTCCTTTTCTCAGTTCTTAGTGAAAGCCAAGAAAGAAAAGTCTCTTGAAAAGAATCACTCATTCGTGTCTTTTCTCTCTCCCATGAAAGTAACCCTCCCGACGTAGCTTTTTCACTCGAATCTGCTGACATTTGTAAGTTAAACTAAACCTATATTAACCTTAGCCTCCGTTCTGACGTCACCTTAAGGATTACGTGAAATCCATCCGCCAGAACCATGTCATATTATTATGCAAAGAACTTGTTGAGCAAGAAAGGTACAGTGAGGTTCTTTGGAAAATGTGATACAACTACAATGTGTTCGTTCCTCTTAACTTTCACGCCGTGTACAGCTCAAAAGGAAGTACTTAAAAACTCTCATACGTGCTACCTGAACGGTCTTAAACCGGTAAAAACAAAAATCCTTGAATCCTTGAAAAGACCACGACATTTTTTTCGATCACATGCAACAATTCTACACCGGCGCGCACCAATCGACACGAACCTTTTCATTTTGCTCCCGTCTGTACCCGCCGATGCTTACGTGGCATCGGTAGCCATCTTGTTCACCTGTGGAGACGCTTCGGCCGCGTCTATAGACTCGGGCCCATAATGGCATGCGCGCGCTACGGAAACACTTTGCGCTGCATTAGACGGGTAAATCAGACGCGTTCCATTCTCATGCAAAGTGGCTTTACGCTTTGCACCAGCTAGCTTCCTTTCAAAGCTCTCACATCATCTTGGCTTAGCTTATTTCACCTTGGGTCTCTCAAAAATATTCACACCTACTCTGCCTCTATATCCACATGGTGTATAGATCCAATAGTGCGTCACAACTTGAGAGACTTTCGCGCGCTCAGGTATTGGTCTTGATGACTTTATCGCCGTGCTAGGGGTAACCCGTATTTTAAAGGGCAATTTTATGGCTTGGGATTTATTTAGAGCACATTATTAGATAAGTTGGCATGCTTGGAACACGTTTAGAATTAGGTGAACCAGCATCTACAGCCATGCGCAGAGCAGATTGACCGCAATGCTCTTTCGGGTGCAAGGGTACCAAGTGTCGCATAGCAGGTGTTGTTAGAATAGATGCTGTGGTCTACCAGCTAGGAAACAGCTGGCCAAGCCCGATGGAAAGATACATTTCTGAGATATTTTTAACAGTAATAGCCTACAATTGAAACTGGGTATTGCCGCAAACGCAGTCGCGGACTAAGCTCTAGTCACTGCAGCCGCAGATTTCCTCGCCGGCTTTCGTATCGCCGCGGACGATATGATTTTTATTTTCAAAGCATGATGTTACGTTTTATGGGTCTCCTTTACGACCGATTACGTCCGTTCGGGGGCTCAGAAATGAACCATCATTTCAAAGTAACGGTATTTTTTTGTAATCATACATTCTCCACGGCATGCAATTATCTTAGCTAACCTTTCTAGCAGCCAACAGAAGACGATGAACACGCAGATTTAAAAAAAAACAGGAAATACACTTTTCTTTCGAATCAACGTATTCCTCTCACATAAACACCTTCGAAATGAGAAGTAGATAAACAGAAGAACAAGACGCGATCGTGATTCACGGGCAGATTAGCCGGTGTTTGGGGGGCGCACGGCGTCTGCAACGCAGGGGTAGGAAATATGGAGATTGAACAAAAGAGATTCGTCTCATGGCAGGGATCGGAAATGGAAGTCGAAACGTTTTCTCGTGGAAGAAGACAAACATGGCGTAGAAGTTTAATCTACTCGCGCGCCTGGCATTGGTGCGCCCGTACCATGCCTGTTAGCAAACGTTCCACCGCCACCGCCGCCGCCGCCGCCGCCGCCGCCGCCGCCGCCGCCGCCGCCGCCGCCACCGACGACGACGACGGCGAAGTCGCTCTGCTATCTCATTCTGTAATCGGTGACCCGGATTAATCGGTGCTGGAGCGCCATTATGAGCCATTCCTTCCAATATGGCTGCAAACATCCATCTGAAACCGAACCCCTCGGCTTTTTACCAAAGAGAAAAACTATCAAATACTCTGACAGAATCCTGTCTTGTGCACTAGATCATTTCGACTCGGCTTTACATTTTCGCCACAGTGCATCCACTTACAGTAAAACGATACATGAAGGGTTTTCTGATTCGGCGGGAATTGTTTCTGTTGAGGATGATGAATATTTTTGTAAATTTTCTGATTGGATTTTAAGTGAAAAACGATTTGTTGAAAATGGACGTGTCGAGTTTTTATCCGTTAGGTGAGGTTACCAAATTGAGACCTTTATTGTCGATGAGCGAAGTGAGAGGAGCGAAATATTCAATTTCACTTACACCTGTTTTTTCGTCTTTTTGTTCACGCTTTAGTGGTATTTTTATTTAAACGCAATTTTCAGAGCAGATTTTTGTGTTTAAAACTTAGATCTCATGCGTTTTTTCAGAAAAATCCGTCAAATTGTTTTGAAACTATTAATATTCACGAAATTTTTCAGGTTTCTTACAACTGTTTTGGAGTTTTACCGCCGAAAGTGTTCGGTATTTTTTCACCAAACTTTGCAAAGATGTAAAATACATCCAAATGAAGTGCTTGCAAAGTTTTTGAGCCGGTATGTGTTTTATTTTTTTATTGCGACATTTACAGCTGAAAATGTTCAATTTGGCTGTTTTGCTTCGATCCATACAGTGGATCGATTTCATAATTTATCATCCCAAAATATCGCTACGCTCATCTAACAATGAAACTTAAATTGTGTTTGCAAAGCCTTGGTTAAACTATTCAATCTCTATAGACATTCTAGTTATTTAAAACAGGAAAAGAATCTTTATATCATTTTACAAATAACATCACAATACCTCCAAACTTGCAAACCACAAAAGACATTCACGAGGCAATAGGATGTAGTACCTGTCTGGGAGACTTATGTTTTTCAAACCATCATCTTTCATGTGTGAACTCGTTTATTAGTTTCTTTTCAATTTTAAGAAGGACTCAATTCTCGTCGCGTTATTAACCTCGCGAATTGAACGACACGGTTATATTTGTGACAGATACCGCGTTGTCACACCTTGGATTATATCATTTATCCCTCGGCGTCGGCGTCGGCGTCGGTGGTAGCTGGGGCGCCGCGTCGCCGCGTTTAATGGAAGACCTCCGGTTCACACTGTTCCTCCCAGACAATTACCTGCTATCATTGCAAGCATTGCTCACCGGAAAGTTGCGAAATCAATCACACCCGGCGAGTTCAAGCGCTGGTCGCAAAGTCATTCGTTTAAAAAATGTTATATCGTTTGTTATGCTCGCCCAGCACATTTCCAGAAAAGTATCTTGCGAAAAAGAAATCTTAAGATTTCTATTTTATTTCTTGTGGCATCGCAAATAACTTGAATCTGAGTTTTTCTTCTGCGAAGAAAATGGATTTAATGAAGTTTGTTTATTTGCGTGTCATGGAAATTATTGTAAACTAACCCTGCGTTGTATTATATAGTTGAAAGGCTATAGGAGGAAACTTTTCTTAGCTTGAACAACAAGTTTGTGTACTTTAAGCGTTTCTTTTTTTTCTTAATTGTGAGTTATTCTTTTTTAAGAATTGAAGAGTTTCTTCAACAAAAATTATTATTCAGCAAGTGAAGATAAAAACAGCACGGAACTTTCTAGAATTATTTATGATTTCTCTGAAAACTCTTTTTTTTTGCTGTGGGCTTTTTTTAATACAAATACCAATAATTGCATAATTATAAGTCGATTAAAAAACTGAACTAAATTACAATTCATTTCATTTACGACATTGCCAATTTGCTAACTTGCAAACCGGCAGCAGCAGATGCAACGGGAAATGCTTTAGTGTCTTCATGAGTGTGTAGCATCACCTTAGATTACGATCCAAGATCTAGGTACCATTCGTGGCTAGAATAACAACTATTTTCGACTAGAAAATTCAATTGCAGTGCACCTGCTCTTTGCTGCAAGATGTCATATGTTCCCCAAACTCTTTGCACTAACTTACTTTTAATCAACGTTTTGTGCCCCGTTGACCTCAGAATGCTGGGTACGTAATGCATCTTAGACCCATGGACGGAAAAATTGTACTTAACCTTTCGCTTAGCGAAAGAGAAAACGAATTTTCATTTTCTTTCAAGTTTCAATAAAAGAGATCCGCATATTATTAGGTCTGCTTGCATCTACCCTCTAAGGCTTTTTATATCAAAATTAAAAAAATTATGAACAATGTTGATTTTACACTGTTCGATGTTAGCAGTAGTGTAAAATTATAAGAAAATTGTGATAACAAATGCCGTTTGAAACAAAGAAAATTGTTTTTTATAATTGAATGCAAATGTTATTGAATTCATTAGGTTTTCATCGTCTTATAAACGTGTTTAATCATTCATTAGGTTCGTTCAACTCTAAGACGTACCGCAAATTAATTAATGATGACTTATTCAACATTTCTAGACAACATTGCCGAGATCAACATCGGATGATATTTAGGATGTTAATGCATCGACCCTCATTCAGCACGGTCCCTCAACTGTGCATTTCTGATTGTAACGTTAATGAACGGCATGGCTAGACGCTCCCAAACAATCTGTTATCAAGACATTGCTGGAGACAATGAAATCGCAAATCGGAGTACAGCAATTCTGAGGGTCGCTGCACAGTCATATAAGATACAGATACTCAGTGTACGTTGTACCTAAAATTATTAGGGTTTTCGCCCAAGTTTTGTTCACGTTCACGTCCGCATAAACAGGATAATTTGTTTGCACTCAACAGAAAAAAAAAAAATATATATATATAGAACGCACGAAAAGTGAAAGTAAAACACCATATTTTCTAGATTAAAACAGCTGTTAATGAGCGTATCTTTTAACTGCGATGATTGCGCCATATAACAGAGTAGCGCGCGACATTAGCATGCCGGTACAATCAGTCACGTGACAATTACTACCATCGTTCTCCCCTACCACACCCGGGCATCCCACGCGAAACGGCCCCAATAATTAACACACACACACACATATATACTCGCACACACACACACACGCGACGCGACATAGGGTAATATATGGTGCTGAAAATGCCATCATCCGTTCTACCTAGCTAAGCAGTAAGCATTCGTGCAACAGGAGATAGTGTATACTCTTTATTTTTAAGTAGACAATCAGAATGCGACAATGCATTCAGATCGTTAGAATTAAGAGACGCTTTAAACCATTTTCCAAATTGCGATCGCATTGCCGGTAAACTATCGTTCCTGCAAGTTTATGTTGTGGTGAATGGCAACGGACGTAAATAGATTTAGTTTAGATATATGTGTGGCACGAGAATGATGCACCACTACCTATTGATATGAAGACGGATGAATGGATTATCTCTTGATCTTGACTCTCTTTGAGATTAGCAAATTATAATCCAGCATCAATTATATTTTCTTCTGGTCGTAAGTTCTCTTGCTTTGTGGAGGACGCCTGTGAGTCGAACTCGTCGAGTGCCGTGCGGCTGAGGCGGAAGGATAGAAGGACGGAGGTTGTGATGAGACAGTCGTCCAGCTCTCCCCTAATGAGATTAAAGTCTTGACTTCTCCAATCAAGAGCCTCTTCTCGTCGTATGATCAAAGTCATGGGGCTAATTCCTGTGCTGCTTGCTCGTGGACTTGCGTTACCTACGCTATCGAGCTCGCTATTCAAATTCGCAGACGCGCTGCTTTGAGCGGTGTTCTGGGTTACATGCAGCTGGGTTTATGGTTTCACTTCTGATGTTCGCGATGGAAATCGTTTCTCCTCGACTAGGGAACGTATTATCATAATATGGTGGAACGATATGACCTGTCCGGGTGATATTAAAATATTCTAGAAAGTGTGATGACAATGGCTTGCCTTGATAATTAACGGTATTTATGCTATCACCTTTTCAAAGGGCGGCGAATTTATTTAAAAACAGCTCAGTGTTCAACTGTCGTCGCTTAACAAAATAGTGAAATAAAAAAACAATTTAACACGGTCACAAAAACTGCGTGCTTTGTTTAGGATTACACGACGCAGCCCGCAGTGCAAACTCGGCTCCTCCACTTGAATGTTCACTTTTCTCAGTTGGGTCTTTGAGTTGTGATAGAATGAAGTTTTTTTAGTAACCTTATAACACATTTGTATTACTCGAATGTTTTTTAAGCATTGTAGGACTTTTTTGCATTTAACATGTGTATCAAACGAATGCCCCTGAACGCAGCCCGCAGAGCAAACTCGGCTCATCCACCTCCTCGTTTTGTATGCTTTACAATTGGGTTCAGATAGTTATTTCATCTTTAGTGCGCTATCTGAATACCTCATGCATGACTTCTCAACTTGAAAATATTTTCATATTGTGCCCCTGAACGCAGCCCGCAGAACAAACACGGCTCCTCCACCTAACCTCTTGCAAACCTTGAAGGCACACACAAAAACGAACTATCTGCCAAGCATTGTATTCGTCATGCGCCATTTGAAAGCCTTGTGGATTATTTTTAAATCTACTATGATTTCCAATCGTGCCCCAGAACGCAACCCGCAGAGCAATATCGGTGCATCGATAGACCTACTCCATAAAGTGTACGTTTCAAAACCTTCCGACTTGCTGCCTTTCAAAGATTTGTGGAGCAGTTCTTCTTTTTCATGCCACCACTTCACGTCACTCATGCTGACAACCAAGGACTTCGTCAGTCATAAAATCATAATAAATATCAACCAATGCCTGGTGATTTGTGAAGTATTATTTGAAACTTAGGTGTTTTGTTTACTAAAAGAGTCTAGAATAAATATGATTTATAAAATACGATGCTGATTTCGTCTTCTGCGTCCTCAATTAGTTTGTATTTTCAATGGTATCTTCTGGTTAAAAATACAATTTCTTGATTGGTTTTCTGAAAATCCCACTTCAGCAACGATGATTAGCGATGCACATCCTTCCAGCATGTCATGCGTGGAGAAAAGTATGCAAGTGTGCGTGTGTGGGAAGGGGGGAGTGGGTCATTCAGGATCAGTGACTTTCTTTTCGTTTCTCATCTATAACCGGAATCGGCAATAGAAGAAGATCTGTTTTGCGCGGCAAGTTGCGCATGAAAACTTGTTTGTCTCTGGGAGAGCGAATTATGTGGTTCCTTTATATCCAAACAGTATGCAGAATGTTACGTCGATGGACGCTATAGCGCCAGAGGGTTTTAATGGTGATATTTTACAACATTCTCCTGATGTAATCTTGAAATAGTCATTGATAAAATCAGTGTGTTTATTAACTCTTCTAAGATTGTGTACAGTAAAGGTATTCCAGGATACACATTGCCGGTTACAAAGATATTTTCTACTATAATATATTAATATATTGATACATATAAATATAAAAATACCTTAAACCTTAATACCTAAAATACCTTAATATATCAAATATCATAAGTGTCCATCTTATTCAGGAAATTCGGATGTTTCCATGGGTAAGAAGCCCAACGCAGGGTTAAGAAATTTTGTAAAACTGGACCCCGAAAGGTCATTTACTCTTGACAATCATCTTTTCCTTGGAATTTATTTGTGGCTCCGTGATTTTTTTTATCAACTTTGACATTTTCCGGCTTGAGTCCAAAGAAAGAGACATATTTCTTAGTTCATAAAGTTCAAAGTTCATAATGTTACACATACACATTTTTCGACCAATTTCAGCTTATAAACCGGGTTGTTTGGAAAAAATATTCATTCTTAACGTGGCATGCGCTGATTGTACTTGAGTAAAACCAGAAAAGTTTAAGAAGTAGAGTTAAGAAATCGAAGTGTTGATTACTCTCAGCAATGTGGATTATTTGTAGCATATTTTCATGGTTTAGCGGGTTACTGGAGGTACCGTACTCTCCAGCAGAAACCTTAACTATATTTTTGAAATTCAAGTCAGTCCTGCTGCTCGAATATTTAACTGCTTAAAGATAGATTTAAAACGTAAAATTACCTTTTACTAGCAGATGGTTCTGGACAAGCATTCTTTTACCATTTCTAGGTGTTTAATAAGCTACCTAATCGCAAAACTGGTCTACAAAAAAAACGTATATACCCTAAACTACCTATATTTACACGCCAAGGGTTTTATTGGTGATATTTCAAAACATTCTCCTGATGTAATCTTGGAATAGTCATTGATCAAATCAGTGTGTTTACTAACTCTTATACTGTGTTTATTAAACTTCAAATAAATATTTATAATTAATTATATTATATTATTATATGTATTTATATGTCTATTTAGGAGTTAAGAGTTTTGTAAAAATTGGTCTTCTTAGATAAAAAAATATATTTGGTTTCCAGTGTAGCAGCCAACGTCAAGTCACTCTTTATCGATTCAATAAATTAAAAAATTGCTTCTTCGCTGAGTTCTTTCAAGGTCAAGGAAGAACTATTATTAAAATGATTATTTTAATTACTATGACCGCGTTATAATTGTCCGTGATTGATTTCTTTGTGTGTTTTTACGACGCTGTGTTTTGATAAAGGACCCTAATGACGTGATTATGGCAAATGAGTGGGTGATTATGAAGACTAATTAACCTAACCTAGCCTAGAAATAAGGGGAGGGGAAACTCAGTGCCGACTCATAGCCTGTCAATGAGCACTAAGGGGACCTCAGGCTTAACTTCTCTTCCGAAGGGCGGTACGCTGCGAACAGCAGGATTCCTCCACAAAACCATGCTGTCGAAAGGTTGATAAGCAAGGCGAATGAAATTTCAGTACTAACTTTCATTCCTCCAACCTCTCTCCCGAACAGAACTGGATATGAGTAAGATAGTCACCTATCTAATACCTGACCCAGCGCAGTGTTGCTTAACTACGGTGATCATACGAGAACCAGTGTTCCCAGCACACCAAACCGTTCGGTACTTTTCCGAAAGTAAAGCACAAAAAATCATACCATATTTTAGTTTGCAGCAAACCGGCCATTTTGTGTGTTTTTTTTAGTAGAGTTTGACGATCCTGGCGTAACCATTCGGGAAATGTAATTCTCTCCAATGTGTTACACATATTACGCGGTTGAAACGGTCGCTCGACTCCCACGGGGTCCCGGTGCCTCCTCTTGATCTCAACCTATTGGTTCCAACTTCACCTTGCTACGGTTATTGCCGTCTGATAGACCACTTTTCTTTTTACACAAACTCTACTTAAATAGCCTTAAGACATGAAGATAAGAAAGGCAGGAGCTTGCTTGCTTGCTTGCTTGCTTGCTTTTGCGGATGTTCATAATGTTAAAAAAAAAAAAAAGCTCTGGATGAAAACCATTTGCTGGATTCTTAGTGCATGTTGGCGTCAAAAACTCCTAGCCAAAATGATAGCAGTTAATTTTTTGAAAATGTAGTCTAATCTTTTATCTTTATTTTCTTTATTTGATTATTTATTATTTTATTATTTAATAATTTTATCTTAATTTTATCTTAAGTAACTATTAGGTACATGTTACGAAGCGTCGGGAAATTTAGTTGTCCTTTACTTAGCATTCAAAACCCATTTCAAACAGTTTTTGTTCAAACTAGTGCTAAGGATAAATCAAGTAGACATGAGTTTAAAAACCATCGTAAAGAGTCATGAGGTATTTTTCGATTCATTTTGTAGATTTAAATGTAGTTTTAAAGATTTAAAAAAGCAATTTGTTTTTCTTAAAGAGATGAATTATCTCTATCAGAGCTATTATTATTAGAGCTATCAGATTATAATAGGCCACCCAATAGGTAACTCCAATTTTTTTCCAATAACTAGTAGATAGATACAGTAAAAGTAGCCATGCACCTGCAAGAGGCTAGTTGTTTTCTATTTAGGGTTTGTAAAAATTCAAATAACTGGCTTTGCTTCATACTTTGCTTTGTGTAACTTTAATACTCGCGATTTCCAGTTCTTTCATTATTTTTGGATAACCATTTCATTAAATGCTAATTTTACAGCATGCAGAGAAATTAGATGTGCACGTCGAGTGAAAACGCGAGAAGCGTTTACCTAGTAAAATCTTACCGCGGAATTCAGTGCATATCCCAGCTAAGACGGTGTGGTTCGGTACGCGAGCAGACGACAATCATCTTACCCAAGTAATATGCATCAGCCACAAAGCTTCAAACGATCCGCCAGCAAATCCAGCAAGAAGACGCTGAAATTTCATACCATTCCTTTGCAGATCACACAGACTTAACTATTGTAGCAGACAAGAAGAAAAGCCAGACGAGAATCAAATTTCGTTTTAAAATCAAGACCAACTCCAGATAAGCCACGCCTGCAGGTTCATTTCAAAAACCAACCCGAACTGTTTCCTATTATACGCACCGAAATTATGGACGCACGGAGTTAAATTTTCCCCTTTCAGGGAATTAACTTTACAATTTACTATATCGTTCTGCAGTAGATACATGAGAATAATATGTGTAATGGTGAGAGCAAACGCCGTGGCGAGATACTACAGCTCCACTAAAGGTTTCATCTGCACGTACTCGCCTAGTCCCTGCCTCGATTAGTTCAAGTCCCAGCACAATCTGTTCGCTCCCTCATCTTCCCTGTTCTTCCCGGTTCTTCCCGACTTGTCCGCTCGTGCACGCCTGTCTTCCCACCTCAACAATATACACTTAATCTACTGCTGATGAGAGAGAAGACATTTATTGACCCCACAACTCCTGTGCCCACACAAAATGTACACCTATAGCCGCACCACGTGAAGAAAACATCAAAACCATGAGTGCCCCATTTTGGTCTGGGATCAGTTTTACTATTTTGAATTATGACCGTTCGTGGCCGACACTGTTTTAGCCGAGTAAGATGAGACAGCTCCTGTATGCTTTGTAAAATACACAAAGCTTTTCGCTGTGCTCCGTTGAAAAGTCAACTGGTGGCTTTTTGCGTTCAAATTTCCATACACTTAAAAATAAAAGTGTAATGGCAAATGAAAGCACGTTGAGCGAACTTGAGAGTCAAATTGAAAAATAATCGCTCGTTAGATTTGGGTTCGTTTAACTCGTTCTATGTAGCACTTTTAATCGTTATTATATTGAAATTCCCCCTATTTTTACCTCTTGATTTTCTCTCCAGTTTAATCGAAACGTTAGTTCCCTTTGAGGCAATCAATTCTGGGACCGAGAATATTAATCTAGCCTAGCAGCAGCGCAAACTTGACGCGGTACCGTATTCGCAATCAAAGTAGCTCGATTCAAGGTACGTTATTGAACGAACTCGTTTCCTTCGGTTCTCACGTGGAAAAGTTTTATTGGCACATAAGTATCAAACTAACTACGTATAGACACCGAATTTTGGTGCAGATTATAAAAGCTGCATCATTCTCAGTGCACTTTCAGTGCAATCATTCCTTAATGCAGTTATAAAATGTCCTTTTTGATGGAAAAGATGTCTACTCTAGTAGCAGAGAGACCACATAAAATTGAGTGCGCAAAGTGATGCAATGCAAATGCATTTTCTTCTGCATTTCCGTTGCTCGCCGGAGCTGGTGGCGGCTTCACTCAGGTACTATATATATATATATATATATATAGGCAGCCGTTCTCCAGGCCAGGTAGCTACACTATTTTTCCCTTTTATTCGCCATCCAATTTCAAATTGTGTTTCCGTCGTAACATAAAAACCAGTGACTCGTGACGCAATAACTTCCAAAACTTGGCGAATAAAAGAAAGAGGCGGGTGAAAAGAGTTTTGTAGCAACCATGTTCTTCTGCCTTGCATTAATGAAACAAAAGTTGCATTTTGTGAGCAGCCAATTCTTCCCTGACATCCGTTTAATAAGTATTACTGCTGCTTGCTTTATTGCGTTACCCACTCAATGGAATTAGAAGGAAAGGAAATTTGTAGTTTATCTGGATGCATGATTTGGAGAAAATTTTGTTTCCTCAATAGCTTCAAATTCTCTACTTTAAAACTTTGTGCATGGAATTAAAAAAAAAAAACTGTTAAAATCTTTTCCAATTTCGTACGAAAAATTTAAAGCCTTGGTCCACCTCTGCGGGAAGTGCCTTCAAAATGACAATGTAGTGCCTTTCAGGTATCGAACTTCGGAGTTCCAGGTATCAAGACTTTGTACCTGTATTGCACTTAATAACCACAAAATAGCTATAAATTTTTTTTTTTAAAGTGCAAAAACTGAAAATGCGCGAAGAAAATTGTATTCATTTTCATTCATTTCATTCATTTTATTTATTGACAGCTTGGGAGCAGTTACAAGTGCATATTGTAGGCCTCCGGTGGCTGAATAGTAATTAAGAATTGTTGGTCCAAGTGGTATATAACATTATTATGGAATGGAATATACTAATAGGTAGTAATAAAGGTAGTGAGTTCCTTTTAGTTGTTAGCCTTCAGCTTTCTTCTGAGTTCTTTGACATCGATGGCCGGCACTGGCAGCTTGTTCCAAAGTCTGGAAGCCCGGCCAACAAACGAGTGAAGCCCTATGTCGAAGCAATACCGTGTCAGCTCGATCTTCCAGGGGTGGTAGTTCTTTCCCAGAAGTTTGGCTGGGAGATTTATTCTTTTAATGTCGTTCCATGCAGGTGCTCCAGATAAGGCTATCTGGTTTGAATTAGATATTAAAAAACTTAATTGGCATTGATGCGTATCTTTTTGTTTATACATAAATCATCCACTGTTTAGTTTTCATAAAATTCCTCGTATAGCACAATTAGCTCAATAACACAAAGAATTTTTATTTCCGACGAGATCATAGAAAAAAATATGGAATATCAAATAAAATACTATAAATTAGCCTTTAAAAATGCCACCTTCCTATTTGTCATTGATTTGCGATGATCACCAACGACAAATAACGAAGTGTCCAAATAAATATAGGTCAAAACTGAAGCAAGGCAATTTTTTTCACTCGTCTGCTCCTTCTTCCTCTTCGTCAAACTCTCCTTCCTCCTCGGCGGTCGCGTCTTGGTATTGCTGGTATTCGGACACTAGATCGTTCATGTTTGACTCTGCCTCCGTGAACTCCATCTCGTCCATGCCCTCACCCGTGTACCAATGCAGGAACGCCTTGCGCCGGAACATCGCCGTGAACTGCTCAGAGATACGTTTGAAGAGCTCCTGGATTGAGGTCGAGTTGCCGATGAACGTTGCCGACATCTTTAACCCTCTGGGAGGAATGTCGCAGACTGCTGTCTTGCAGTTGCTCGGGATCCACTCGACAAAGTACGAGCTGTTCTTGTTCTGCACGTTCAACATTTGCTCGTCAACCTCCTTCATCGACATGCGCCCCCTGAAGATGGCGGCCACTGTCAGATACCGTCCGTGTCGAGGGTCGCAAGCAGCCATCATGTTCTTGGCGTCAAACATCTGCTGTGTCAGTTCCGGCACGGTCAACGCGCGGTACTGTTGGCTTCCTCGGGAGGTAAGAGGCGCAAAGCCGGGAATGAAGAAGTGGAGGCGCGGGAACGGGATCATGTTCACGCACAGCTTTCTTAGGTCGGCGTTGAGCTGGCCGGGGAAGCGTAGGCATGTCGTGACGCCGGACATGGTGGCAGAGACGAGGTGGTTCAAATCGCCGTACGTGGGCGTCGTCAACTTTAACGTGCGGAAGCAAATGTCGTAGAGGGCTTCGTTGTCGATGCAGAATGTCATGTCTGTGTTCTCGACCAGTTGGTGGACGGAGAGTGTGGCGTTGTAGGGCTCCACCACTGTGTCGGACACCTACATATTTGGAAACAGAATTAGTTCTCATATTTGCTAGATCCTTATTTTTTTATTTAGTTCCATCCAATTGCAAATAATGTTTGGAAAGTGATTGTCGCAAGGTTGATTGAAACACACTTACTAGTGAAAAATTTCGTTTTTAATTGCAATTAAAATGAACGATACTGTCGGTGATGTCCTGGTACCTTTGGCGATGGCACAATGCTGAATGTAGTCATAATTCTGTCCGGGTATTCCTCTCGAATCTTCGAGATCATGAGCGTTCCCATGCCAGCCCCAGTGCCACCGCCAAGTGAGTGGGTCAACTGGAAGCCTTGCAAGCAGTCGGAACTCTCTGCCTCCTTTCGGACAACGTCGAGCACTGAGTCGACGAGTTCGGCGCCCTCTGTGTAGTGTCCCTTGGCCCAATTGTTGCCGGCACCGGACTGACCGAACACGAAGTTGTCGGGTCGAAAGATCTGGCCGAATGGACCGGAGCGAACGGAGTCCATCGTTCCCGGCTCCAGATCGACCATAACGGCACGGGGAACGTATTTGCCACCTGAAATGAGCATAGTTCGTGGATTATCAGAGCATCGTTAGTTTCAATTACAGCATAATTAAACGGATTCTGAAAGTTTGACTAAATCAAGACCACATGCAGAAATGTGTGGCTTAGCTGCAGGTCATAGATTTTAAAGATTATTCTTCTTTCATTTCCTTGGTGGAATCACTATCTCTTTACTTTAATTTTGGTGCCAAGCAAAGTTATGTTTATTGCTAACCTGTCGCTTCATTGAAGTATACGTTGATTCGCTCAAGCTGAAGATCAGAATCCCCGTGGTAGGTGCCCGTAGGGTCGATGCCATGCTCGTCACAAATAACTTCCCAGAACTGCAAAAAGAATTGGAGGTGGTTAGAAAACGGATGGCGACTGGCAGTCGCAAGAAGACTTCTGAAAAATTATTAAAAGCCACTTACTTTGGCGCCAATCTGATTTCCACACTGGCCAGCTTGCAAATGAACAATTTCTCGCATATTTAATTCGGATTATAGGCTAATTATCGGATTATAAATTAAATCGTTAAAAAAAGGTTTTCGTCGAGACGAACGTAATATCTTCAAAAAACTGTTTTGTTTCTTGGCAGCTCGCTGACTGTTGTTCTATTTTATTGTTGAAAACAAAGCCTCCTGAAACTGTGCACCAGGGGCTGTGGTTTCATGTCAAGGCCGGTAAAAAATGCATTTTTTTAAATAAAAAGATCCATAATTTTTCCCACTAAAGTTTTATTTTGGACACTGGTGCTCAAAATCAAGTTTCTCTATATGGATAGGAATGATTTGAAGGAGGAAATGCCAGGGGTTTTTGTAAGTCATTGTAATGGTCATTACCTTCTTTGTCAAATGTTGGTGAATTAAGTAGAAAGACGTCTTTTCTTTCTTGACATCTCTGTTACTTCCTAAGTCTACTGTCTGGTTGCTTTATAGTATTTTACCCACTCAATGAAATTAAAAGCAAAGAAATGTCTTTTGTCCGGATTCATGATTGGAATGGGTGCATTGTTTAACTCAAATTGGAATTAAAGTGCTTCTTATTCCTTTACGTATAATATCTGCATGATAATATTGCTTGAAATAGTGTCATTGTTATAGAATATGTAATTCACAGCCAAATTGTTTCCGAGAAAGTGATTTTCGTGGGAAAAATAATTAAATGGGTGTAAATGGGATTAATTTTTATCCAAGCCTGAAGCAACGTGGCATTTGTTGGCGTGAACTTGAACTTAGCAAAATCTCCGATTCCATTTCCCTGTCTCTACTTTCTTCATTATCTATCACAAGGCCTGACCATTGCTTTAGGCAAACGTCTTATCTCTAGTTGGCTCACTATAGGGGATGCTGCCGGTGCCACAGCCATTGTTGCATCGAAGAACACGTTTGATACAAAAGAACGGCAGATAAATGGACTTTCATGCTATTTTTGTCAGATGAGGGTTGCTTCTTCTTGTCTTATCTTCAAACAATAGCGGAAAAACTTGGGTCTTTTGTCGTTCAAAGCGTAGGTCATTCGATGCTATTTCAAAAAAGAAAACATTGGTGTTCTTGAACGGGGTTAGTTCTGATCGAAACACGTTCAATTCCATGTCATATTGTTATCTACCTCTACTTTATCAGAATTCAAGTAGTATTTTATAAACCAAAGCTCTGTCTGTCCAAGCATTGCCCGAAGAAAATATGACGAATGAATACTACCTTTTTTTATGTCTCCTTGCATTGTACGAACATAATAAATGGGGCACTTAATTATTTGGTATTTGAATATCAAATAATGTTATCTCTTAATTGTTTGCTGCTAGGATTGAATTATTTTAACCCATAACCGGGACGGGATCACCATTTGCGATCGCATTTCCCAAAGCGCAAAATCTGTTAATTTGAAGTTTTCTAAACGATTTCACATGTGAATGGAAATTTCTAGCAGACGGAACACTTTTATCTTGGCGTGCATTTCCCAGACTTCGTTGTCGTATTTAGTTTCCATTCCGACGTTGAGTTTCCCAGCCATTAGTTTCGTAACAATGTTTTCTATTTTGCAGCAGCTCTCCGTGAGCCAGCGAGCATCACAGCGTCCGCAACTCCATGCTCCGATCGAGGGTGAGCTTACGGCATTCATTGTCTGCAAGAATCATTGACGTTCTTGGACTTTAATTAGAAACTTAATTGGAGATCCTTACAATCGCTCGGATACATTTTGCGACATACAGCGAAAGAAACAGTCTAGCCAAACAATAGTTACTGAAATTACACACCGATTGTATTCTTTTTTTATATCGCTTTACTATTTGCGACGGGTTAGAATCACAGTAGTAGTGGAAGAAAAAATAATTGGATTCATTGGATTTTCTTTAAAAACGCTTTTTTTTAATCATTTCGCGTCGTTAATAGGAGTTGATTCCTGTATCGCGATGTGCACTACCCGGCGTCTGCCAGGGACGAGGGGATTCCGGCCAACAAAAGAGCAGGGATCTCATTCACCTCAATGCCATTGTTGGTGCAAAAGCGCGGAGAAATTTAATTACGGGATCTAGAAAGTCGGCAGTATATAGGGACGAATAAATAGAATCAAATACACTAGTTGCCGTGATGGGAAGCAACGGAATTAGCTGGATAAGATAGGGAGAGCAAAATAAGAGGGAACTTTCGTTTAAAACTTACATATTTTATAGAATAACAGGATTACGGCATCACGGTGCCTTTGAGAAATTTCATTTGTCTTCGAAACAAGAGAACGTGAAGCGTGATTTTTATTTTTTAGCAATTTAGCTTGTTCATAGTCAGCAAGACAAATAATACAGCTAGCGTATTAATTCAATGAGACGAAGTATGAATTTCTTTTGACAATCTGGGCACGGAACTAAGATTTCCACCGTACCTTGAGGACCACATTGTCAATGCTCCTTATTTCTTCTCCCCTGAGAAAATCTTAGCCCGTGAAAACAATCCCCATGATCCGAATGCGACGCAAATGATCGCGAAATTAATTCCGCCCGTGAATGATCGAATCTATTATCCATCGCAGCGAGGCTTGAAATTCGGCCCAAGCTCTGATTCGGTAATCCCTCACTACTCTAATAATCATTCTGTTTATGGGCTATGAAATTAAACTGCGTATCATATTGTTATGAGTAAGTGAGAAGGAAAAGTCATCGGCATTATAATAGTGTTTTTTTTTGTATATATATAATCGTGTACAAGCGCGACATGGTGCGAGGGCGGGGGGAACGTGATAGTCATTGCCAATGGGCTTTGCATTACCGCAGTCGAGTATGAAATAGAATTTGCGTGGCGGACATAAAACGGCACCGAATGTCCGAATGGGCTACAATAATTTCGATCGCGAATTTGCTACAAGGGTGGACAACTTTTTGTAATCTACTATCGAATTTGTTTTATCGCGCGTATTTTCGTTGCAGCTTTCAGCCAATGGATGCAGAAAAGCTACTGCTTAGGAGGGCAAAAAGACACCTAGTAGGGGTGGTAGAAAACTAGACTAACCTACATTCATGCACAAAGACCATATGCCTTTCCCGATCCTAAAAACAGTCTGAATTTCTAGCTGATACTGGCATATTGGTAACAAAATCTTGACTTTTAAGAGGCATCAACACCATGTTTACAAAGCAAAAAATGACGCATCAATTCATTGTCATCTGGAGTGAATAACCCACCAAAGCTGAACGCCGACAAAGCATTGGCCACGTAGAGATGTTTGTGCAGCCCTGATCAATTCCCTGGTGTCCACGGGTTCGATGCTAACTGCGGCTAATCTGATGGTTATACACGGGCCCAATGGACCAACAAACCGGATCCGTACGGAGCGCGATGGTCCAGCGCTCCGGTGGCCACTGGACCGAACCAGGGAAATCAAACGAGACACCTCAATTAATGTCTCACGTTTCGCCACGTGTGATGTCTGCGCTGGGCCGTGGAAGGGACGCCACCAACGCCGACGCCGACTCCGACGCCGAGCATCCCGGTGGAGAAATGGGGCAGAAAATCACCACGTACGATGTGAGCTATTGCATTATCGCCGTCACTATTTAAGTAAATTTCCAGAAATAAACTGTTATTTTATTGATTGATTGAAAGGATTCGAATGAGGTATTGTTACTCGTTTTTCAAAACGCAACCTTCCGAACGTTCTGGATTGAGTTGAATGAATTACTGTTTG